>OX335674.1:19597500-20197500 GCA_946894065.1 Acleris literana
CTAGATTTTAATGTTTTTTGAACCAGAACTTTTGCTGTATCGACTCCAGACTATAGAACTCTGCAGTTTCATGCATATTTGTAGTGGTTCCATCGAAAATGGCTGAGATGCTATGTAGAACTATCTTAAATGTTCTATTATCTTAGTATATGTCTAGATTTTAATGTTTTTTGAGCCAGAACTATTGCTGTATCGACTCCAGACTATAGAACTCTGCAGTTTTATGCTTATTTGTAGCGGTTCTATCGAAAATGGCTGAGATGCTATGTAGAACTATCTTAAATGTTCTATTATCTTAGTATATGTCTAGATTTTAATGTTTTTTGAGCCAGAACTATTGCTGTATCGACTCCAGACTATAGAACTCTGCAGTTTTATGGTTATTTGTAGCGGTTCTATCGAAAATGGCTGAGATGCTATGTAGAACTATCTTAAATGTTCTATTATCTTAGTATATGTCTAGATTTTAATGTTTTTTGAGCCAGAACTATTGCTGTATCGACTCCAGACTATAGAACTCTGCAGTTTTATGGTTATTTGTAGCGGTGCTATCGAAAATGGCTGAGATGCTATGTAGAACTATCTTAAATGTTCTATTATCTTAGTATATGTCTAGATTTTAATGTTTTTTGAACCAGAACTTTTGCTGTATCGACTCCAGACTATAGAACTCTGCAGTTTCATGCATATTTGTAGTGGTTCCATCGAAAATGGCTGAGATGCTATGTAGAACTATCTTAAATGTTCTATTATCTTAGTATATGTCTAGATTTTAATGTTTTTTGACCCAGAACTTTTGCTGTGTCGACTCCACACCATAGAACTCTGCAGTTTTATACGTATTTGTAGCGTTGCTATCGATAACGGCTGAGATGCTATGTAGAACTTTCTAAAAAGTTACAGTATATCAACATATGTCCAGATTTATATGTTTTCTTAGCCAGAACTTTTGCTATATCGACTCCAGACCATAGCACTGTGCAGTTTCATGCGTATTTGTAGCGGTGCTATCGAAAAAGGCTGAGATGCTATGTAGAACTATCTTAAATGTTCCAGCATCGAAGTATATGTCTAGATTTACATGTTTATAAGCCAGAACTTTTGCTCTGTCGACTCCACACCATAGAACTCTGCAGTTTCGTGCTTATTTGTAGCGATGCTAGGGAAAAAGGCTGAGATGCTATGTAGAACTATGTTAAAAGTTGTATTATATTAGTATATGTCTAGATTTTAATGTCTTTTGTCCCAGAACTTTGGCTGTATCGACTCCAGACCATATAACTCTGCAGTTTTATACGTATTTGTGGCGGTACTATCGAAAATGGCTGAGATGCTATGTAGAACTATCTTAAATGTTCTATTATCTTAGTATATGTCCAGATTTTAATGTTTTTTGACCCAGAACTTTTGCTGTGTCGACTCCAGACTATAGAACTCTGTAGTTTTATGCTTATTTGTAGCGGTGCTATCGAAAATGGCTGAGATGCTATGTAGAACTATCTTAAATGTTCTATTATCTTAGTATATGTCTAGATTTTAATGTTTTTTGAACCAGAACTTTTGCTGTATCGACTCCAGACTATAGAACTCTGCAGTTTCATGCATATTTGTAGTGGTTCCATCGAAAATGGCTGAGATGCTATGTAGAACTATCTTAAATGTTCTATTATCTTAGTATATGTCTAGATTTTAATGTTTTTTGAACCAGAACTTTTGCTGTATCGACTCCAGACTATAGAACTCTGCAGTTTCATGCATATTTGTAGTGGTTCCATCGAAAATGGCTGAGATGCTATGTAGAACTATCTTAAATGTTCTATTATCTTAGTATATGTCTAGATTTTAATGTTTTTTGAGCCAGAACTATTGCTGTATCGACTCCAGACTATAGAACTCTGCAGTTTTATGCTTATTTGTAGCGGTTCTATCGAAAATGGCTGAGATGCTATGTAGAACTATCTTAAATGTTCTATTATCTTAGTATATGTCTAGATTTTAATGTTTTTTGAGCCAGAACTATTGCTGTATCGACTCCAGACTATAGAACTCTGCAGTTTTATGGTTATTTGTAGCGGTTCTATCGAAAATGGCTGAGATGCTATGTAGAACTATCTTAAATGTTCTATTATCTTAGTATATGTCTAGATTTTAATGTTTTTTGAGCCAGAACTATTGCTGTATCGACTCCAGACTATAGAACTCTGCAGTTTTATGCTTATTTGTAGCGGTTCTATCGAAAATGGCTGAGATGCTATGTAGAACTATCTTAAATGTTCTATTATCTTAGTATATGTCTAGATTTTAATGTTTTTTGAGCCAGAACTATTGCTGTATCGACTCCAGACTATAGAACTCTGCAGTTTTATGGTTATTTGTAGCGGTGCTATCGAAAATGGCTGAGATGCTATGTAGAACTATCTTAAATGTTCTATTATCTTAGTATATGTCTAGATTTTAATGTTTTTTGAACCAGAACTTTTGCTGTATCGACTCCAGACTATAGAACTCTGCAGTTTCATGCATATTTGTAGTGGTTCCATCGAAAATGGCTGAGATGCTATGTAGAACTATCTTAAATGTTCTATTATCTTAGTATATGTCTAGATTTTAATGTTTTTTGACCCAGAACTTTTGCTGTGTCGACTCCAGACTATAGAACTCTGCAGTTTTATGCTTATTTGTAGCGGTTCTATCGAAAATGGCTGAGATGCTATGTAGAACTATCTTAAATGTTCTATTATCTTAGTATATGTCTAGATTTTAATGTTTTTTGAGCCAGAACTATTGCTGTATCGACTCCAGACTATAGAACTCTGCAGTTTTATGCTTATTTGTAGCGGTTCTATCGAAAATGGCTGAGATGCTATGT
Source organism: Acleris literana (assembly GCA_946894065.1). NCBI lineage: Eukaryota > Metazoa > Arthropoda > Insecta > Lepidoptera > Tortricidae > Acleris > Acleris literana. Next base: position 19,600,370 of record OX335674.1, read on the forward strand.
AGAACTATCTTAAATGTTCTAATATCTTAGTATATGTCTAGATTTTAATGTTTTTTGACCCAGAACTTTTGCTGTATCGACTCCAGGCTATAGAAGTCTGCAGTTTCATGCTTATTTGTAGTGGTTCTATCGAAAATGGCTGAGATGCTATGTAGAACTATCTTAAATGTTCTATTATCTTAGTATATGTCTAGATTTTAATGTTTTTTGACCCAGAACTTTTGCTGTATCGACTCCAGGCTATAGAACTCTGCAGTTTCATGCTTATTTGTAGTGGTTCTATCGAAAATGGCTGAGATGCTATGTAGAACTATCTTAAATGTTCTATTATCTTAGTATATGTCTAGATTTTAATGTTTTTTGACCCAGAACTTTTGCTGTATCGACTCCAGGCTATATAACTCTGCAGTTTCATACGTATTTGTAGCGGTGCTATCGAAAATGGCTGAGATGCTATGTAGAACTATCTTAAATTTTCTAATATCTTAGTATATGTCTAGATTTTAATGTTTTTTGACCCAGAACTTTTGCTGTATCGACTCCAGACTATAGAACTCTGCAGTTTCATGCTTATTTGTAGTGGTTCCATCGAAAATGGCTGAGATGCTATGTAGAACTATCTTAAATGTTCTATTATCTTAGTATATGTCTAGATTTTAATGTTTTTTGACCCAGAACTTTTGCTGTGTCGACTCCAGACTATAGAACTCTGCAGTTTTATGCTTATTTATAGCGGTGCTACCGAAAATGGCTGAGATGCTATGTAGAACTATCTTAAATGTTCTATTATCATAGTATATGTCTAGATTTTAATGTTTTTTGAGCCAGAACTATTGCTGTATCGACTCCAGACTATAGAACTCTGCAGTTTTATGCTTATTTGTAGTGGTTCTATCGAAAATGGCTGAGATGCTATGTAGAACTATCTTAAATGTTCTATTATCTTAGTATATGTCTAGATTTTAATGTTTTTTGAGCCAGAACTATTGCTGTATCGACTCCAGACTATAGAACTCTGCAGTTTTATGCTTATTTGTAGTGGTTCTATCGAAAATGGCTGAGATGCTATGTGGAACTATCTTAAATGTTCTATTATCTTAGTATATGTCTAGATTTTAATGTTTTTTGAGCCAGAACTATTGCTGTATCGACTCCAGACTATAGAACTCTGCAGTTTTATGGTTATTTGTAGCGGTGCTATCGAAAATGGCTGAGATGCTATGTAGAACTATCTTAAATGTTCTATTATCTTAGTATATGTCTAGATTTTAATGTTTTTTGAACCAGAACTTTTGCTGTATCGACTCCAGACTATAGAACTCTGCAGTTTCATGCATATTTGTAGTGGTTCCATCGAAAATGGCTGAGATGCTATGTAGAACTATCTTAAATGTTCTATTATCTTAGTATATGTCTAGATTTTAATGTTTTTTGAGCCAGAACTATTGCTGTATCGACTCCAGACTATAGAACTCTGCAGTTTTATGCTTATTTGTAGCGGTTCTATCGAAAATGGCTGAGATGCTATGTAGAACTATCTTAAATGTTCTATTATCTTAGTATATGTCTAGATTTTAATGTTTTTTGAGCCAGAACTATTGCTGTATCGACTCCAGACTATAGAACTCTGCAGTTTTATGGTTATTTGTAGCGGTTCTATCGAAAATGGCTGAGATGCTATGTAGAACTATCTTAAATGTTCTATTATCTTAGTATATGTCTAGATTTTAATGTTTTTTGAGCCATAACTATTGCTGTATCGACTCCAGACTATAGAACTCTGCAGTTTTATGCTTATTTGTAGCGGTTCTATTGAAAATGGCTGAGATGCTATGTAGAACTATCTTAAATGTTCTATTATCTTAGTATATGTCTAGATTTTAATGTTTTTTGACCCAGAACTTTTGCTGTGTCGACTCCAGACTATAGAACTCTGCAGTTTTATGCTTATTTGTAGCGGTTCTATCGAAAATGGCTGAGATGCTATGTAGAACTATCTTAAATGTTCTATTATCTTAGTATATGTCTAGATTTTAATGTTTTTTGAGCCAGAACTATTGCTGTATCGACTCCAGACTATAGAACTCTGCAGTTTTATGCTTATTTGTAGCGGTTCTATCGAAAATGGCTGAGATGCTATGTAGAACTATCTTAAATTTTCTAATATCTTAGTATATGTCTAGATTTTAATGTTTTTTGACCCAGAACTTTTGCTGTATCGACTCCAGACTATAGAACTCTGCAGTTTCATGCTTATTTGTAGTGGTTCCATCGAAAATGGCTGAGATGCTATGTAGAACTATCTTAAATGTTCTATTATCTTAGTATATGTCTAGATTTTAATGTTTTTTGACCCAGAACTTTTGCTGTGTCGACTCCAGACTATAGAACTCTGCAGTTTTATGGTTATTTGTAGCGGTTCTATCGAAAATGGCTGAGATGCTATGTAGAACTATCTTAAATGTTCTATTATCTTAGTATATGTCTACATTTTAATGTTTTTTGAGCCAGAACTATTGCTGTATCGACTCCAGACTATAGAACTCTGCAGTTTTATGCTTATTTGTAGCGGTTCTATCGAAAATGGCTGAGATGCTATGTAGAACTATCTTAAATGTTCTAATATCTTAGTATATGTCTAGATTTTAATGTTTTTTAACCCAGAACTTTTGCTGTATCGACTCCAGGCTATAGAACTCTGCAGTTTCATGCTTATTTGTAGTGGTTCTATCGAAAATGGCTGAGATGCTATGTAGAACTATCTTAAATGTTCTATTATCTTAGTATATGTCTAGATTTTAATGTTTTTTGACCCAGAACTTTTGCTGTATCGACTCCAGGCTATAGAACTCTGCAGTTTCATGCTTATTTGTAGTGGTTCTATCGAAAATGGCTGAGATGCTATGTAGAACTATCTTAAATGTTCTATTATCTTAGTATATGTCTAGATTTTAATGTTTTTTGACCCAGAACTTTTGCTGTGTCGACTCCAGACTATAGAACTCTGCATTTTCATGCTTATTTGTACCGGTTCTATCGGAAAAGGCTGAGATGCTATGTAGAACTATGTTAAAAGTTCTATTATATTAGTTTATGTCTAGATTTTAATGTTTTTTGACCCAGAACTTTGGCTGTATCAACTCCAGACCATATAACTCTGCAGTTTCATACGTATTTGTAGCGGTGCTATCGAAAATGGCTGAGATGCAATGTAGAACTATCTTAAATTTTCTAATATCTTAGTATATGTCTAGATTTTAATGTTTTTTGACCCAGAACTTTTGCTGTATCGACTCCAGACTATAGAACTCTGCAGTTTCATGCTTATTTGTAGTGGTTCCATCGAAAATGGCTGAGATGCTATGTAGAACTATCTTAAATGTTCTATTATCTTAGTATATGTCTAGATTTTAATGTTTTTTGACCCAGAACTTTTGCTGTGTCGACTCCAGACTATAGAACTCTGCAGTTTTATGCTTATTTATAGCGGTGCTACCGAAAATGGCTGAGATGCTATGTAGAACTATCTTAAATGTTCTAATATCTTAGTATATGTCTAGATTTTAATGTTTTTTGAGCCAGAACTATTGCTGTGTCGACTCCAGACCATAGAACTCTGCAGTTTTATGCTTATTTGTAGCGGTTCTATCGAAAATAGCTGAGATGCTATGTAGAACTATCTTAAATGTTCTATTATCTTAGTATATGTCTAGATTTTAATGTTTTTTGAGCCAGAACTATTGCTGTATCGACTCCAGACTATAGAACTCTGCAGTTTTATGCTTATTTGTAGTGGTTCTATCGAAAATGGCTGAGATGCTATGTGGAACTATCTTAAATGTTCTATTATCTTAGTGTATGTCTAGATTTTAATGGTTTTTGAGCCAGAACTTTTGCTGTATCGACTCCAGACCATAGACCTGTGCAGTTTCATATGTATTTGTAGGGTTGCTATTGAAAACCGCTGAGATGCTATGCAGAACTATCTTAAAATCTACAGCATCCCAACATATGTCTAGATTTTTATGTTTTTTTTACCAAGAACTATTGCTGTATCGACTCCAGACCACAGAATTATGCATTTTCTGACGTATTTGAAGCCTAGGCAACGAGAACTGCTGAGATGCTAATAGGCGGAATGCGAAGTTAGCATCTCATTTATATTTTTTCGTTTTTTGGCTAGAACTATTGCTATGTCGACTCCAGACCACAGAACTATGCATTTTCTGACGTATTTAGGGCCCAGGCATCGAGAACTGGTGAGATGCTAAAAGCTGAAATGTGAAGTTAGCATCTCATTTTGAAAAAATCGTTTTTTTGAAAAAAAAAGCAGAACTATCGAAAATAAATATGTAGAACTGTAGAACTATTGGGGATGCTACTAGAACTGTGTTTAAATTTTGAGATTCCAGAAATTGATATGCTAGGTTCACAGACATCCCCTTTTGCTGGGATGCGAGGTGTCAATAAACCAAATAAACAGCAATGTTTTACACGTTACTGACATAAGAGCTAAAGCTTTGAACGTAAACTGTAAACTGTGCCTTCAGTGTTTTGACCTAGCTCATTTATTTTGCCATTAACTTGAAGCCTTTGATTATAAATCAAGACCGAATGGCTAAGTATGTCTGATAAGTAGGCCTTTGCATATGACAGGCTTCGCTTGGAATCACCGGTTATCTGCAGAATTGATAGAATGCCGCGATACCGCGTCCTTCACTCGTAGTACGTCCGTAGAATGTAGAGATGGAATCTGCTATCAACTGTCTGGCTGGCGATAATTTTACATATGGGGCTGTTATTTTAATGGTCTGATGTGGTCAGTTTATCTTGTAGATTATTCTGCAACATTGTTAACGTGAATGAAAGATTCGCTGGGAAATATGAGACGTAGCGAGAGCGTTGCTGCTTTTTTTTGTATGTTGTTTGAAGTTCACTATGCCTTAGATTTGAAGGCAGGCAGGATTAGTTATTTTGCTAAAATTTAAGGTGTAAGTGGCCAGGTTTGACAACAAGTTGTCCGTAAGTCACAGTCGGTTGCCATCGTATATTGTCAAGCTAAGGAATGGAGAATGAATCAATGCCGGCCTTATGTAACGCCTCCCACGGCGCGGTGAAATTCGGACACGTCCTTAAACTCGCGAAATTTACATATTAATAACTAAAACGCATGTCAACTTTCAATTATCGTCAACGTTTGTGAAATATTTTTATAAATATTTATTTTGCGGATTAATTTCGTTCTTGTATCACGCTTACGAGTCACGATCGAAGAAGTCCGGTGTGTTATGAGTGAAACTTCGTGTCTTTGTTGTTTTTAAGACGGAAACGTAAGCTTTTGTTGTAGACTGCACTTTTTGCGCAGACATCATCTGCTTATCGAGACCAAACTAACGAGTGTAGACTTAGTGAATCTACGTTAATTAGCGGAGATCTTGTTGCTACCTTAATGAATTGTCATCGTGTTTAGGTTCATATGTATTCAAATTTTTGTAATGGTAATAACAGGTACTGGGTTAAAATTTACTTGCACGTCTTGAACTACACATACCGATAAACTAACAAAAATGTGATTGCATTTTGGCGTACGTAATTATTTTTTTGTTCTCATTGTAATAATGGTATACGTAGCTTGTTTTCATATAATATTGATTACGGCGAAGCGGGGGGTGGGAGAGGTTTGTAGGTTCCAATGGTATCTATTATAATATAGGATGACCTTGTGACAAGGCGATGGGTGTTAGGCAATCTTATCATTCTCGTCCAATACGTGTCCCCTTATCACCTACAATTCGGTAGGTATCGACACTTCCTTACTAGCAGGATAAGTTGATGTAATTTATTTTTATGCCTACCTGTATTTAACATGTAAGTTTTAACAGTTCAACACAATTACAATAAATTTGCGTCCAGAATAGTCCAGATATCCAAACAAATTGTGTAAACTTAACTATACTTATTCGTAGTTATTGTTCCTTTTTCCAATATTACTACGTGATTCTAAATAAGCTTTTAGCTGTTTCACGTTATCTGAATCCTGCGCAGCTTGAATGCGCGCGAGTTGACGGTCGTTTTGCGCTGATAGATTCCCCGATTGCTCTGTTTACACGCTCCCTAACCTTGGCCGGAGTTCACTGACTCGAGCCGATTCGCCGCTTCCGGACTATTCCCGGCCAGGACCTAGGCATGAAGCACTGTTTAGTGTTTACACAAGCCCTTTAAATTCACTGCCGCTAACTCGGCGATGTATGTAATTTGCACGTGGCATGCGTGTCGCTGGCAATATTCAGCGCCAGAATTCCCGAATTTCATACAAAATAAACCCAATGTAGAGTTCGATGGTTCGTGGGTTGTGTTATGCAGGATGCTGCCGCGATTTCTGCGTAAACAATGTATATCATTCAAGAAGTGTTTCTACTTGTTGCGTGTTCAAAAGTCTCTTACAATATTGTACAGGATTACATTGAGGAAGATCAGGAAAGGAAAATGTTGAACCACTCTGTTTCCTGTCATTCTCACGTTCAAATTAAATTCCTGATCCAAACACGGCACGTGCTAAGATGAAGGGCCGATTCTAAAAGCGAACCGAAGTCGTATAACAGACAAAGTGCGGTGTAACGTCGGTGGGTATTAGAGTTAATCGCTCGCTGCCTAATTTCGGAAGATACTTGTGTTAAGTGATGGGTTGGCTGTGTACGTTGGCGTTGTATCGGCGGCGATATCCAGCATTCCTGGGGGATTTATCGCGCGTCGCCCGGCGCTGTGTAAATATAATTAGAGAGGCTATTTATCCCGGCGGAAGGGCGCGCGCTATCGCCGCCGTAAATCTCTCCAGACGACTCAATCCGAAGAGCTGGAATGTCATACTAATCGCCGTAAGGAGCGCCCGAGAGTTGTCACCGTCTAGACCAATAAGACGGATTGATGGGCCCGTGGGCTCGCATCTGGTATTCCGTATTTTGCCGGACGCTTTCGCCATTTATAGAGTGCTGATTGAAGTATCGTTATCTTAAAGTTAGACCCCGAGTACATTTGCCTTTTTAACTGGTAGGTATTCAATATTTGCCGTCTCTTGGAGATCCCTCCCGATTTCTTCAACATCCCCTTAAACAGTTCTGAAATCCGCAGACATATGTCTTCCAATTTGTCCTTCTACCCTCCATAAGTCCATATCCATACGTCACAATCAGCAAGGCTTACTGGCTATTTGCGTAGTCGAAGGGAGACGGACGCAATTCGTCTGCGGGATTACGCTCAATTTATGATCCCTCTAAGTTATCGATGTTAAACTTAGATCACGCCTCGCATTCCTCTCTCGAATGTAATGGTATTTCTCAACGATTAGTTTTGTCTCTATCTTGGATGGAGCTTGAACACATGCGTCCATTTCTTAACTTGCTTGAATGTTGTCAGTTAATTCTTAAATTATTTATGCAAGATGTATATTTTTCTTATATTTTTTATTTTTTGGATTCTAAAGCTTTTTTCCCTGTAAAGTGCACAGGGAAAAAAGCTTTAGAATCCAAAAAATGAAACAAGTCATGCATTTTATTTAATTCCTCCTATTATTGTAACCCGTTTGCACAACTAAAGCGTTTTACTTTTAAGGAAAACAATACATTGCATACTAACTTTAGTAAATATTTTCCATATGAAAAGGTTGGTCAGACGGGTAGGTACTTACTGTAGGTAAACAGAGGCGGTAATTGTTTTGCTCGTCGCGGAGCCAAGGGCAGGCGCGTGCGCACCCGTAACCGGAGACGTTGGCGACGCGACACACACATAGCTAATTACTACGGCCGAGTTTTATATTCTCTTACAAATACTTCAAAATACAATGCAAATGTACTTAAATAGCAAAATATTATCTACAGGATCGGTTACGAGTTTATTTAGTGATTATACTGATTATGTTAACTTTATAACTGCCACACCTCCAAAGCAACGCAAATTGTCGTTCAACTATTCCGCTGGTTCGTTGGCGATGTAAAAGCATTTCTGAAACACTCTTAAGTCTTAAGTGAATTCAACGATGCGGTTTAGCTGTGTTTGTAGCCATCATCCCTCAGCAGACATAGAGCTCATTTATAAGAGAGTTTTAGTAAGAGGAAACAGCAATATACCTAACAAGTTGAGTTTACATCTCAAAGGATCCCAAGGTCTTAGAAAAGGGAACAGCAAGTTTACAGCACGTAATGAATGCAAGCACGCGAGCCGGGTGGCCAGGCGCGCAGGCGCAGGCATAATAGATTTGCATACCGTGCCGCCTCCCGGTCGCCGGACAGATCCGGAATAGACGCCGGCGCAAGAGGCAGTTAGCCAGCGATTTGGACCCCAAAACTTTAAAAAAGGAACCATGTCTATATATTCCTTACTTGACGCTAAGATGTGAAGAGCGTTGCAGACAAACAGTAGACAATTAGCTTTTCACGTAGGCACTAGGTGTCGTGCGTGTTCTTAGTTCTCGTAGATATCCAGGATCTGTCTGAAAAATCACGTCCATCCATAGCTTAACACTTTCGCTGCCAACATTTTTCATTTCAACCTTATTCCTTTCATAATAGGATTGTTTTGCTCCCACCTATAGTGCTCAGGGCTTTCAAAATATGGTTTAAATTAATGAAGTGCTCGTGAATAATTTTATCAACAACTTACAATTTATTAAATGTAGTAAGCTTAGACAACTGTTGTCTAATGGAGTCTGAGATTGATTTGAACTTTTGCTGCATTTCAAGGTGGCTTACTGTTAGGTACTAGTTATTACAATTGTTACTCATAATCACATGCTAACATCACCTGTTTTGTTTTAAATAGAAACAGCAAGCATCAGTCAGTGCCGATTCGCCGTGTTTAACATTCTTTGTGCGGTCGCGGTCAATAATTAGTCAGAGGATTCATGCGAACCTGACAATAGCAACTCGTTAGCTCCGCCCTGAAATCATTTAGAGTTTGAATGACTACAGAATTAGCTTACTTATGGAGCGGTTAGTTTACTTGAAATGAGGTGAACTATAAAATTTTGCTGGTACAGTAAAATCAGGTTTTCTCAATGTCATCTCTGCGAGATCGTTTACGAGCGGGCCACTCTCGCCCCGCGGTCTGTTATTGTTTCTCGGACCAAGCGCATTAAAAATATTCTCTTTGTTGTACAATATGCGAATGCAGGCATGAATACTTAATGGGACGTCCGCCACAGCCGTGACCTTTATTTTGGCCTTTCTCCGTCCATTGTTCTCGACCAGAGCTAGCCTAGCGCTGGAATTTGTCTAGTGTTTGCTTGTTTTGTTGCAAGGGCGGACACGTTGTGTAAGCAAGCGTGAGCATGCACCGCGGTATGCGTTTTGCTTTGGGCATCCTTCGGCTCTTAATAGTTACTAGATCTTATAAAAGCTCGTCTGATAAAAAGTCTGTAAGTAACTTGTCCAGTTTTTTGCTCTGAAGAAGGACGTCTAATTTCCATCCCGCAGAGCTGACGTAATCGCTGATCGATCGGCTGATTTATCCTTTCGTCGGTGCTGACTCATGTTCTGTGGGGTTCAGGCTATTGAGATATCGCACTTTAATGACTAAAGCGTCAATAAGCTGCTGATCAAAAGCCCCAAAACACAATGAAAGCTCGTGAGAATTATGATTTGAAATTAATCATGCAAACGTGACACGGATTATCGAAGTCGATCCATCGAAAAAGGAGGTTAAGTGGATGTCAGCTCGCGAGTTTTTGTCGCCGCCGCAGCTCTTCCTCGTCGGGCCTTTGATTAACGAGCGCAACCCGATCGCGTGTGTCTCCTACCGTCCGGCCCACATGAATTAATTAAGCCGACGCATATACACCCACACCAGGACTTAAGCGGCCTGTTATTGTTACGATTAATGATGTCGAATATGTGTTAAATCGATTGGATACAAGCGATAAACCAAGCTCTATAAAAATGATATTTGATACGACATCTAATCTTATACCTCGCTGAGAAGCTACACGAGGTTGTAGTCGCTGGTATAATGATTCAAAACGATTATGTAACTAGGAAATTGCATTTGATTATGTGCATGCGAGGTTCGGCCGTCATTATGGTAAACATCGATGATGATGATGTCACGGAAATGAGTCGATTACCCGCTGTTGAGAAATCTTGCTCATCGCCCGGTGAAATGAATCCGTATCAAGATAGCGGCCGAATGGCGATGTCGACGCGGAATCCGACCGACGCGACGCGCTAGATCAAACAACCCGTGGACGGTGCGCGAACGCCGGCACGCAAAATGCGCGGCTCCAGCGTTCACAATTATCGCGCGTCCCGCTCTTCCTCCGCTATTTGGTCTATTCCTTCTCTTTCTAACATTTGCTTGTTCGATTTTGGGCTAGTGTGGTCGATGACAAAGCGTCACTTTCTACAGGCGCACGCGCAGCGGCAAATGAAGTGTGTCGCGCCGCAGACAGCTGCGCGATAGTCTCTAATGTGCGCCGGAAACCATCAATTTAGATAGTGCGTCGGATTGCCGCCGCGAACCTTCTGCCCGTAGGACGCTATTACACGGAGGAAGCTGTGATTTATGACCTTCATTGTTTTGTTGGAGATCTCTTTCTCTGCATCCTCATTTAATTAAACGGCAGTTCCGCGGGGCCGTCGCAGCAGCCTTAACGGTACCGCCGCTCACTAGACATGCGTACGCGTTCGACACATTGACAGTTAACATTTGTGCCAACCGCCGTATTATTATTCGATTCGTGGAATGAACCCCTTAACAGATGCTCTGAAACTAAGCACTGCTCTACCGACCTAAGAAGGCAGTATTTGAGTACGATTCTTGATGCGCTTACCTACTCCTTTTTGGTTGTAAAGAAAGTGTTGTTATACAGTGCAGTCGAAATTCCATTTACACAGACTCCCCTCGGTATCAAATTTGTCTTTATTAGTAGAAGTATCCGATGAATAATATGGTGTGAATTTGTTAGGATGTTCCGGCGGCATGTTTTGGAATATATGAATTTTGAGCCGTGCGCCGAACCAGTTCACACGGTTGATTTAATCAGTTTAGTGTAATTTGATGTCGATTTTCCGTTGGGCACCAGTGAAGAACAGCGGTTTACAGGGATCTTAGGTAAATTAATAAAGGCGTCGCGCCTCTTGCATATTATCGAGTACTTTCTCGGCGAAGCGTGCCGCTGCCAAAGTATTGTTTATGAAAAGCGGGTCAGAAGAAAGCGATCGGGGAGCGAGAGCGGCTGGTCACTCTGATATCTCCCTGTGAAGAGGTCACGGCTATTATTCGAAAACGAGACGAGAACGGACCCCAAATAGAACGTTTATAGCTACCGTAATGTAACGACTGTTGTTGTTTGACTCTGAACGGTCGATAATGGCGTTCGATTTCTCTTTTTGTTGCTAACTGGTTCTCTTTATTGATTGTTTTTTTTTAATAACTTGTATTTGTTTGAGTGCGCGTGCAAACTCGCGCGGTTGTGTGCGCCGCCGGCGCACTGAGGCGAATTTGGAATGCGTTTGCACAGCACGCCTGTGCGACTGCTGTCACTTGCAGACAATGTTATTGACATATGTGAACTGAACGCCCAAGGTCGCACAGCAAAAAGTAAATGTAAATCTAGGCTCTGATGAACATCGGTTGGGTTTAGGTCGGCAATAACGGGTTACTTACGTTGTATGAGGCTGGATGAGGTGCACCGAATGCCGCATTCCGCCGCAAGGATGCTCTCTCGCTGGTAATATATGGATTGGTCGGTCGTGGCCGGTTCCGCTCCGACAAACCACAAAGTGTGTAACTTAATTTAAAATCGTGTGGTTTGTTTACTTGCCGATATTTATTATTTTAACGGAAGTTCATATCCTCAAATTGATCATTTATTATGCGACTTTAGTATTGGGGAATCCGCTGATTACATCATTAGTTGCGTCTCGAAATAAATTCTCCTAGTAGAATACTCATCTAAAGAGTCTAAAGACCGTAGTTTATAAACATTGAAAACAATCTCACTTTTTTTAGTTTTACCGCAGACCATCACCCGATATAGTCATGTAAGTTAATTGTATTAGAACACAAACTGTCAGTTTTTAAGACTGCAACGGCCGAGCGTCCAGTGGCGCCCTCGTTACTATTATTTGAGTGGTTTTTTCTTTACAAATGAATACACACTTTATTGAGTATATGACATAATTTAATTTAATAAAAATGTAACTATGACTGAGTAACTTGACTTTTGAGTTTTTTTTCCGTTTTCCGGATTGCAGGAAACTTAGTTGCTGGTGCCACAGATTATATACTAGTTAATACGTATCAGATACGCCACTCTCCATAGCCTACCGCTAAAATTACCTACCGGTCGGTGTATCCCCGGGGACACAAATATCAGTTGAGTGGTAAAATTTTCACGTAGCGTACGTACGTCCTAATATCCGTAATGTCAAAGTTCCTTTCTAATCAATTTAGTATTTAGTTGCCAGCCCTCGCTTAGGAACGAAGTTAATAACGTCATGCGACTGACATACAAATAATTATGTACTTTACGCGTGCGTGATTAGGCACATTTTGGCGCGTAGCATGCGGATAACAGTTGTGGTGAGGGAAGTAAAGAAGGACGTAAGTAACAAAAACAGCCGAGAAGTACTCTGAGGCCCCTGCCAAGATGCACTACGCTAACTAGCGTTTCTATTCGATTAGTTTATAAACCAATCGCGTCACTGGTAGACCACGTGACTTTTCGTATCACGTCATCCAGTGACGCGATTGGTTTAAAAACGAATCGAATAGAAACGTTAGTTATCCTAGCGCTTCTTGGCAGGGCCCTCTGTTGTATGGAGTGACGTCAGTGGTGCCCTTTAGGGTTGCTTGTGTCAGGGCTCTATGGTCTCAACGATTATCGATAATAGTATTCGTTACTCTCGTTCAGAGTTCTATTAATACCAAATCTATAGTGACTCGAATAAGCTAATGAATTACCTGTTCGCGGCGACTCGGATGTTTACATTGGCCGGATTGGTTGTTATATTTAATTGGGCATTCCTGTTAATTGCCCCATTAGTAAGATGTTGCTGCATCCTGCGCTTCGGTTTATTATTTCTAATTTAATAATACGATTTATACGATGGTTGGTTAGGTTTCGAGCTAGTTTTGTTACTAATTACTATTCATATAATCTGTTGCCGGTTTTTACTTTCGAGAAATATGCATTCGGTGGTCTGTTCTTGTAAGAACATTTCTGGACAATGTCTATTTAGTACCTAATAGGGGTACCTAGTAGGACCTTGTGTAGGATTTGCCAAAACAGCTGTGTTCGCTTTCGTGTTCCGGTGTGGAGATAAGACTCCTGGTGAATCGACTAGCATAAAAGCATTCCATCTTAGCCCTCAGTGTTGGCAGCGTGTTTTTCTGTCTCAGGATTGGATCCTTGAGATTGGAAAGGTTTTGGTCTTCAGAGTCTGCTAACCTTTTAGTGGCCTGTTTGTGTGCCTACTATGTGGCATAAAATATGATTTCATTTCAGATTTATAATGTTCGCGGAAGATCTTAAAATGTTTGATAAAATTATTACTATGTTATAATACAAGACCATAAAACAAGCAGACAGAATTTTAAGTAAGGGTAAGACGTTAAAGGATAAATATTTTTTATAACGTATATACACTCAACTTTTTCTTCAATTGCGAGAAAACACAAATCAATATTGCCATAATATAAGTTTTTTTTTATATCCTCGCGAGGACCACTATACTACAAACAGTACAAACTGGGAGATTTTTGTACGGCAATTTGAATCTACTAACAAGGAAATAAAGTTCAAATACCTTTGCTCTTACCAGTTTCAATTTTGAAACAAATAAAAATGTACTTTATACTCACTCAAATATAGTTTAAACTTATTTGCCTTGATTATGTACCACCTATATCACACTGTTCTCACGAGGATATGGAGTGCGTTTTGGATCGCTTACACGTAGCATACCCAAGAGCTTTAAGACCATGAGACGTGAAACATAAATTTCCACTTTACACTCGAGTTGCTAAATGACGAAGTTTATTTTGTACAGTCGACGTCATAAATGTGTTTACACTTTAGTACCTTGTCTATTTAACGTCATGTTTTAACTGCCATATGAAATTGTCATAGCGGATAAAGTGTAAACATATCTTTGACGTCGACTGTACATTTCTGCTTTTCTAAACCTAGTCGCAAACCACTTAGGTAATGCCACTACGTGTAAATCCTGCCTGACTTCTACATTATACCCTCTACCATAAATCTAGCATAGGTACAGTCAAAAGCATTAATCCCCAGCCCTACAGTCAAATATATACCTTATTGTTAGTGGCATAGGGGCGTGTACATATTTTTTGCGTCTTGGGAACGTATATATATTTATAACTTTGACTGCACTTTACATATGTTAGTCATAGTAACAAATACCAAAGACCAGAGCAAAAACGTTTCTAAACATACTATACAATAAACGCCATTTAATTAATATGCAAATTTTATATACAAATAAACACATGAATAGCGAGCCCTCTAATAAGCTAATAGCATGTAGGTTGCGCCTACGCATCGCGCGGCGATAAATCACGGCTGCGTCCGCGACTTCGCGACTACATGATGCAAAAAATATCGCTTTAACACATTGGGTATTAAAGTGTTCTAAGTCGTTGTAGAAATATTATATGGTTACTTCACGAGTAGATCACTTGAAAAAAATATGTAAATGCCATGCCATCTGAGACTCTTCTAGTTTTAGGATCCGTTTCACGTAAGAAATGCTACGTGACTTGAGAACCTATTCATTTTTGTTTTTTTTGTTTGAAGTAAGTTTATAAATGGAATCCAACAAAAAGAGAGATCACCTCAAGAATAAAATAGCTATGACATTACAGTGTTTCTAGCGTCTTAATAGTTACGGCTGGCTATCGCTATCACGCTTGCACTCGCAACTGACAGTATGTCACAGAGGGCTCAGACAAGATGCACTACGCTAACTAACGTTTCTATTCGATTCGTTTTTAAACCAATCGCGTCGCTGGTAGACCACGTGACTTTTCGTATCACCTCATCTTCAATTCCCGCGATTGGTTTAAAAAAGAATCGAATAGAAACGTTTGTTAGCTTAGTGCATCTCGTCTGAGCCCTCTGGTGTGTCATAGAAAAACGAAGATTGCCGATTAAGAAAATGGTAGCATTGTAGTTGTATCAACCAAAGCTGGCGATCACATCAGCAAGTTATATTGTGATTCAACTGACTTAGTTGATGTATCTACGTCTTGTTGGGCTTGCATTGAATCAAAACAATCACAATCTTGTTAGAAGCAATCGATTATATTTTTCTGCGATGATATCGTCATCTTTACAATTGAAAAGGCGAGGATAGTTGCTTATGCGCCGCTGAAAAATCTTATAGGCAAACTATTTATTCATAAACGCACAATAGCTAAAATACGCTTAAAATATGCTTTGGTCTTCTCTCGTATTGTCAACGTTACGATATCTCTTTATTACTTGACAGTAATGGATACCGAGTTAAAAACGATTCTGTAACAGGTCAAATACGATATCGTTTTTACCTTGAATAGAGGCCCAGGAAGGTTTTCCATAATAGGTAAGTCAGCTGTCTATGGTCAGCTTCTAACAATATGTTTTGTCATGTTTCTAAGAAGAACAAAGATATCTGACTTATTAAATTTGACGAACCTCACGGGAGAGCCCTATGTGTCACCCAACAGCTGGAATAGCTTCAAGTGAAAAACGTTTGCAAAATGCAATACAAATGAGTTGAATCGAAGTTAGTACACCGTATTTACCAGCATAAATAGATTACAATTCCTCTAAAATGCCTTGCGAGTAAAAATAGCTTTTCTTTAAACATTTTTTCTTCTTATAATGGTCAATATTTGAGACATATTTGGCTTTGATTTCGATACGTTTTATACACTCAAACACCATCGGTAGTCAATAAATAGTTTATCTAAAGAACCATGCGCAAATAGCCGAAATCCCATGTTCTTTTTTACCTGACTGCCGAAGGAGGAGGGTAATGTGTTTCACAGCCTATATATGTATGTTTGTTCCTTTGTGGCACTATACAAACTAAACCCGTTGTCTGATTTTGATGATTCTTATGTCAATCGATCTGTCGTAATCTGGTGAATGTCACTGAAGATATGACAGCAATCAAAATTCAATATGGCGGCAACCAGACGCCATATTGTGCAAATTAAAAAAAAAAGTCGAATAAGTATGACAAGTGGCGTATCATTGGATAGGGATTTAAAAATCATCTTTAGGTTTCTTTCATCATTTTTCATTTCGCATGATAATTTAGGATTTATAACGATTTAAAGTTGGTTAGCCACAGTTGGGTTTTGAAAGCTTGCTTTTTGTTAAAGTTATTATAGTAAATCTTGTGAAAAAAATACAAGTTGAATACTTTTGTGAGCGTTTTGTGACTTTCCACTAAGAAAACACACTAAAAAAAATGGTCGCTTCTAACAAGATTGTGATTGTTGTACATAAGCGACTTGATTCCATATGAGCCTATCAAAACGTTAGATACATCGACTAAAATGTTAGTTGAATCACTAAATACTTTGCTGCTGTTAATATAAGCTTTGGTTGATATAACTAATACCATACATAACTTTACTATTTTATTAATTTTATGTCAAATAAGAGACCTTTCTTGCTTGGCTCACATTATTTTTGAGTGCAGCAAATTTAGAACTACACGATTTATTATTGCCAGCAAGTTTCAAGCTACCGTTGTCTGGTTATGCAAACCTGGTACGACACGGCTAAAGCCGATCTCAATGTCTCGAGATGTCCATAAGCCTCTTAAGAGTAATTGGCATAGTATTACAAGCTGGGATCAGGAAACGTCTTACAACAGATTTGTATTGGATTGACGCGTAATCGCGACCTATTTGGGCATGCCAAAGTGCCCGTGTCAAATTTTTAGAGGTCATATTTGAATATGGTTTCTGATGTAATATAATTCAAGAATTTAAGATGAGGTAAGGCATTTATAACAATATCTAATCTCCTTGATAAACAAAACATGATGACAAAAGTCCTTGCTTTTATTTGCTTTTTGCTTGAATTAGTTTAAGAAAAAGGGGCAGAGGTGAAAATCCCTTCCGGAGACCTGGGAATGGAGGGCCCAGGTACTGCCGGGCTCGCACCGGCTAAAAACACCAATGCCCCTATTACCAACTGGAATTTAGACTCCCGCGGATACTACCCCAGCCAGTGCTGAAAGGCCGGAGGAGAAAGTTCTTCCTCCGTTTACTTATCTGCGGGGTTTTTCCAAAAAGGGGGGATAGGAATGGGGGTTGGGATGGGGGGAGACTGATACAACATATGGATGGATTGATACAACTTAAACCTACATAAGGCATTTTGCTTAATAGTGCTATCTAATTTTTTTTTTAACGATGAGTCTCGTCGTTAATGGCTTCGGCAGGGCGAATGAAAAACTTAAATAATATTGTAGGGTAATATTTGCATTTTTTTCCGTGTTTTAAATAAATATATAAATATCAGGGGTTAATCTCACACCAATTGACTTAGGTCTAACTATTTCTGGCGTATTCTATGAAAAGGGACTTTATTGTCGATGGCGCTTCCGCCATTATTAAAGATGCTCCGATATAAATGCAACGTCGCGTGACGCAGTGCGGCGTAAGCGCCATCGACAATAAGGACCCTTTTTATAGATAACGCCACATTTGTACTAGAGACAACGTTAATACTAATATTGAGAAATACATTAAACTTGATTTAAAAATCACGCATTCAGAGACATTTAAGAGACAATGACCTCGTTCCTTTTTCAAACTTGTGTATGAAAAATCGACACTGATGGCTGCTCTACACGATAGCCCATGGGCCAGCGTAGGGACGGAATGATGCGTAAGAGTGAGATGCAAGAATATGTTGCTCGCTCTAAGGTGTAAATGCGTCCCTTGCCACCATCGTGTAGAAGGGCCATAAGGAACGACTCAATAGTCACTAACTGACTCTGACATTGGTTTTCAACTGCGAGTAGAGCGGGCCCAGTACGGACTCGGTTTAGCTTACATTGGTGCCTTCCCAGTGTTTACACAGCGAGCGAACCTCTTGAAGTCACCGTTGTAATCTAATCTTGGAGTTCGTGCGGGGCCCGCTCCGCTCTCAGTGGCACCCTGCTTAAGGGCGGCCGATATTCACATCATAAGTACTTATACAATGAAATTTACACAGTAGCAGTTGTTCAACAGTCGATAATGATCATAAAATACTTGAGCCCTAACATTCGTTGACCACAGTGGAAAAAGCATGATAATGTGTTCCACCGTAAATAGATTATACTAGTCACTTAAAAAACTATTTACGAATCGCGTGTACGTGATAAAGAGGAATTTAAACTTTAATTCCTTCTAGAGTTTTCCAACTTGATGCGGAGTCGTCCTTTGATTATTTTTAGCAATTAAAAAGAGAACTTACACATTCATTTAAAGGGCGTAATGTCAAAATAGGTAGTGTTCCGAGATCTGGATAACCCCTAGCCCCCTGTGGATGCTTCAGTGTGAAATAATACAGTTGAAGCCATGAACCATAACAACTCATCCAGTTTTACCCGATTGTTTATCTTGTTGTGTTGATCTCTGTTCAACAACAGCCCCCAGTGCTGCCATAGTAACGAGTTAAAAACTATGCGTCGTGGGTGGCGACCGGTAGTTTTTTGCCTTTGTCCAAATATATCTCGATATGACCTCCTGCGTAGTACAAATCATGCGTCGCGTTCGAAGGGAACACTACCTCATACTTATATACTGCCCTACTAACCTAATGAGCATTATCCCAAATTCAATAACCAAAGCAGTTTTAATTCTCTTCTGTTAGTAGTAAGGTTGATATTGCCACAGGAGTTTTATATGAGATACTGCGTATTGGATTAGCAGGGCAGTATATTAAGGAATAAGATGCGTCAGATCATAGTATGCAATTCGCAAATGTACGAAATCGACAACGCACCAAACAACTCGTCACATGTGACGTTATCTATGAAAAGGGACCTTATTGTCGATGGCGCTTCCGCCATTATTAAAGATGCTCCGGTATAAATACAAGGCCGCGTGACGCAGTGCGGCGTAAGCGCCATCGACAATAACCTTATTGTCGATGGCGCTTACGCCGCCCTTTACATAAATAATGCCACATATAGAGAAATACATACGTAAATACTGAGAAAACTTCCAAGAATCAGGAAAAAATACTCGCGCTCATCACGCAAATATCTTCCTTTGCCCCAGGGTTACTATCAACAAGGCTAACGTGTCGTTTATATATTAGTAGTTTTGTTGATGATATTCTGAATATTGTCATATGGCTCCAATTTCTACTATAGGAATCTACTACGATACTAAAACAGATATGAAAACTCTTTTCTCAAAAATACAGAATCAACTATCCGAACATGAAAGAATGTAACAATGTTGTAACAACCTCTTTTTTTGATTTCGTCCCTAGCCACTCTTACGTTTCTTTTATTGATCTAAATCTTTTAAAATTCAAAATTATAAGTGATTAGCATGAAACCCTAGAGATCCCTGTCTGTTTTTTCTGAAGGTTGCTAAGAGAATGAGAATATCGATCGATATCTGGATCGATCATATCCAGATATCGATCGATATTCTCATTCTCTTAGCAACCTTCAGAAAAAACAGACAGGGATCTCTAGGGTTTCATGCTAATCACTTAGTATTAATTTATTAGTATTTTAACCTACTATTATATGCATAAATAATTAAAAACACAATAAAATTGAATTAGAGATTTATATATTCGCAACTACACAACAACCCGTCCCAACATCACCAACGCCGTCATCGCGGTGGTTGATCACTGAAATACTTACCCTATACTGTCAGGTTACAAAAATTGGACATGTTATTTACAAATTAGGTCCTTGCATAACCTTGTATAGATTTCATTAGTTTCGTACACCGCCTTAAAAATAAACGATTCAGTCCGTTGAACCTTGTCCTTAATAAATTCTAATCAATTTAATTTCCTCTAGCCGTTGTCTAATCGGCTTATCGTTAACCGATGACGTCGTCGAAAAAATTGGCCACGGACTTAATCCCTAATCCATAATTAAAGAAAATAATACCCGCGTCACTCATGAGACTTGAACCTTGAACTCTCAGGGTAATCCAATTGATTTCCGGATTGATTTGATTTCACTTACGGGTTATATGGTTGCGGTATTTTAGCCGTGGAAGGCAAACGAGCACACAAGCCACCTGGGGTGTCATTCTCTTAAATACGGCGGTCGGTCGAACGAACGAGCGAAAGCGCAGCGGTGAGTTTAAGTAGTCCCGTCCGTGCGAACAAAACACATTTTAGCGCGTGCATTCTCAATTACGCGTTATACGTTCGAGAAGCCATGCTGCCAAATTGAATACACGCGCTTAAATGTGTTTTGTTCGCTCTGTCGGGACTACTTAAACTCGCCGCTTGGACCTTCACTTGAGCGAACGATCACCTTTGCTTGTTGAGAGAATCACAACCCTGCATTCATGTTCCGAACGATATTATGCTACAATAGTACATTACACGGTTATACGTAACGCCGTTTAGACGGATCCAAAGGATATTAAGACTGACACTTAGCTAAACTAGCTCTTTGACGGGACTACTTAAACTCGCCGCTTGGACATTCACTCGTTCGTCCGTCCGTTCGTCGTTGTTGAAAGAATCACACCCCTGATGGTAAGTCTGCTCTATTAGGCTATTAAACAGTAACCCAAATTTAATAACCAAAGCAGTTTTAATTCTCTTCTGTTAGTAATAAGGTTGATATTGCTACAGGAGTTTTATCTGAGATACTGCGTATTAGATTAGCAGGGCACAAGTGGGATCCGTGACCTATGGACATTTGTATTATCAAGACTACAATCTTAAGATCGCAAATGCGTTGCCAACTCTGAGGACTAAGAATGCCACTATGCTAGTAATTTCACCGGTCTTATTACCCCACACCGGAGCACAAGCGAATACTGATGCTTGGCGGTAGTTCAAGGGAAGATGGTGGTAGCGATCCGGAGGACTATCTACCACTAATGGAGTCGTAAAGCCAATATTACATTACCCGTTCTGCCCTCCTTAGAAAAAAAGGGCATGACGCATGACTCATAAAACCGCGCAAGCATAAGTGACCTTATTTCTTAAGGTAGGGTTTAAATTTGCTTTGACTATCGTCGTTTTTGGCAGTTTTGTAATTAAATCAAAGCCTGAAGATGACAGAGGCCGCGATAATTAAGACTTACAAAAAGTCGGTGTAACGACCTGCCGATTTAATTATGTTCATGTTCAAACCTGGGGCCGAGGAAATGGACGACGCAGCGGGCAGCGCCGCGGGGCACGTGAGGCTACTAGTTTTTTTTATTCTACGAGATAATTACTTTGCCGTTTTTAATATAATTACATTAATAGTACGATGTTTAAAAAAATGCTCTGTCTCGCTTGGTTCAGTGATAGGCGCTTTGATTTTTGTACGAGATAATATCTTGAACATGCTTCCCTACTTCTCAAAAAGTTCCCACGCACCATGATCAATGGTTATTGGATAATGCACTCTACATTCACTTGCTATGGAAGCTTATTCAGTTTGGTTAAAGATTTGGTGTCGTTTAAGTCAACAGTTGGTGTTTACGTTTTTCTTGTCATCTTTTTCTTATATTTAAAAAATTGCGTTAACGCCAGGCGCCATAATGTCCCTTTGAATCAAGAAAGACACACTTCCCCCGTGAAAAAGCTAATTTATTAGCATTACTTGTACGCGGAATCGACGCTGACCTCCAAAAACATCGCGATTTTTATTTCTGAATAGCGCTACTTTGTATCTGCGAAATGTTTATACACGGCTAAATCGTTTTTCTCCATTTATAGAGCTTTATTTTTAAATTTGCCTTCCGCACCTTTGTTGTGCGACAGCGGTCGGTGCAGAACCTTGGAGATACAATCAAGTGCTCTAGACCGTTTGTATTTGTACACTTTAGACAAACTATGGATATCTGATGTTGGGGGATCTTGATAATGAAAGAGCACTAGTTCTGGCATTATACGTTTTACTTAAGTCTTTTCGTCATTTGTTTAAAAACTGGTTTAAACGCCGTACGTCAAATATCAGAATCCACCTCCTCCGTTGTATCATCAGTCATCAAAGTTCAGAAAAAGAAGAAGTCTCGCTTTTTTTCACTCAAATTCAGTGTGAAGCGTCCGCTTCATCATTTTCAATACGATTTGCCAAAAAGTGGAAAAGTCGTCTCTTTAAAGCAAAGGAAGCTGTTATTGTCACTTATTGTACGTAACTAAGAACATCATCCTCCATCTCACAGTCCATCAGGTTAATAGATATTCAGTTATTTCTAAATAACTAACAAGACTTGAATGAATCTGCGTAGAGGGATCAATAGGGAAATAGTAATTACATTAAACATGGCGGAACATGATCTACATACGTACGCTTTGGAATCAGCAGGATCAATTAATATTGCCGCAGACACCCACCTGCGGCGAGATGAAACGACGCCGACGATTATGAGCGTTATGATAAATGACATGTAGGACAAGACCTCAATATTTATGACTCGATGACTTCCTCTAGGGATTCATTAGATTATCAATTAAATCGATCGTGGCTAAAGGACGGAGATGTCGCTATGTTGCCAGGCAATGTAGGTTCTAAAAAACCAAAATAACTTTTAGATTTAAGGTTGTTTACAAGAACTTATGGATTTCTAGGAAAAGCCGGATGGAAAACAAGAAGTCTTCTTCTTCTTCTTCAGCGTGTATCCGCCCACCGTTGGGCATGTGCCTCTCCAATTTTCCTCCATCCAGAACGGTTTTAAGAACAAGAAGTAGCATCGTTGAATTCTACAATTTACTAAATGTTTTACCTGCGAATTTTGAAGGAAGTAAGCCAAAATTAAACTATTTGTCTTAAGACATTGAAGACATACTCGTACTAACATGTTAACAACTGAATCCTTACTTTACAAAAAAAGAGGCACTGCGGCCGAAAAACTCCTTTGATGAAGGGCTTCAAAACGGCCTGTTCCAAATAAATAATCGAAAGTAAGCCTTTAGTTGTTGTTATCCAGTTATATTGATAAGATCAAATGGAACGTCTTCACGAGATGTCAGCAAACTCCTAAACAAATGAGCAATTCACAAGTCCCAATTTTTCAATACCTGTTGTAGTAAAGTCGCGCCACGGAGAAACTTACGATTCAAAGAACTGTCAAGTTCTACAGCTATTCTCGTAGGTGTTCCAATCAATATTATCTTGTACCTCTTATAAACTGCGATACAAAAATGTGAGGTCGTGCCTGCGACCCCAGCGCGAGGTTATCAGGGCTATCGGCGTGAGTCACTGCCTCTAATTTGACGGTCTCTGCCAATGTTTACTCGAACAGTTAGCCGACACACTTCCTACCGCGGTTCTGACGGCGCAAACTAGCCGATGCTCGCGACCCCCAACCTTTATTCAAAGTGCAAGATAAACGGCTGCCAATTTAGCTGGAGCTATCTATTGTCCGATGACGTTTATGCCTTTGTGGTGGTTAGAGCTCTTCGTTTTTTGGACAGGGATGCCCGTTAGGCTCGAGGTCATCAGCAGGTGTTCGCTTGCACTTGACGAGCGTGCTTATCCTATTTTGGAGGCGCATTGTTGAAGGGCCGAGCGTGGCTCGTTACGGCCCGTCTTCGTATTGGGTTTCCCATGCATGATAATTATGAAGTTCTCCTGTTACCTCGTTAGTTGGAGTGAGGAACGTTTGTTCGAATTCCCGCTATATTTGGACTCTCACGTAGTCGAAATGATTCATGTCGCCGCTGCGCTTGCCTCATTACAATATTATTTACCTCTTGTTTAATGGTTTTATAAATGTTCCGATACAATGGCGTTATCGCTGCATACAATTAATCACATGCAGAATTAATTTGTCCGATGGCGGAAGAATTGAGACCACCGTTTAATTCTACGAACACGGTCCACACGGCATGTTTACGTGCTGTATGAAAGGTAAATTGATTCTTAATAATATATCCATTAATAAAATATCCAAAAACGATGCACCGCAGCAATTTACGTAAAATTTGTGTTATTACTCATCTTTAGTAATACGACCAAGGGTTTTTTATTATGATAATGTGGCCACAGTCTGACGATGTTGTGACTGCCATAAATATACACGTTCTGTCGAAGATGTGTATTTAAATGAAAATCGTCTTTCATTTATAACTTATTTCCTAGAGTATGCACTATAATTAAAATGGCCGATTCATCTTCTGCAGATACCATACCACTTAATATTTCCTGTTATCGCTTGGCTCTTTGGAACATGGTTAGAATTGCAGCAGAACGTTAAAAAAGGTATGTTTCTTGCACATTTTTAAGGTCGTTTACGGCATTCCTGAACTGGCTCATCAGGTTTCGTGGCCACGAGAGAAATTCGAGGCAAAAACGCGTGTAAACTAGCCATACTGCTATGGCAGGTTGTTCGCTACAAATTGAGGGGTTCTTATGCCATTCTAAACACCAATTACACGTTCTGCTAGGATCAGGTTGGGAACACTCGCTTTAACCTAGCGTTTGTACACGTGTGGGAATGTATGAATATCGTTATTGCCATGTGTGGGTCAAAAAAACTCTTAAGTCTATGTTGACTTTACCTCCACAACCAAACATCGCAACCCTTAAGTGATTTCGCCCGATAGTACAATTCGCGTAACGAACTTATAAAATAAGGTGCAAAATACACCTTACCATGTAAGCCAGTAAGGTACATTTTGCAATTTATTGAATTTGTTAGTTATTTATATGGCAGTATCACCGATTTGACTATAAGGGTAATTTAATATGTTTAGTGCTTATGATCTTCGCTTGTTATTATTTACGAGGTCTCTTGTGTGTGTTAGGCGTTGAGTTTAAGGGTTATTTTAGTACCTAGTCGTCGGATCGTGTCAGAATCATGAAAATTGCAGTATCCTGTTGTACTGCGGTTTGTCCGGTCGTGCCTCATTATCGCATTAATACTGCACTGCACTGCACGGATGGTTGTGTACAGACTCGCGGCAATTGCACTGTTAATGTTATAATTGTAATGTTTACGTCGATGGTTGCGGTTGGAATGCATGCTATTTATGTATTGTCAAGTTGTGTCTTTCGCTGTGGAATTCATATTTAGCTTTTTTTTACCCTAGATTATCATCGCGACTTGCGCGTGTAGAGTTATCTTCATTTTATTACTGACTAGAGGACGCCCGCGACTTCATACGCGTAGAATTAGTTTCCCGCTACACCCCCTATTTTAACCCCTTAGGGGATGAATTTTCAAAAATCCTTTCTTAGTGCTCACTTACATCATGAAAGGAACTCCTGTAGCAAATTTCAAGTTTCTAGGTACAGTAGTTTCGGCTGTGCGTTGATATCTAAGTCAGTCAGTCAGGTTTGCCTTTTATATATATAGAAGATTTCTGTGAAAATAAACCTATTGTACCAAATTTCGTCAAAATGGGTTTTTACCGTGAAGGCATTAACAAACAGAGATACAGACAGACGAATTAAGAAGATTAATTTAACGTTTCATTCATATGTAGGTATGCATATCCTAGTTGCCTCAACACTAATGTGTTTTTATTATTTTTATCATGATACAATTTAGAAGATATTTTAGACCAACTTTTGCTGTTACAAGCATAATTGAATTAATATTTTATGTTTTACACCGATTTGCATTTACGTCATTATTTAAATAATTAGTGGACTTGTTTAATTTAGAGCTAGATTTGGTAATGAGTTGTGGTAGAAAAGGCATTTGGTGACTCATTTCAAAGTCATTTGGACAGTCGTAGTCAATTATACCACAGCCTCACAGTCACAGGTCAACGACCTCGGAGTAAAACAAAGAAACAGCGGCTTTTTTAACCGACTTCAAAAAAAGGAGGAGGTTCTCAATTCGCCGGGTTTTCTTTTTGTCTGTAATATTTCACTCTCGACATACCTCTTAAACCCTCGACGCGAAAAGAGCGGTTTTATAAGCTGACGTTTATCAGTGTGTTTTTCTGTAGAATCATAGCTCCCAAACGGATGGACCGATTTGGAAGCGGGTTTTTTTATAAGCAGACGGGTTTTTTTATAGGGAGTTCCTATATCGATAAACTCAAATATCGACGATTGTTTGATATACTAGTGATCACTCCAAGTTTTGCGTGTAAAAACATTTTTTTATTAAAAGTGTAAATAGTAAACAAAATAATAACGTAATTCCGTTCTTCATTTTTCAAAACGATTTTTGAAACTATACTCATCCATCATTATTTTTTTCTTCTATACTGTCCCATCTACTATTGTTAAAATAAACTATCAGAATTTGTTCAAAATTTTCGGGCGTTACACTTCTCCGTCTAGGCTGATAAATCTACTTCAGGTGGCTAAATGACTTTTAAATTTCTGTGGAGGTAATAGCTGCGGGCATAACATTTTTTTTTAAATATGCTCTGTGACACTGTCTTCAGAACAATACTTACAAAAAAATATATACAATGCTGGGGGCGATCACTAGTATATAGAAAAAGCACCGATAATTGAGTTTAACTAGTTTAATGGAGATGGTTCTTAGCTAGGTGTCATGAAAATCGGTTGAGCCGTTTAAAAGATATCAGCTCTAAATGTTATTAAAAGTAGGGCTGGCCATTGGGGGTTCTATCCCTTTAATAGTTGTTTATTTGATTTTGGAATTAATCACATTCTTTATTTTGATTTTAAAATTGATCATCACCAACACTGGCCAAATATTCACATTTATTTTTTCTAGGAATTGTCAATTCTTTAGTCTTCTTTGTGAAGTTTTTTTTGTTGAAATTAGAATATTAACGGGACCCAAGAAGAACAAGTCGCGGACAACTTCTATTTCATAAGGAATTTGTCTTCATATGCACGCAGAGCTAGCGACACACTTCCCAATCCATTGACATCTTTATTTCTATTCACATGAAGCCTAAATTCCTCTTAACGTGATTTATAGGGGATTACCCATTCACCGCACTCAAACGCGTTTCAATCGCGAGCTTTGTCGCGCCGTGAATGGCCAACTTAAGTAAACGCCTACGATTAAAAGGGCTTAAGTGTTGTGCAATTGTCATGTTTATATTATATAGGGTTGCCATGCCTAACGAAAACATGATCGTAAAAAAATACTAGCCTTATTAAATTATTTACAATGAAGCGATTAATATCAAATATTTTTTACGATTATTCTAGGCTACAGTGGCCGGCCGATAACAAGTCAATCCTGAAACATTGCACAACCATAGAGTTTCTGGATATTGATAATGTTGCCAGCAGAAAAACAATGCGAAACTTATTTTTTGCGTGTGAAGGAAGAGTAAGTAGTCAATATTCAGAAACTTCATCGTTGTGCCATGCCATGTGTCAAGATTGCCTTCTTATCGGTCGAGCACTATAGTGACTAAAAGTGGCATTGCACTTTTAGTGGTGTTAGGGCTATGGGTCTATCGGATCGCTATCACCATCTTACCCACTCACTGCTGCAGAGCAGTAGTGCTTCCATTGTTGCGGGAGACAGCTGGTGAAATAACTAACATAGAGGCATTCCATCTGTCTTCAGGATTGGCAACGGATGACCTGTCCTTGGACCTCGGGGCACAATGACCATCAGGTAGCCTGCGGCCTGCGGGGTAAATTAATTATTTGGATGTCTTCTATACAGATTTTCTTCTGTCTTAAAGCTGTTATTATGACAGGGTTCTATGGTGCAATTAAAAGTTCATTTTTTAATACAACCAAGTAAGAAATGGGGGAACAGCGTTTATTAAATTTTAACTCATAAGGAATCCCGTAGTTCCACAAAAATCTGTCTAAAGTTGCACATGTTTTTTTTTGTGTAAACTCCGCTCAGTCCCCGGAAAATGCATTTAATTTTCGGACGGAAAAATCTGTACGTATTATCACAATTGCATGGCAACCCTATGTTTATAAGGCTTTTAGAGCGCGGTGTTTGTTTGGTTGACAGTTCTCACGCTGCGCCGGAGTGAAATGACGGACCGTTAGCTGCGCCTGCCCATACTGGGAACGCAAAGCCATAGTTCAAAGCGAAAAGGCAGTAAGCGCGTGGACCTCGGACTATTTTACTGCCGTTTTCTTTTGGGCGGGAGGTGTAGTGCTGAAAACGGGAACTTATTTTGCGTTTCCTTTTGTGGTGTGTTATCTTTGTTTTATCTGCTTTTTGATAGGTTCAGCTATCTCAAGTAACATTAACGTTTAACCCTATATTCAAACCGCGGACATATAGGTGTACTTCGGATTAAAATTTGATACATTTTGTATGCGCGAATGTTAAATTTTAACCCGAAGTAAGCCTTATGTGCCCGCGGTTTGTATATGGGGTTCGGCCGTAAGACGGCTTTGTGGGCTAGCTCTACGTTGTACCAGCCTAACATGACCCTTGGACGCTTTCAGTTAAAGCGTACGCGCGGACCAATATAGTTAATTTAATACCTTCTAATGTTACTCGCAAACTAGCGTGTTTGATCTTGGGTTGTAAACAGTTTCTCTAAGTTTAGGAGACTATTTAGACTTCTTCGTCTGTTTTCTTTTATGTGTATCGTTGTCTAGTGCTTATAGGCCCATATAGAGCTCAGTTTGGTACTAGTTTATACACATTAGTTAGGGTTCAAAACTTACCGTTTAACAATTACTTATTGTGTTATATTTGATTTGATGTCATTAATACTGTCATTAACCACGTTATATTTTATTTTAGTGTGTAATTAATAGAGTGGCAACCAATGACTGGTCTTTCCTTTTGTTTTACTTCAAAGTTATTTTATTTAGTTATAATACTTTTTGCATAATGCATTGGATTGACTGAGTCATTTCCTGAACGCATACATTCTACTTGTACCTCTGGTCTGGAAGGGCTCAATCGCAATCTAATAGTCAAGACAAATTCAACCATTTGTTACTATGAACAAGGACGCAAACGCAATAATATTTCAACAGCAGTTACAGGTTTTTTTTTAAGATTGTGTTGAATGGAACCTCTGATAGCAGACCTAATATGGCATTGAACACCCGACGCGTAAATCCACACTCTATTCAAGTCTATTTTTCCAATTAAGCTTATTAGACAAACATATATTAATAGTGTTGTGTTAACATATGTTTATGCATGTATATATTACACTTTATTAAACAAAAGAGATAACATTTATAAAATAGACAACAATATACCAGGGATGTACAAAGGCGAACTTATCCCTTTAATAGGTCTCTTCCAGTTAACATTTGAGCGATTGAGAAATAATTAATGACGGCGACGATGTTTATTTACATATATCGGAACTTTATCAAAATATGTTTGAGTCAGTTTACTAGAGTTAGCACCTCCGGGATTTTCATGTCCTGGTATCGAAAATCCCGGAACTGTCCTCATGTCGGATACCGTTTCTGCAAAGTCCTAGTTTTACGCTAGACATACATATATGTACGTAGAAGTGTCAAAGAACAGAATGTAAAAGTGGTGTGAGGTGTCTTTAATAAAAATATAATGCCTCGTGTACAGGCTATCAAAAAACATAACAAGCACTTCTTTAAGTTACTTTAGGCCCTGGTTATGCATTAAGGATGTGAGATTGATTGCTTTAATATTCCAGTGTGTCCTACTCGTATAGGTAGCTGCATCAATAACAATAAATATTCAACCTTGGCTTTTTGTGGTAAAAAGGGTCCACCGGAATCTTTCCGTTTTACCGACATAACTACTGTCTGTAGAGATCGCTTGTACTTAACAGATATTGTGTATTGACTGAATTTGTACGGGAATCCGGGACCGGGGCACCCAACGTGTTAAATCCAATCTGTCCAATTAACGCGTCGTCCAATTCGGCGGTTACCGTTAAGTCCGGTTGCGATTTATTCGCGACGTAACCGTGTCCCTTACGGTACCGCGATCTATACATGCGCACACGCGCCGTCTGCGTCTGCGACCCTGTTTCTGATCGATGCGTTTGAGATGCGGTTTTGTTTTGCTTCGTAGATTCAGTGCCGACAACTCCTTATCGGGTCCATTTTGTTGACAAATTAAGAAGTCTGGTGCAGGTGGCTTAAACTAGCCGGTGTTCATTTTAAAATTTAAACAGAGTCTATGGCTCCCTGTTTACTTTGAATAAGTTTATCATCTTAGAATTTTAGATCCTCTCATTTGGGCCCTTAGTTGACTTGTGACAACTTTTCAAATAATAAAAGTCAGGTGTGAATTTTTCAGGACATAGCATCTAATTCGAGAGATTAATTAAAGAGATTTGTCAGGATCGTAGCAGGTGGAAAGAAGTGGTCTCTGCTGGGAAACAGGCGTGATTTAATGTATGGATGTATGTATGCATCTAATTCAGTATCGAAGGGGATGTCAGATATTCACAGGAATATCAAACTAGCAATTTCTATTTCTGATGACAGCTTGCGATAGCTATGATTGATGCCATTTGCAGTTAACTAGCATCAATGGAATCCCACGTGATCCGCTTGCGTAATTGCGCTGAGTTTCCTCTTTTTTGCGGGTAGACGCAAAAATGCGCTTAATGCCCGTCGTTAACCTTTGCGACAGATGTACCTCTACCGCTGGTAATTGCGGAAACGTCATCGCGGCTTCCTTCGCAGTACTTTACACGTTATTTTTGTCATTCGCCTTAAGTAGATTGTTTCAAGTCTTTGTTTTGCTGCTGTTCCTGTTTTGGACAAATATGTTCAAGAGGCAAGTACTTTTAACTATCTACGCTCTACGCTAGTGAGAGTACAATCATATAATATATTAGACTTTACTTTGAATTTACGTTACCGGCACCGGGATGGCCTTCAAAAATACCAGGATCCCTTTGTCCTGATTTGGTGTCATATACAACCACACCACAAAACAAATTTTCATGATGGTACAATCCCAATTCTTTTTTTCACAACAAATAATGTACAAATGCCTTAAGGCTTTATCTACCAGTCAACCAACTGATCTAAAAGAAACAAGTCAAGGTTGGTGCTTACTTAGCTTTGTGGTCTCAGTGGATAAACCCAGTCCATGTAGGTACTATGTTTACCAGCCCAGTTTCTCTGGCTGCACCCGATCGCAATCTGCCCCGACCTCAGAACACTAGATCTGCACATTCTGCACTGTTAATTAATTATTTTCAGCGCGGATCCTCGTTATCTGCGCAAGCGCAATTAGAGCCGGCGCCGGCGCATCGACCCAATTCTATGACAGAACACGTTGAAATGCTAGATGATAAGCGACATCTTGGCCAAACTACAGGAACTAAAGATGTGAAGTAAATTGTATGTAAGAAAAAAAATACAACAGAACTGTAGTTTTGGTATTCCTTTACCTTTTCGTTTATTACTTTACCCTCGGTTAATTAAAATTGCGGCAAGTCGAGAAATAGCTACATTGCTTTGACCTTGGCTTTTCATCAGGGCCTCAATTCAACACGCTAAAAACCACATCGTGTTTGATCTGTTATCGAATTGTCAACGTTTCGATAGCTCTTATTTACTTGACAGTAATGGCGACGAGTGAAAAACGATTCCGTAACTGGTCAAATACGATATTGTTTTTACTGCCTAGAATAGAGCCGCAGGTTGTTAGCATGTTTCTCGCAACTCCCGCGTCAAAAATGTCTTTAATTGGAACATCGCCTTTTAAAGGGCCTTTGGTTGACCACCCCCTATTCCACCATCTTGACATTGTAAGGTGACAGGTGGCAATTCGGTATACGTTGCAAAGTCGACACGTTCCTACATAACTGGGCTTCATCTAAACTACGCAACGTGCATTGTCTCCCATCAGCTGTCACTTTTAGCTTTGTGAAATAGGGGGCAGGTGCTCTGTGATCTCGATTGTGTAAGGGTCTCCCCAGATCTATCGACGCGGAATCGGCTTGAGCCGGTAAGAAAAAGTTTTATGTCCATGCAATAAGAGCGAAAACGACATTTTGCATGGACATAAAACTTTTTGTTACCGGCTCAAGCCGATTCCGCGTCGATATATCTGGGGAGACCCTTACTCACACCATAGAAAAGTTGGGATTTAATTTTGTATAATATTTTATATTTACTACCCGGCGACATAAAGCTAATGTTAACACGTGACTCGCAAAGTTTAACATCGTGATGATATTTGCAGTGTGAAATTGTAGAATGTTAGGGTTATGTTGAAAGGACAGACATTTGACTCTCAATAGGTTTATTATCTAGACTATATTCTTTGATGGGTCTGAGAATAGGCCACCCAGCGTTCTCATCTTTATTGCTAGGAAAAACGACTTTAACACTTTGGAGTAAGAGGTACATTTTGTAGTAAAGGAAACATGATTCTATTTTCTATTTATGGTTAATGGTATGCGCGAAGTTACTGTTACTACAGCTTTTCAGGTCTTCTTTGTTTTGGCTTGACACGTTCATTGTCTGGTTCCTTAGTTTTCATACCAAGTGGATACGATTGTGAGTTTTTGTGTGCTAAGTTTTTATCTTTTTATTTTATATAGACTAAAGTGTTTGAAATTTTGTGAACCAGTAGATTCTGAGCAGTCGAATCTACGATTTACTTATTATTTCAACTTAGATAAATTACAATTAAATAGTAGCCATTACGACTTGACAAAATTTGCTTAATTAAAAATATTGTTTTTTTGGCATTTTGTTTATTGATACCATATTAATTTACATACGGTTTAGACAATGTAAAATAAAGGTCCGGGTATTAAAATCGTGACTACTCAAGATAATTATTTCAAAGGTTTCTAATTATCACGTTTTATAACGAGCTCTATATTAAATTATTCGTGCTTGTAATTATTGCAACAGTTTCGGCTCTAGTTAACGAAAGTGCAAGGGCGCGGGGGTCACGGCGCGGCGTCACGCTCGCTCCTGCGCCTGCGCCCGCGCAACCGATCCTGACACCAGATAACGCACAAGGTCACATCTCTAAACATTTTCAGTGCCCACAGCTCTATTCCGAGCCCAATTTATATGGAAATCTGACACCCTGGCCTGACTTCTTTCGAAAGGGATCTACATAAAGCGTGATATATAGGTTTAACGAGTCAATTAACCCAATTGAAAGTTAATCTATTAATATATCTACGTACCATATAATTAAAACCTATGTCCCGATTAAATCGATACGAAACTGTAGTGACGAAATTGCGGTTTTGATATTGCGTTGGTAGTGTTGGTACGCACTCACGATTAATAGCATTGATAAAGCTATCGATCGTGTTGAGTTTCTAAGGAATTACTTAGTCGATACTTAGGCGTGATGCATATTGAAAGTGTGGGCGTGCGATATTGCTGTTGAAACTGGGCCTTCATTTTTTTTTTATTCCGTAACTCATATAATGGGCAACTGGCCAAGTATCCAGGGTATTATCCAGAGATATGCATCAAAGAACACAGGTTCATTTCAGACGAAAATAACAGGTTTCTTTTATGGCCAAAGTAATTTTACATAAGAGCTAAATCCGACGCGATTGTAATCTATGAGTTCGCCTCTATGTGTTTTTCATTAGAACGAGCACTCGGTCCTCTCTCGTCCATCAATCATTCATTCATTCGTTCGTTCTCCCAGCTGTCAGCGAGCACCGCACGTCGAACAAATCAATATTTACAGTTCTTTTTAATCAAAACTACTGCTTATTAAAAATCCTAACGAATTTTGCATAGTTTAATCAACCTTGAACTTAGTATCGAATCGGTAGCACAAAGAGTCGATTTAACAATGGAATAATCAAGTCAATGGGAGCAGTCCTTGACCGGCATTAACCCACATTGCACAAGCATCGATATTGTGCCGAGTCGAATCGGATCGATTCGCCGGCCCACTTGGCTCCTCCCTTGTCAATCGATTTATAGTTCCTTACGCAACTGACGATGATGAATTATAATTATCGAGTCTATTGTGAGTGGCCGTCGACTTGATTTAATGATGCCTTTTCATTTAAATTCCTCCGTAATAGAGGTTCGGTACGAAAATGTCTGCGTCACATGCCGTATCTAATCCAAATGTCGTTAATCAAAGGGCGCCTGTCACAGACGGTTCAGGCAGTGCCTTAGGCTTTTTTTTATATTATAACACCTGGTACCTTTACGAATCAACTGCTAGCCAAAACTCTCGTTGCCTGCGACGGACTGCTCAGTCATATCCCCATACTCCTTTTTATACAACTAATAGATGCATTATTCGTTCTTTTATGCGATGCTGGGGTTAATATTCTCGTCAGACCATCAGGTGTTCTAATCGTAGAAAAAAAAGTCAATGTTATTTTGAGCCAACGCTGAATGTCACACCTTCAAATTCATCTCGAACGAAAGCTCGGTTTGGTAAGGAATTGATGGAGCGAAGATCCCATCATTCCCAATAACAAAATTAAAAGGTATCATATTTCTATATTACAACCTGTTAATAGGTACGAGATTCTAACTCTTATTCGAGTTATCTAAAGTTCAAAAATGTATCAATAGTAACACCATAATCAATCATTAAAGATATTCTGGTATCTGGTATCACATAAATCCCGGCAGCATGGCAGCAAAAATGGTTCAAATGCAGTGTATTTAATTTTTATTATTTGTACAAACAGGTAAATAAGATAAACAAACTCAAAAGCAAAGTAAGAAAGAAGAATTTCACTGCAATGAATAATATCATAGCTAGAAAATATTGTGCTTCTGTTTCGTCTAGTCGGAAAGCGGTAGCGGAACGAAAACACAATAATTGGCCCACTTTATCCAGATGCGGCCATCTGGTTGATTCCCTCGATCAATAGGTAATTGTATTTATCAGAGCGAGGGCCGTGATTGGTCCGCGGGTCAGCGGGACAATTGCCGATACCAGTACAAATCACTAAATCACTTATTTGTTTATTATTGTCAGCAGTAATTATTCTTAATTGTTTCTTTGTTGTTTCAGGTAATTGCTGTCAATTTTCAGCTGTGGCAAGTTATGGTATTTAACACGGGGCGAGGACTGCGTATGGAGCCCCGGGATTTTTGGTACCAACATACAATAACGGTTCCAAAAATCCCGGGCTTCGTAACCCTACTTAATTTTAGTCGTAATTAATTTAATCGAGTAACAATTCTGGAAAATGTTCATGTTATAATAATAAAATAAGGTAAGTATATATTTTTTCTAAAATACTTTTGAAAAATGTCTTAATTAATAGCCTGGGGCAAGGTTTTCAAAACATTGCCCAACGATTTCAACACAATACAAATAACTGAGCTAATCAATATTGTGCGTTATCTACTTATCATTAACGTCTAACTAACTAATCAATTAACCCCGTAGTTAATTTGACACTTGATTTATTCGATTAGCCCTGCTGAAGTAATTACTTGTTGAGCGCCAACTCTCTTTCTTCTATACTTATAGGAGTTCTAATAGTTCTTGCCTCGGCCAGCGTACATATGAAATAGTGATTGATTGTTATGAATTCAGGTCGGTTTTCTGAGAGTTTGTTTAATGTTGATATATCGTATGACGTGCGTGTGGTTGGAGATAGTGCCAAACTAATTAGAAGATTTGAATCTTAGTGGATGATTATTGCTGAAGCGTCCCCTTAATGTGGTTAAGACCTGGGACCTATTTTTAATACATTTGACTAGATAACTAACACGGAGGACGCTTTTTTCCAAAGGTTTTTTGTACAATAAAGAATTTACATGGTTAAGCCTACTAGTTCCTCAAAGTTTCTTTGACAACAAACGTTTATACGGTTCGGTGAAGGTAAAGTGTAGTGGCGCTAGTTGATGAAATGCTAAGTTAGGTCGTCCTTGTAGTAAACTTAACATTGTAGTAAGTGCGGTACTCTATAAGAAGTCAATAACATACTTGATTGACGTCTAT
This sequence comes from Acleris literana, assembly GCA_946894065.1. Classification (NCBI taxonomy): domain Eukaryota; kingdom Metazoa; phylum Arthropoda; class Insecta; order Lepidoptera; family Tortricidae; genus Acleris; species Acleris literana. The sequence goes on from OX335674.1 coordinate 19,636,331, forward strand.
AGATGGAGATGACCGCCGCGGGAAGTATCAAGTTTGTGATAAACTCAGAAATCTTAATCTTATCTTAAACTTCACTTTTAATTTGTATTATGCCTACATATATCTAAAGACTAAAATGCTAAAACAATATTAATTAATAAACAGCTAGCTGTAACCGTTATTTGTAAAGATACTGTGTTTTTAACAGAGACAAATGTATGTCACCGTGCCGAAACACAACAAGTAGGCAAAAATGCAAATGATCTTCGCGAAAATCACTTTCTCTAACGTCCCATTGTTCCGTGTAGTTGCAAATCTGAAGTCGGAAGATCACCTTGTTGCGACCTTCTGAATAATTTGACTGCGACCTTAGTTATGTCATGCTGTGAGTACACTAATAACAACCTTGAGTGGTTTGATTATTAATTTTGTATTATGTTAAGGCGTTGTTATGGAGATGAACTAGAAGTATGTCAAAACAGTTTCAGAAATGTCAGAAAGGAAAAAAGATCTTTGACCATCGGTGTCATGTCTGGAGATGGAGATGGATAGTTCAAAACCGGAAGCATAATGGAACGTTTTATTTTAATCCAAAAACAATATGCTCTCGAGACAATAACGATCTATACAAGCGTTTTTGTTTGTTTTTCTTTACATATTAAAAGAAAGAAAGAAAGAATAACAAAAAATAATAAATACGTACAATGTTATATTTTGGTGAAACAGACATTAAACTAACCATTATTTAGTTACCATTCAAAATTTCTAATCATTTCAATAACAGCACTGAGGTAGCAAATTGAAGTGCAATTCACCAAAAACCGATAAAATTTTACGATTCAGTAATCTTATCGGCACTATTAACGGTTCAGCGGCACTCGTTAATTTGAAATCGATAATGGATCCCCCATAAAACGATAAATCGTTACTTAACGGTTGTTTAAAATATAAATTGGTTAGTTACAATAGGTACTGTTGACCTAAATCGTTCTAGCGTATTATACATTGTATCTGAAGAGTGCGTTTGTTTATACTTCTTCCAAAGCATAGCTGCGTTACTCATTGATGGCCGAACCAAAGCCGGGTTCGTGTAGGCTCATTTTCATTTTGTAATTTTACATGGCCGAAGTCGTGATTAAAACTTATCTATATATATATAAAAGGCAAAACTGACTGACTGACTTAGAAATCAACGCACAGCCGAAACTATTGTACCTAGAAACTTGAAATTTGGTACAGGGGTTACTTTCATGATGTAAGTGAGCACTAAGAAAGGATTTTCCGAAAATCGACCCTAACGGGAAGAAATAGGGGGAGTAGCGGGAAACTAATTCTACGTGTACGAAGTCACGGGCATCCTCTAGTAATTTATATAAAACTTGTTTAAAAGTACTTGTTAAGGGTTTGGAGTCTCGGATTTTTTTCGGTATCGAAATTTCCCGGGAAATACCGGGAAAAAGCAATCCCTATACTTGATACCTTACGATGATCAAATATCATAAACGATGCCCAGGACTATACCAACTAAAAATAAAGTAGAATATAACATATATCCCAAAGGAGGCTTTTGGGGTCATTATCGAGATTGCCACATAATTTTTAGTTAAGTAAACAAGTTACTTGAAGAGATACCTAAAATACTTTGTCACAAATCCTTTTTGCGTTTAGAATTAATTCAGAAGTGGGATAACCGAAGTAATCTATATATCTACCGAAGAATGTCGAAAGTGCGCAGTGACAAGGTTGATATCTACATTGATAATTTAGCAGGCGACAGCGCATGCGCCAGTGGGCGATGCGCCGGCGCCGGCCCACCTGCCTAGCGATTTATACAACGGGAGCGATGCTATTAGTCATAATTTGACCCAATTTTGTTAGAGCAATTTATTAGTTCTTGTTATAAACATGAGATGTAATATTTAATCGTATTTATTTAATACTATCTGTATTTATATTTATTTAATACTATCTGTACCCGGCATGCGTTGAAATGCCATGTAAAGTCAAAAAAATTATATAGATTTTTTGGCCCAGAAACCGTCGGGCGTCCGTAGAACACCCTACTGAAGTTTCATCACTATCTAATCAATGGTTTAGGAACGCATAGAGGACAAATATACAAACATTTATTTTTATTTTTATAGATTTAGTATGGACTAGGTATTTCTTCCCTCTCATATTTTTTTCTCAAAACCTGGAGATTCTTAGAGAAATGTTCAACTCTTTACCGGACGAGGATTCATGATTTATTTATAGGTTTCATGATATTTGTTTAGACCAAGATAAGGGGTGTTATTTGTTTGAAGATTATCGTTTGTCTTTTTATGTCCGTCTGTCATCGCATAGGACTCGAACAACGACTGGATTGCTTTTAATGCTTTTTTTTTATTGAACTGTTATATTAAATTGAGTTTGTTAAGAGTTATCGATTCTAGATAGACCTGATATTATTAAAGTATTTTATCTTTTAAATTTATAGATAGATTTAGTTTTTAAATTTAAATTTATATTATCAATATTTTGGCAAACTTCGTCACATTTCGTAGCGGTATCACCGCCAGGGGGCAAATGTCGCCCATTACGAGAGAAATCATCGGTGTCGAATGTTCGAGAGGCGTAATCTTGAACTTGCGCCCGCGACGGCGTAGGGCTGCGAGAATTTGCCGATCGTTCACTACTATCAATGAAAAGTAATATGTTATTTGAATACGATACAGAATTTAACAAACATCGATATACATTCAGATCTATCGAAGAGAACATTGAAACAATATAAATAATAATTATATTCTTGATCTTAATTTAAACTTTCAATCGTATGGCTTGTATAATTGTCTTCAGTCTATAGTTATCCACTTTTGGACATAGGCATCTACCGCCGTACATTAGATAACTTTCATTAAAGAAACCTTTAAAAATTACAGCGTCAAGTTACGAGAAAAAAGTTACGTCAATATAAACCAATGACTTTCTGCGATAAATTTCAATAGTGGCTCAGCAAAAGTTTTTGAATTAACGCCATCGAAAACGACCCGCAGCCATTCTCATTCAGCTCTTACTCGCCATTTCTCTATTACAATTGCATTCCTTTATTGTATTTAGGAAATTGGGCACAAATATGGATTATAGTCTTCTTGTTTTTAGAAATAGATTTGACAGCTGTCAACTTGATACATTGTATGTGTTTGAAACATGTTTGAGGTTATATTTTCTACTGCGTTACCAGGGAGCCTAATATGGCTGCAAATATCACGTGACAAAATGTGGGTGTTTTTGACACGTATATAAATACGGGAGTGACGGATTTCGACTACAGTAACTAAGTTAAAAAGCCTCATATTATTTTATGTTTGAATATTTGTTTGACGTATAAAGAGACATTTCATTAAAAGATTTATCTGTTTAATTACGTGGCAACCCTAAGGCGCGTAGTCGAATAGGTTCCGCCATCGACATTCGTAATCAGCTGTCGATGGCTTTCTCGGACCGAATGATGCGAACATGCGAATGTCAAGTTTGTAGAGAGAGAGGTGCGATGTTTATTGTTGTTTTTATTGTAATACTACTATTGTTGTATGTTGGTATTGATGACGTATGAGTTTATTATCTTTTAGCTGGACTTTATACCTACTGCCAGGGGAAGAGGGTAATGGTTTTAACCCCCGAACGTTAAAATAGGGGGGATGTGTGTGTGTGTGTGTGTGTGTCTGCTTGTAGTATCGTAGCTCCGGAATACGGAATGGTTTTTAGCTAGGTTTCATGGAAATTGGTTAAGTCGGTTAAGAGGTATAACCTCTCAAAGAAGGGCTTGTCATTATATGGAGGGTATATCATAGTTATTGTTTCGTGTATGTATGTATGTGGGGTATGTATTCTATATTCCCTTGTAGGGTAACCACGGAATAGAAAAAATAGTGGAAGTGGCATGAGCTTCGCTTAGTATCAGACCTGTTGTCGCCAATACTCAAACTATCATAAAAACAACACGCCACCATGGAAAATGTTTGTATGCGGCTATCGTTTTTACATTCCAATATAGCACAATAATTCATGCTTCTGGATTTATTTCCTTTTTTAGAAATATCGATATATTGAAATATCGAAATAAGCGATCGCGGCCAAAGTATACCATACTGCGCGGAACTCCGCATAACCATGCCACACGTTACACGCCCACTTGACACTTCTACGGTTTTTTTCTGTTCTGCGAGGGTAACGGATAGCCCAATTTAGACTAGCCAGATGTCCTTACAGTATTCCCAGCGCCTTAATAGCTTTTAGCTTGCTATCGCTATCACGCTTGCACTCGCAACTGACAGTATATTTGTCACTCGTGTGTCATAGAAAAACGAAGATTGCCGATCGCTATTAAGAATATGGTTGCACTGTAGATTCGTTGTAATTAAACCCTTAACTACAAATAAATACATATTCAACTTATTTGTGTATTGGGGGGAGTAATTAGATTTTCATGTAAACGCAATCTTGTTTTAACTTTATGTTAAGGTACTAAGATTTATATTTCAACTAACCATAGGTATGTGGGTGATGAAAAGCCTCTGCTTTAAGGCCCAGCCACACCGCTTGCGGACGTGCACGTGCACGTACGCGTTCGCTTTCCACTGCTTTGTATAGTGACATGTCGTAATGAGAATTCATACTATACAACGCAATGAAAAGCGAACGTGCACGTGCACGTGTACGTCACGCAACCGGTGTGGCTCGGCCTTTAAAAACGGTTAAAAAAGTGGCGAATAAAAAAAACATGTTTCGACAATAACGAAAGAAATTATTTGTTTAATCCATCGATTACCGGGGCGTTTGACGACAATTGTTTTATGTCTAAAATGCCGTTTTATTATTGGTTAACAAAACACTATCTTGGCTGATCTTAAGGACGTGTACAGGGAACTCCGGATTAGAAACGCACGCGCATCGGCCCCGACCACTTTCACTGACATTGAATTGAAACACTGCCCTACCACGCTTGATCGGCCATCTTGATGGGAACATTTGTTTTGCACTTATCTCTTCTCACATTTTTTTTTTTAATACAAGCCTTGACCTGTGTGTTATGGTAGTGAATTAACCCTTCGAATGGTGAATAATCTTATTTTAGTTTATGTTAATTGAAAACAATGATGATTTTATGTCAATCAATTGAGTGGATCATAACTTTTTGTTGTTACTGTGTTGTTGTTTGTGTTTTCATACTACAAGCGAAGCCAGATGTTATTTAGGGTCCCTATACTATTTTTAAAGGGAACGGAACCTAAAGGGTGCCAGGATCCTATAAGTCTTCGATGTCCGTCCGCCCTAACTTTAAAGGCCGAGCCACACCGGATGCGTGACGTGCACGTGCACGTGCGCGTTCGCTTTCCACTGCGGTGTATAGTATGAATTCTCATTAAGACATGTCACTATACAAAGCAGTGGAAAGCGAACGCGCACGCGCACGTGCACGTCACGCAAGCGGTGTGGCTGGGCCTTAAAGAGCTTTATTTTTGAACGGATAGGTATAGATATTATAGATAACCGGTTTATTATTAACAGAATGCGGATTTCTTAACAAGTCATAACAATAAATCCCCATATATGAAACTTTTTACGTATGATAAAGAAGGAGTTATTTTTGTTCTAATAACGGTAATACGTACTCGTACAGTCAAGGACTTTAATTTGTTATGCCAATATGGAACCCTGTCATAACATCGTCAAACCACATGACAGAAATTACGCTTAAATGAATGATTAACGTTATGCGACAGGGTTCCATAGTGGCATAACAATTAAAGTCCTTGACTGTACGAGCGACAAATTCGGTGTTATTATAAAGGAAACCCTAAAAAAAGACAAGTTTAAAAAACCAAAGAGTGTGAGTCGTTCAGTACGTTTGGTACGGAACCCTCGGTAAGCGAGTCCAACTGGCATTTGACTGCTTTTTTACTTTGGGTTTGCAATCTAATCTACTTGTAATTTCAACATTCGTGTTATGTACTAAACTAGGTATCCTGTATTGTTGTGCAACGTTAATCGAGAACTTTCTCGACTAACAAAAACGTAAACGTTCAAGTTACGTTAGCTAAGTGTCAGTCTTAATATCCTTTGGATCCGTCTAAACGGCGTTACGTATAACCGTGTAATGTACTATTGTAGCATAATATCGTTCGGAACATGAATGCAGGGTTGTGATTCTCTCAACAAGCAAAGGTGATCGTTCGCTCAAGTGACGGTCCAAGCGGCGAGTTTAAGTAGTCCCGACAGAGCGAACAAAACACATTTTAGCGCGTGTATTCAATTTGGCAGCATGACTTCTCGAACGTATAAGCCTCCTTAATTGACAATGCACGCGCTAAAATGTGTTTTGTTCGCACGGACGGGACTACTTAAACTCGCCGCTTTTATTCGCTCGTCCGTTCGACCGGCCGCCGTTTTTTGAGAGAATAACACACCAGGTCAGGCGCATAAACTGACAGTCTCCCTGACTACAGCTAGATCGCTTCGTGAGTACAGTCAGCTGGACCTTTGAAGAACTCAAAATTATATCCAGGGTGGCACATTTAGATCAGTCAGTGGGCAAGTCTGTAACTTTAAGACATAAAAAGATCAGTGCTTATACTCCGTTTGTTTAGGTACTTAAAAAAGTGTAAACAATCCAAACCACGTGGCATTATTAAACAGCCAATCAAAACTGTTCAATCGCACTTTGATGTATCAGTGTTCTGCTTCTATTGGCTGACGAACTATATTACGTGGTTGTTTTGTTTACATTTTTTTAAGTACCTAAACAAACGGAGTATAGGATCGGATCGATTTTAGTGACAAGAAAAACAGCAAACGTAATTTTTAAAAAAACTAGTACCTACTCAGTTCGGGAATCGAACCCGGTTGTTACTCTATTTGGATATTGATTGTGTAGGTCATAAGCAGTAAATGTTTAAAAAGAAATAAAATGTTTTGTAATTGTTTATGTGCAATAAAGAGTTCACATTTTACGTACATACATACCTATTACTATGAAACATGCTATCTAAAATGAATAATATGCATTGTATTTCATTACCTATTATATTACAGATGTTTATTAAATTCTATAATTTCAGTTCAGCCTAAAAGGACCTAACAGGCGAAAATAATTCATCCAGTCTTAACTATATGTATTACAAAAAATACACTTTATGAAATGACCTTGAGTGCCATACTTAAATATAACTTAACTTGTTTAAAGTTACTTTAATTGGGGATAGTTCTTAGCTAGGTTTCTTTATCTATTCAATACTCATGTCCTTACTCGTTGTTACCACCACACGCGAACACCGTCTGTCAAGCGATTAACGTATACGTTATGCGAATGTTAATCATTGCGCAAACGCATTCTTGAATGCCATTTTGAATCTTATCCGGTTGACATAACAGAGTTATTAGTATGAAATTTGAATTGATGCATGCGGATAAATGAAGACTTTTTACCTTTGACATTAAACGCACTTTTGAATGTCTGCTTTGACGTATCTCGTTCATTTTAGACAGGTCAATGCAACTAAGCCTCTACGTTATAATGTTAATGTCGAGTTTCTAATGGCATGAGTCTACATGTTATCAAGAAAAAAAAAAACCAATCCCTTTGAGCCTTGGAAAGTTTTGGTACAGTGGTTGTTAAGACGGTGGACGGGTTAAGTGATTTCATAGATCGGAAAAACGCCCGTCATTTTGAAAACATAACCCTGTTCCGCACATCAGAGACTTCCTTCTGAGGTTAATTAAAAATATTATTAGGTATTTTACATTTATTATACCATTATTTATATGTATTCAGCAACAATATTATTAATGAATAAAACCATAATAGTTATGGGAAAAAAACCGCCGATCAAAAAGAATGTCTTTTTTTTTAATTTTCGCCTTTTATTCCATAACGACGTGAATTTAGGACCTATTTATGAGTCGAAAAAGTTTGTTCACAGTTTACGGAGGACATTGAGGCAATCATTGACATTGGTTTACTGTTTGTATGCGTGTTTGTGTTTTCTAATTAACATTTCGGTGTCATTCATTAATAAAATTGTCGCTAAGTACGTATAAATTATTGTATAATAAATCTATAAAATACCTAATAATATTTTTAATTAATATCAAGGAAGTCTCTGCTATACGGAACAGGGTTATGTTTTCAAAATTACGGTCGTTTTGCCGATCCTTGGTGATTGAACACAAATATTATGTAACGCTGAAAGTGTTTCGCGCCATATATTTCGCGAGTTGCCCAATGTTACGGTTGGTCTGTTATTGTGTTGGGCTAGACGGACTTAGAGGGAGATAAAGTAGTTTAAGTAAAAGTGGTACGAAGTGCTTAGACTTGTTGGTAGTGACTCTGTCGACGAAGCTAGCGATTCCGGGATCGATTCCTTTGGGTAAATATTTGTGTGATGCGCGCGAGTGTTCGTTTCTGAGTCTCGGATGTTTTAGATAAATAAATATAGTATTAAATAATAAATAAATATCAGGGGACAATGTCACACTAATTGGCCTAGTCCCAAACTAAGCTCTAGGCTTGTACTATGGGTAGGACAACGATAAATTTACTTATATAGAGAAATACATACTTAAATACGTAGAAAACATCCAAGACGGAGGAAATTTTTTTTATAGGTATTCCCGCTCATCACACAAATATCTGCGAACGTGTCGACAGTTGGAAGGTCGTTTATGTAGCCTAATATGTCTGCGTTTATCGCGTGACAAAATGTGGATAAAACACCCGTCACTTTCTGACACCTAGACAGGGTGTCCCAAAACTCAACGATAACCCGCCAAGGGCTGATAGAGCAGCTGAAAAGCTACCCCCATGTATGTTCTGCAATTTTTAGTAGTTTCGGAGATATTGATCATTTTAGTCTGAATTTTTGTAAATTTCCCTTATGCCTATGTCACAAAAAATCCTTAATTTCATTATTTATTTTAAAAGGTTTTCAGTGGTATCTTACATAATTAGAATCATGACGAATCAGCGAAGTTTTTAAACCTATTTGCCCGTTTTTTTATCAACTGTCTTAGTAATCGCATAAAGTTGTTTTTAACCGACTTCAAAAAAAGGAGAATGTTCTCAATTCGTCCGTATTTTTTTTTAAATATTTGTTACCTCAGAACTTTCGACTGGGTGAACCAATCCAATTGCCAAAAAATTGCCTCAGACCGCGACATCATAACCTCCTCGCGCCACCTAGGGCGCGGACTGTAGCCCACCGGAACTCTCCCACTGTTCGGGCTCTTGCGGGCCTCAACATACTGTTATTATCAGCACCTGGTCTTTTTGATGTATTTGCAAGTCGATGGTCCGATGTGTGTTTTCAGTGTCTTAGGTTCTGTGAAAGAATGGATGGAATTGGAATTTCTAGATAAAAACTGTAATCAGTTTGTGTGTGTTAAAATGTAAAGTGTCTTTCTGTATATAATATTAAGTTTCTCAGTGCATTGGTTTTACTGTAATGCTGTGAAAGTTTTGTTTGAATAAATAAATAAATAAATAAATAAATAATAGTGTAAGAACGGTGAGGAAACTATTATTCTACAGTCTTTCCTATTCTAATTACAAAGTGCGTAGTAAATTAAGGTATGTATCCGTTCTCCCTGACCCTCTTGCATGCCGTTCACTACGATCGCAGCTCTCAATCGATGCCTTAGCTTATGATCGATAGGCTACCCTAATTGCAGGCGCCTACTATCTCGCCAATAAATTATACTATATTAATACTGAGTGGATGCACTTTGAGATTACCTTGAGCTTCGATTCATGTCTAAGTAACAATTACTGTCAATTACCTTTTAACAGAAAAAGGGGCAAGTCCCGTTCATACATAAAGTAACGACAGTTTTTGATTAAATTTTTAAATTAAATAGGTACCTTATTCTATAGATATTGTAAAATTCGAGTTGTAAAAGTTTACGCTAGGCTTCCAATCCTAGGATCCTGCACGTCCTTACGGGATCCCGATTTTTGCATAAACAATAATAGTCCTGAAACATATAAAAAAAAGAAACATTTATTTGAATGTGTACACTATTAAATTTTGAGAAAGGTACCGACATCAAATCTTAGTACACTAAATACTACACTAAATTAGAAGTACACGTTAAATTAGTACACTAAATTAGAGGTACACACGCAGTTTGACTTGTGAAGAAAATAAACAGAGGCCCCCAAACTAGGCGAAGCCTGTATCATGCTTAAGGTTTGTAATATTTATTAGAACAAGTACTTTTTTTTCGAAAGACACTTTCACTTTAAGTATTTTTACAAGAAACAACAGGCATTCCCAACGTGTCGGCAGCCAAACTAATTATCCCGCAGCGGAATTGAAGAATTAGCGAGATCTCGGTATTTTAGCATCTTGGTACCGAGATTTGAAGCCCTAGTTGCCGCATAATAACGCACAATGTTTACTCAAAGCTTGTTAAAAAACTGTTGGTCATTTAAACACGCAAGCAGAATTCCAGCGTTAACACGATTTGTACGAAACCTGTCGTCGAGGTTTGACCCTAATTACTCTTAAAGATAAGTTTAAACCGACTTAATGACTTAATCATGTAATCTACGGGGCCAGCCCGCGATGTAGGTTTTGTTACAAAGTGTTACAACATATCTAGGATCGTCGTGGTTTGAGCGTATAGGGAATAACCATGTCTTTTTTCCACAGCTTCAATAAAAGCTGATTCATGAACAAACAGTTGGGAAAAATCATTTTTTGAAGAGCTATTAAAAAACCTAGAGTTTATATGGCTGATCTGTTACATGACGTCACAGTTCATATCGAATCTGTCTAATTAGCAGTTTAAAATGCTTCTAGGTATCATCAGTATTTCTTGACCGATTTTAATTTTAATTTCACTTTTGGTGATCTCTTTTACGGTATTTTCATATTTTGTTGAGAAATGCGATTTTAAAAATCCATGCATATTCCCTGCTTTTCCACCGGCGAGGCGAGGCGAGGCGAGGCGAGGCGAGGCGAGGCGAGGCGAGGCGAGACGAGGCGGAGTGGACATCCATTCGGTTGCTGTTAATTCGTAATTTAAAGCTGGGCATTCACGGACGCGCCGTTTGTATCGGCCCTATCGGCGACAGATGGAGTGTACTTATACAATTGGATGGGCGTTGTATTTTGACCACATTCACGGGCGCACCACGCCATTTAGTTTCCGCTTCTTTACGATCTAGTCTTTATTAGAAAATGGCAGCCAGAACGCATTCACGACGACGCCATTTGGCTTTGCGCGGTGGCGTGGCGTGTTACAAGTTACAACGTTGAATTTCGACAATAACAATAGTTCTTTTCGGATTGCGCGTCGGCGCGTCGCGCTGGCTTTCCGTCCATTTGGAAATCCAACGGACCGCGCCAAGTACTTTTAAACTCTAAAGTTTTGAAATTCATGGATCGATTTTGGCGCGGCGCTGCTCTATTCGGCTTGTTGGAGCGGTCGTGAATGCCCAGCTTAACTCTTTAGATTACTTCTTCCTTCTGTCGTGTTGAAGTCTGTTAGGTAATTGACTCCACTCGTAATTCTTACGAGGTCATTATTCAATATTTAATTAATTTTATCGTTGTACAGGTAATTAGCATATCGTATTACCGAGAAAAGTGGTTAATTGCGCATTTGCGTGATTTACTAGTACATGCACTATAAATCTGTAAATCTAGTTATGCTCGATGTTAATTTATTAGCTTTGTTGGAACTTGTTGCTTGAACTGTACTGCGTATCTTTAGGGTTGCCATACCTTAGTACATTTACGGAGAAGCTTTGGTTGTATTTGGTTTTTCAAATTATTTTTATTGATTCGCGTTTCCAAAAATAGACTTGGCCAGGCGACAATGGACATTCTATAATTTGGAGATATTGCCAAAGCATTAGGTGGCCTACGTGCTCTTTCGTTTACTTCTATATGCTTTCTTAAAAAACCAGGCAAGAGCATATCGGACCATGGTCAGTGTAGAGTTCCGGAGGCGAAGTACTTTTCTATTTAAAGTGGCTTGGTGCAATCTTAGAAGATTTTTAGTATGTTCTTAATTTATGATATATTTCCGTTTTTTTAAAGATTTTATATTACATCTTATTTGACGTAATTTAAATGTATCTGTGTCAAATTAAAGCACGATGAGACGAAAGGACAGACGGTCACATAAACATGGCGAAATAATAAGCGTCCCTTGTTGATTATGGAGCCCTAAAAAAAGTGCAATTGAGATAGACTTGGGAGGCCCCTGAGCTAAGCCTGTAGCGGAGCTGGCTTGTCAACATTAAAAATATTAGGCCAACGATAAGCTAATGATCTCATCCTGCCAAGTCAAGGACCTAACTCCAGGCTCATTGACCGGCACTATCGCAATTTTGATTTACGCATGCGCTTTACGCCCATTTTAATTGTATCGTTATCTACCTGGGCATTACGTGCTGCTAACAATAGCCGCGCGGCGGCGCCGGCGCCGGCCGGCGCGCGCGCGCTGATGGAGTTATGGGGGGATAGTGTGCGTGAGCACGACTAAACAAAACACTATCCGATTTGCAGAGCTGTCTGAAGTTTTAGCAAAAACTTGTAGGTCCGTATTTATGAATCTTTAGTAAGATCAGTCGCGTCAGAAATGTCAGGCTTTTATGAGTTTTATATCTTTAGACAGTTGGCATCTGACTTAGATTAATGTAGGTTGCAAATTGGATAGTGTAAAGTGACTCGTACAAGCTAAGACTGTATTAGTAGGACCGATTATTGCAGTATATCCGATCTGTCCTTCGCAATTCTTGTGATAATATAATGAGGGCTTGTTTATTTATACGTAAGGTAAACGTCCGAGTGCTCGACGCTGTACTAGTATATGGCATGGGCAATCTATGTCAAAATGACATGGCTTAAATTCGAATGAAGATTAATCCTCTTAGTTCGAATTGAACCCATATTACTTTGACATACAGGGCCCATGCCATATACTAGTACGGCGTCGAGCACTCGGACGTTTACCTTACATATTCATTCCGCTACCTGAATGTGCAGGTTTCCTCGGATTTTTGTCTTACTTGAAATGCACAAAAAATTTAAGTATTGGATTACATTATGGTTGGATGTTGATAGAACCAGTTTTGTAAATCATTATGCCTCCTCTATTTCATTAAACTAAGTAAGTTCAAGTTACAAATCTGCATTGAAGAATTCTTTTATATTAGGGCGTTGTGGTAGATCGAGATTTCCCATGATAAGCTATGTGCTATTGGAATAATCTTAGACAAATTTTGTATGGGAAACTTCTTCAAAATTACCATAGAGCCGTCCACTCCCTCCATTCTTGTAAGTTATAATACACAAATACAAAATTACAATGGTACAATGGTCCCACGCTCCCCTAACCCTGTGCCACTGAACCGGCGTACGTCAGTCGTAATTGACAGGTCGCTATAAAGCAAGCGCGAGCGCAGGGTCCAATAATACCCGCATTCCTCCGCCCCCCTCCCCCCTGGAACCTCGCACCTGCCGTACTTTCCTTTTTCAATCGCTTTCCCCGACGGGGCGTTGTGGCTGTAACTTGTAATTTGTTAACAATGGAACCCTTCTGATGGTAACAGCCTGGTTCTCTGGTTGCCATACGAAGTGGACCCGATGTGGATGTTCGCGGCACTGAAGGTTTTTAGATAGCAAGTGCTAACGCCCCCTTTTGGTTCGTTTTATTCTGTTTAATTAAAGCAGTGTTGCAAAGGTTGATGTGCACTAATATATTCTTATCTTCATGGCGCCTTAGTAAAAATATGTCGCACCTTCAGAACAATAGTGACCTAATTCAGAAATTTAAAATTTCGGGTTAGGTCTCTATAACAATAAATTTATGACTTGAAATTCGAAAGCTGAAATTTTGAATTAGGTCTCTATTGTTCTGAAGGGGCGATGTATTTTCTACGGCTTTAGAGACTGTTTTTAACTTTATGATATTGATTAATAGTAGAAAATGCCCGCGATTTAGTTGAGTTCGTTTCCCGTTATTTCCCTTTTCTACTCGTTTTGGGGGTCGATTTTGGATAAATCCTTTCTTTGGCCACTTCTAGCGCACCCAAACAATATCCTCCATGGGTTTTCTGTCTTTCAGTCTCTTCTTCTTCTTGTCTTTCACGATAGAGATACGTATCCTATAGGTTTTAAGTCAATTCTTTAGACAGTATAAAACAAAGTCGCTTTCCGCGTCTGTCTGTTTGTACTTATCGCACCTTCAGAACAATAGTGACGTAATTCAGAAATTTTAAATTTCGAGTTAGGTCTCTATAATAATAATTTTATGACTTGAAGTTTGAAAGCTGAAATTTTGAATTAGGTCACTATTGTTCTGAAGGTGCGTTATGTCCGGTAACTCCTAAACCACGCAACGGTTTTTGATGCGGTTTTCACCATAAGTTAGATAATTTTCTGGTTTACGTAACGAGTGTTACTGAAAACTCACATAAACCGAAGCGAAGCGAGAGCGGGTTGCTAGTTACTCATAACATAACTAATAATTCTCATTACCTATGTTCAATCTCCTTTTAAGGCATAGTTTTGTTAATGTTTGCAATTCCCGCATTGGCATAATGAGTTTTACCTGCTTGAAAGGAAATTAGTTTATTGAACAGTTTACGATGCGGACGTCGTAACGGAAAGCTTAATTACAATTGGAATGCGCATGGGCAGCCATGTTTTTAGTTGTAACGTCTTTGGCGTGGTTCGTGAAAGGTTCGGGCGTGCTCGGGGGTCATCGGCTGGGGTCGTTAGGGGACGCAGGAGCCGTGGAAATGCGCTGGCGCGGAACAGGATAGCACAATGCATTTTCTCACTTGAGTACCTAGTGGCATCTCTTTCCTTATAGAGTAGTTAAAGAGGGATGTAGTGTGCGATAAAGATCCTCCAGGATCGAAGGGCATGCGTGTGAACCGAGCCTAATACATTATTTATATATCTGCGTACTATATATTAGTATGTTTATTAAACTTTCACACGGCGAAGAATGGAAGTAAAAGTTGCGCGGCCGTTCAAAACCAGAAGCTCGCATTTTATATTATTTTATTATTATTATAATCGTGCGGTGGTACGTGTGAATGCGATTGCAATATTGGATGCTATTTCTTGGCTGCGGATGATGATACAGGGTGATGCCGAGTGGCGAACAGGATGAGTCAAACGGATTTTAGTAGGTGAACGAAACTTACAACAAAAAGGGCAAATGAAAATGAGAATATAAAAAAAAAATCGCTCAGTGTATAGCATGGGATCTTTAATACCCGAGAGCATTCTCGCATTATTAATGAGTATTTTTTGTGTTCGTGATAGGCAAGCAGCCATCATAATTTCTTGAACTTTTGTCTTCAAGTCTTTTAAGACTAGTTGTTCGGGAATGAATCAATGTTGTTGAAATAAGAATACCAAACATAGTTCCTTTTTCATACTTCCCAGTCCTAACTAAGTACCGATTATTTAGTTTAAAGTTGTGTAATATTTTGTATCGCCCTGTACATCGACGATGCGCAGGCGCACAGAAGCGTTCGATTTTGTTATTACACTTGGTAGCCATTCTGGTTCGTCGTTCAATCTTGCGGCTTATTTCCTACAGAGATATATTGCTTGTCTGTCTATCTAAATCAAAGATGCCGTCTACATAATGAGGTAGGTAAATATAGTTTTGGCTGTTGGAATGAGGTTTTACTTATTGCTACAGACTAATACTATACAAATACTTTTTATTGGATACCACATACAATTACAGAAATGACAGAAATGTTACAAAGTGAGTCAAGAGGCGGACTTATCGCTATAAAGCGATCTCTTCCAGTCAATTTAATACTATTTTATACAAAGAAGAGTAGTTGATAAACAAAGTGTTAGTAGGTACTTTTATTGTATAAAGGACATGTTGAATTTATGAATATCTTAAACAATGAATCTCTGTTGTTGCGAAATATGTCTGGAGTTTTCGATTGATGTAGGATTTTCTCAGGACTTTTCATTTCTAAAGATGGCCCTATGTTTGAAAAAAAAAACAAGCTCCTGGAAGATGCCGCTGGTAAGTATGCTTAGTACTACGCGTTAAGAATGTGATAATGATAACGTCAGATAAAAGAATGTTATCTTGAACAAACGGCTGTCTTGCGTAACCGTATTTTACTATAAAACATGTTTATTTTCGAACTTGTGGAATTTTACGCCTTGATTATCTGCGGTATCTCGAATTCTCGAATGTTCAACGCGGTAAGATGTCTGGTTAGTGGTCTCGTGATCGGTTGAATATGTTGAAACAATCGCGTAGAAGAAAGAAGGGCTTAGAGGTAGGTATAGCGTCGGTAACCGTACTTAACCAAGTACCTACCAGTAGGAGTAGTAGGACACACAATAGGGAGAGAGACATAAATTACTTTAAAAAGTTGGTTAGCCTAAACGGAACCTGGCAGCTATACAGGGCTTCTATCCTACACGGTAAACACTATATCGTCTTTGACCTGTTATCGTATTGTCAACGTGTTGATAGCTCTTATTTACTTGACACGTTCCGAGTTAAAAACAATTCCATGACAGGTCAAAGACGATATGGTTTTTACCGCGTAGAATAAACGCGCAGGTTTTGTAGAATCTTAAAGAAATTCCTACTTAAAAATATTTCATGAGGTACCACGTTCATACAATTCAACTTAGAAAATACTTGGTCTGCAGCGCTTCGACTTACCAGTTTCGTCTTTTCGACTGATTTTAGGTACCTATCGGATATTTTTGAAAACTGACATCGAGTCCCATCAATACCAGCTTGCAATCAACATATTATCATGTACATAATCCCATAGGTAGCCAGTCCTTAGCCTAAAAGATTTCGAGGGATCGTAGGTTCCAAACATTTGGACCGATTTGGACTCGTTTTTTTTTTAAAAGAAAGCTCGAATCGAGTTGGTGCTTAAGATAGGTAGGTGCGTGCAAAAGATAGGTATCAGCCCTCAAAGAAGGATCATCATTATATCGGATATTTTCATCTATCATGTCGTAAACTTATTTCCCTACTGTATAGAATTACACTATACTCATTACTCGGAAGTTTTGTCAACTCACAAGGGAGCCATGTTTAATATCGCAGACAGCTCTTAATCAACATGTCCTCGTAAATACTTCGTCTGCCGCGCTTCCCAAGGGAGGCTGCGGTGAAAGGGCTCGGATTCGATGCTGTTTATTTCTGAAATACTATACTGGTTTGTGTTGTATGGTATTTTCTAATAATTTATTAAGAATGTTCTTGTTGTTTGAAGTTTCATAAAGTATTATGAACACCATTGTTTAACCCCGGACAAAAAGAGGGTTGTTAGTTTTACCTGTGTATATGTGTATCTGAGTGGCATCGTAGCTCCCAAACGGATGGACCGATCTGGACGCGGTTTTATTATAAGAAAGCTAGTTTGATTGGGATGGTTCTTAGCTAGATTTCATGGAAATCGGTTGGGCCTTCTAAGAGATATCAGCTTTCAAAGAGGAGATCGCCATTATATTGTAGTTTTTTTATCTTTTGAGTAGTCATCCATATGCGCGAGTAGGCAAAGAGACTTCATATTCCGACGCAGAATTATGTTTTTTTTGAGACGTGCTGGGAAAAGGTTTGCCTTTTTCACTATTTTTTTTTTTTTTTTAACCGACTTCAAAAAAAGGAGGAGCTTCTCAATTCGTCTGTTTTTTGTTTTTAATGTTTGTTACCTCAGATCTTTCGACTGGGTGAACCGATTTTGATGATTCTTTTTTATTTGAAAGCTGGTGCTTCCCGATTGGTCCCATTCTTATCAAAATGAAGATCTGATCGTGGAATCCATGAGGAATCGACGGAACTCTTCAAAATTTATAGGCACACCTATAGCGATTTTGGTATTTTTCTTGGTGAAGTGGAACTGATGATGAAGACCACAGATGGCCACCGGAACTCCTAAACGGTACCTATATATTTCGAGGGTGGCGACAAGATATTTCGATTAAGATAGTTGAGCGACTATGACGAAGCATATTTAGGTTTAAATATATGACTATGACTTTCCCACGGCGTTGCTTGCGGCGAGATTTAAATGTTCTATTGTTTCTTATTAATTGAGAAGTGGGAGAATAACAGCATAATTATGATCACTAAAAAGTATAAAATAAAAATAAAGTTTAAAAAAACAAAAACCCGCCACCAAAAAGCAAAAAATAACTTCTTTAAAATGGTAGGTTAATAGGTCAGTCCAACTGAAGTCGGCGTCCAACAATATTTTAACCAAAAGCAGACTTCAGTTGGATTGACCTATTTACCTACCATTTTAAAGAAGTTATTTTTTGCTTTTTGAAGGCAAGTTTTTGTTTTTTTAAACTTTTTTTTACATAACTATATTCACATAACCTTTTCCTAATAATTCCCAAATCTAGCTACAATTTCCATTCTACCTTAAGGGCCGGCGCACATACTCGTACAGCGAAGCGCAGCGCAGAGATTTTTTCACTTACATTTCCCTAATTGGCCGGCAACGCACCCACAACTCTTCTCGAGTTGCTGGTGTTTATGGGCGGTGGTGATTCTTTCCCATCATGCTCGTTTGCCTGCCTCTCAACATCTGGTACAAACTATTCCCAGTCGACACGGGTTTGGTCTGCACACAAGCATCAGTAGGTATTTCTTTATGCTGCTACACCTGTACATATAGATAGAGATGCTCAAGCTGAGTAGGTCACAGAAACCAAACAATAGACAGCTTAATGTAAATAAAACCCATTGGCGCCATACGGTACTGTTGCTTTCGGCTTATTCCGCTTTCGAGGCGCTTGGCACAACCCAGGCTTTTTGTTTTCCATACGAATAGGACCTGATATGGTGTCGTTGGTTCTGATCGTGTTGGCATATCGCTACGGCTTAGACATTAATTAGCGATCCAAGATGGCCGGCGGAAGGCTAGCTTCCGTTGCGCCCTAGGGGATCTTCTGCCACCTAGGTTGCGCAGCGCTGCGTTTCATATTGTAAACGTTGTTAACTGAGTAAATATGAGCGCTTAGACAGATTATTTCACACTGTAAAGTCTGAGCTAATGTGTCCTGCATCTTTGGACCGTGAGATATAAGTAATTATAATTCGACTTTCGAAGAGCGGGGATCGAAACTGCAACTTTTAGCTTCAAAATCAAACATGACATCAATTGTTGTACATACTTACAGAGAATATATAAAGTATTACGATATCTGTTAAGACCTAAGAAAGGGTAACAGCGAATTAGTTTTTACTACAGAATGAATAATATCACAATATTGTTTCATTTCAAAGATCAAAACATTTAAGATTTTTTTGAATTTACTGTGACTGGTCAAAGTAAGGTATGTCTTTATTTTTATTATATTAGTTGAATACACACGTTTGAACTAGAATGCGTGCGGTTAAATGCAAAGAAATAACCAATGATTCATGCAGACACACTCACCAGAATGAAATATTTTGGGTTTCCCCGCTATGCCATCGACACCAGTCACCCTATGCAAATTTACCTTTCGCTTTGCATTACGAATCGCAGGAAAGCATGAAACCAGTTGAATTGAAAAAGGTGTTAATGTTGTTTAGTTTGCGTAGAACATGGGCCGTTTTAGATTATCAGTAACGCAAATGGCGACGATGGTTATCTAAATGCGCCAATCGTTTACACTGCCTTAGAGGGCATAATTATCGGCTGTACACCTGTTGGCTGTGCCAGCGCTGCGTAAATCACGGGTGATGGGCGGTATCGCGGATTATCGCCGGCCTGCTCACGCTCGCGCCATTTTGGGCCGCTGTGGGGTCCAATTATCGCGAAGACACCCAGGACTTGATTTTATCGATGGTCTATCTCTCGGCATTCTTGGTATAAACCGCCATGACTGACGTTGCGCTAGCTTGAGCTAAGAAATGGATAGCTATCTGTTGCAGCAACTGTTGCATGTTATGTTCTAACATGGCCGAGGGCTTGGTTTGCAAACCTGTAGGACGCAATGTGAGCTGGTCAAAGGCACGCTATGACGAATGAATATATCTTTGTAATATATTTTTTTGAATCAATAAAAAGTAACTTTATGGCCCTACTGACGTTAGGTCTAATGTACCTGCAACTGTTACAGTAGCAGCTCGTTAGTCATTATCTGGATTAAGTCAAAATATGTACCTGCCAGTTCCTACCTAAATCAATTATTTTTCTTAATTCGAAACAGAATTATATTGTTACTATGTTTTTCTAAAACTACTCGACCAAAGTTTTCTTTTGAACCTCGATACAACACGCAACATGGTAGAGTGGGAAGTTCTGTTCTTTTACATGGCTTGAAAAGTATCCTATCAGACGCTTTTCGACGTTTGATTACACTACAATTTACACGTCATCTCATTCGTCTCAAGTCAAGGCTAATCAAACGTCAGGAATGTCGCAAACATATAGATTTTTTTGTCATATCGCATAAATGTTGTAATCAACGTTTCTTTACCACGAATTGCTGTAATATCGAGCTTGCGGATAATCATTTAAAATAAACTCCATATCGAGTCAGTGGCTCTGGATGAGTTATGTTTTGAGAGCCGGTGACACACTTGGCATTCTCAAATTATATGCAGTTTACAATTTGCGGCAGCGAATGTATTAAATGTTTTATTACTTTTATTACGCGTTTACAAGTTAATCTTTTTGCTGTCAAGGCTGAAGGCCGTACGCTTAAGGTTACGGTTAATTAAAGTTAGGGACGGCACGGCGGCGAGACGACGACGTGACGATTTCCTTGTTACGACATTTGATTTACGCGTCGCCTCATCGACCTTCCGATAAAAGGAGGCGTGATTCATGAGTCGCGATTGTTTTTTTTTGCGATAGAATTGGGCATAAAGCGATACGGTTCAGTTATAAGACTTATAAGTGTAAGTTACTTGATCAGGGGGCCTAATATGGCTCCGTTTAACGCGTGACAAAGTTTGGATAAGGCATCCGTCACCTTCTGACACAGCTGACATTTAAATAAGTACGAGAGTAACGGATACTTTATCCACATTTTGTCACGCGATAAACGCAGCCATACTAAGCCCACAGAGCCCAGGGGCTGTATTCTTTTCGATAAAACCTTTAATACTTTGTGTTTAAGGTCGCCGTTATTGTCAAGTAAATAAGAGCTATCATAATGTTGACAATGACTTGACAGAAGCGCGTCGA
Source organism: Acleris literana (assembly GCA_946894065.1). NCBI lineage: Eukaryota > Metazoa > Arthropoda > Insecta > Lepidoptera > Tortricidae > Acleris > Acleris literana. Next base: position 19,657,512 of record OX335674.1, read on the forward strand.
GCTAACCCCATATGCTACCGTTTAGTCCACAAAAGGAAGTATTCTTCTACCAAACAATTGTCCTCGCATGTAATATCCATGGACTTATTTCTCTAATAACTGGAAATTGTCTAGTAAAATGTCAATTTCCAGTTATTAGAGAAATAAGTCCATGGATATTACATGCGAGGACAATGGCGAAAGCCATAAAATAAGAATTAGAACGTTGGAGATACGATAACATGTCAGAAGCAATGTGGTTATAATGAGTAGAATCGAGCTGATGTAGGCGCAGAACTAGTCGATGGAGTGATCCTTGGAGCCATAAGCAACATAATTCCACTAAAAGAGTTCTTTTCACTGACCTGATAAGGACGATGGCTCCGAATAAAGGTAACAAGTCAACTTTACTATTACACCTTGTTGTTCATCGTTTCTGATGCGTATTTTATACTAACTTAATGTTTATACGGTCACGAACGTTTTAGGACCCATTCCCAAAACAAAATTGCTTGAAGTCGTCAATGTCATTAGAGATGCCAAGTCATTGTTAACTTATTGGAAACGCAATCTTATTTGCTGTAGAATGTCAGATTGACTTTGGATCTAAGATGGGTCACAAATTTAAGTCTTAGACTGTATGAGTTTACTAAACGCTGTAGCTTTAGCTCCTACCACTGCTGCCAACTGTCTTTTGTAATACCTGTTTCAGCAACATCAAGTTAAACAAGTATTGGATAATTCTAAACAATTTCATTCAAATCGATTAATTCAAACTTCATGGTTTTTGTGCGTTGAGTCTCTTTAGTGTTGTTGCAAAAATCTGCTTGATGGTTACCTAAGATAACCCAAGGCTCTTTAATTTCCTTTGATATTGAGTCGAATATAGAGTTCTTTCGCGTTCTTAGCACCTGTCGGTCAGCACCAGGTATCTCAATTAGCATTTTAAACTGGCTCGATTTGGTGTCGTTAGCACTGTATGTGCTAAGTGAACGACCTGGCGGTAATCCGGCGCATACCGCCGGTGTTCGTCACGGGGAGATTCATGCAAATGATATGCTGAGGGGCCGTTAGGAGCGCGCCCTCACCTCGGCCGAAACGGAACGTACCAAGATACTATAGTTTCTATACTAATTCGACGCCATATCGGGTCATTGATTGTTAACGTATTGGCGAATATTGAAGTTAGAAAGCTGAATAATATTAGAGGCGGTTTTATCCCAAAATCATGCTGTAGGACTGGGATTCAGAGCTGGTCTTATCCCATTGGCAAAGGACACCACATCCCACTTTTTTAAGTACAAAAGGGTAGCCTAGTGAAAATTTTACCTACCGCCAAGCAGCCGTGTTTGCGTTGTTGTGTTCTTATGTGGGGATATGACAACCGGTGAAAATACCAGCATAAAGGCATTCCATCTTAGTCCATAGAGTTGGCAACTCATTTGGTCTTAGGATTGCAGTCTTAGGAAATGTCTATGGGTCAAAGATCCCACTTACCATCAGGTGAGCTGTGTGCTAGTTGACCTTCATGACTTTTTTTTGTAAGGAGCAATAGGAACTTTCGTTGCCTGCTACGATTCTACACCAGAAGAATTTCGGTTTTATATTTTATTGGCCCATTTTTCGCCTTGTCTATCCTCGTCCTGCCCAGTGTTCTTAATAAAGGACACATTCGATTGTGTAGTTTCTGCCCGGGAATCAAATTTTATATGTAAAATTGTAATTTGTAGAGGACATTGGGCAGAAACTGGAAGTATAAACAAAAATGCTTGGGCAGGACGAGGCTATGTTAGTCTGCCCACATCCGTATTCTGTTGGCTTAAAATCTGGGCATAACTTTCATAGGTTTTATTCTGCTAATTAAATTCTGGTTACCGCTAACCGTGACTTAAACATTAGCACATGCATATCAATTAAACACTTCATCCGACGCTCGATCGTATTCAATGCCCGAGTCCTTAATCCTCAATAAAAACAGACCCGTTCTCGAGTTTTTGGCACCGTCGTTAATTCGCCGACGTTCCCACAGATACCCAAAGCGCTAACAGCTTCCTAAGCGAATTAATCGCTAAGTGCTGACGTTTACTCAACTTTAACGTACGACGACTCCGCAACCGTTTTTTCTGTTTACAAATTAAGGTAATTACGGTAATACCTTGTCACCTTTTAAGTTCAATGTACGCATTATCACCCGGCGAAACAGCTCTTTTATGTACCTTATGCGGTCGGGATAAAGTATTAGTGAACCGGCGAGATTCGGCGTGAAATATTGTTGTAGTGCGCCCTTGAGTACAGTTCCGGGCCATTTTAATGTCGTTTAAATTAAAATATGCAACACGTTTAAGATAATTGCCGGTGCGAAGTTGCAAATCACGTCGCCGCCTGTACCGCGAAGGCGATTTATTGTTTACACCCGAAACCATTACGAGTGGTCATAGGAAATGTAACTGAAACTAATTAAGCCGGCCATATTCGGGTTTCGGCCCGAGAGCCGTAAATTCTCGCTTACAACCTTAGCATTTTGTTTACAACTTCCGAAAGCGCGTGATAAAAATGGTTTTAAATGTCTGGTCGGAAACGTCGGTATTTGTCTCGACATGCAACAGTTCGTTGGTAACGGAGGCTACCTGCTGTTCCAAGTGCCGAAGGTTCAATCTTGGGCCTATATTCCACTTTTTCCTCTATCGTTCTCGTATTGTTAACATTATAGCCCTTATTATCTTGACAGTAACGGCGGCCGCATCGTAAACAATATAATTGCAATAGGTAAATACATACAAACATACGGGTCAAACGAGAACTTAATTTTTTGAAGTCGGGTTAAAACACAGCTGAATAGAGACCCAGCTACTTAGCTTTGTATACGCGTCATTTTTTTACCTCGTGCTCCTGTGAGACATGGATGTAATCGAGTTCATAAATAAATATGTATACTTACACTTTAGTACCTTGTCACTTTCATCGCTGTGACAATTCATATATGGCAGTTTAAACATGACATTAAATAGACAAGGTACTAAATTGTTCACATATTTATGAACTCGACTGTACTTAAAGGCTCAGTTGCATTTGCATGCTTTTAGCAATCCATTGATTGGTTCTTTTAACATTTTTGAGCCGAGAGCTATTGCAGCGACGCATGTATCACGAAAAATGCGCGATGAAACTGTGTCTTAAGTATGTATTTTATTTGTCTATTTCCTTACCCATTGTTAGTAACCATATCATAAGGAATTAAGACTACATTTGTGTGCTGCGCCTAACACATCATTACTATTATTTGTCGCTGGTTGTTCCCGGTTCAAATAGCATGCGCAAGCGCAATCTCCCATCGCGCGCACAATCGCCTCCGGGGCGCTAGTATCTGATACACGCTCGAGTGCGGTTATCCTTTATGAAGTTGTTTGCCTATCCTAGTCTCCCGACCTGTACCTAGGGTTAGACAGGTTGCATACTGCTAACGACTTCGGAAATCAAAGAGTTTTCAATTCCATACGTTTTGATGTACTTCTGTTGTACTTATGTAGAATACAACTTTGCTAGTCGCATAGACAAGATGGTATGCATAAGTAACTTTAGCAATTTTCGAAAAAAGGTACTGACAAAATGTATAGGATTGACGTAAGCTAATCTATCTCGTCGACAGCTTACGTTTTATATTACCGTTATGTATCCTGTCCAGACTCCTAGGTTTGTCAGGAGGAGTTCTCTATCTATATATAGTATATCTTAGGGGTGGCTAATCTACTGTTCACTGACGACATCCTGTGCGATCTACCAATTACATACTTCTTGAAACCTTACATGCGCAGTCTGTTCTACGTATTTATATTTTTTGTCTTGCCACACTCGACTGGATTAATAGTCGACCAATTGGCCACCCCTGGTCTCTCTAGTGTCCCACTGCTGGGCAAAGGCCTCCCCCTCATTTCTCCAAGCATCTCTTATTCTGGCTAACCCTTGCCAGTCTGGTTTGAATTTATCCAAATCATTCCACCATCTTCTTTTTGCTCTGCCTCTACTCTAGCTGCCGTGCCGTGGTCAAGAGGAGTTATTCATTATTATTCTTTGCGAGTATCTCAAAGTCCACTGTTACGGTACTTGTAGTTATGTTTGCAAAAATACAAGCGTACGGTATGAATACTACATACTGATTAGTTGCTTAACCCTTAACGACTCCGTGTTTCACCTACTTGTGAAAGATCGACCTTACAAAATAATTTAATGTATCAAGACTTCCAACTAATGTTAAAATAAATTCATTACTGTCATCAAAATACCACACTTTACACAAGTACTTAGAGACCGCCATTCTTCTCTCAAATCCAATTTCATGTTCAGTGAAGAGTTTTTAAGTATGCGTTTTTAATTATTCTTTTCTATAGTTATTTCCGTGATAAACTCTAATAATAATCAATTCGTAATCAAGGTACGCCCACGGAAAAACATTAGAAAACATCCAAGGCGAGATCCCAATCAAACTGATATCAATCAAAGATTTAAAGCTGATATGTTTGTGCGCATACGCTCAAGTGTGTTAATTTGGATGCCGGCAATATATCAAAATATGTACTTAAAAAAGTTATGATAAAATCGTAGATAAAATTTGTAGTACTTAAGAAGTAGATTTTATTGTGGCCTACTTATTAATAATAGCCGCCATGTCGTCTTTGTGCAACAATTATAGTACACTAGCTTTTGCCCGCGACTTCGTCCGCGTAGAACTCGTTTATCGCAGTTAAGTAAATTAATAGTTTTAAGTAATTCTATAGTTTGACGTCCTCCCTGGCAAGAATGATCTTTCAAACACATGTAATATTGAGCTCGAAATTTACCGGGACACCATCTTTCACCATTAACTCTTACGGGAGGGCACTCCCGATACCTCGAAAGAGTTCAGGAACTCTAAGGGTAGGACGTGACTTGCTCTGTGTCTATGACATTGTCTACCAAGAGATACTCCACAACATCGCCTTCTATATGAGACATATTTTTATATTTATCCGCCTAACAATTTCGTTTGTCGGTGCTAATATCGCCCTCTCGCACAAACATTCTCTATTCTTTATATTGTTTTTTAGATCGGGGTACACGTTATTTTTTAGATCATCTGTGTTTTGTACAATATTACAGAATTCGCGGTTTAATGTATTCAAATCGTTACTATCTCTCGCCATACGATCTTCGCCAATTTTTAATAGAGCGGCCGTATATATTGACCCGACTGTGTATCATGGTGTACTCGTAATTCCTGGCATATTTGTAGTGAGGTATATTTTTTATATATATACCCATATCGTAGATGCCGAAATGCATTTATTTTATCCGCTGGTGTGCCCCTAGTTATCACCGGTAGATGAGAATCTGTCTAAATTCGCCGTCTCAAAGCACCATCCCTCCCATGATAGTTTGGTTGCTCTTAAAATATCCATCATAGATCAATATTACATATATTATATTATGAGTCTTAATACTAATTATAATGTAGGTATCTATCATTATAAATGGCGGAACTCCCAAACATCATCCGTGGCCGCTGAAAAAAAAAGACAATATTCCTCAAACAAATTTACCCAATGCCCATTAATCTAATTCGGTTCCGCGGTTAATCCATGAAAGCGGAACAAACAGACAGACGACAGACATAATTGAATTGCCATTTTTAATTTCTACCTATACTTTCACATCATTTTCGAAATCTGAGTCCTCAAAACCTAAGAAAATGACAATTACGTCCACTTTTTAAAAAAGATCTCATCTTGATTTCTAAATTTGACATAATTTTCATAATCTGCGTCCACAAAATGTAAGAAAATGATACCAATGACGACTTTTTCACTAAACATCATGACGGCCATTTCAAAAATTTTTTACGTAAAAATTATTAAACAGTAGCTTAAACATCAATTACCACGTTTCCAACTAAAAAAATTAACATAAATGACCAAATCGTCATACAAACTGCCATCCCAAATAGAGATGCAAATTTAATCTAATTCAGTTCCGCGGTTTATCCTTGAATGCATAACAAACAGACAGACGATAGACATAATTACTTTCACGTTTATAATATTAGTATGGATTTTCTTTCTACAGCAATATTATGTATAACTATCGATGTATATTTTTTTTACCCCTTGAGTATTGTTTGAAATGACATTTTAGAATTAAATAACCGACCAATTCGGCGAAAAATTAAATGCCTGTCCGTAATTATTTTCAAGTGATCATAATAACCGCCCTAATATTAAATAACAGCCGGAGAATTAATATGCCGTGAATAGTGAATAGTATTGAAAATAGCGGAAAAAAAATTAAAATCTGGATATGTCAACGCTGACAACTTCAATCTGACACCGCTCCTTTTGATATAGACTAACAAAACTGAATGTAGGTACAAAGCCTGTCTCATGTTGTCACACTGGATGGCAAAAGCCATAGGAGAAACAAATTATTCAATTGCGCAATTTTGACAAATAATTACTAATCTTATTCTATATTAGTAATTATTTGCATCCCCATAAACTAAGAAAATGTTAACCGTGACAACTTTTTCAAAAAACATAATTGCCGCCAGCTTGAATTCTAAATTTGACATCATTTTCATAATCTACGTCCCCAAAATGTAAGAAAACGATACCAATGACGAGTTTTTCAATAAACAACATGGCGGCCATTTTGAATCCCAAATTTGATATCATTTTCGAAATCTGGGTCAACGCAACCTAAGAAAACGACACCCATAATGACTTTTTCAAAAAACACCAAAGATATTGTCGTTATTCCCTCGGGAACCTTTAAATTATCCGGTATGGGATTTTCCTATGTGTTAATCCAGGATATAAGCTATCTCCATTCTAAATTTCATCCAAATCTATCCACCGCCATTGCAGCGTGAAGGAGGAACAAACTAAAACTCCCTTTTACCCCCCTTAGGGGTAGTTTTTTCTAAATCGCTGAAAGAAATATTTTTTATTTATAAACAGTAGCCTAAATACCAATTTCCCAATTGCTTATTTGAAAAATAACTAATCTCCTATACAAATTTCTACCCCCTATTTCAACCCTTTAGGGGATGAATTTCGAAAAATCCTTTCTTAGTGTACCCCAAGGAATATTCCCTTCAAATTTCAAGTCCCTAGGTCCAGCAGTTTAGGCTGTGCGTTGATCGATCAGTCAGTCAGTTTTACCCCTTTCCATCCCTTAGGGAATGAAATTATCAAAAACGCTGAAACACGTATAAATTAATTTTCAATTTTCAACCTAAACACAAAATTTAAATAGTCTAACTTAAACGAAAACTGACGGACTTTCATATAAATTTTCATCCCCTTAGGGTTGGAATTTCCAAAAATCCTTCCTTAGAGGATCTTTACACTATATAAGGTATCTATGTGCAAAATGTCAAGTCCCTAGGTAATAAGGTTCGGGCTGTGCGTTGATATATCAACAATCCGTTTTACCCCTTTTCATCCCTTCGGGGTTGAAATTATCAAAAACGCTGAGACACGTATATGTTAAAATTCAATCGCCAACCTAAACGCAAAATTTGAAGCGTCTAACTTCAAAACTGACGGACTTTCATACAAACGTTTTTCCCCTATTTTACCCCCTTAAGGGTGGAATTTCCAAAAATCCTTCCTTAGTGGATCTCTACACTATACAAGGTACCTATGTGCTAAATTTCAAGTCTCTAGGTCCAGCGGTCTGGGCTGTGGGTTGATATATCAACAATCAGCTTAGCATTTTATATAATAGATTACTACAGAGGCCGGGACAAAAGGGGTTGCCGGCCGAAGACATATAGACGGCCGAGCAAAGCGAGGCCGGATAGGTCTGAGGCGGGCAATCCCATATATCCCGCCGAGGTATGCATAGTGCAACAAACATGCAATGAAATAAACAACAAAAAAAATCAAAGTTTTGTTTTTTTAATACGCATAGTGGCAGAATGTCATGATGCCTGTGCCACGAATTTATGGGGAATGGAAATTAAAAAAAGAGGACTTTGCCGGCCTAGGCCTGCACGATTTGTATGAAATTCCATTAACGACCTCTTGTCCGAGCCGCACCTGAAACGTCATACTTCGCAGCCTATTATAAGGAACATAACATCAATATTTCATTGCATGTTTGAGATAATAATTTTACACACCTGCGGGCCTGCTTTTTATTAATCGCGTGACAAAATGTGGATAAAGTATCCCGTCACTCTCATAGCTATTAGGCCCCCTATTGCCAGCAGATTGAGCAGACCTGAAAGTCAGCCAAAGTACTTAGATTTATTTCTTTTGTTGCCATGAAGAAGTCTAACAATGATTTAGGCGACGTTAAGGTTCTTTGATTCATAGACCGCAATAAACCATTTCGATGTGACGTTAGAAGTATATCAAAGCTTCAAAAGTTTCTTACGATTTCATTAATTACTTCACTTTGACTTAGTTCCATGGCGGCATATTTATAAATCAAATTGGTTGACGGTACGTGAGTTCTTTTCTCAGACTTATGTGCATATGCAATTTTAAGATTATTTTTCAGAGATTGCCAACCCTTGTTCTAGTAATTTCTCTAACTGTCTTACATAATCAAAACATCCCAGAGGCAACCCTATTTTCATCCTTTAAAGTTCACTAGGGTTGTCACGTCTCCGGATAACGAAGTCTCACAATAAGCACAAATACTACGTGCTTGTTGTGACCTAGATGTCGTTAGTGGGCGGAAGAAACGCAGGACTCGAGGCGCCGGCCCTTGTCCTGTCTCACAGGCTCACAACATGACAGAAAGACCTAACTCTGTCTGAACGAGGGCTACGTACGGCCTTTCAGAACTGCGGGTTGGATACGTGTTGCCGATAATCGTATCCTTATTGCATAATTCGAGACGCAATGGTATCAGAATTTACGTGTTTGTAATCGTAGGTAGAATTTTAGTTGGTAAACCTCGATTTGGCCGAATCGAGAAATTGGGTTAAAATAGTTTTGGTTGTGACGCGTTTCGTTATATTATCGAATATAGATTTAGGCTAGGTTTTATCGATTCCAGTAAAAAAAATAAGTATATTGAATTTCATAGTAGCACAAGTAGTGCTACGTACGTCTGTTAAAGCAATTTGGGAATTGACTTTAACCTAGATACGCCAGCGAGTGTTGTTTTTCTCCTTTCGCCTACTCAGTTCCTAAATCTCGCAATTTGAATAATTGAGTGACAATCGCTCTCGTTTCGATATGCATTCGCGAATTCGTTTAATTTTGCAATCGTCAAGTAGGCGTTCGATCGAATTCTCGCTTTTCGATTCGAGTTTACGCGTAACGAACGTTGCGCAAGTGTGTAAGAGTATCGGGCGGGTCATTGTTTGTCGATACGTGCTTAGACACATTTTTTGTATCTTGCGCAAGTCTGAACTTTTTTCTCTTCTTTTGTAATGTGTGAACGGTATTACTGACTGGTAGAACTGGTGTTATAATATAGCATCTTATGTATGGCCTAAATCTTACCATCTTATTGTTTTTAAAGCATTATCAGTTTATGAACTATGCCGTTAGTTTTGGAGTATATGTGCGTTTTAGTCTCGACATCTTGAACAAGCTTCTCCAGATTGTTCCCCAGCATTATAATTAAAAAAAAACATGTAACATACTTTAAACCGCGGCAGACGGGAGTCCAAAATTCAAAGTCAGTCCTTGTCAAAACATGTTGTCGTGTCATGACACTAGAATTGTTGAACTCCTCAGTAACATGGTACCCTGGTCATTGTGGCAGCACTCGGGCGCGGTGTGAGATGAATTCCATTACGAGGCACATTGTATGCGGGGTCATTTACATAGACAGCTACCGTTGGGCGCTTGACATGATACTTTTAAAATCTTCTTTAAAGGAGTTCTCTGATGCGTCTAGTTAGGGTGGTTAAAGTGTATTTTTATAAATTGTTAAATGATTTTTGTTGACGCATAATTACAACACTATGCGTTAGAAGTTAGAATGAGTTATAAAAGAATCGTCTTTAAAATGGAGGCAGTTTATACTTTCTTAATTATGCTGGAATTCCGTCCACACGTAAACCACCAACTGATACCAACATAAACAGATAAAGTAAGATGGGCGATCATTCTCTTATAAATTGTGTGTAAAACAGTACCGATTATTTTGGCGGTTGAATCGCTCCACCATCAAGATCGATTCCTCAATTATTACAAACTCTTAGTATGAACCAAATTCGCTTCCAGCCGTCTGTCCGTCGGTATGCGCAAAAGATTTTACTGCGATTTTGATCAATAGATAGAGTGATTCAAGAGGAAGGTTTTTATGAATAATACATTCTGGGTTATGTAACGGAGTTACAGAAAATATGCATGAACCGAACCAAAGCGAGGGCGGGTCGTTATTTGTCTATAAAGTATAAACTATCATTTAAAACTGCATTGAACTTAAGATACTTTACCATTTACAATTTGAAATTCTAAAAGAACACGTCCACATAGAATTCACAGTTAAGATTGATTGATATTCCTACTCTGATCCCAATCAGTATTCTTACCGCTCCCATTGCCATTCGTCAACGCGTCAACTAGGTATTATCGGCTGATGTAACTATTTGCATATTATCTAGAATTTCCAGCACGTTTATGTATTTGAAAGTGTTTGCCTTGACACAATACACTTCAGGCGTGGTCGCGGTTATTGCTATAAATGCCAGAATGTTCCCTCCCGCTTAAAGATGTAACGCCAGTCTTTGTGGCGACGCAATGAAAATGTAAACGCGTCACATATTAATTCTTGGAGTAATTGTGACAATTGAAACGGTATCTTGAAGGAATAATGGTTGTTGAGTGGTCAGGTTAACTAGATTCGTTGTTAAATAGATTGTTTATGGTGTGAGGAGGCAAACGAGCAAGCCGGTCATGAAACGTCATTCTCAACTCTAGAGTAATCGGCAATCGCAAATGCGACATCAGATTAAATTAGGACAAGCAGCAGAATTCGCATTGATGTATTCCCGTGTGGGGTTAAGACTACCCAGTAGGGTTGTGTAGTACATGTACTAAGAGCCAAAAAGAATTAATTCACGTCACTGTACTAGAACGAACTATTCCGTGAAGTTTCTGCTCTTAGTTCATTTAGTACACGTGGAGCAAGAACCGAACAGAGCAGCGAGTGACACTGACAGCAAAGCCGGCCATTCATTCGGTCAAAAGAGCATGAACAGACCAGTTTATTTCAGTTTCTTTTAGTTCTTTTAGTACACTAGTACTAGTGTACTACATACATACATAATCTCACGCCTTCGTTCCCAGAGTGGGGTAGGCAGAGCTACAGAATTACAAACATCTCTAAAAACTTGTTGATAATTCTATAACCACAATTTGCACAATTAGGCTAAGATGTCTACCAGCGTATTAGTGACAGGTTGCAAGCCCATCGCCTAACAGTACTACAAGCCTTTATTCCCTTAGTCGTCTCTTACGACATCCACGGGAAGACATGGATTGGCACTATTCTAACTCGGCAACCACACGAGGCATACTAGTGTACTAAAAGAACTAAAAGCCTGAATTAGTACATTAGACCGATGGGTACTAGTTTGGAGCGATCCGCTCAGTGAACGGGCACGCACAACCCTACTACCCAGTGACAAGACAAACATAGAGGCATTCTACATTAATTCTCAGAGTTGGCAATACATTTACAGTCCTAGGATTGCAGTCTAACGAGATAGCAAAAAAGTTCTCCGATCCCACTTGTCATCATGTGGCCCGTGTGCTCGTTTAACTTCTCCATACCATGAAAAGGCTAATTTCTTGAATATCCCTGAGCCGTATCTGCTTGAAAACATGGATTATTTGGCTTTGTCATTAATGGTTTATTTACGTTGACAGCCCAAGTGCTATTGGTATTCTGTCCGCGCGCCGTCCGTCCGTCTTTTCGCCAGGCTCTTCCTCGAAGCCGAAGTGGCCCACTCGGGACCGACGGATGTGACGTCTGCGCATACTAACTGTCGATTTTCACTTTTATCGCGCATAGAAAATGATAATTTAAATACGTAATCAAACAGCGCACCTTACAAACGAGTCGTTAAGGATGTTTCTAATTGAGTCGAGGCGACAGGCGCCGTGCAAACAATAAGAATAAACGAGGGGTGGAGCCGAGTAATTATCTTATCGTTTGGATCGGGACAATGCGCCCGCTGTGCGCCCGCGCAGCGTTATCGCCTCTCCCAGCTATGAATCAACGGGCGCCACTATACCAATTCTGGAAGAGAATTCCATATTCCCGGTGTAATCGAACCTATAAAAATTCCGAAGCCGCTAGCGCGAATCTCATTCCATAATCAGGGATAAACGCTAGCCTTCCATGAAGTCGTTAGTCGTTACCGTCCCGGCGACACCTCGTCTAATAGCCCGTCCGTACTTAACTATGCAAACTATTGCGTGGACTTAAAGGCTTCTGAGACTGTAGTTCCTTGCGCAAATACTCGTTATTCTCTATGAAAATATCAGCTGTTGCGTCTACCGATAATGATCGCTATCAATTTGTTCTTAGCCTTGGCGGAATCGTTAAACGACCATTTCGCCATATTCTTTTGCGAATTAATGATCAATCCAGTTTTATCTCTGGTAATAATGTCTCGGTATGGAAAAATAGATGTCCAATAAAATAATTGAATATCAGCGCGTAGATCGGTGCGGTCGGGAGCGGGTCTTATCTAGGGCGTAATAAATCGGGCCTGCCGATCGGATCGCAGCGAACCAGGCTTGATAAATGAGACCATTTTTTAATTAACGATCCGGGCCAGGTTTGTAACTATTATAAGCTAGGACCATGAGCCTCATAGCTTTCCCCTCCTCTAAATTATAGGCTTCATCAGAAGTTAATTGAGTGTTTGCTATAGGCATTTGATAATGGCGTCGGGGCGGTCGTGTCGTGAGTTCCCTGCGTTATGCAAGGGCCCGTTCACAGCGCGATCTAGGCACCGCACGCGATCTCTATCGGTTTCGGATAATAGACTCGGCTCGTTATTTTTGTCGCTTCGTTTTGCGACATCGTCAGTCACGATTCTTGACGTAATCATACAGTTTCCATGTTCCGATGACACATTAAGGTTTCGTGCTTTGTTTGTGGGTGTTTCGCTAGCCGTGATTGTTAGTCATAGTTGTCTGGAAATAAATCGTGGAAGGTAATCGTGAATGTGAAATACATGTGCTTTTGGAGTCGTGTCATTTTTACCCACATCAGTGCCAATCCTTTGACATGTCCATATACGAAGTAGACTATTTATTGAGTTCTTGGCACCGGATCTGTATAGGCGTTCATCGCCCGTGTCGCACATTAGGTTTTTAATTTCCCATACAGTTAAATATGATGGGCACTGAATCCGTTAATGATGCTAGCTCGTCAAGGCGCATTGAAGGCATTTCGCCTCGCTGGACTCTCCACGTCATGACCCTTGATCTCGTGTTGGATGAAGGGTCGGATGTTGAATGGGGCACATTGCGCTATCATTAGGATGGAACTGTCATCTCAAGTAGGGCATCGTTATCGACTATTTCAATATAAAGGATCATACGTTTTCGAAATTGAATGTTGGATTATTTAGGACTGTATTGAAGCCGATATTGTTGAAATTCTGGGTTCATTTTAAATAAGGGAATGTTAAAAATATCGTTGCTTATTCTTATTAACTGCAAATTGCATCCAGACTAATGAAATAAGCTATTTAATGGCTCTACGTTAAGTGCAGTAAAATAATCCCTAAACTTACTCGCATCAGATTTTTAACATCATAATATAGCATTGTCATCTGGTTTACTTATATTATGTTTAATTAACAGGTAATTTTTAATTAATGCTAACGTAGTACCGTACTAACGTGTCTTTTCATCAGAAATAAAATATATAAGCCTATAAAAGAAACATGAATAGAGAGAGATAGAGCAGCGCAAAATTCGGTGAAGGATTTTCGAATTATGTCAAAAGTCACAACATTCTAATTGACAAAACGTGACAGGTACCTATACAAATATAAACTCTTACTAGGTAATCGTGCTTTAAAATTATTGCTATTACTAATTCAATTTGATCGGTTTATAGTAAAGGCGGTTGCGATCGGCGCAGGCGCACCTATTACTGTCATAACTCTTAATAAAAGTGTTGGAGATTAGGCAAGCTGCTCAAGAGCAGTAAAACTCTTGTTGTTAACTTTTTATAAATAAACAAATACGTATATGTACTCGTCAAACTTTCAAATGTGAATTCGAAACTTTGTGAAATACTTTGCGTTGTTTGATGTTTTTCTTTTTTTCGAAGCCTTTTTCGAAAGCTACATCCCAATTTAGTTCTCCTATGCAACGACATTGAATTGCTTAATTATAAGACGTGTTTACCACGCCTTGATTCGATAATTTCACTAACAATCCGGTTCGAAGGACCATATCGACAAAGACACAGGAATCTAATTAAATTTAACAGCATTTAATTAAAATAAACACGACACGTCGAATGGCGCTTTCATTTCTAACAAGCACTAAACTTACGCAACAAAACCAACTACCCGCAATAGTCATTAACGACTATGACATTTACATGTGTTACTATAATTGAATAAACGCGCCCAAGCGTTTGAAATTCTAATTTCGAAATGGTTCCTATCCCTTTCACTGGTCTTATCCTGGTCTTAGCGCAGAAGGGGACAGAACTGAAGTTGAATTTCGTGCTTTAGAGTAACCCGTAGATTGTGAAATGGCAGATTCGTTTTAAGGCGTCGTTTGTGCGCGTGCGCACTGGTAATTAACCTTTTGCTGGCTCGCTACTTGTTAGACAGAGATACTGATAATTAATTGCATATATTGCTCCACTCTGAACCAATTAACTTGAACTCTTATTCTATGTGATATAAGGTATAGTGAGGTGTCACTGTCCTCAGCCCAAAAATGGTACTCGAATTCACTGGCAACCTAATGATAGCTTGATACTAAAGCCCTTGTGTATTTAGAATCTCAACTCGATTCGAAATTCCTAGTGTTGTGACTTTCAAATCGAAGTCTAGTGTCGCTATCGAATTATCAGTTATGATTTAAAAAAATAAACAACGTACGAGTACGATATTATACAAATTGATCTAGTCACAAACTATGATGGGTACTAGACAACGATAAACATATTTATATAAAGAAATAAACACTGGTTTGTTATCTTTTATACTGCCTATTGTCTTAGAAATGTTTTGACAGAACTCTTTAATAGATACACAGTAATTGTAGGTTAAAGTAATTCACAGTTATGTAATTTCTGCTGCTGTTTAAAGATTTGCTGTTAGATTTCACAAACCATTAATCTGCTCTATTGTTACTGAACAATACGATTGGGCTTTCATTTAGATATATCTTATTATGAGGCAATTGGTTAATTATGTTTTTTTCTTTTTTTTTAGGTAAGCTCCTGATAATATCTGATGTCTGGCTCGGAGTACATGGCAAGTAAAACTAGCATAGCTTCGGGTTATGGATGGGTGGTAGTTTTCTGTAAGAGTAAGTCTTCCATTTATCGTTCTAATCGCGAATTAACATTTGAAGCGTACTTAAACTTAATGCTTTTGATATTTTATTTGAATTGGAGGTTAAGAGGTGGCCATCGCGGTTGCCAGATTTGGTCCCAATTACAAATAACGAACGAGTACGTTGCAGCCTTTACTCCACTAAAGGGCATTGGGTAAATTTGTTTGAAGAATATTGTAATATTTTTTTTCAGCGGCCACTGATGATTTTTACGGGTACCCCTTATCTTGCACAATCTCTGTTGTCCGAAATACACTTCGCATAACCGTTTTCGCACAATTACTTTCAGCCGAATGATACTATCGCATAATTATATATTTACCACAATTATTATGTCGCATAATATTCATTTGGCACAAATTTGAATAGCATACTACTACTATCGTCGACTTTTATACTGCTGAATTTTCTGTAGCACAATATGTATTCCGCCGAATTTTATATCGCAGAATTGTATATTGCACAATATCCCAATGTATAACGAGTTGCAAAGTTGATGGTGTTAGGTTAAAACTACATCCCCACAGAACCGAGTCGCTGCCAGAAAACTAGGTTAGGTTAGGTTGAAACTGCGTCCCGCACATAACCGAATCGCTGCCAGAAAATTAGGTTAGGTTAGGTTGAAACTGCGTCTGCGTCAGAAAAATGAAAATTGTGGGAAATGATTATTATGCCATAACAATTTCGGCGATACGATTATTCGGCCATAGGAGTATTGTTCTAATCAACATTATGCCAATGTATTATTCTGCCAAAGAAAATTGTGCGAAATGATAGTGTGCCAAGAAATTTAGGCAAAAAGCAATTGTGCAAAATGATGATTGTGCCAATGGTTGCTATGCGAAACGAAAATGTGCGAATAAATTTTGTGCAAGACATTAGTAACCCGATTTTTACATAGTTATTTAGAGGACCTCTAAATACACATAGATATATATAATTTATGGCGTTATATAATATCGGAGCGGAGATTTTAAAGATTTAAGTATTCAGTTTTTAGTACAAAAGTACGCCCAAGTATGAATATTTAAATATCTCGGCTCCGATGCACTTAAGAGTATTACATTAAATAACAAAATATGTTTATTTTTAATTATTCTATCATAATTTACAAGTGACAACACTTTTACCCAAACCCCTTTAATATTAAATAACAAAATGTCATTAAGCGAAGTTAGACATTGCAATAAGTAAATCGCTTAAGTTGAACGAGTTCTAGACATTAAACGTAAAGTGCAATGCGTGCAATGACAAGTGAAAAGATCGGATGGGGTCGATGCTTTCAGTGAGTGACTTTTGTCAAGAGCATGACATGGCTTTATAGGTTTTATTGAAAAAAGGACGTGTATTCTGCAGAATCTACAACATTAAAATAGATTTAAAAGACCCAAGCTACAAGTTCGTTGTAATAGGCTCATTCTGGCACATCCTTTAAGTGTAGTTTCTTAATTTAAACTATAACAGAAGACGGCCCTACATAAACGATCAGTTATTTTCGAGTTATTGATTTTATATTTTGAAATATTACTTATTACCTACTCTCGACCGCCTAACAATCTTTACAATTTTAAAACCAAGGCTAAAAAAATATGTTATGTCATTTATAAAAATACATTTTGTTATTACTGAATATAAAAAAAAACCTTGGTATGATCAATTCAATACGTTTCAATAATTGTGAACAAGTCGTCATTGCCGACCGTGAACTCAAGAATGTCAGTGCGCCGGCACATTCAATATCGCCGAGATTATCGGGTTTTGGGACCCTCGGGGTTAGGTTAAGGCCGGGCACTGCTCTTAGCTCAAGGTACACGCATATGTTGTGTTATAAGATTGAGGAAAAACGAAAGTTGGAATGTTTACCTGTTTTGCGCACTGCCGAAATTTGTTACAGTCAAATGTATATTAATCCACGCAAACCCCTTTATAAAACTTTATTTTTATATGAACAATAAAATGCTTGGCACCTACTGAATGGCTTGTTTAGTTTAGACCTGTTTATAATTTACTATATATGTGGTTCGAAGGACCACCTTTAAAATTTTGTTTTATTATCAATTTGTGCCTTATCACTTATTTGTACCTTTATTTTTAGAGTTATTTCCTTTTTAGCCCTTTGATACCATAATGTAATAAATACCACTGAAGTGTCACGTAATTTTGTGCTATATTCTAATCAGTGTCATGTCCCCATTTCTTTATTAAACCTCAGACTGTTAAGCTCTACCGTATTAAATATGCACGCCACGTGTCCTGACAAATGAATCACTCCCATTTTCTTCCGACGTGACGTCACGACCCGCGCCGCACGCGCAACCACGAAATTATATTATGATAATTAGCCCCACGTTTCCGCTTGTTGTCTAATCCGAACATGATCCTTTGTCAAGTGTCGTGACGATACCGTTACGTTGACGTTAATTATTATAGCTTTAAAACTATCAGACATTGTGTTATGGGTGTTTAAATTTGAGGTCGTATTTAATTAAAATACTGCGTTAGTGAATTCCCTTTCAAGAATATCATACATACACCGCCATTGGGGAGAAATAAGTCTGATTCTCCTCTTGAATGTCACACACAGCATCGCGAGAATCATAATAGTACTAAATTGACTAAAAGTTGCATATACATACATACACCTAAATACTTTTTCCCCAAACAAGTGATTTCTCAGTTTCTTTACTTTACTTTTGACTTTACTAGCTAGATTACATTAAGTAAGTACCATTACATGTGTCCTTCATAAGGATACTGTAAATAAACTCAAACGAATAGTGAACGAACTTGCCGATTATGCAATTTGCAAGTATAACCACGAGGAAAAATCTAGCATAGTTAATTCCTATTGAATACCGTCTTGCGTCGGCTCACGTGGTCACGCGCACTGCGTTCACGTGTGCTGCGCAGGGCTGTACCTACTGCGCAGTAATATATATATATATATATATATATATATATATATTATATACGTGTGACAGAGAGGAGTCTGCCGTTTGGCCGAAATATTTTTGATCGAATGTATATTTCCCGAAAAGTTATTTACTACCAAACCCGCTTATAACCTTGGTTAGATGAGGTTACGAGTAGAATTGTAAAGCTGTGATGGGAGTTAGCTTTCTGGCAAATGAATATTTGGCCAAAAATACTTTGGAAGTATTTTAAAACCCCTACAACTTACCTCATCAGACGAATCGCAGTGCAATGAGAAATCATCCTCCGTAATTCAATGATTTGTATATAACATGATGGTAGTAAAATTACCTAGTCAGCCCATCCTAAAGTAACCTTCAATAGCGAGGCTATTCCTGCTGGTGACCCTTACACGACACTACTTGCTGCCTTCTGCATACACTCGTCTCTTGCAGGTCTTCTTTCTGTCTGCCCAGGGTGTTTTCTTAACTCTGAAAAATAATTTTAGATTCGGCGAGCATTGTCTCTTTACTATGTTGTATAGATTGATATACATTTAATATCTAAGGTTTCGCTACATATTCATCTATACATACATACATTCATACTGTACGAGTATCTTAAGTAACATAGCGAGATTTGTCAGCCCTAATAATCAGCTTCAGTCACGCGTGCCCTTTGATTCGACTCGTTCACTCACTCACCCTTGTTTGGTGAAATATTTACTACGTATGTCTTAAATCTCATTTCTTTCACTGTTCTCTAGTTCAATGACATCTTTTCCCCATATGAAATAAGGTTCAATTTAGCAGTTGACTCGTACGTTTGTATAAGCCGATTGTACCACCGGAATAATCCTTTTACGATAGTGTCTGATCTGAGAACATTTTAATCTTGTTTGGTGACAAGTAATCAAAGTGCACGTGCTACCAATCTTTTGAAGAACTTGTTACCGATGACTCCTTGAGACGCTTGATGTTCCATCGACTTGACAAAGCTCTAATAATTATCTGATATGGAGTTCAAGCTCGTGACTAGGACTTGAAGAATGTTACATGTTTACGAATTAAAGGGGAATTAAAGGTTTCCGAATTTACGAATTAAATATTATTAAAAATAAGCCGAATAGAAGGAAATGTGGAAGAAGTTATTAGATCAGAGTTTCTTTTAAATCGAGGGTGTTGGGGGTTAACATAATGAGGAAGTAAGGTACTTATTGCTATTTTTATTTGGTAAGTGCTTTGAAAGAGAATCCCCATGTAATGCTGCCTGGTTCACCTTCTAATTATAAAATAGTTATGATTTTGACATAACATGGGCACTTTCCATTAATTCCACAGTGTGCCGTCATAGATATACATTCACTAAATGCCTTAGCAATATTTTAGTCTAATACCCTCATATTACCTAGCCATAACTTGCATAATGGGAAAATATTAAAACTGTCATTACCGCTAACCTTTACGCCGCTTTCTAGCCGTAATGAATCTTCTGCACCGACATTTACACAACCTGACAGCCCTATATATAACCTGTGGCGGTAACCATAGCATATGTGGTTCGGTCCAGTTGACTTAAATCATATAGCTATAATTTATAGGATTCTCGTTCGATCGTCTGTCAGAAGGACAAAGCTATCCGACTCGAGGTTTTATGGTTATGGGCAATCGGTCAAGTGACAGGTCCATTTAGTTTTCTGCCATCTCGTGGCCATTGTGAGGAACCAGCTCGGCTGGTACTAATGCCGCTGATGGATTCTCGCTTTGTGTGGAATGGCGACTGAGCTTGGTAAGTTAGCATTCGATTTAAAGATTTGGAATCCTGAGTGATTCTTAAATATCTTGAATATCAAACTTAATGCCACATTAACGTAAATTTTAAAACGCCGTATTTTATTTCAATAGTCTTTTGCAATTAAAACACAATGCAAATAAATTCCACGGTACACAAAACGTTGCTACATTAATTATTTCGTGTATATCGAGCGATACCCATATTGCAGAACAATAGAGACGCCGATCTTAGCTCACTGCAAGCTGTGTAAATTCAGCGCCTAGAACGGGATATCGGGACTGTTTTGTGTAGGAATCGGCTAGTATAAGCAGTGAATGTGGTGTCAAGGTGCGATTATTCCGGAATGTTCTAGAGCGGTCGACGCGGTCGTGCCCGGAACTGATTGCCCGATGCGCCGCGCGATATCCCGCACTAGACCCGGGACTATCAGCGCAACCCATTCTTACCGCACCCACAATCAAAGTAGCGGGCGTTATTTTATTACACCATGGTATTACGGGAAGAAGCGACTAGGCGATTGAAAAGGTCTTTGAAAACTGGTAGTTTCTAAATATCTAAGAATTGAAATGTGGTGAAAAGAACGCAGAATACGCAGTCTTGATTTTATTAGGTGTTGAACGTACATAGATCTATCTCTTCTCTTATATCAGTACCTCCTTCGCTCTTTCTAGGTTATCCTATTAACCATTATACTTAAGTGTTCTGTTGTCATAAGTAACTTTTCTTTTAATAAGAGGTAGCGACAGTAGGGAGCGGCGAGGGCCGGGTAGCGGGCCCGCCGCGGGCTGCGCGAGCGCAACTAGGCCGCGCGATTACGGCGTTTCCTCAAACTTATTATACTATACTTATTAACCGTCAACAAACGCTGTGGTTTGCGGTGATCGCGCCGCCGGCGCCTTCGCGCTATTTTGTCGTGTCGTGAGGCGTGGAGGGGTACTGTTCAGATGTTCTAATGCATGTTCTTATAAACTACTAGAGAATTGCAATCAGCACCGAAAAAATGTGGACCATAACGCGTTAAGTTTGAGGTGATCATTATGTCAATGCCGGGCTAAAATCTTAGGGCCGAACGGGCCGATTAATGCATCTTAGGAGATAAAAGTTTTTGACAGATACATTTTAGGTATCCTTTTCTTTGATTTGACATAAAATAGGAATGATAACTTAACCTGAAATGTTTTAGTTTTAGAAATAGATTAATTGGGCCTAAACAATTGTAATGTAATTGAATCGTTCTTTGAGTCAATACATTGAAGCATTGTACGCCATTCTTTCAAGAATTTTATTAGTGAATGCGTTTAATTATCAAAATATCAACGTTCTAAAGTGTTCACGTTACACGTCCGCTGTCACGCTCGAATCGGAAACTCGCAACTCGACACGTCTTCCCAACTCTCTCCGCGGAGACGCGGAGCGGAACGTTTCCTGCTGTTCCCGCTGTTATGTTACTATTGTCTCCGATGCCGTCCGCGTCGCAGTTCAGAGGGCAGTCTGTTCATAACCCGAGCGAGAGTGTTCCGGACCTCCGACACAACTTCCGAGATGCGGCGAACTCTCACTACTGATGTTATCCTTACTAGATTAACGAGAACAAACAGTATAGAGTGCTGTAGGAAACGTTGAGAAAATCTAACGCATTGTTCCAACCTTGATTGCTAGGAAGAAGATAACAATGTCGATAGGAATCTTAAAGTAACAGGAAAGCAGTTAGCGCTTGTTGAAGTAAAGGTTCGGTTGGATGTCTGAATCACTGACTTGAATCAAAGCATCTTAAATCATCGCCAAAAACGTTTTGACAATCTTGATGTGCTCAATTGCGGTTGCCATTAAATTGTTTACGTCCGGACGTCTCCATATTTGGACTAATTCGCAATAAACAAAGTGCTCTAACGAGACACGTTCGCCCGTAGGTGGCGCCTTGATGCCAGGTTTCAGGAAAACAACGGATGTCACGTGGAGGTCACCATAATCGCTTCCATAAAAGTGAATGAGGCCGTTGCGTTGTTGTTTTTGCTAAACCACTTGTTTCAAGGACTGTTTGGACCTAAGTTCAGTCAACTGCGACTTCTTCTCTTTGTAAGATTTAGAATTAATTTAGGTTAGAAGTCCAGATTAACACCCCAGCTAAATGAAACCAGAACTGCGATCCTGAATCACAAATTTGGTTTAGCGGGCAGCCGTTATTACTAGTTTGTCACGGTTTGGTTTTGGTTGTCATTTTTCCTCCTCCTTTTTTTCTTACAATCAACAATCATCATATTACGCTAAAGACGTATTTCCTCCCAGCAGTACATCCATCTGGGTTAATTCGAGATGCCGTGATTTCAAGTCGGGAGCGCCCCAAGCGCGCATTGCGTTATGACTGGCCACCCTGACAGCTTCTACTTCCTCGGATTACTCATTTGCAAGTCTGGATTGATCGTTATTTATTCAACTGTAATCAGATTTACATGATAAAGCTGTGTTAGTTTATTTTCGATACGATATTAACCGCTATACTAACTTTTTTTGTCTGATGTTTCTGAGAATTTTGGACAGTTGCAACCATCAAGATCACGGAAAGGCAAAGCAAAACAAAAGTGAAGCATTTTTTTTTTCCTGTCTTTCTGTATCAGTACCTTGCGAGTTGTGAGAGCTGTAAATCTTTTCACTCAAAACAATGGATGGCTAACCGGTGATTTTTTCAAGCGAGTTGTAGTGGTGTTGTATTTGCATGGGCCTGTCTGCAGCGACCCCCTAACCGAGAGTATTGTTCTCTGATTTGAATGCCTAATAACAGGCCTTCAGCTGGTTTCGTAAGTGGAACGGACGCGAGACTCTGGTCTTTAGAAACTTTAAATTTATGGGTTTTGGGTTGTTTCGTTTTCATTTGAACAAGGTCGATAAATTTTCTTGCGTCCTTTAAATCATGGGGTATTTGCATGTCGACGTTTAAATAGAGTTCTGTTATCTGGCTCGTTGGCTAGTGGTGAAATGTCCTTAGTGTGCTTAGATTTATTGGTTCGCTTCGAATTTAGCTATAGCAAGCTTTGTGCGATGAGGCCGACTATCTGTGACTCGACTACGGCATGGGATATTTTTTTGATAGTCTCTTATTAGTCTTTATTATAGTATTTATGAAGGTAATTGGGTTCGGAAATGGTGGATGTTTCATATTTATAATCTATCTGTGAATCTCTAAAGTAGAACCTATTGTAGAAGGTACAAGATTCAAGATGAATGTATTCAGTGTCAAAGATATCGTTACTATAAAGTAATTAATAGTATGGTTCGCTGTCATAGTAACGATAGTGCGCGTAATTTCCCGCTTGTACGAAATGTGCGTTCGCCCTCGCACATTTGGTCAGGAGTGGGCTGTCAGTGACCCTGCGCGCGCGGCTATTAATTATTCTATTACAGCAATGGCACTCGTGATCGCCGCGCGCTTTGATCAACACGCGCATGCGCCTCAATTTAGTAAGTAAATCATTTGAGAGTTGCAGTGTTTGTGTGTAGTGGTACAGATAACAGAACAACGAGAATTGATGTTACGAGTAGATGCTATTGTCCATGTGTATTCTACACTGTAGAATACACACACCAATGCAAATGCATGCAGAAACGATTTAGCTTTATACAGTCGAGTACAAAGACTTGTACATACCCTGAAGCACTTTTCTTCTTTGGATTAAGGTGCAAAAGTGTGTATACATATCATTGTACTCGAGTGTACACGAGCCTTGGACACTACGGTGAATTAACCTTTGTTATGAACGTTTTTATGACTACACGAACTCTGTGAGCTACTCCGAAGCATTAAATTCAAAACATCCAACGCCTTATCCCTCTCACACTTAATTCGCTACCGGGTTGGGAAAACGGGAGAGGGATAAAGTGAATTTATACTTAGATATTACTTGTAGGGTCCCAGGTGGTTTATGGTCTTGTATTTTGCGATGAACCGATTACTCCGTAGCATGTAGCCTGTGATAAGCGTAATGCGTCGATTAGATAAAGTCGTGTTCTTTTTTGATACGTTTCTTTTCGTTGCATCGCTACCGTTCTCTCACTTTTTATTCCGTCGACTCTTAAACGTTTCGTTTGGTAGCGATTTCTACTTATTGCCATATTTATTACAGTGACGATCTTCATTTTCGTTTTTGTAACTACAATTTTGTCATTTACCGCTACATATACCCATATCTTTACCGCTAACGTTTAGTTTAGGTTTGTTTTAAAGTGAGTTCATCTACATCAAAATTTAATTCGTGTTTTTGATTGCAAATATAAAAGGCACGTGTAGTTTGTTATCGTTATAACAAAAACGTAATGGCGACGCGGTTGCTGTAAGGTTAGTAATGTTAGTATACTGCCGCAATAACAAAGAAGGCGGCTAAGGAATAATAGCGCTTATTATTATCACACAAAGTAAATCGTTAATAGAATAGAATAGAATAGAATAGAATAAAATTTATTTTCAGACCTTTCAATCCATAGTTTCGTACAATAAAATTAAAATAAAATAAAATATAAATTAAAATTACAATTACAAATAAAATAACTGACCACTTAAGGAAGTTTCATTTAGTTACTAGCCGTCAAAATTTACTGACGCTGGTAGTAAAGCTACTTGGACTCTCTGGTTCATAATTCAGGATCTAGGTATTCTAGTTTAATCGCAAATATATCAGGATATCTCTTTCTTTACACATATTATTGCAAAGTAGCCAGTTACTGGAGGGTGCCCAGTAATAGGCGATTTACCTCAGGGCGCGTACATATACCGATCCGTTTTACATGTCCGTTATTTGATGGCGTATGTAGTTGTATGAGCGAGTTACCCAAAACAGTATTCTGGATCCAGTAAAAAAGAAGATTACAAGGTGAAAAGATCCGTTAAAACGGATCCTGTATAAACGGACGTTCTATGTGTACGCCGTGTTGCTGTATCGATCCCGGGATCGTTAGCTTCGTATATCTAGTTATTAAATGAGGATTGTAAAGCTAAAAATTTCCATACAAAATGCGATGACGTTTCTCTCCCCTTAAACCTAGTCCGATTTTTACGATTTTTGTGTATGTCGTAGATATCATGAAAAACTGTGTCTGTACGTTTTCCTTTCCAAGAAAATGTTTCATAGAATTAAACAAAAAAGCACAAAACAGAAACGTACAGACCTAGTTCTTTATAATAACTACAACATATCCAAAAATCGTGGAAATCGGATTTAATTTGGGGGTAGAGAAACGAAACTTTATCGCCCGGAGCTAAATTTGCATTTAATTTTTTTGACAGCCACCCTATTTTAGCGGCGCTTCACAATTCTCTTAATTTCATCCCCATCAGTTTATTTCCTGGAGTATCTATGGATGATTCTCGTTTGTTATTTCTCCTCCGTTTCGATGCGGATTGCGCATTAGCGGGAATGGCATCGTGATCGCAGCCATGCGCGTGCGCGGGATTGCCCCCAATTCGACCGGTGATCGATGCCTCGTTTGCTTTATTTATTGTATCCTCTAGCAGTTTATACGCCATATTGTAGTTTATAACGTTAGAAGAGGATATGCATGATTTGTCGTGAATTCGTGACTGTTAGTCGCGCAGTACCTCGATTAAGGTTTCGCAAATGTCTATTTTTGTCTAATTACCGTATGTGAAATGCCCTCTCTATTGCTTACGTTCTAACTTGAGACTTTTTATCTAATCTAAGTATAAAAATGTTCGTCTTATCATCAATGGTGGTAGCGACAGTCATCTCCTCTAGTGTTGAGGTACTCATAAAAACACCTCAAATAACCACACTTATACCTTGTTCGGATAGGTATTTAACTAAATGTAAACAAAAAAACCACGTGACATAGCCGGTCAGCCAATAGGAGCAGAACACTGACACGTCAAAGCTCGCCCAAACAGTTTTGATTGGCTGTTGAACGGAGCCACGTGGTTTGGTTTGTTTACATTTAGTTAAATACCTATCCAAACAAGGTATAGTTAGAATGTCACGAGTATCACAAGTCACAACACTACACTTCGTACAAGTTTCCCACTTTATTGTTGATATGATATCACAAGGGAGCGAAATAGATGAGTTGTAGAATCGAGTAACTCTGAGTCTGAGTAAGACTCGCATATGTATATATGTACGGGTAGCATTACCTCGCCTCGTGTGAGGTAGGACATTGTATAGTCGAGTTCATAAATATGTGTACACTTTAGTACTTTGTCTATTTAATGTCATGTTTAAACTGCCATATATGATTGTCACAGTGATTAAAGTGCCAAGGTACTAAAGTGTACACATATTTATGAACTCGACTGTACCACCTCATTTAATGAAATGTTCCTTCAAAATTGTTTTAAATTCATGTCCTGCTCAAAACTACCCTCCTAAAGTAGTTTTGGCTTTATCAGGCGCAAGTTGAGTCAAATGTCGTGATACAATAAAAAAAGGTGTTTGGTGACTATGGATATAAAGAAGTTGTATTCCGGAAAGTATGGGAAACAATATAAGGAATCTCACTGGAAATATCCTGTCGGTCGATATCTTGATATTAATCGATGAATTTTAATGGCAATATCAATTAACATTAAAGTGAGACAGCTAAACCGTTATTGAAGAGGTTCTTCGAGTCCCTAAAAGGCAACAAAATCAGCGTAGCGTTTATTTTAATATTCTTAAGTGAGTTTGGCAATTATTACTCTCGTAAAGAGAGATTTACTCGGTATGAAACTCAGACAGAAGACGTAACTGGCAGATGTGGCGTTATTAAAATTCAATTTCATACAAAAACTAGCGACCGGCCCTCTCTTCGCTTCGCTTTATGCTGGTTTACTGTAACCCCGGCACATAAACCAGAATTTATTATACATCAAAACCTTCCGTGAAAAACTATCTAACTGACGGTGAAAACCGTATCACAATCCGTTGGGGGATTTAAGGTCACACAACTCACACACATATCAACTCGGAAAGGGATCGTCACCCTATCAACTCGAGCCGTTCAGTATCATTTGTATGAAACTCCCTACTGCAACGCACACTTATCGGCATCGGAACGGCAATGCCTCACCTCGGCACTAGCTAGCGAAAAATGTATCGTTTTAACACGGGTCAAAGTTCCCTTTTCAATGTTTCACTTTGAGTTAATCCGGTGTCGAGCGGCTATGTCTGCGGCAACCTTTAGGAGGATTTAGCGGATATACCTACAGACAGACAGGCAGACAGATATTTACATGTGTTACATGTTCTTTACTAAATATGTAAAGAAAAAGACAAAGATAAAGAGGAAAAACAGAAAAGAACATTCACTGGCGTCTTATTTCACGCGTAGGTGTCCCTTCTCACTCCTAGATTCGGGACTGACTAAGAAGAGATACTGCGTTTTCATCTAAGAGTCCTGTGCGGCTAGCACAAGTTGCCCGCGACTTGGTTGTCGCTCCGATCTCCCTTTCTATCTAGTCAGTAACGATAGAGACGCACTGAACAACAAGCGAGAAAATACAACTTGTGCTACCAGTGCTGCGGGCCTAGTATAGTTGCGTTTATCGCGTGACAAAAATGTGGATAAAGCATCCGTCACACTCGTACTTATATGTGTCAGAAAGTGACGGATGTTTTATCCATATTTTATCACGCGATAAACGCAGGCATATTAGGCTCCCTGTCCTGTCCCGGCGCGTGTTCATAATATAAACGCTTTCGCTAGACACGCTTTTAGTATGGGAACGCGCCGCACCGCACCGCCTCCGCTCTCTGTGCGTTGCAACTTATGTTCTCCCTGAATGTTGTTCCTAAGTGAGCCGCTAATGTTCATGCTCGGAGCTCCACGCATGCGCGTTAGAGCTTTTAATCGTATCGGGCGCATCCGCGGCGCCGGCGCCGGTTGTGCGTCTGTTATTATGACTCAATCCCCCGATTACTTATCGCTTGATTGTTGGAAAATAGATTGTTGAACGAAAGTTGTTTGTGGAGATGTTGGGTTTGGGTTTTCCTTGATGTGTAATTATCATGAATGGGGTCTTGTCGGATCAACTTTGACCCTATGGGATTACCTATAATTGCGGATTAATTAGAGCGTTTATACACTGCGTTCGAGAAATTAGTTTAAGTAATTAGCTTTAAAGTCACCAGAGGGCTATGGAGAGGGCTATGCTCGGGGTTTCTCTGCGTGATAGAATCAGAAATGATGATATCCGCAGTAGAACTAAGGTTACCGACATAGCTCAAAGAATAGTCAAACTTAAGTGGCAGTGGGCGGGGCACATTGCTCGCAGGACTGATGGCCGATGGGGTCAGAAGGTTCTTGAGTGGCGTCCGCGCACCGGGAGACGAGCTGTAGGTAGGCCTCCAACAAGATGGAGTGACGACCTAGTAAAGATCGCGGGAACGCGGTGGATGCGAAAAGCACAAGACCGGTCTGAGTGGAGAGCCTTGGGGGAGGCCTATGTCCAGCAGTGGACGTCTTTCGGCTGACATGAATTTGCTTTATGTCGTTTTTCATTAGTTATACTATGTTGATCGTTGTTATTCCAGTGTTATAAGAACTTCGTAACATATTTATGAGAGGATTCTTTCGATACATATTTTTGCACTTGACTGTACCCATAGCACAAGCCTTGAGCTTCGTTTAGAACTAACTAGATCAATGTGTGTAAATGTCTTCTGATATATTAATTTATAGTTTTGAATGTTAAAAAAAATCCAATTCAAATTTCAAGTTCAGTAAAGGTGCAAGCAAATAGGCAGCGCTTAGCTGCGCAAGCGCAACAATGGAATATTTCGCTCGCTATTAGAATACAATGACAAGGTCACTGTGCCCCAAATTTAGTTCTGTCTTAAACTGAATAAGTTCTGAGGACTGTGATTAAATATACTGGGACATTCCAGTTGGGTTTTTTTTTACATGTTGGTTTGTATTCTTGGTATAAGTATTCTGTTTTTAATTATGAGTAGAGTTATCTTGTTATCTATCAATGAACAATCAGAATAAGTAATCCATGAGCTATGCATACGGTATTTGAAGAATTCAAATAAATGCCTTCAGGTTCAGGCTTGCCACATCTGGGCTATTTAGTTTCAATGACTGTCACCAAGTCGCACAGACGTTCATTAGCACTAATGTCCCATTAGGATACCCGTCCTTTCCAAAGTGTAAGGCTGCGGCTCCACTGAGGCGGAGACGAGCGGAGCTGTGCCAATATTAACCAATAGAATGCGCATGCGGTCACGTCGAGCACGCCTTGCGCACGTTAGTTGAGATTCTATTGGTTAATATTGGCACAGCTCCGCTCCACTCCGCTCATCTCCGCCTCAGTGGAGCCGCAGCCTTAGTGCAACTGCTTTGCCGACGTTGAACGAGTTTTTTGTTTTTTACAACTTTTGCCTCCTATTTCTCTAAACTAACAGTGACAGGTGATAGGTGACAATTCATTATCCATGGACTTAGTATCCTGACGATTTTGCAATGTATATCGAATTGTCACCTGTCGCTGTCGAGTCGGTGAAATAGGACCTGCAAGTCCTGAACTAGATTCTGCTTTAATTTCACCGTTTGATACCATCATTGTCTGTTAGCCGGATTGACGTATCAAAGAGCGAGACGGTCGCCGTCGCGTCGGTCGTATAGTAATTAGGGTCGTCCAGAACCACATCGAAAGACACACGTCAAAGACCTTCTTACCACGATATAAGGGTTGTTTTTGGTTGATTCATTTGCCACACATTTATGAACATTTTTAAATAAACCCATCCAAAAAGGACCATTTTTTTTCAACGTATTTTTATTATTATTGTATTTTAAAAACGGTAAACTATTCAAGTGTCAAATTTAGTATGATTATAGACAAACTCTGAAGAAAAACAACAAATAGGTACTAAATAATAGCGTGAGTGGGCTCGCGCTTATTCGATTCGAAATTTAATTCAAATTGGAATATATCGCACCTTCAGAACAATAGTGACCTAATACAGAAATTTTAAATTTCGAGTTAGGTCTCTATAATAATATATTTATGACTTAAGTTTGAAACTTATTTGTGTCAAGTAGTGCTCTAAATTCTAAATTCTATAACTTTATTTATTTATATACATTTGTGCTCGGTTGGCCTTATATATATATATTTATATATGTACATATGTGAAAATTTATACGTCTTTTTTGACTACACCATACACATTTCACACGCTACCTATAGTAGGTATGTATTTATGCATTTTATTCTCTTTTCTTTAATCTCGTGTTCGCTACGAACTAGGTAGGTAAACACCAGGGTTTGGCTGAAAACCAACGCTGCGGCTCCGGCTGCAGCACATGCTGAGCTGAGTCCTATTTGACCTCACACTACAGCGCAACGTCTCTAAATTCGCTTCTAGTATATAAATGTTTTTATGTTCTTCCTTTTACTTTATAGTTGTATCGATTAAAATGTTCTATTATATTTGTTGTGTTGCAGTGTGTTTTTGTCAAATAAATGTTGTGAGTTTTAGTTTGAGTTTGAAAGCTAAAATTTTGAATTAGGTCATTATTGTTCTGAAGGTGCGATATCTACTGCGCGGCAATATGGAACCCTCGGTGCGCGAGTCCGGCTCTCACTTGACCGATTTTTTAGACTTGAATGTTTTTACAAGTAAAACTTCTTGTTGACCTTCGGAACTCTATTTCCATACCAAATTTTCCAATCTGTATTGCAACCGATTGTTTCTACATCCTCCCATTATTTTAGCCACTAACGTAACTCTGCCCTCATAAGCCAATAGGCGGTATCTCAAACTTAATAGCCACAGCATATTCAATCCTATTCTCTAGTAATAAGGTTGTATTTGCTACATGCGTATTGTCTGAGATACCGCCATTGTTTTAGTAGGGCAGACTCTCGAATCTGATCAAGCTATCCATTAAAACACCGCCAAGCAGCAGTGTTCGCATTGCTGTGTTCCGGTGTGGTGTGGGGATAAGACAACCGGTGAAATTACTAGCATAGAGGCATTCCATCTTAGTCCTCAGGGTTGGCAACGCATTTGAAGTCTTAGGATTGCAGTGTTGAGATTGTAGTCTTGTGATTTCAAATGTCTATGGGTCTCAGATCCCACTTACCATCAGAGGCCCTTGCCAAGATGCATTGCGCTAACTAACGTTTCTATTCGTTTCGTTTTTAAACCAATCGCGTCACTGGTAGATCACGTGACTTTTCGTATCACGTCATCTACGAGTGAACGATTGGTTTAACAACGAATCGAATAGAAACGCTATAGTTAACGCAATGCATCTTGGCAGGGCCCTTCTCCATGCCATAAAAAAAAGCTACCGTTTGGCCACAGTGAATCTTAGTTTGCCCATCACAGCGGTGTCCTTTTCACAACGTGTCGTAAAACGGCAATGCCGCGCCGGCCGAGTGACCCCGTTCTATCGGCTGTGTCAAGTTCGCTTGCCGAAACTTGAACTGTGGGTGGATTTGCTATCGTGTTTGGTCTCAATTTTTAATGCGGGCATACATGGGTAGGTATTTGTTAGGGCCGGTTCAGACGGACAGCATTTGAACTGCAACCCAGCTGCAAAATGGCAGTTCTGATGCAGTTGACGTAACTACATCAGAACTGCCCTCGAACTGCAATTTTGCAGCTGGGTTGCGGTTCAAATGCTGTCCGTCTGAACCGGCTCTAACGGTATTTTCCCAATTTAATTTTCCCAAGTGAAGTTACCCGACCTCTTGCAAAATAGGTAGGTTACCCTTAATTGATTCACATTTACTGGATTAAGATTAGTAGTATATTGGATAAATACTAGCGACCGGCCCCCGCTTCGCTTCGGTTTATGTGAGTTTACTGTAACACCCGTAAATAATCCAGAACTTATTGTACATAAAAACCTTCCTCTTGAATCACTCTATCTACTGATGAAAACCGTATTAAAACCCGATGCGTAGTTTCAAAGATCTAAGCGAACATACAGAGGGACAGACGGCTGGAAGCGACGTTTCATACTATGTCAAGATGACCCACCGCCAATCTCTATGCGGAATACAATGATATAATATAGTAAAAAGAGGTAGATATGTTATACGCACTTCGATAGTGGCACCCTAAAACCAAGCCAATTGGTACACCTTTACTTAGTCTTGCGCCGTCAACGGAGCCGCCAACTAGTCTGCAGAGCAACATACACTCCTCTCTGTTTCGCTCCCGGAAATTAGCATATCATCCTGCTTTCACTTGTCATTTATGAATTAGTGTGTAATTGCAATATTTACTGATTATGTTTCGTAAGCCGGGCCATTTTTACACGCGGAATACCGTATAGGTAACATATCTACCTCTTTTTATATTATATCATTGGCGGAATATCTGAAGAATTCTTGCATATGCATTTATACATAATAATATAGATAATTTAGTGGGCTCTCGTTGTTACTAGGTAGTTTTTTTTCTTTAGTTAATGAGTGCTTAATGGAAAATATGAATATCTTTAATTTCATTAAATGGTTGAGTATTGATATCATCGTCATTTATATCACTAATGAACCGTCCCACGCGCTTTCTCCAACGATAGCCGGATAAGTTTGGTTGTTAATAACAATTAAGTAACGTTTCGTTGCAATATCTACGTTTTAAGTGCGCGGCTAAATCAATATTAAACGTAAGTGCCTTCTGATACGGTAAGGCAAGTAGCACATAAGGTTCTCCAGTTTTATGACATGTGGCAATCCCCTAGATAGATACGGTTGCACAAAAGCAATAAACAACATTTTATAGTGGTCACTGTTGATACCATTTCTTGGACTTTCCGATAGGATCTCCGGAGGCAGGTGCGTTTCCTCCCAATAAGGAAGGCTGGCAATAGTGGCAATGTTATGAGATATTAATATCACTAGAGATATGTCTGCAATCCGGACGCATGCCCTTAACCTTCGTGAATAACGGACGTTTATACCAAAGCTCATAAAAAGGACTTTAAAAATGAGGTCGACTTGCTTCGACCTTAGCTTAACCAGTCACAGAGGAAAATGCCGAGCATTCTTTTAGTACCTAGAAATGAGCATAAAAACGACATAGCAACAAAGTTAACGGCTTTCTAGCTATTCCTGTGCTTCCAAATTTGAATTTGGAGATGCATCAAGATATTAATGCTAGTTTACAGTTAAACCGATTATCGTAATCATTTCGGACACCTGCGTTCGATGTTTGAATTTGATTCGCGAACGTTTCGGCGGTTGGTGAGTCACCGGGTCGGCGGCCCGCGGGACGCGACGCGATTCGGTCACATAACAAACCCGTTGTGTTTGAATAATCGCGCAACCGGTTTGGGGGTTATCTCGCTTTTAGCACCGAATTAGCGCCAGACAAGCTGACTATGTAGCCGTAAGTGTACCAAGCGTGTTTGCGCAGTTGCAGAGCTGTTTTCATTGTCTCTACGCAAAGGATAATAAAATTCCTGAGCCACGAACAATAGTTCAATGTTGACATATTCCGTGTGGCTGTTAGTCATGCCCCGCCGCGGTGCATCGGTCTAATCGTAGGTTATAATTGTTTTCTAGGAATTTTCAAGCCGTTAAGCTGTCTAGTGATACGTTAAATAGTTTAACGCCTCTAATGAGTTGGTATATGAAAAAAAAACATGCTTTCACAGCTCAGTTAGCACTGCCTCGAGCCTCAGTGACTCATCGTATTGTAACGAACCGATTTGCATTTTTCGTATCCACAGACATGGACTAACGATGCGCTATTTTTACACGTCTAGGGAAATCTTGTATTTTTAACCGAAGCAGGAAGTGGGCTTGGGCAAATAAATCACTGTAGGAGTTCTGTTTAAGGCTATTTTTTTGGAACTAGTGACAGATTATACCAGCTCATTATGAGCTCATCACATTGGTGAACACTCTGAAATTCACTAATTTTAAAGATATTAATCGTCTCATCCTTCCTGGTAATGCTAGCCAAAAAAAGTTATTGACGTGTATTTTTTTCGCTCACGTGACAATTTAGTCCAAATTCCTCCCATCGCAGATGACTGGGAAACTGTCGCAATACCGAGTAATTTTCGGAAGGCACGCTGCCACAAAGTGCATTGTCGCATTCCTGCGTCTTTCCCACGCGGTCAGGTCGCTTTGTGCTCACAATGCATGCGTTTTTCTCGCCTCTGACGGTCGCGGCTGTGAGTTATGACATTCGGATGTTATCGGGGCCTATTGTCGCTGAAGATAACCCAAATAGACCGACTTTGTCTGACAAATCCGCTGTTAATTTGGAGCACGCCTACGGGGAGTGGGCGATTTGGGGATACTGAGGGTCTGCAGCTGTATATGTGCTGTATATGTGCGGTTGCGACATTGCAATTCGAACGCGAGCCTTATGAAACGGAACTGGCGTTAACTCGGCAGATTGTTGCCGACGCTCTGCTTTCTCTTGTATTGTGAGATTACATGCATTTGTAACTTTGGTTTATGTAAGCGGGCCATGCTCTAATACTGTGTGTTGTGAACCTCTTTAACACTACAAATGTGATACGATAAACTTTAGAAAAGTAATACAGCTTTAATATTTAGTACATTATTGCCTAGGCAGGGAAGTAGGCAATTGCGGGCCGAGTATTGGTTGCTGCTGCTGCAATTGCTGTTCCTGCCGAGGCAAATATAGTGCTTTTCTCAAAAATCGCAAGAAAAAATGTGTGTTGGAGAAAAATTTACATCGCTTGAACTCATTTTTTAAATTGCATACAAAAAGAAACTCGTGAAAAAACCATCACTCTTTACCGCCTTTTTGTTTATGACAAGGAGAAACGCAAGCTTTTGTTTTAAAAAAACAAGCTATTCCAGATACAGATAAAACAGTTAAGTTTCGAATAAATTTGGATGTATAAGACTTGTACCCTCATTTTATTATGGCCCTTTTCACTTTTTAAAAAGTTACAAGCTAGATAGTAATAGAATTTGTATGCAACATTGCGGGCTTGTGTAGCGAAGACGCATTTTTTTTTTTAAATTGAAAACTGTCAGTAAACTATGTGCTTCGCGTCTCAATATGTAGATAGTAATATCAACATTTCCGGACATTTTTGAGAAAATAGTATTTTGTATCTTATCTTTTTTAACGTACCTACTTTATTGTTGTTGTCTTATATGGCCATCCTTTTTAACTTTCAATGCAAAAAATAAGGACGTTATAAGTTTAACGTATCTAACTTTATATAAGTGTGTCTGTCTAGTGCATCGTAGCTCCCAAACGGATGGACCGATTCGAACGCGAAA
Source organism: Acleris literana (assembly GCA_946894065.1). NCBI lineage: Eukaryota > Metazoa > Arthropoda > Insecta > Lepidoptera > Tortricidae > Acleris > Acleris literana. The sequence continues at coordinate 19,692,966 of OX335674.1, forward strand.
ATTTGCTAAAGAAAGCTGGTCTAATCGAGATGGTTCGAAGCTAGTCGAATTTGCTGCTCGCACCTTCAGAATTATAGTGACCTAATTCAACATTTCCGCTGTAGACTTTGAGACATATATTTATTACTATAGAGACCTAACTCGAAATACAACATTTGTGAATTAGTTCACTATAATTCTGAGGATGCGAATGATGATGATGGTTGGGCCGTTTATGTGATATCAGGTCTGAAAGCAAAATTCAAAATTCAAAATATTTATTCAGTAAATTGGCCACATGAGGGCTCTTTTACACGTCGGTAATATGGAGTGAATGTATTAGCGCTTCGGACAAGACCATCATTGCGGAGAAGAAGCGCCGCAAGAAACTCCAGCAGAAGGTCATTTTTTCCAATCGTAAAATACAATAATACTTAAAAGTAACATTACAAGGTAATACAGTAATAAATAATAAACAATAGTAAACACAAATAAAATCGTTACAAATGTAAGCTAAATTACTTAAGTTAAAAATAGTGACTAGGAGAACAACATGACGAGGTCTCCACGTCAAAGGCAAAAAAAAAGGCTCCATTATAAATTTTGGGGGAATATATCTATTTACTTTACTTTGAAAGGGATGCAGTCGATTCCCGCGAGTCGTGGATCTCTTGCGCAAACCGTCGTGTCGTACGCGCGCGCGCAACGCATTGTCTCCGCGCATCTAGAGCGACGATTTGCAACAGCGCGGCGCACGCCTACCGGAGCTTGCGCAAGCGCGCCTAAACGGGCTATGGAATCCTGGTAACTGTAGCAACGTAGTTCACTGGAACACCAGTGGGAAGAAAGAGGACGGCTGTCCATCAGATGGGATTGATAGGTTTACGACACGTTAGCTTAGTTGGTGGTGACCATGCCTTCGAAGCCAGCGGTCTCGGGTTCAAATCCAAATGGCGGATATTTGTGTGATGAGCGCGAATATTTTCTATGTATTTAAGCATGTGTTTCTCTATATAAGTAAGTTTAACGTTGTCTAGTACACATGGTACAAGGCTAGAGCTTACTTTGGGACTAGGTCAATTTGTGTGAGATTGTCCTTATTTATTATTATTATTTAAGTATAGAGAGAGAGAGAGAGGATTGACTGGTTGATAAGGTGATGCTGGTGAAATATCGTGTGTATAACGCTTATACTCCCGTCTTATACTATTTTGTCTTTGTTGACAGCTGTTAAATCGGGCCTTCAAAAGCGACGGGAGTATACTGCCCAGCTATGCCAAATAGCAGCATCTTAAATGAAACTGCTGTAGCAATAACTACCTCATTACTAAGAGGAGAGAATTGAATCTACATTGGTTCTCAGATTCACTGAGATACGGTTTATTGGGAGGATAGAACAGACGTATTGAAATTGCTGGATGCAATCTAATCAGTTTTATTTCAGTAATTGACACTTGATCAATCAGGAATCGGAATTCGACTGACAGTAGTTAAAATCTGAATCTTTTTAAACAAAAAATGCAGACCAGCAAACGTTGACTACCTCGTGCTAAGTAAACAAGGGCGCTGCCGGCTTTTAAGAAAACAATAGGCTAATTTTCAAAAACTTACTTACCCTTGCAAAGCGGCAAAAGGTTCATAAAATAGTAATTCATTCTATTCACCAATAATAATAGGTCGTAAAATTGTATTACCCTCATCAACAGCAATGCACGAAGGTGTTATTTCCCGGAAGTTGCACCTCCGGTCCTCCGGTGCCTCATTAAAGGCGGTAGATCCCGACAAAATGGGTTTAGAACAAAAAAACATGAAAGATGTAAACTAAAGGTTCACAATGGCAACTTCATATTTCAAGTATTTTTCGACTGTTATAGACAAAAGAAATATTAATATTAAGGATACGCGACAAACAAAAACCGTGAGATTTGAATTGCAAAACTATGACTAATGCAAATTTCTGAGATTTGCAATGGACGGACGTCCTCGTAACCGATTTTGCACGACGAAAAACGAATTCGCACGAACTCCGCTGGCCGGTTTGATAAAAAGCGATAAAATAAATTAATTTTCAAATTAGGAACACGTTCACTCGTATCGTATACTTCGCCGCGGTGTAAACAAACATGAACGAACGATTTCCTTTCTTTCCGCTTCAACGAAGTTCATTTCTCCGAAACTAAACAAACCGACGGCAAACGGAAAAGGGTTTAAGCGACGTCATTGTTAAATGCAAGTGGTCGTACATTTAGAGGTAGTCATTTTTATTGTCACAGAGGACTAGATTTTCGTTTAAAGTCACATTTTGTCGGTTATTCCCTTTTGTTTTACGAAAGTATTCCAGGAAGTGTGTCAGAATTCATGGAGCGTTTGTTGCATTGGCTGGATGCAACCGTTATTTTTGACATGGGGATTTGTGAATGAGGCATTAAGTTTTAAAGGGAACAAGCTATTGTGTTACAAAGATGCAACCGGACTTGTCCGTCGAAGAAAGAGGTCAGCTTGAAGTCTTCACAGATGCATGCTCTCGTGGTCTGGGGGCGATTATTGCTCAACGATTGACTGTTTGGTATTGTCACTTATTTAATCTCAAGAGTATTTATTTTACGACACTAGGAATTTAATGTTTTTGAACTGGAATTGAAGTCAGTTGGCACTTGGCTGGCCTTCCACAAGGTGGTCCGACGATCTGATGAAGATCTGAGGAAGCCGATGGATGCGAGTTGCACAAAATCGGCCGTCTCGTGGAGATCCTTGAGGAAGCAGTGGACGTCTCTCGGCTAATATGATGATGAATTGATGGTGTAATTAAATTCAAGTTATGATGTTTTTTTTAAATTATAATTTCGTGTTTTTATTATATTTCGTTGACTTTATAAATTATCCCGCTAGCTTAAAATGGAAATATTTATTGTATGGTTTCGATCGCGACCAAGAAACCATATGACTAATTGACGTGTTTTGGATAGTAATTACATACAAACAAACCGCAGTTGTGCAACGAGACAGTGACCGTTGTTGTGATTGCATTCCTTTGTCCCGTTTCGGAAGTGTTCGGCTTCGGACGGCTTTGTAATGCAACAATCAGTGCCAAGCTTTTTGATTTCTATAGATATCAGATGCGTTACTGACATTTGGGCTCTGAACGTAATCAAAGAGTTGTCGTTGAGAGGCAAATGAGAATCGTAAGCTGTGGTTTTCTTTTGATACATATCAGTTTAATTTTGATTACTCGAAGTAACATAAAAGTACTACATTTGTATAAGATGTTTCGGAGGTTTATTTTAAGGAGACTTTTCTCTGAGAGGCAGCGAGATTTCTGTGCCCTTGCCATTACTGACGTCTATGAGCGACACGGTGGCCGCTTTTCATCAGATGGGTCGTTAGCTCGTCAATTAATAGTACAAAAGACGTATTTTAACTTTTTCTAAATGAGCTAGGGTGATTCCACGGGCGTTTCAACCGCCGTCAGTCCGCTGTCATAAATATTGAAAGAATGAGCTACACCAAGCAGCTAACATTCACACAGAGCTATACTGTTATCGTACTTCTTGCCACAATTGATCGAATTTTAAGTATATTATCGGCTATTTCTTAAATACTTACGACAGCGGACTGACGGCGGTTGAAACGCCTGTGGAATCACCCGCTACCTAACGTTTTGCTACGTTTCCAACTTTAGCACTCTTCTCGAACTATTTTTCAAAAAAAATTCAGACGGATTTGACACTATACTATATTGTTATTTGGATGAAATTTGAAATGGAGATAGCTTATACCCTGGATTAACACATAGGTTCCTCATCTCGGAAAATTGAAAGTTCCCTAGGGAATAACGATAACCGAACCACGGGTTAAATGACCAATCAAAGTCCTTAAATTCCTTAAATAAATAAAGTAAAGGTCGCTTTTCCTGCGGCCAAAAGGCGGTCCTTAAGTTAAATCTCCATCTGACATTATCAACGCTAACAATTTGCGCAAGAGTTGCACAACGTTATCAGCTCATGATAACGCTCAAACGTTGCGCGGGCGCCATTAAAATGTGGAGCGGGCGTTAATCGCTATCTGCTCCAACAAAGAAGCCTTAAATAGCTGCTATCTGGCTATCTGCATCTAGCATCGACGGCGGGAGATCCTCATTAAGCCTGTCAGGTTTAACTAAAGTAATTTCAGCTTTAGTGTTTACGGATAAGGTTCATTGGTGTGCAAATTGGTAAAATCTGCTTTTTGTATGTTCTTTATTATTGTATTGTCATTTGTTCATGCGCAGACCATATAACAAGTCAATCTGGCTGGAAGTTGGTGTTAATGTTAAATATTTCACCTAAGTATATACTAACTAACGTACTAGTTTGTAACTTGCATGTTGGACTACCTATTATACTGTAGTGTGACCCGCCCTCGCTTCGCTTCGGTTTATGCCAGTTTTCTGTAATGCCCGTACATAATACAAAACTTATTATACGTAAAAACCTTCCTCTTGAATCACTCTGTCTATTAAAAAAACCGCATCAAAATCCGTTGCGTAGTTTTAAAGATCTAAGCATACAAAGGGAGGGACAGACGGACAGCGAGAAGCGACTTTGTTTTATACTATGTAGTGGTTAGCGACCCGCCCTCGCTTCTATCTGTAACACCCGTAAATAAACCAGATTTTTTTTTTTAATTATCTAACTGATTGTGAAAATTGCATCAAATGTCATTGCGTGGGTTAGGAGTTATACAGACAAACAGACGCGGAAAGCGATTTTGGATGGTTTTAGTTTATATTTTGGAGATTTTGACACATTCTTTGCAAAAAATAAACTATGAAAAAATTATGACAATTTTATTCACTTAACGCCATTTCTGTTGCCGCCATATTCATATTGCAAAACAGCCGATGTGATTAGGCGATTATTTCAAGGTTAAATTTGCATATGTGTGTGTTTTAATAAAATTATACTGTGTTGTAGTTTAATTGTCTGATATATTTATGATATGCGCTATGCGCATACGCAGAGAACGTAAGGTCGACGCTAGTAATTGACAGCTATACAGTGCGTATATATTTAGCATACGCGAGTGCATAGGTAATTTGTAGCCAAATGTCATTGTCTAATTGTATTGCAATTACTTTTTAAAATGGTCAAGTGCGACCGTTTTTCTCAGACAGGGTTCTGTAAAAAGTAATAATTTGTTTTTTATCGGCAAGAAGGCAAACTAGAACAAAAGCTTGATGCTCAGTAGGATCTGAGACCCGTTCTCCTGTATTCTCTCGGCTAAAATCTCAAGACTGCAAATTGCGCTGTCAACCCTGCGGACTAAAGGCGCGAACACACCGCTGCTTAAAATACGGAGACGGTACGGAATCGCAGTGACGCATCGTATCCGTACCGTTTTTATCGCATGCCCTCCACACCGCTGCTCAAAATACGATGACGGTACGGAATCGCAATAACGTGCCGTAAATGTCAGGTAAAGTCGTGACGTTTACGGCACGTCACTGCGATTATGTTTGCATGCGATATAAACGGTACGGATACGATGCGTCACTGCGTTTCCGTACCGTCTCCGTATTTTAAGCAGCGGTGTGGTCGCACCTTAAGATGATTGCTTGTATGCTCGTAATTTTATACGTTGTATTATCTCCACACTGCGTTCCGCACAACAATGCGAATGCTAAAATCATGGTAGCAATCCGGACGGCCTCTGCTCAAAACTTTGTCTAGATCGCAAATTATAATGGACTTAAATATGTAGTGTAAATTTACATTTGACTATTAAAACCGGTGTTAAAGCGGATTTCAGAGAATCCTTTAAAGTAATAAAATAGACATAAAATGGAGCGTAAGGAGTTTGTTTTATGTACGTTGCGCATGCGTAAATTAAGATAATTAAAGTCGTAAATTCAAAATCAGAACGTTGCTCGTTACGAATTGTCTTGTACTGGAAATGGTTTTATAGGTTATTTATACAGAAAAAGTTAAAAGAAATCTTAAGGAGATCTTTAAAGAGTATAAAATGCTATAGCTTGTCTCTTGTTTAGTTATAGTTTAAGTTTGCGAAAATGCGACTCGTTATTTCTAACCACGTTTTTATGTTATTTACGACACAGTACAATTAAACAAAACAACTCGTTCTTGAACTCGACGCACCAAATATTAACCGGTCAGTTGAAGTTCCGTCAGAGCTGATAAACCACGTTTAAAGGGGGTGCATTCATAGCATATCCGCTTTGCTCGTCGAGTCAACTTGCTCGTATGAATACGCTATCTCGATCAACCGTTAGAAAGAAAGACAATAGCACCTCATTACATTTTCGCAGAATTAGCCTCACACAACTTTGACCAGAGTTATTTCGTATTTAAAAATAGAACCCTAAAAACTGACACACTTCTGTCCTATTGTCTATTTGAAATGGCAATATGCATTGGACATTAATGTGAGTAAGTGACATAATTAGGTTCGATGTATTGTTTCCTTCTTGTCAAGCGACCTTGATCAATACGTGCATTGACATATCAATCATGCTAATTGGACAGAGAAGGGGCGTGATAGCTGTCTCGCGTGCACAGCTCAGTTCGTTTATTTTTGTACGTCCATGGACGGTGAATAATATTTACTATTAGGTAGAACGCCGCGTCGTTTTTTGTAGAAAACCTATATATGCACCGCTGAATTGGCATGATACTTATTAAGGTTTTTGTGACGCATAAATGACTTGTATAAAGTGCATAATTGCCTATTTTGTAACGGCCTTTCCAACCGGGAAATTCTTATGTTACAAGATTAAGTCATCCACTTCAATCGTATGATATAGTCGTGTCATCTATTATTCATATTCCTGGCTACATTGTCGACTTTGTAAAAGCTGATATTATGACTGCAAAATAATCTAAGCCTAAAACCGGGCATAGATGGAAAAAATCTTTCCTCATAGAACCTAGTTACCATTAGATAATCCGTGCGTGTACCTTGCCTCGCTTGCGTTCTCCATGTCATAAAAAAACGAATACTCTATACTGGCTCCAATCACAAAGCGTAGTTTTTTATTTTTTTTATGCCCTGGATACAGCAGCAAGTTTAAGTAGATTTTTGACAGATGACGCGACGCTGCTACGTTCCGAAACGCCATAGATTGGCAATTTTGTATCAGACCGAGTCTCCTTAAAATAGGACACATATTATTGAAATACGAAGTTCTATTTTCAAATATTTTTCGGTTGTCTAGAGCGTATGGAAACAGTTATTGCGGTTGTTCCGGAAGTAACATAGACTATTCAACGATGAAAAGAGTGACGTTGCAGTTTTCTCTACGAAATCTTAATACACAGATTTTAATCGACGAGTACAAAAATGATGTTTTCTTAACAAGAATAAGGGTATAAAAGTCTAGTATACTCCATTTATAATTTACACCCATCTGTGTTCAGAGTTAAGTCGTTTTGTACCCTCTTAACTAGAACCCAAGCTGCCGGGCGCTGAATCGTCTAACCCACTACCACCAATGCTATCTCTCTTAAACGGAATCAACAGAACCTGTTGCACTTTATCGTTCATTGTTAGCTCCGCCATTAGAAAACAATACGGCGCTAAGTTTTATTACTGTAGCTGTCCTATCAGAGAACGAGGAAATGGACACGGATAGCAGCAAGATGTAAAGTGTAAACGTTTCAGATGAATAGAGAACAGGTCGAGTTGAATAGGCTGTTTGGAATGATTCCGCAGGCCGTGAAAATCATAGTGGAATGACTCGTAAAACTGATACTAAGTAATACACTTTGGTGTGTATTAGTTTTTTTTTTGTATTTTAACAAGGGCGTATCAATTGTGTGGGAGTTTTCAGACGGGCTTGAATTCAGGGCATTCCAACTAAAAAAAATGCATTTGATTAGAAATTGGCGAATATAAAAAACGCATCGCCACTCATGTAAGCATCTGACATACATAGGGTCTGACAAGAACTTTTATGTCACTTGCGTAGGGAGACTTATTTAATTCCTACTGTTTTTTTTTAAAATTCCACGTCCTATAGGAAATTACAGACCGTTACATCCTAGATTTTATCATTTAATGAAGCTCGCTAAACAATCGTAAACTCTAATAAACTGACGTTTGAAATTGTGCGCCATGTTTGTCGCCGTTCGTTAGTCCAGTCTATTCAGGCAATACGAACGTAAGTTGTGTGTCGCGTCGGATCCGTGCCGTGACCCGGTCACCGCGTCCGAGATAAGTCTCGGCTGCCAGTCCTTTTTCAATTACACCATTCAAATCAAAAGGCACCTTATGGAAGCTGGCGGTTACGATGTCCTTGTAACTACTATTCTACGAATATTATGGTAATAATATTTAAAACAGCATGAATATGCACACCGTCATAAAGTTCATTTTAATTTAGACGGTTACAGTTTCCAAGACCAGCATCCACAGAAGCATCAGTGCTAATTGTCTCTTTGCGCGGCATTTTTGATGTGTGCGTTTCCTTTTTGCGACGCGTTCGAAATTTGAAAAATTGTTAAGTTTTCTTTTTTAAAATTCCTAACTGTTTAGTCGGCCATGTGCTATTATGAGATGGTATTCGGCCTTGTTTAGTGTGTTTGTAGGTTTCTCTGCACACGGCCTGTTTAGGTTGTTTTCTTGTTGACGTGCTCGTCGGCTGCGTTGGCAACATTGCATTGTGCATTCTTATATTCTTAAAGGTAATGGTTGAATTTATGTATTGTTAAGGTTTTTTTTATTTAAGTAAATACCTATGTACGGTGGGGATAGTTTATAATTGAATCAACATTTTTTTATGGAATAGTGCACGACTTTTTTTTTCTCAGAGTCTGCTAGCGAAGTTTTACATGAAAGTGAACTCTGTTTTTTAACATGTAATATTGAAGTAACTGAAAAATATGATTTTACATAATTCTTGAACTACTTTTAGCGAGAAGTAACGCTCGTTTAGTTTATAGTTCCAAAAATCTGGATTGATGTTATCAGGTCACCGGATTACGGTGTTATGGCGAGATAACCGTGTTTGAAGAGATAAAGATAACATAGGTACATACATCTCCAGAGATATTTCAACATCGATGTATAGTTAAGATTATTTTTTAAATTAGAAAGCTTAACCTTCATAATAACCACAGGAATCTTAATATTCCATCTTGTCAATTAAAAATTAATTAGTGAACATCTTTAAAAAATACATTTTTTTAGAACACGCTGCATATAAAAACAGTCTTATAATGTAGGTACTACAGCGTCTGCTATTCAGTAAACAACTAATAAAACAAAGGGTCCACACTATTTTTTACCTTTAATTGGATATTACAAGCTCAGCGGTCTCGGCGTGCCGCGGGGGTGACATAAACAAGCCGGCGGAATCCGCTGACGAAATCTCCGCGTTTAATTAAAACTGAATTCTCTGTGTTAAAACAACCAAGTAGAGGGCAGGTGAGCGCGCTGTCTTATGGCTGCTCTCCACGATGGCCCATCATGGGCCAACGTAGGGACGGAGTGATGCGTAAGAGTGAGATGCAATGAATATGTAGCTCGCTCTAACGTGTAAATGCGTCCCTTACGTTGGCCCATGATGGGCCATCCTGTAGAAAGCCATTAAGCTGTGGCCATACAGGGCTTCTTCTATTAGGCAAAACCTGTGTCTTTGGCCTGTTATGGTATGTAGTTTTTAACTCGGATGCCATTACTGTCAAGTAAATAAGAGCTATCAAAACGTTGACAATACGATAACAGATTAAATACGATATGGTTATATCCTGTATAATGGAGGCCCTGGGCAGTTTTAACAATAGTACTTTACGTGACGGTTTCGTATTGCCAATTACGCAGAGTCGCGTACAATACTTTATCTACACACATATTATAAGTACTCTAAGATGGGTTTAGAAGCCGAAAGGCAAATGACTACATTACCTGTGGTAGTAGGTGATAGCGATGACAGCTGTAACGTAATTTCATTACGTTATCGAATATTGTAAGGTAATGAGATCCAAATTTGGAACACCTACCAAACTGACAGTTGTCATCGCTGTCATCGCTGTCACCTATTACCACAGGTAATGCTGGTCATTGCCTACGGGTTTTGAACGCATAATAGAGGACTTATGATATGAGTGTAGATAAAGTCTATTTACGGTTCATGAGATAAAACCCGTTGACAGACGAACGGACGGACGGACGGATAGGACAGCGGAGGCTTAGTTATAGGGTTCTCTTTGGGTACGAAACCCTAAAAACATGACGCAAACTATCTCAAGATAAAGCTAGACACTAACAAGCTAAAATAGAGCCCTTCACTCAAATTCAGATCAAAGTGTCTAATTTATTTTGCACGCAACTTTTAATTTTGGAAATGATAAGCATTAATCGATAAATTCACATGAACGTGTTTACAGAGAACGTTTCAAGATCGCGGGCACACCGGGTGAAACCTGGTTTCTTGGAATATTTCCGCCATGTGTGTCGGGTGCGCGCGCGCAGCCACTAATGAGCGCGCGTCCTTGTCCAATAGGGTTGCCGCGGAATAGTTGAAACTAGGAGGGTATAAGTTTTAAATATGAATAGTTTAAGGAAAGATTACCTAGTACGGAAAAGTAGGTTATTGAAATAAAATTTCGAAAAAAAATGTGCTAGAAGTGCTGTTTTTTCTTACCTGGCGTTGGTTCACGTGTGGAATGGGAAGGCATAGGCATTAAGTCTCCCAGTAGACGACTATTTTCTTCGATCAATTGACTAACCTGACAGATCATTAAAAATATCGTGGAATTAAAACATGGACGTGGTATTGCTTAGCTAACCACTCGCATCTAATATTTTAGTAGTAGATTTACAATACAAAAATTACAATTAAATTAACTTGGATCGGGCAGTCTTATCGCTACATTCTTATGTCTTCCAGTCAATTTAAATATTAGAGAAGACAACAAATACAACCTAAGGCATCGGTGCTTAATATATTTAAGCCTCAGAGCTAATTCTCCACCAGATTGCCTGTTTGGTACTTTGTCTTCTTAATTTCTACGGTTACTAAGAGAACAGAAGGTGGCAACCCTAGCCCGACCTCCATTGCTGCGCCATCTAGGGGCGGCACGTAGCATGTAATGCTCGTACAACCGCGGAGCTCGCATCAGATGAGACGTGTCGGCCCTAAGTGAATAGTCTAATAAGTTTACTTTTATTTCTACGTACCACTGTATGAGAACTTGAGAGCACATTCTAGAGCTTTATGTACATGTATAGTATAGCTACTAGAAGATTAGTACATTTAGTTCAATCGTTTCTCGCTGCTCCCGTCGGCGTCGTTTCTATGGCCAGGTCCCGACGGAGCGTTGTGCGCGCGTGAGCACTCGCGCGTAGACACTCGCGCGTTTTCAAACAAAGACCAGCATCTGGATGCGATGCATGTAGCTCTAGTACCTTGGGAACGCGCAAGTGTGTGTGCGCAAGAGTGCTCACGCGCGCAAAACGCTCCGTGTGGACCTGGTCTATCTGTGAAAGATCGATTTACTATAGATCTTTAGTTCACCTTCTGGTAGCACTAAAGCAGTATATAATATACCAAATTTCATTTTGAATCGGCACATATATGTTGTTCTGATGGTGTTAGGATCATTTTACCCTTAACCTACCACCAATGAGCAGTGTGGGGATAAGACAAGCGGTGAATTTACTAGCATACCTAGAGGCATTCCATCTTAGTCCTCAGGGTTGCCAACGCATTTGTAGTTTTTGGATTGCAGTTTTAATGCCCGTTTGCACTAAACTTAAGAATCGTCTAATTTCTTGCCTAACTTGTTTAGGCTACTCCTAGCGAAAAATTTGCTTGCACCAACCCTAAGCTATTCCTTAGCTAAGCTATGCTGCTCTTAAGCTTAGGTGTATCTTAACTAGGGCAAGCCTAACCCAAGTTTAGTGCAAACGGGCATAAGATAGTAGTCTTGAGCATAAAAATGTCTATGACTAGATACCACGCGCACGATCCGCGGGCTAAGTGCAGAGCGGTCTTTAGGTTTGGTAACTACGCTACAACACACACACAACAACCGCTATAACGGCTAAAATATGGAACACCATACCACCACCGTTGAGAAAAAAGATGTCAGCATATACATTCAAGAAAAAACTGAAACGTTTAATCATTGCACAACAACTCTGGCCGTCAATTTTAAGAAATAAAAAAGAAATATGATATGTGTAGGTATTTTTTGCATTTCTTTGGCTATTGTAAAGACAACTTTTTGACACTGTTATTGATAAATATTATTTGGTACATATTCGGTACAAAAGGGAGAAAGCTGAAAACCAGCGCTACGCAGCAGTCCTGCGAGACTGCGGCCAGCACCAGCTGAGTTCGCTCCTTTGGCTGCAGTCAAATTTTCTGTATGTTGTAAAAGCTGTAATAATTGTGTCCTGCAGCAATAAATACATATTTTTTCATTTCATTAATTTCATTTCATTTGCAATCGTCTATTGTACGAATATATGGTCCTGAAAGCCGTTTTACCATCAGGTAACTTGTATGCCCCTTTTACCTTCTTATTGACATAAGAAAATATATGAAAACTCTCACGTCGTTCTGTAATGACTAATGAGGCTTGGTGTGACTTTCCCATCGTATATTATTTGTCAACTTGACAGGTGCTTGTCAGTTCTGTTCGCATGAGTGGCGAGGTCGATGGCGTTAATATTAACATAACACTTTGTTATTGATAAGGCTTTGTGATGGTTAAAACGGGTTGTTAGATCGGTCTTGTTTGTGGCCTTTAGATGGCAGAATAAGCAGATAATTGATAGACGATACGATACTAAGAATATAAATTTGTGTAAAGTAAAACGATAGACCAGTGACAGATGTTTTTTTGGCTGGTCATCTTACAGATCATGCACTTCTCGTTATTCCCTAAAATAAATGATAGGTCTAAATCAAAGTTCCCATTTCTGCCTGTTTGGACGCATAGTTTTCTTTATTAAAATTCGCTGCTTAAATACAAAAGCGCCACAAATCAAAAACAAATATACTTTGATTTCAAACTTAAAGTAAATAGCATTCCGAATTTAAAGGCAACACAAACACATTTTGATTTGTGTCGCTTGTATTTAAGCAACGAATTGTTTAAGAACCGGAAGGTTTAATATAGACTTGTTTAACACATAGATTCTACCCGGGTGGTGGGTTTGCTAGTCGTGTTATGAAATAAACTGACACAAGTTCTCCGTTTTGCCTCGCAATAACCGCCGACATATCAGACCTTACTCCATAAACGCTCTTTTCCCATATTTCCGCTAAAGGCAAATCAAATTAGCTCAGTGCGATTTACTAGACTTCCTAGTCGGTACGATTTCTCTCATAAAACCCATTGCATCGCCATTGTTCGTTTCCAAACGAAAGTAACGCGTTTATTTCCTTTTTTAGTGTTTCGAACCTTTGCTCTTTGAAGGAACCTTTCTCTTACGTCCTGTGCCCGTGACTCTTCTGCAATATTCAAATTACGAGCAATTGGTAGCTATTGGCAGCGAACGCATTAGTGTAGCCCACTTTGTAAGCTTTACGATTCGGTATTGCAATTTGGAGCATCAACACATTTTCGATTCTAGTGTTTTGGTTTTAGAGTTGTGTTTGATGCTGTAGCTGTTATAGTCGTGCCTTAGTTGCTAGGGTACCCTTTTGAACCGGCCGCAGGCGGAGGGCGCCTAGGTTACTCCGAGGCACTAAACGCAGAGCTCTATCCCTTTTACTCTACAGTTACAATTTTGTCTGGAAAATGAGACAGCGTGAGTTCTAACTTCGATTTTAGGACTTTGACCGTAAATGCAATTGATCTGTGCCACGGCTTTGTCTTCCGCAAAGGAAGGTGTCTCGTTAAAAGTTGCAAGGAATAGTGCAACGTTATGGTTATTGTTATTGTTATTGCTCGGTAGGCGTGGATGGCGCTTTTCAAATTGGTCACGAATTTGTAGCTTTGACGGTAAATTCTGTGTCACAATGTATATAGTATCCAAAGAAACCCAATGGGGGTGGTAGTTTATAAGGACGGATCCTGAGGAGAGATTTTTTTGTGACATTTCAAACTTTAGCATTTTGACATGAATCTCAACGTCTTATTAGAGCACAATATTTCCCAAAACTGATTAATTTACCACGTAACATGTATGCTCAATTCTCGGAATCCTCGCATCGTAAATAAGAAGGCATATGTATCATCTTGGCCCATTTGTCGGCAACAAAGGCAAGCTCTGGAGCTCGTTTGGAAAGTGCATGCCGGATGCGCAAGCGCATAAATCTTCACTCGTGCCTTACGCGTGAGCAATTTTTGGAAAATTAGGTAATCTTCTCGCAGTAATTTAAAAAATAGCTCGATTATCAGAAGAATCTGTTTTAAGTATTCTGTGTCAGTAACTTACACAATTGAGGTGGAAATTAAACAAATTACTAACATTCTTTAAATAACTTACCTTGACGTGACGTCTCTAGTCAAATGAGTAATGACGCTCTCAACAGCCTTCTAGAAGTTTTCACACTGGCCATTGACGGTTGAAAAATCGAACGCTTTTTGAATTTTCCGCGGCGCATTTGTTTTATGTGAGTTACATTTGCTTATCAATAACGCTGTAAGTCAGAATGAAACGCTGCTGCAATTTGTACTTTAATGTCAGTGAGGTATGGTTTAGTGGGAATGTTGCCCAATGTTGAGTGGTGTTATTATTGATTTAATAGGTTCTGGAAGGCAAAAAGGTTCGTTGGACTCGTGCGTGACGGGCGTAATGAAAGTTTGCAAATGATTTAATGGAATGAATTTGTGTGTTCTTTGAATTTCGAACAAGAATGGCATGTTAAAGTATCTCATTATTTAAAGTTTAAAGCTCGTGTCAAATTTAAAATTAACAATTCTAGTATTAAATTTCCAGATAGAATTATATCAAATTTTTTAACATTATACAAATATTTCACATAATTGGTTCGGCACTTGACGTTGTAGGTACTACTTATGTTTAATCATAATGTTACTAACAAAGAAAACAATGTTTGTTTAGTTAATTGTGATAGTAAACAAGCTTATCACGCGACCTCGCTCACGCAAGGCTAGCTGTTGAAACGTTTTAGAAGCCAAAATGTTTTACGGCGGTCTATATTTATTTTGCTTAAGTAGGTTGTGCGCAGATTTTGTAATATGTAATTAGTTTATGGGTAAAGGCTTAATAATAGCTAATTTCTTATTTATTTCTATGTATAAATATAGTTAGAATAGGCGGCTTTAGGATTATACTCCATTGGTTTAGTTACCTATCTAAATGTAAACATAAAAACCACGTGGTATAGTTCGTCAGCCAATAGAAGCAGAGCAGTGATACGTCAAATCTCGACAAAACAGTTCTGATTGGCTGTTTTACGGAGCCACGTGGTTTGGTTGTGTTTTACATTATAGTTCGGTCGGGCGGGGCTATTCCTAAAGAGGGGTAAAAGGCCTTTTAAAGATTATAAGAATAAAACGTTTGAAAACTATTTATGCTCCCTTTTATAGAAATTTAGATACGTTTAATACCATAAAAGGGCGCAAAAATGAATAATGACCCATTTAACCGTGCGTCGGAATAGTTATATAGTTATATTTATAGTGAAATAGAGTATAGTAAAAAAAATGCAAGAGAGACTGATATAATAATACCAGGAAATAAACCTTTGGATCGATTTATAATAAAGATCTGTAACACGAATCGTATTTCTGAATGCGCTACATTTTGTTGCCTATAGTATTTATTAGCTTTGGTATTAGTAAAAGGTCACTAGTAGCTAACTGAATTCATAATTGTTTAATTAAATTTTCTAGTTATTTGGTCTTGCTTCCTATATACATCGCTAATCGTAGTTTTCACCTGCCGACGCGACCAGTTCGTAATAGAGCTATTATATCGCTATTATATCGCCATTTATAAGAGAGAGCGCGAGAGGAATGTCGAAGTTTCCTATAATCTGCCAGTTTAGCATAAAATGTTAGAGATGCGCCGTTCCTATGTTGTACTTAGTTAAACTAAGCATTTCTGCTCAGTCAAAGTATTTTCGAGCCACTCCACAAGAGTGCATAGAAATCTAAGAATATCGAATTGTATTTCCTCTGTTTAAAATGTTTTTTTGGAGAGTTTGCGGAAGCTTAGGGGGTTGGTTCCGAAGTTCCTATTATCTTTATATTTTTTAAAATATTATCTTTATCTTTTTTTACATAGGAACTGATAGTGCTGTAGGTTAGGTAGCAATAAAATAAAATGCGGAATGACTAAATTTGGGAAATTGATACCTACCTAAAATATAATTTGGCCAAACGATAATTTGTTGAAAATTGGGCGTTTTCCAAAAAAAGTGTACATGAACTTTTTTTCAAAAAAGTGTCCCAGATTTAACTATGAAATTTTTATCTTCCAGTGCGTCACGACCATATAAATAAAAAAAAGACTGCATACATAAATGTGACGATCTGGAATGGAATATTTGGGACACTTTTTTTGGAAAACGCCCAGTTTTCAACAAATTATCGTTTGGCCAATTTATATTTCAGGTATCAAGTTAAGTTGGGCAAAACCTGTGTAATTCTTTTAACTATAGGTAAATAAATATCTTATTTTTGCACATTCTTGAATTTACTAGGTACTTGCACCCTTCTCAACAGTAACTATAGGAGTATACAACTTAATTTGAGGGCTGGGGTAGGCATGAGGAGCGGGGGTGACCCATATATATGAAGTCACCGGTGCCTTCTTCTCACCTCATGAATACCTCGGCTTTAAAATAATAGACTCAAATAAGATTAATAACCTTCTTAGACCAGGAAGATCAGGACCTTAAAGATTAAAGCTGAATTATTAAATAGTAATAAAAACAAATAGATTCATGCTGCCGTATAGATCGCTGTCCGCGCACAATGGATCTACGATAAAGATTGAATAGGAGCGCGTGCGCACGCCCGGTTTCCGGTATACTTGACCCGGTTTGCGGTTGCTATACCTACCCTATCATTTGATACGTACCCTGGCACGATATTGTGGATAACGACCTTAATATTAAGCATAGTGTAGAAGGGCGTCGGTGTTTAGAGCCGTGGCGCCCGGTAGCGAGCGCCCCCTCAACGCCAACTGAAAAAATGTCACGGTGCAAAACCGCACCATCATAAAAAAAAAGTGCGTCGGTGGTCTACGGCTTAGGGTGGCGACTCGGGATCTTAAGGTACCAAGTTCAAGCCCCAGCAGTTACCATTTACCAATGAGATTTTTCTCTCACTCATTCTCATGCTTTTATGCTGGTCTTAACCAAATTTCCCCGAACCCCGAATTTTTGAAGTCTTGTATTTTTCCCCATGCACCATCAATAGAGGAAACCTTTGTGAGGAAACCTGCACAATGGAGTGTTTGTAAGAGGAGCAATTGCACAATAGGGTCGAAAGTGTATTCGGAAGCTATAAAGAAAATATAAGATAAGCATAGTGATGAAAAAGTAAGAGTGCCCAAAGGCCACCCCTAATTTCACACTCTTTGGAAGCTTGCAGGGCTTTGCGGTTTCCTATCCTTTTTAGATTTAAGGGCTGGAAACTTGTTATAGAGTTTCATCATCATCACCATCATCAGGGGAAGGCAAATGCTAAACATAAATAGCCTCAACGACAAATTCGACACTGCCTGCTTCCATCCATTTAAAAGGATTTACCTTCTGTTTGTTTATCATATTCTTACGATACAATACAGTGACGTTATCCAGCTCCTCAATATATAACAACAGATAATCTCACAGTTGCGCAATTCTGACATTCGAAATTCAAAATTACTTAAACCAATCACGTGCGTTCCCGAGCTCACGTTCCATTTTCAAAAATCACGGGAAACCAATCCGTGAGTCACGGACCGGGCCGTTATTGGTCGCACGTGTGTTCTATACATGGTTTAAATTTGTCGCGTGTGTGTATTTACATATAAACGGTTGGAAGTTGTGTTGGTTCCGCGTTGGAGACAAATCGGGGTGTTGAACGCTGTTTTCAACTGCGTGCGATTCTGTGTGGTGCAGGGATTGAATCTGAGCGAGTTTGATACCGCTCAAAATTGTATTCTGTTGTATTTTAACAACAACTGAAAATTGAAATCGGAATGTTGTCTTATTTTGAATTGTATAGTATGTTTTGTACTGTCTTGGTTGAAAAGTACTTGATGTTTCCTATGACTATGATTGAATTCGGTTTCTTGAATAGACTTTAAAATAACCTGAAACTGACATCCTTTCTATACTTTGCTATAGCCATGATGCGCTATTGAACTCTTCAAGCAACACCAGCAATATCCTCATCAAAACATACGCACACACTCACAGAAATCTCGCACGCATCAACCCCATTCTATGTTAACACCGCGGCTATGACCATAAACAAAATAAATTCCCTTGTAGCCGGTGTAAGCACTGGCAGTACACAGAGGTTGTGGACGCGATAAATCTTGTCTGTGGTCCCACAATGCATCAGGGCCGTGTGTGGCCCGCGAGCCATCTAAGGCCGTAGGAAAAATTCTAAGCAGCGATTATTTTGATATTGCTAAGTTCGTATAAGGCCGTTGGATTTATTGGTTGTTTACCTGAGAATGCTACAATGTAACTAGTGAATAGTGAAAGAAAATCTAACTCTAACGCGTCTTTTTCCTCAAATTGCTTTTCTGGATTGATCTCATAGGTGAACTAGATTGAGGCAGTCTCATTTTACTGTTCTATAATTCACAACTTCATTAGAGACTTCCTGTTCAACTTCATCTTCTTCAAATCCTCTTTTTTAAGTTCATCTTCTTCATCGACACTAGTTTAATACTTATATTTCTACTAGAAACAGATTAAACGAGCTTTTTAGTTTAGGATTCCAAAGGATAAGTAGGATTGTCTAACATCTTGCTGACTACAATATTTAACTTATGACATTCGTTTTGGATATGTTGTGCCATTTCTCTTAACATCTGTTAACTTGTAAGACAGATCGATATTTCAATGCTGTGGTTTATTCAATGGCTTTTCACACTTACCACAGCAGCGATCTCCGGTGGGATCTCATCTTATGCATCACTAGCTATCTGCTGATCTTCCAGAACTAGTATTAGGTACTACCCAAAAATGGATTTCGTCCTGTCGAGCTGAGTTTACTTGACCCCTGCACGCGGTAGGAACACGCGGCGTACCCGGGTCACCTAAGCCTAACTTGAGCAAATTCGCAAAGATAATAACACCGCAGCGCTTGCGCATGGTTCCGCGTTGTAACTGGGGCGCCGATAACGATCCCGAGATTACTGTAAGCGTACGTTTATTCATTCACTGCGCATTATTGTCGATTTCGCAGTTTTGTATCTATGGGTTGTTGATCTTATTTCTCGGATTTTAGTGTAATACGCAAGTTTCTTGTAAAGTTACTGTTTTAATCGACGTCTTGAATTTTTATCTCATCGTGCTCTAGTATTTTAAATCAAACTACATTACGACTTTTTTAGGAGAATGATTCTAGGCTTAATTTTCAATTTAAATAGCTTACTAAGGACAAACAGGACTATTAATTGTATTAACATAATCCTATCGCCTTACATCAAATTTCAATAAATTATAGAACATTTATGGCCAAAACAGTATAACTGATCCTTCACACAAGTATTCTTTACAGTTATGCTTTAGTTGTAGACGTTTTTTTTATAAATCTGAGATGAATCGGAAATCTCACGAATATCAGTATTTTCAATTAACGTTACCGTGTTTGATATGATCTTAATATTATATTTTATAGTTTTGGCGTCCTCGTTTGGTGAAGCCTTGGCATTCTTTCGAGGCTTATTTTATTAGGGATCATAAGTTACTATGGAGATGATATAGGTGATAATGGTTTTGAATTAACACTAGTTTCGATTAGGGACATCACGTTCAGCACTGTCATCACGCCTGGCGTGTTCAAATTGCTTGGAATTTCTAGTTGGGGGCAGTGAATGATTTAAAATAACACCATAATTTAGTTTCGGACGTATTGGAATAAGTCTACTTTTGGCAAATTTCTAAGGCAGATTAGCAAAAATACAAATGTTCGGTAGGTATTTAAAAATAAAATATTTTAAGTTAAATAATTCCACTAAATAATTACGCTATTGCTACTTGTACTAGGCACGATGTCATGGTCTCATGACATGATGCTAGACGACCCAGCCCAAACCTGCTAAGCATGCATCAGTATATAACCTGATGAACAAATTTCGTTCATTTGTGATTGTAGCGCTAACAAATAGGCATTTAGCCTATAAATAATCGGCATCAGCTTCATAGATAAATCCTTCTGTAACACAATCCCTTGCGACACAGTTGATATTTAGAATACCGCCCTGTTCATACAGAAGAGCGTATCTCTTAAAGGCTTTTAGGCATATGCGTCTTTATTTATATCTGCAGAGAATATAAATTGCTTTAGTGTTCTTTGTTGCTGAACCGTAGTTTTGTTGAGAACTGCAGAATACGATTGCTTTGGCAATCCTTTGTTAAGATTGGCGGCGTCTTGCATTGGATCTTGACATTTTATCAGAGACATTTTTATGGTTTACGGAAAATTAACTTTGTATTATTATATGTTTATTATTGAATGACTTGTATTGAGTCTGTGGTACTTTCCGGTGTTCAGTTATGCTTCCAGGAAATAATAAATGCCTAGTATTTTTGCGTGACGTACGTAAACCATGGGATGGGATCATGGGACTGTGTGACAAGGAACAACAGTTTTTTTCCTCATTCTGCGGTTGGTTAATTGGAGGTACCTTTATTAAATAGGTTTTAAGCTTGTTTACTTGATTTATAATTTAAATGACATAATTTATGTTCATTACAAAAGCTGCTATTTGATACGGCTGTTAGTACATGATACCCTGTTAAGGCATGAAGTACTTAGACTAAGTTATGGTAACATTACTTATTATTGTTTAATTTTATACAACTTATATTATTAAAATAGTTTATTCTTTATTGCAATTTAATGTTATATTATAAATGCGAAAGTTTGGATGTTTCGCCGTCGCTGTCGTGTCGCGCGTAAAAGCTAGTATTTATAAAAAGTTACCCTGGCTAAAATATTAGATTTAAACGATTTCGTTTGTCTCAAGAAATTAAGAATAAAAATAAAGTACTTTCCTATGATGAAATACACCTTAAAATAAAAGAAATAAATCAGAATACCCTAATACACCTATCCTTACAAACTTTCGATTAACTAAGGCAACATCAAGTTTCTTGAAAGTAACGCACCGCTACTGCGCGCGCGCCTCCCACCGCCGCGGGCGCAGTGCGTGCTGCATTCAGTACTAAACTACTAACGTTTTCAGCGCCCAAGACACCCCTGGCGTGATCAAATCGCGTGTAATCTCTAGTCTGTGGCAGTCAATGTATTAACGATAACCTTTTGTTCCAGGTAAGCCATTGTGCCACAACCGATCCTTTCTAATTTGCAGTAAAAGTCAACCGGGTGAGTGATTTCTCGTATATTTTCCGCGGTAAAGTCATGTGCATTAGGTGTGCCTTTGTAGTTTCGAGTTTATGTAGTTTATATGTGATGGTTAGTATAATTCTATTATAAAACTATAGTCGCTGGTTCAAATGTCACTAAAGCTAGAAAATTAACAACTGTTTAAAAAAAAAAACATGTTTATATTGTCTAATTGTGTTATTTTGTGGAATTTTGGGTTTATATAGTTTGTATTAAGACCTGTCACTAAGTGACTCTTAGGAGTTCTTGATAGTTAAGTAACAAAAACCCTGCCTAGGATAATATTGTCTACATACCTATAACACTAGGAAAAACAGGAACCTAGCATTTATAGTAAGAAATCCGATTTTACGCTTCCCTGCGATTTAATTAATCGCCTGTGACATTTATCAACGCTTTACATAATCCTGCGCGAGCGCACAGCCCGCGGCTGCGCTCTGGTTTCACTAGTTCCTACAACTATGTTTGATACTTGAAAGGTCATATCTTTGACTCAAATGTCATAGTAAATTTTAGCCTCTGCCACAGTAATATGGTTGCACATGCAATGAAACTTTTGTAGTAGTTGCGCCTTGTTTTTCTAAGCAGAATTCCATCTCACAATCCTCGTCAAAAGGAACCTTCTGGCTGGCACTTACTCCCTTATTCTCATTAAAATATTGACATTTTTGTTCTTCCTGGACTTTAATGTATGTTAGTATAAGGTTCCTTTTTTAATGGAATCATACGTATGTCCGAGCCAATTGGCCGGCCATTAGTCTATCTATGGCATGTAAATACGCTGCATATTAATGCGGCCCTTGAATGCGAAAGCGACAGGAAAATTACCGATGTAAATAGGGTTTTGAGGAAAAACTCAATATGGATAACGAGCTGGTGTCCCCTGACCGGGTTGGGAGGGTTCTGCATGTAGAAAAACCTAAACGTCGGTTTTCTTATACATTCTATGGTGGCGGACTACTTTTAAAATTAAAAACCTTCACTGAAATTGGCATGATGGCCAATTTAAAGTAAAATACTTCGTCGGGTCGTTCGTTATTCATAGAGATCAACAAAATAAAGTTGCAGTTTCGGTATAGGATCATCATCGTCTGGTAGTCCAATACTGGACATATAGGTCTTTCCATATGCGCGTAAGCTGTCGTAAGTTCGCTCATGTAATTTCATACTATTTGGCCAATACAGTCGCTTTCGAAGATTCTAGGTTGCAACTTGGTTGGGACCCCTGGTCAGCATGGCGCATACATTTGAAGGTTCCAGAGCTGCCCAAAATGCGCCGAGGCAGACCACCAAGGGTTTTAGTTTTCTTTTCTCACATAATCTGTCTTCGTCCCTATACGAATTAATTTACGAAGATTTTAATTTCGAAAGAAAAACGCCCTGTGATCAGATATTCCATACCAAATGCCATTCTACACCTGCAGAACTACTTTATAAATTGACCCGCGACTCTCGAACAAAAGTGCACGCGTTCGATGCGCGCTGGTACGGTATCGCTGCGTGTGCGCACGTTATGCAATGGCGTCCTTGCGCGAAGGACGCCCGGGGCCGGCGAACCCGCTGTCCGGGTCTACGCTCGAACAGACCCTCGGATATCCCAACTAGGTTTTGTGTCTGCGGAACCCTGTTCACTCGTAAAATGGAGCAACGAATGACATGTGAGAAATTTTGCTCTAAAATAGTGTTTTAACGAAAAATTTGACTGTTTTTTAAACTTATCAATAAATAGAATATTCTTTGGTAGAATCATGATAAACGACCTGTTTCCACTTTTTTAAATGATATCGCTATCATCTTCTTTGTATCATGGTAGCTTTTATCTACTTGACCGGAAAGGCAACGGTATCTTTAACAATATGGTAACAATACCGCTTAAGACTAACTAGAATAGCCTATTCTCGGGCCTCCTCTTCCAAATTAAAGTTTTCAATCAAGATAGCCTAATGCCATTGATGCACAGTTAAAAGTTTCCCTGAAGTCTAGAACAGTCGTCTTGCAATTCACTTATCAGTGATAGCATTGTTCCCGTAATCATCCTTTTTGGTTCCTCCAGGTAGGTAAAGAATAGTATTGCTCGTAGTAACAGGAACGGCCCTTGGTTTTTATCCCCGCCCACCGAACCTGTCCCGCCAGCTATGCGCGCCGATAAACCAGCCGTATTGCCTTGCTATTGCGCGTTCTATGTTTTTATCCACAGTGCCCTTACCATGAGTTACAATTAACGTTCTCGCTAGCGAGTCGAATGCTCTGTCCCTCGCAGACCTCGCAGTATTCTTATAGAGTGCGAGGGACAGAGCATTCAACTCGATTGCGAGTACGGTAATTGTAACTCATGGTAAGGGTACAGCTAAGGCGCCGTGTGGAACAGTGACGGCTCAAGCTAAGGGTGCATTGCCACTCGAGCGGAGCTTAGGACAACAAATCAGAAATCAAAATATCAGTATTTCTCTGCAGTTTTACTTGAGCTACCGTTAATAATCAAAAATAATAACAACAACGCATGTGACAATAACACATTCACGCATTTTTCTTTTGTTCTTAAAGCTTGTGCCATCCGGAGTTAACGCGTAACCGGATAGTAGTTATTAACGCTAAAATCCCATTAGGACACCTGTCACTTTCCAATTACTCGAGGTATAAAGTGATAAATTTAATAAACGTCTATGGAATGGCATTTGGTAGGAAAAATTGTCATTAACCTGAGTTAAGGTATCTTCTCTGGCCTTGGATTTTCTCTCCTGAGTGTGCATCTCTATGTAGCTATTGGTCACAGAGAGGGCTCACTTACCATCAGCGTGTGCGTGTTTTAGCCGTCACCGTGCAAAAAAAAACATTTCGTTACCAATCATTGGCTCATCTTTAGAGTTAAAGTTATCTTAATGCAAAATGATAATGTTTTGGTGCCCTGTAACCCTGTTCCACTAGAATCTAGTTGAAAATGGCATCGAAAATTAGTTAGTGTGCTCTAAGCATTACAATGCCACAACATTGTTCCCCTGGCAACATTAAATAATGATCTTCTATAAAGCCCTTACAACTCCTTCGCCAGTGTTTAGGCATTGTAAAGTTTTACTTATTGTTTTTGTTTATTGCAACATTGCTTAGGAATAGGAAGGGATTTGAGTTTCGCCCGAGGGCGAGTATTAAAGCTTCAACATTGTTTGATGCATCGTTTATTACATCGGTGTTAGAACCGTAGTCCGTTTTACTTAGACATAAATATCCTCTTTGATAGGGCGTATTCCGGTTGCTTATTTTTGTATTAACATGTATTTTTGATCGTGAAATTCACCGTGAACTGAGTCTTTTTGACATGGAGAAAGCCTATGTCAAGGCTGCATGACCCTCTATTCCCCCAATTTTAAACCTACTTTAATTTCGTAATCATATTGCTTCTTTCCCCATATTTACTGTCAAATGAATAAGACGTACCAAGAATACCACAATGTTGACAATAATATGATAGCGATTCTTTGTAGGAGTCCCCCTCCCCCTTAAGCCTTATTGCTCAGGGGGGTGATTCTCTCAACAACGACGGACGGACGGATGAACGAGTGATTGTCCAAACGGCGAGTTTAAGTAGTCCCGTCAGAGCGAACAAAACACATTTTACCGCGTGTATTCAATTTAGCAGCATTGCTTCTCGAACGTATAAGGCTGCCTAATTGAGAATGCACGCGCTAAAATGTGTTTTGTTCGCTCGGACGGGACTACTTAAACTCGCCGCTGCGCTTTCGCTCGTTCGTTCGACCGACCGCCGTTTTTGAGAGATTACACCCCAGGTCGCCCTGCGTTCTCTCGGAAGGCAGCTTTTTGCTCGACTCTTTTTCAAAGGCTGGCCACGCAACTGGGATTCTTCTGCTGGTGTTGCAGGTGTCCATGGGCGGTGGTGATCACTTCGGGAGCGCCAAAGTTCATATAAAATTGCAACTCCGATTATTGGAACTCCGAAAATGTAATTTTTATACCGCTGGAACCGTTAACTTTTAAAGTTACGTTAAAGTTCTGAAATATGTAGATACGACTAGGTTAGGTTAGGTTTGATTTATAAAAATTCCGAAAAAGTAACAGTTGCTGAAAAAAATACATTATGAGTTGCGATGATTATGACTTACAATACGTTATGTTATGAGTAAAAATAATTATATGAGCCAATATGGACCCGATCACTTCACCTCAGGTGACTCTTTTAGGCAAAGTCGAATAGAGGCCCTTGTGGTAAGTAGGCTCTTAGGCCCTCCAACATTGCGCAATCGTGATTTAAAATTGTTGAAGTACCTACAATGTAGGTATTTCACTTTCATTTCGCTTTCAAAACTTAAAAATGTAAATGAAGTGTAACTATTGCAAGTCAGCGTACCGATTTCTATAATTCTATTGTCGCTGGAGAGTATAATCTGTATTATTGGTAAGCCCTTGCGGCGTTTAGGAAACCTGCTCTTGCGCATCCCATAAATAAGAGACGTCCGAGCGCGCATACCGCTCTTTGTTTAGACCATGCCATAGCGCACCATGGACCATTAGATCATTGTGCTTGAATAAGAAATACAAGCTGAAAAACATGGATTGGAGTTGGATGGCTTTTAACTTTAAAATCATGTTAGAACTGCTACACTAATCTGTCAAAGCCGTTAAAGTGACAAGGCACAAAAGTGTACAGCTACTTATAAGGCTGACTGTACATATTGGATTCATAATAAATAACCAAGACATAATTGGTAAATCAGACTTCAAAACTAAACTTCAGATGTAAATTCATTTATCAAAAAAGAAGATATCTATCGTGAAATTTGCTTGCGTGTGAATAGTTTTGAATCTAGGTCGTTATTGGCCAAAAACTGAAGGAAAAGTCTCGCTCCTTCTGACAAGGTGAGATTCACCTTTCCTTGCACTTGCTTGCTTGCTTACACTTTCACAGCAATACAGTTGAAAACTCGTCCAAATCTCCTGCTTTCATCAAAACAAGCCTCGGGCTAAAAAACTTAATTATCCAACGGAAAGAGTGAAAGAGCCGATAATTATCTTCTTGCCAAACTGCATCACTTTTTGTGAGAGCATTGAGCGAATTTTAAACAAGTTTTCTCCGAACTGGGCAAAGGCTTACGTTTTGACGCCCATAAGTAATGACCTTCTTGTTGAGTTAATTTGAAAAACTCTTTTAGGATGAGATCATGCGATGCGAGATAGGAAAGAGGATTTCGAATGATGGAATTATTTTATGGATAATGCGAGTTTTGGTTAGTATACATTTGTGAGGAGGAAAAAGTATTCATTATATAATGACATGTACCTCAAAGGTAGGTAATAATAAATATTAATGTATTGTAGAACCTTTGGTGGAGAAATAAAATGTTCTTACCCTTTTAAACTCTGCAAAATAAAATTCTGTTTTCATAATAATTGCAAGTTTGACTTCTATAATAGGTATACCTGCCACTCTTGAGGATATATCTGCCATGTCTGAACCTAATCATATCTTACGAGTAGATGCATTTTTGTATTTGACTTCGACCTTCTCTGCAGCTCTAGGATCATTAATAATTACAATAATAACAATGATAGCACCAGGAAAACCACTAACAAGGATTGATTGGAACAACAGCAGAAGCGGGTCAATGCCGAACCCAACGTTCTCAGAAACTTAATAACTAATGAAGATCAGGTCAAGTATGAGAACGTTCTGTGGTCCCAAATTGATTGTTTACTGGCTATTATTCTGTCCCTTCAGATTTGGTTACGTACTCCTGAATATTGAATTTCTTCTTGAAAGAAATAAAGAAAACAACAATAGTTTGCGTACATATAAATACGGCGATAATTTAGGCTGTCATATGCTACTAAGTCGTAAGAAACCGTCGCATTCTAAAACTTCTTTTAATGCTGAAAATATTATCAATAGACGGTAATGAGTCACTGGGTAAGCCGTCTGTCTGTCTACCGAATCATTGGCAAATGTAAGCAATAGTAATCTTACGCATTGGCTAGGATCCAACTTGTCAGGTTACGTCAAAATATAAAACACTTATTAACCCTAAAAACGTTTATCCAACACACGCATGACCAACTTGACAATCATTAATAAATCTTACAAAAACACTCAATACAAAATCGACCAGGAACTTACGTCACTCATTGTGCAATATTATTTCACAAAACGGGACTAAGTGGGCATCTGTAAATAAAGAGATGCATTAAGCGTGTCGTATTATGTCATGTGCATTATCGTTGACGGATGGGAGTGCGCGCGAGTTTGGCACGGTGTCGGTCTTGCGCGGATTTGTGGAATGAGATACGTTTGTTGCGATGTTAAGTAATACAGTCACGACCGCGACGTATGCTTTTGTCAGCAGATTCTTTTCTTTTGGAGGTGTTATTTCAGGAAATATGACATCGGAGAAATTGCAAGTTTTTCAAGCGTTTGGTTTTTATACCTACTATGGTTTCAAAGAAGTCTATTTAGTCCTGTTCAGAAAATATCTGTGAAAGATTAGGTATCCATTATAATTTGTTAGCATTCACCGATCGATATTGAACAAAAACACCTCGTGGTTCTCTTTCTACCTTTAAGAATTCGTAAATCTCAGACCACAATAACACCCTTTCTTCACCAATTATTAACTTTCCTATTTTAACTAGCAACTCCTCTATCAACCATACTTCTTTCTTTATTTTCGGCCTCTGGCAAATATGTTGCCTTCTTCTTAGTTTTTCTTCAACTCCATTTTAGTCATCTTCAATTGTTTTTGAAATGGTTTTTTATTTGATACTTTCTTCTTTATCTTCTGCTTCTCCTCACCATTCTACTTTAACATTCTCTTTCGAATAGCCTTTCAACGTCTTTATATTCCTTCGTTCCTCGAGCCGTTTCCCGTGCGCGTGCGTCCTTCGCGGCTGGCCTTCGTGCGCGCTATAAATAGCCGCCCTTGGGACTCGGAACAGGATTTATCGGGCGAGCTTCGTTTAAGACTTTATGTTTGTTAGCTTTTAGCGTTTCTTTCTGGAATATTAGCTAAATGTATGAGGTGAGGTATGAGGTAAGTTAAGATGATGGTTTGTTTATACTGTAGGTCGCGACTAATTGTCAAATGATGATAGTGTAATAAGCGATTAGATTTATGCCCAGTTGCATGCACGTTCATTAAATTTAATGTCGCCTAAAATTGCCTGCTGCCACCTTGTACCTTGGCGAAGTTGAAAAGAGACAGAAGGTGTCTTAATGAGTAATTGTGCTAATGAAGGTTTGTACACCTACCAAACATCACGTTCAATTGCAGTGCAGCACTGACCAACCTCTACATTGGCAGAATCGTCAAAATATTGATAAGGCCATTATTTTCACGAAAATTGAATTGAATTGAAGGTTTGTGCAACTGGGTGTACCTTTTTTTTGGTATTCTGGTCTTTTCTGTAACACAAAACAATATTGTTATTCATTCATGTGGTGTAATGAATGTAATGATGTTATTCGAGACTTCGGACGGACTACAAAAAACACCTGAAGTTAAATGTCCTATACACTTTTTTTTTCATTTTGTTACCTATTTGTTTTACACCTCTTGTTGATGTCTGACGTATTGCGGGTGATAGGACCTTGTGCATGGCCCATGGTCCTTGGAACTCACTTTGCCTTCCCATGACATAAAAAATCATTCTCTATCTAGTTACTCATTTAAAAATAAAAAGCATGCCTCCATTACGGAACGAAACGCGCCGCACGAAGTCGCGATACGTCATATTTATAACTGCAGCAACGAAACGCATTAGCGTTACTCACACATCTCTGTTAAAGGTCGTACTTTTAACATAATAATAGACTTGCAGCGAAAAAACGCTCCTTACATTATGTAACCTAAATAGGTTTGGTTAGGATTGAGTTTTGTTTGCTTTTTTTGGTGGAGTCGATGCTCGATATCGACACACGTGGCCCATTAGTGTATAAAGAGTAGAGATACGGCCGCTGACGTTAATAACGCGTAGATGCGCCTGCGCATCCTATAGAAATCAAACGTATTTAGGTATATAAAGTATAAACCTTATGTAATTAAGTATACTCAGTGCCCAAAGTCGTTATTTGGTAAGTCATGGGAGAAATCCGTTAAATATGATGGATACAGTGCGAAGAAAATAGAGTTATTATGACATGTTATGTAAACTTTATATTAAAGTGTATTTTAATGCTTTAGAAAACGAAATTAAGTTACTATTTATTTAAACTCCATTACAAAGCGCATTAACTATAATTTATACGCAATTACTGTCAATTCAGTGACTCGTGTGTTCAAAATTACTGTCTCTGGTCATGTTAGCACGTGGCCCGCACACTTGCAATGTGCTCTTTCAAGAAAAAAGGGCGTATTTGGTTTTTGCAATCGTATGCGTTTCGACCTTACGTATACGCGAAGAGGGTTTATTGTGCTTTGCCTATTAAATTGCAGTTATTTTATTTTTGTTGGAAGGTAGAATAGTAAAGAGGGTTAGGGTAATGTAAACTGTAGCTGTTTGAGAGTAAACAGAGAGGTATTAAAGCGTGTGCAAATGTGCACGTGCCTTTAGCAGAGGGGGAGGGTAATGGCCGCTTCGTTGGCGCCCAGCGTGGGGCCTAATTAAAATAACTAAATCACTTTTGCCCCTGTTTGTAAATACGTGTGTAAGTAAAAATAAAAATCGGAAGGAACCAAACTGAACGTGTCCCAAACTTAGTTCTAGGCTTTTACTTATGTGCACTAAATAACGATAAACATACTTATATAGAGAAATAAATACTTAGATACTATATAGAAAAATAGGACGAGCCTAGGACCGAATCGGGCCCACTACCTTTGCCGTAGGTAGGGACACTACCAACAACGTTAACGCTAATTAAAATCGTATAATCACGGAACATTAGTCTCCTCTGTAGAACAAATTCTAAAAGTATTTTAGTATAGTATTTATAGGTACAGTATAATCTCCCAGTATAGTATTTAAGGTACATTTATCCATTTAAATTCGATTACAGATCCTTGATTCAAGCACCATTGTTCCTCAATAAAGCAACCTTGGCGCCAGCCAAATGGTGAGCTGTTTGCGCACCACTTCAGATTTAACCCTTGTTTAACAGATAAACATACTTAACGTGTGTATTTTCATCGCAAATATAGAGGTTTGCACATTTCTAAAAGGATGTAAGAACATTAAATCGGTTGCTACATATTACGTTTTTGATAATTTGATTACTGGGTAACGGTTGATCGTTGCTATCGAATTTTATAACGGTCTTTGTTATAATGGACTCGTAAATAAGAAAACACAATAATGGCAACGTAATAAAAGTGTCGAACGTCCACTTTAGCGGTGCCCACGCATCCTAGAATGGCTCAATAGGAGTTGGAGTAGCAACTGATTTTAAAATTGTATGCGCTTGAATATTTAAAAATGTGTGACTGATTTGTTTTACTAAAACATTGTAATGTGGACATAATTTCATTTGTGTGCCATATTTTAAAATGGAATTTTAATAAGTCGACTTAGAGCCCAACCCTGATATAAGAAACGATATCAAAAACAAGTTCTTTACGTAAAAAATCGCGGGCAATAGTTAATCGTACGGAGAAACAAAGTCAAAGATTGATATAAAGAGTCACATGACTACAATTGGTTAAATTTTCGGATTTTTCAAACGTGATAGTTCAATGAACATTTTTATTCGCAACATGTCAGTAACCACTTTGAAAAATGACTCGATTAGATTTCTCTTATTGAACCGATGTTTACAACACGCATACCCTTTATTCTATAATTTATCACTTGTGTACAATTATCTCTCCACGAGCGTTGACAAGTAACATAAATAAGACAATTACTAGTCTATGCCGGCTCATTCTTTATGACTCCGTCGTTTAATACACAGATAATACTAATTCTAAGTGATTGGCGTTTTATTTCGCGTGGGTGTGACGTTTTACATTCTGCTACTGTTGGAACAAAGACTACACGTTATTCCTCTAATAGACCACAGATTACCGATCATTACTACTTTTAAAACGAGTAATCAACTGGCAAAAACAAGACGATTACGCTGGCATTTTTCATCAGTATTACCAGCTTAAGCCTTTTATTGGCGATCGTTTACTTATTTAAACTGGCAACACGCGTCAGATTCCTAACTGTCTTGCCAGTTTACGACTGCCGCGACACACTTTGTGAATAAAAACTAACAATAAAAATTCAATTTGACCATTCTGAGTCGTTTTTATGTTAAACGCGTTGCGTAAATATCTCGTTAATGCAGGCGCCGCGTCTGATGCAATTAATGCATAGCGCTGCAGGCGTATGCTAATAAAAGTTTTATAATCGCGAACTTAGTCGTACAAAATGAGAAACTGCCTTTTGGGCCTAGCGTTTTTTATTTCTCTCGCTACAAACTGGTTAGAAAGAGTCGGATGTAGAGATTTGAGCTTTACGTAGGAAGACGTGTTAGAGTTTAAGACTTTTTAGTATGGACTTTAGCGAAATGTACAGTTTTTTTTAAACGGCTTAATTCGATAGTTTTTGCGGAAATCTTTGTGACTGTTCTTGCAACAGAGAATAGCTTGGCAAAAAAATTATTGGAAAAAGCAATGGGCACTGTTTGGAGTAAAATTGGCAACATGATCTAATGTTAACCAGAAAACTGTTGCTTTTTGTCAATTAATACGCATCATAAGGTGTCAAATGCTTTGCACATAATGTGTGCGATTAAAAAAATACTAACCCACAGGGTGTCCAATAGACTTCATGTAAATGACAGCGTTCATTCTATGGCACTTTCCATTTGATCGATTATCTGTGGCACTCTTAGGGCCTTGACCCGGGGTCTATAATGCAACCGCTCGTGATCCCCGCCGTTCGGTTGGGGTCGAAAAAATCCGCGATCTCCATGACTTGTCACGCAGAAAGATCGCGTAATCGCCGTGCTTGGTTACCGACCATTGTTTAAAGTTTATCAACGTAAAACACCTTCTCGAAACCACAGATGAGTAGTTGTTTATAGGAACACGTTTGACACTGTAATTTAAAACTGTCCTTGTGTGCTGAAGTCGCCTCTCGTATCATAAGAGGTGTCATTATGTGACTGGTTCTAAAAATCACTTTTTTCTTCACGATTTAATAATTAAACGCCAATAGTAGTCAGACATTTATTTTATTGTTTTACTACTTAACAGCATCAGTATTTGGAATGGAGATTACTTAAGTTTTTTCTGCGTAGGATAACCGATTCCGATAATTTATGTAAACAAAATGAATTGAGAAGATATCCAGGAAGACATTAATTAAGTTCGCACATATATTACCTGCGTTGATTAATAGTAATAAAGTGCCAATGACTTGTCTGTTTGTGCGTGTTAATGTTTTGCTTGTTAATGAATCGTCATTTTTGTATAATAATGCGATATGAATGCTACCGTCTCTGAAATATTGGAGAGATAAGTGTGAGGTGATTCATGCACATTTTTTTGTATTTACACTGGTTTTATTAAGTGTGAGTCGACGTCTTAATGGTCTCCATATGGTTTTATTGTTTTTCCAGTCAGAATGTTATGGCATATTTGTGGCATTAAATCACTACTTTATTTATTTTTGTTGAGTTTGAACAGAAAACATTTGCATTAAAAGACATGCTTTCATAGTCTTCTAAATGGAATTCCATAGGAATTCGGATTTCAAACAAATCCTAAACAATTTACGTTATGGCCCATTACAAAAACATATCGTTAGTAAATCTTTTTACCATAATCCTTGGCAACTCGAAACAAACACTAAAACTGTCTAGACTGCGTTTTCTGAAATACTAACTGTCTGGGACATAATGGATCGTCCTACAGGGTGCGACGTTTTGAACACGCTCGTCTGTCGCTTTTTAGCTTTAATGGGGGGATTTTAAAGAGGGTTTCTAATGCACCCCCTGTTTGCGGTCTGGGTGCACTTTCATTTTGAGATGAAACCTTTTTTTGTGCATAGACAACTGATGAGTAATAGACGCAGGGTACAGACAAAAGACGAACGCAGCAACCTATACAACAAGAGGTTGGTTTTAGCTGCGTCGTTGTTAAGGGTATGAATTCTAATCGCCCTTCATTTTGTTTTAAACTGATTTTAAGGGAGTTAGATGATATCGTAGATAATCGATTTTAATTTTTACACGACTGCCCCAAAAAAAGATTGTAATGTTTTCAGGGTTCATGTTTGTATGTATGTATGTAGATATGTGAGTTTCTTTATTCCACTATAACTTCTAAATCCCTTGACCGATTTAGATGTGTGAGGTATTGTTAGAATCCTTACGTCATCCCGGGTGACATAGGATACCTAATCTGTTAAAATTGAAATAACAACAATGGCAAAATGACAATTATTAACATATGTAGGTATATCGACGACAGTATAAAAAATGCAGTCAGGTTTTTAAAGCTTGCTTTTCATATAGTTATTAATATTTGCGGTTTTTATACCAGTCTTTACAATACGTTAGTCAAACTTATGAAAATAATTATAAACAAAACAAAATGATTTATTTATTATAGTATTGATTAAACTAATGTCAGCTTATGAATGTTAGCTAATACATGCATTATTCGATAACTTATCGATCTACACACCGTCTCTATACTTTATCAGTGCACATGGCATTGATCCAGCATAGTTCTTTCATTCGACGCAGCTGCGCCGGAGCAGAACGGTCAACAACCTCGGCATTATCATTAATTGAATGGACATTTTGTTGTAAAATGTGGAGGTCGGGATCTAGCCAGATATAGGTAAAGCTACACGGCAAATATAGTCAAATGATAATTTAATCTACTGGATGTTTGGATTTTTGATGTATTCCTTATAGGAGATCATTTGTATAGAACAGCTTATTGTAGTAAAAAAGGGCCTTTAATAACCCTGTTTGAAATGAAAATGGTCAGATTTTGAATATTGAATTTTCATATTTTTTAAGAGTTTTTTCTAGGACATGTAGTCTTGATATTGAAATAAATTATACATATGTAAATATACATATGTAATTATATATATGTATGTAAATTATACATGTGTGTATGTGTGTTATATTAGATATTGCGAAGCATGGAAGAGAAATTAAAAATAGAAAGGAAACATTCCTACAAGAATTTTGTCGAAATTTCAAAAAACTCAGGAGTAATCAACATAAGAAACGGTTCATAGAACCTAGCTAATGACCTCCCAAATTAATAACCTTTGAATTAAAAAAAGACACATCGGTCCACCCGTTTGAGAGCTACTTAACCACAGACAGATATCGGGATTAAACTAATAGCAACCCCTTTTTGGTCCAGGGATGAGATTCTACAACCTTATTGACCTTCATTAAACCTTGTTTTTGACTTGTTTCCGTATTGCCAACGTTTTAATAGCTCTTATTTACTTGACAGTAATGGCGGTCGAATTAAAAACAATAAAATAACACTTCAAAGGCAATATCGTTTTACCAAGTTTAATACAGGCCCTGGTTTAATAGCTTACGCAACTTATATAAGCTCTCGTCACCCTCTCTCACCAACACACGAGTATATCAACAGCGTAGACTTTTTCTCTATTCCATTTCTATTTTCGATAGCACGAGTCGAGCAAGTCTAGACCCATTGACCATGTTTGTACAGTGGAGCTAATAATAGAGAACAGCTCTGTGCAACATTAAGATATAAATATAACCCGTAGGTGAATGAAAAAACGTTAATTCTCGTTAATTATAAGCCCTGCGCGGGCGCAGGCAAAGTATCGTGCACAAATTAAGAGATGCAATTACTGAAACGCGCGGCAATCTCTGTCTAACTTAAGTAAGACTTAAGGCCAACTTAAGACTATGGTTATGAATGGGTGTTGAGATTTTTTTGGCCCTTATATTGGTTATTCAAGTGCGTTATGCATATATTTTTACCTTTTTTAACGTTTAGTTATTATTGTTGGTTTACAAATATGTCAATTTGCATTTCTCTCTTACTACGTCAAATTTAAAACCTCTAGTTGCTTATTATGACGCCCCAAAGATTGACATCATGTCGATTAACATTGGCAATGCGTGAAGATTAGTTTTTTTTTGTGTACAGTTGGTGATTGGTTGAAATGTTGAACTTGGCAACGTATTGGAATAAATTATTGAGTAGGTACTAGCGTCCCGCTCCCGGTTCGATTAGGTTTATGTGATTTTTCCGTAACACTAACACTCGTACATAAACCAGAACTTGTTATACATAACCTTCCGTGAAGTATTATCTAGTTGGTGGTGAAAACTGCATTAACATCCGTTACGTAGTTTAAAAGATCTTAGCTTAGCTACTACTATCGTTAATTTGTGACCAAGTGAAAATTAGGCTTGAAGTCGTCAATGTCATTAGAGACGCCAAATCATTTGTAACTTATAGGAGACTCAACCTTATTGTTGTAGAATGTCAGAATGACTTTGGACCTAAGGTGGGTCCCAAATTTAAGTTCGTATCTGTACATACACAGGGACAGCCGGCGAAAAGCGACTTTGCTTTATACTAAGTAGAGATTGAGTTACCTTTTTGGGTTTTTTACTTGTATTATAAATATTATAATCATCATACAAATATCATTTGTTTCTTTAAAGAAGAAGCAGTAATAATCTGTTTATTTATACGAACGTAAGGCTTTAATATGTCGCGTAAGACATTAAAAGTGATTGATACAATACAACGGGCTGTTAAGCCCCCTTAAGCGTTTATTATCTTCCATTCAGGGTGTCTTATTAAATAGAGGTTTTTCAAACAGGAATGTTTTGAATGAGCAGGTCGGACAATTAGCTCGCTCTCGCTTTAATTGCGTCGGATTTATTCGCGTTTTTCATATAATTTACTCGTTGTTATCTGAATGGGCTTAATGTTAACTTGTGCTAAGTATGCCCATTGAAATCTTTGTGGTGTTGCCGGTTTATGGATTTAGAGTTCGCAATGGAGCGAAGCATTTAGAATTATAGTGTTCTATAGGGTTAATTTGTTGGTTTTTTATGTCAGTTTCGTTTGGATGTGAAATTACCTATGCGTGTAAATGACTCACTATAAATAGAATGTTAAACTGTGTTTTTGCTGCTTAAAACTTGCTATTTTAAAACTAGAATTCTTGAGGAGAGGTTTTTTTCGTTTATAAAACCCGCCGGAATACCATGCTTGTGCCATTAAGTATTAAAAAGTACTTCTTTGCATAATTATTGCAATTTTGCGACGATGATTATATAGATATGGGACACGTTTCCTTTAATTAACGACACTATAATTTATTATTCATCGTATTAATTAACCTTTAACTTTGTTTCAGGTAATTTAGTAGGCATTCTCTATCCATCAAGCGCGCCGGCGAGCGTCAATTATCATCGCCATAACGGTAATGAATCCTTTTAATTACGCCTCAGATTACACTATTAAACCGCCATTTAACCATAAAGACGCCTTAAAATGCCTTGTCAGTCCTATAACATAACCAATCCATCTTGTTTCCCCTTCGAAGAGGGTTAAAGTCAGTTGACACGCTCGTGTCAAGGCATAAATACTCTGACTCACGCAGAACCTTACACGGAAACCGCATAATATGAGTATCTTACATTTTTATCCCATATACGATCGTGTGCGAACGGCGTGGCTTGTTGCCAACATTACAGTCATTATGAACCGTGGCTGTATAGCGTCGGATCTTTGCCTATTGTTTCCCAACGCGTTGCACTTATGACATTTAATTTGCCGTCTTCCGTTCCAGTTTTAAATAGCGCGCGTTTATTAGTGGCCAGTGTTTGATGCAGGAAGTTTTCTTTTAAGTTTTTTGCTACGCCGTATTGCCAGTGTTATTGTGGAAAATTGACGCATGAAATTGAAGCTAAATAAAGTTAACGCAAATAATAGCGGAGCGTTTTATGCAACAGTTCATATCGGCATTGTTACTAGTGTAGTGAGCAATACAATAGTTACAACGGTTTACAATAATCAAGTCGGACGTTCAATTCCATCTATTTATATTACTGTAATAGAGAGACGTCGGGCCGTGGGGATGTCATAACGTCCGCCGATAGAGCAGCGAAATGAAGCGGTCATGCGCCGGAGTAACAATGGCGGAGGGCGATAAATCCTGCGCCCGCGCACCTATTCTGACACGGCCATTCTGACATAGTTTACGTCCTTTTTGGTTTTAATTTGGAATATCTTTCTGCAGTTCGACATCTTTGACTTCGCTCTTTCCCAAAAAAAAAAACAGATTCCATAAACGCCAGATTCAAAATATTGAG
This sequence comes from Acleris literana, assembly GCA_946894065.1. NCBI lineage: Eukaryota > Metazoa > Arthropoda > Insecta > Lepidoptera > Tortricidae > Acleris > Acleris literana. Next base: position 19,730,721 of record OX335674.1, read on the forward strand.
TTCAAATAATTAACCATACCTTAATTCGAATGTTAAAGTTTAGGATTCCAGTATATTGAGAATCTGTTTTTTTTAAAATTCTGCTTGTTCGCAAAAAGCGTTTAACTTTTTTATTATAGTCCGTTCCGAAGAAGCTAACGTAGTGCGGTTATAGTTTGATAGGTTGTAAATACTCAAAATTCATTGCATTGCAAAATATTACATCCCCGATGTGAGGTTAGGTTAATTTACAAGTTATAAAACAGTAGAAAGTACTGGTTTGTTTCCTCTGTATGTGTAATGTGCTGGCCAGCGCAGTACTGATCGTAGTGGCGATCCATGCTGGAGGTTTTTGTCCGGTAGTGAACGTCTTTCGGCTATCGTGATGAATCATCACGATAGCCGAAAGACGTTATCATCACTGATGATGATTCTACAGTCAAAAGTAACTTGGCAGCTGTTTCTTTCATATAACCGCAGCTGAATCTAAACATTGTGTTGAAACAAGTTATAATCTCACGACGATGAAAACTATATTAATAGGCTTCCTGAATTCCCATCAAAATGTATCCGATCCGATATCGAGTTCTCAGCATTGAATGGTTATAGTGTCGGGTTAGTTTCCGTTTCGCTCGTAGATCGTTTCCGAATACGCCGGCGTGTTATTGTTGTGGCGGCGTATTGTGCAAGCGCCCCTTTGTTGTGTCTCCGTGGAAACCTGGTAAATTGCCACATTCACCGGGATGAATTACTTAACCTCTGCCTGCGTGTGTTGCCTTTAGTTTCGCCAGTTGACGTGGATTTAAGAGTACTGTTAGATTTGCAGTGGTGAAAGTTAGTATCAGTCTATAGGGTGATATTTTTATGAAGGTAGCATTAAAGGAGGTTCAAACTTCAGATGCCACTTCCTTTCTTTATTCGTGACCATATTCTCAGAAAATAAAGGCTAATGTAACTTGTACTCAGATTTTCGACGCAGGGCCAAATAAGATTATAACTTGTGCAGGGGTCTGTCCGCGTCTTAACCATATCTTACCCGCTAAGCCGCATATAGTGTCACTGTTTGGTTTTAACGTGGCGAATTTTCTTTTAGTCCTCAGGGCCCAGGGCTGACAACGCATTTCCAATCGTGATCTTGCTATATTATCCATGATCTTCAGAGCTCATTTAACACCAGGTGGTCTGTGACTTCTGTGAGCACGTTGGCCTTCTCCATGCTGTAAAAAAAGTATAAACTTGGGCTTGAAGTCGTTCTCCTCCCCTCCATTAATTGGATTCCAGCGGGTATCAGCTCGTTGTCGGCTCGGACACGTAATGGCGCCACAGTTTAAACAGCAATTATGTCGCGTAAGTGACAGGTCGCTTCCTGCGGTCCCCGGAACTATAAAATTACACTGGCATGCCTTAGGCAAAAAGGTTTGATGGCCTGGCTTCGATAGCACGACGGTGACAGCGACGGTGAGGGGGGGCGAGCGTCAGCGAACCAATGTATAGAGATGTATGAAGCACCCCACGAGTTGCCGCGGCGCCCACCGCTCATCGTCGCCGCGTAAAGTCATGGCCACACCGTTAGGGGTAAAGCATAGGTTAAAAAATACTTAATGTACATATAGCCTGGTAAGGCCCAACGTCCTAATTTTAGGACATTTGTCAAAGTGACTTTTGACTTTAGTTGACTGACACAAGATTCTTTTTCGAACTAACGAAATTGAGTTGGGCCTTACGAGGATAGGGTGAGCACTGAGCTATCAAAGTTTGAAATTATCCCACTTTGGATCATTTGTTCTTAGAAACCACGTTGTCCGATTTTAAACATAGTTTTTTAATTCTAAAATCTTTGGCATAGCTTCTAGTAACAGTTTTCCTGTCTCTTATAATGTCAGATTTCCCCTCACTGACCCATTTCGATCGATCTAATCACATAGGTAATAGGCATAGTTAATGATTACTACTGATCGCTTATTTCAGAGGTTAATAAAATCTAACTGCATTTGGAAGTTAAAATTTAACTGCAGCATTCGTGACTGCATCATCCAGCTCAATTGCACTATGTAGGGCGCGAGGTGGTCTAGCAATGAACATAGTTGAAAATAATTGGATTGTACATTTCTAATAATTTCAACGTTTTGACAACGTACCTCAAAATGAGATATTGCTGGAGACATACTCTTTCGCGCTGCTTTACTCAGAAAAGACAGAGAGAACTAGAGAATTGGCAGTTCTGTTTTAGAATCTAGAGTTGTTGCGAAAGCCTGCGGCAATGCGCGTGCAGCGACTGCACGATAGAGATAACTATAGAAGGGCATCTATCATGCCTTTCGTTTGCGTCGCAAGCGCTTAATCCTTGCATAATATCCAAAAGGATAAAACAACACAGTTATTTCTTACAATTCTGTTTGGCAAAAGTCATCCATGTTACTTAGTATACGTGTGGCAAGTAGCTATCGTTACAAATAATGAGGATTAAGGAGTAAGAAGATGCACATTTTTATAGTAAAGCAGTTTATTTTTACCCATTACCAAATATTTAATGCCTTTCTTTACCTACATTTATTTATTACTTTATTTAATCTTTATTGCACGAAAACAAGTAGGTACAAATGATGGACTTAAAACCTTAAAACCAGTCGACCTAATAATCAATTAGGAATTACAATGGTTGCTCATTAAATTGTTACCGATCCGTTTTATATCTCCCAACGCTTAGTACAAAAAAACGACGGGAATTGATGTTGTTTTGGCAATATTGAACTTATTTACGCCTTAATTAAATACCAAAACAAATGACATACTACCATAAGACCAAAAAAGGTGGCTAACTACAATGTAGTACTAACTAGTCGAAGCTTTCTATATTGTATTCGTAACTACATTAGATTTTACTTGCTTATACCTCTATGCAGTTATTAGCTGCCTTCTTTTGGTATTACGGTAGCTTATCGCTTGCCGCCCTAAACACGCCGACACTCTTACTTCACCGCCGTAATCTATTTCGCTCAAACGCTCGACCCATTTCGATTAAATCGGAGCGACAATTGTCACCGATCACGACTCCTCGCGCAAAGGTGAAAAAGCGGAGAATGCCAGCCTGTCATTTCGCAGTCACGACAACAAAATGTCACTGCGCTGATAAGACGGCTTGTGAAACGGCGTGTACCTACCTTTAGTCGGCTATGATCCGATGCTGAACTGTTGACATGGTAGGGTCCACTCGGTAAAAGAGACAGTACAAGGACATTTGGGATAGATAGATGCACCATATATTTTTAGATCACTGTGAAGATCTTTGTGTAAGGCGTATGTCCAGCAGTGGACGTATTTCGGCTGGCGTGCTATAATATCAGCATTTTTAGGGTTCCGTCCGATTTCGTCATCCGTCTTTTTTTCTATCTGTCACAGCTTCACAGCTATTTTACTAAATATTTGTTAGTAAACAGAAAAAAAAAGAGGTTAGAGCAGCTCGTACATACCTTCGCCCTTGGGTGGGTTTAGACCAAGCGAACGAACAAGAATTCTATGGCATTATCTCTTACGTTTTCTTTGTAAAAAATAAAGACAAAACATGTTCTAGAGCATTCGCTCGTTTGGTCTAAACCCACCCCTACATGTAACCATGAGACGGCTTTTTTAAATGCGTTGATAATAATGGCCTATGGCGAAAAGAAGGCAAGAAAGTCCCGAGTTGTAGAATCTCATTTTACAGGCTTTTATAGAACTAATTTTAATGCGTAGTTATTTATTACATTCATTATGTTTTTGTATGCTTTGAACAGGAAAATAACTACGTCCTGTGTCTCTTGCAAGTACAAATGGTTGGAAATGATTTTATTGCTGCATTCGTTATAGAACGAATAACTTAATTGATAAAGGAAATTGTTTCTTGTATACTTAATGAATTACTTACAAGCGTAGGATGTTACTTGTATGAGTTTATTTAAAGTTTCGCCGTATCGCCTGTAGAATCGTATCTCTCTGCATTGAAGCCTCCGAAACGTATAGGATAGTAGAAAAAAATACATTCCTTACTTATGACAATTTGTACAACTGAAACAGTCGAGAACAATTTGACATTGTTACCCATCCTTCGCCATGATCTGACGTTAATAAACGCGTCGCCCCTCAATGTGCAGTCGTTACTTCCTCCATCGTTATTGTGGTCGAATGCTTTGTCTAATGCCTTGTCTTCTCCGCGGCCTTGCCGACATTCCGCCATAATTACAGACGTAATCGTACGAATGCCGTCTCGAATCGTGACTTTACCCAGTTCCACCTCGTTTTTGTTTATAATATTTAACTCGACTAATGATAATAACTTCTCTTAATGATTTAATGTTGTGTAAAAAAAGCGAATCAAATCGTTATAATTTAGCTTTGTTTCCGTCTGTGATGCTGATGTCGTATGATCTATCTTACCTTTACAGGCGTGTTTAGTCTTTATATCCCTAATAAAAATGTAATTAACACTTTATATTATATGGCTGGAAATATCCCAAATGCAATTGGACGCAGATGTTTCATACTCTGAAAGTAGGCCAGCCAATGTTTATTTTGGCTAAAATAATAGAAGAGCTCTTTGAAGGAGACAGAGAAAGACCATGGGAATCTAACCAGAGCTGAGCCAATGTTTATTTTAGAGGCGGGTTGAAAGTGATGCATGCCAACCCTAGGGAAGAAAAGTAATTTGAAAAAAGAACTATGACAATGGACCTTTGCATTAGCAGAGACCTATAAAATAAAGCTTTTCTGGAGTAAGATTAGGTAAAAAAAAACCTAAGCCTGTACTGAGCCATGCTAAAATGTTATACAGCCACTTTTTGGAACTATACTTGGTCTTCCTTTAATGAAAAGTTTTATTATCAAGTTTCCTCAAAGTCGACATAAAACGTAGTTTAAGCCGAATGAAAATCACCATTTATTTCAGAATCGAAGTATGTCTCGTGTGAAACAGATGCCTTTCATCCCTTGGTTAAAAATCTATACATTATTGTTTAACTAAGATAGTTTTGGTGTGATATCGTCAAAATCTATGAGCTGTGAATTATCGATAAGGGGTTAATACGGAACATACCAAAAACTGACACCCACTCGCATTTTATAATATGAGCAAAGATATTTTACTGAGAATGCGAATTTAATGCAAAAATCGTGTCCGGAAATCAGGTGCTTTATGGTTTTCGTCCCGGACAAAAACCATAATTGTCTAATTAAGTAAACAGCTATTCGGATTGCCATCGCCGTGGCTTGATGAGCGCAAAAAGCGATTTCAGAAATAATCGCGTCGTTACGAAAGTCCACATTACTGTACGTAAAAAGAGTGACCTAAGTCCACGTGACTAATGACGCTGTTTTAGGACATACCTTTTTAGCAATTAGCAGTATAGTCGCGGCTGAATGGATGCTGGCGAGTTTGGTTCTTACGTAGAGATTAGCGTTGTGTTTCGGTCGTTTTCTTGAAACGATGAACTAAAAACTGAAAATCAAGTTACATTCAAATTTATAATTATACTTAAGTAATGATTTAAACAGTAACCGCATGACATTTGCCATAGGTATGCAGTATAATATATGATGTGTATTTTCCTCGTTTCATTATAAACAGCACCTTAATTAATCATCTTATTTTGACAGAAAAATATCAAAGTTAGAATCATATCAAAAAGAAACCTTTGAAAAAAAAAACAAAATTTAAAACAAGTGAATACCGATGAAAGCGTTAGACGCATGAAGCGACATTAAAAATAAATTAACCTTTTAACTGACAGTAAAAGAAAAACACATCAAAGGCTGCTCTTATTCCTTTTTTTAACCCTCGCTTTACCATTTAGGGTATTCAAGCCTGAAGTTCTGTCATTACGGACAGACATACGGACACGCATTAGTGACTATACAAGAGACGTCATTATGGTGTAAGGGTTAGTGTGCACTGCACTGGAAGATGGTTTATGGTTAAGTGTAGTGTGCTAACGGCCTTTTTTTAAAGCCGGCATCACACAAACCAAATACCAACATTGTAATGTAACTTTACCTCTAAAATTTTAAATTCTTAGTTTTTTCATATTTGCGTTTCATATACTTGCGTCTAATACCAACACAATCCTTCCTTTCCGTCTCTTTAAATTAAAAAGCTTAATAAAATTCCTAGTGTTAAAAAACCAACAACACCCAGGAATTTAAGTATCTTTTCACCATTTAATTAAGACGTACTCAAGCAACACGATAATTTAGTAACCGCTACCTCCCAGTGCACAAAGCGTGATAATTATTAGTGTTTATGCGCAAGCGCATCGCCCATAGAGCGCCGCCCCATACTCGGATAGTTCGCACGCTCCACATTGCGCCCGCGTCGCTTGTGACTGCTTTAATGCAACACTGGCCGATGAGAATTCAGAATTCTTTATTTGAAATTTAAAATGAATATCGTCAAATTCAAATTGTAATCAGTCGCAAGTTAGCGTTTGTATTTAGAACGAGGACAACATTTGAAAAGTGACTGTCCCTGGTTTTGGTCTCCCGTCTGTGACGGGGTGCAAAGGGTGAGATCTTCGGCGAACTCTTACATCTAATTTGAACCCTAAATGCGTATGTAACGCGTAGCTCTTCGTGTCAAATGCGCTGGTCTAACCGTACTCTTAGTTGAACCAGGTATGAGTAGCCTCGCGTTGCTTTGTCGGCATGTAGGGCTACGAAAGCCTACGACTGTTAAAATCTGTCAAAATTTATAGAAACTGCGCCTCTATTCTAGGCGGTAAAAACGATATCGTAGTTTGCCTGTTATGGTATTGTTATGACGTCAGCCGCCATTACTGTCAAGAAAATAAGAGCTATCAAAACGTTGACAATACGATAACAGATCAAATTCGATATTGTTTTTACCGTGTTCGAATTAAATCAGTAAGACACAGGTCCAAACTAAAATCTTCCAACGTCATTCGTTTTAATTTTCGAAAAAAGAATTATCGTCGCCCAGTATGAAAAAGAACAAAAGCCGATCGTTGGGAAACAAAAAAACAGTTGTAGAATGAACGGACGGCCCTTGTCAACGTCACTATTACTTACACAATACGTTTCATTTTCCTTTATTACCCTGGGACTTGCGTTCATTCCCCAACTATATATGACAAATGAAGTTGGCTTGTTTTTGAGGTCAAAGTAGCATCCGGATGACAGGCTTTCTTTCTTCGCAGAGATATGATTATGGTCCATTCTCATCATACAACTCGAAGTTATAATCTTAACATGCTTGCGTGTTATAGCACCGATGTTATCCATTCAAAACTAGGTGAATGTAATCTCATGCTCATACATTAGGTGTGCGAGTTTCCCACGTGTTCGCAATTTGTATTGATCGCATGCTATCGATATCTGCTCGTGCGCAGTTGCCCTATATTTATGTAGATTGTCTAGATCTTGACTCGTGTTAGTTACCCCTTGGTGAGTTTATATGTGACTAGCTTTTGCCCGCGACTTCGTCCGCGTAGAACTCGTTTATCGCAGTTAAGTAAATTAAAAGTTTTATTTTTTATGTATAAACAGTAGCCTAAATACCAATTTCCAAATGTAGTCATTTGGATATCCCGCAAACAAATTTATATTCCCCATTTATCGCCTTAGGGGCAGTTTTTCCATAATCACTGCAAGTTTTTTTAAATATAATTTATAAACAGTAGCTTAAATACCAATTACCACGTTTCCAACTAAAAAAAAATACATAAATGACCAAATTCTCATACAAACTACCATCCCAAATCTCACCCCCTTAGGGCTGATTTTCGAGATACAAAGTATAAATTTAATCTAATTCGGTTCCACGGTTTATCCGTGAATGCATAACAAACAGACAGACGACGGACATAATTACTTTCACGTTTATAATAGTATGGATTATCTTTCTACAGCAATATTATGTGTACCTATCGATGTATAGATTTTTTACCCATTGAGTATTGTTTGAACTGACATTTTAGAATTAAATAACCGACCAATTTCCGCCGAAAAAAAATGACTGTCCATAATTATTTTCAAGGGATCATAATAACCGCCCTAATATTAAATAACAGCCGTAAAATTAATACGCCGTGAATAAGTATTGAAAATAGCGGAAAAAAATTGTTAAAATCTGGATAATGTCAACGCTGACAACGTCAATCTGACATCGCTCCTTTTGATATAGACTAACAGAACTGAATGTACAAAGCCTGCCTCATGTTGTCACTCTGGGTGGCAGAAGCCATAGGAGAAATAAATTATAGAATTACACAATTTTTTTAAATAATTACTAATCTTATTCTATATTAGTAATTATTTGCAACCCCAAAAATGAAGAAAATGATAGCAATGAAAACTTGCCGGCTGCTTGAATTCTAAATTTGACATCATTTTCATAATCTGCGTGCCCAAAATGTAAGAAAATGATACCAATGACGACTTTTTCAATAAAAAGCATGGCGGCCATTTTGAATTCCAAATTTAATATCATTTTCGAAATCTGCGTCAACGAAACCTAAGAAACAGACACCCTTGATGACTTTTTCAAAAAACACCAAGCATATTGTCGTTATTCCCTCCAGAACTTTTAATTTTTCCGGGATGGGATTTTCCTATGTGTTAATCCAGGGTATAAGCTATCTCCATTCTAAATTTCATCCAAATCCATCCAGCGCCATTGCAGCGTGAAGGAGGAACAAACTAAAACTCCCTTTTACCCCCCTTAGGGGTAGTTTTTTCTAAATCGCTGAAAGTAGTATTTTTTATTTATAAACAGTAGCCTAAATACCAATTTCTAAATTGCTTATTTTAGAAATATTTAATCTCCCATACAAATTTCTACTCTCTATTTTAACCCTTTAGGGGATGAATTTCCAAAAATCTTAGTGCACCCCTTGGGTACCCAAGGAATATTCCCTTCGAGTTTCGAGTCCCTAGGTTCAGCGGTTTAGGCTGTGCGTTGATCGATCAATCAGTCAGTATTACCCCTTTCCATCCCTTCGGGGATGAAATTATCAAAAACGCTGAGACACGTATAAATTAATTTTCAATTTTCAAACTAAACACAAAATTTGAATAATCTAACTTAACTAAAACTGACGGACTTTAATACAAAGTTTCATCCCCTTAGGAGTGGAATTTCCAAAAATCCTTCCTTAGTGGATCTTTACACTATGTAAGGTATCTATGTGCAAAATTTCAAGTCTCTAGGTCCAGCGGTTTGGGCTATACATTGATGTATCTACAATCAGTTTTACCCCTTTTCATCCCTTCGGGGTTGAAATTATCAAAAATGCTGAGACACGTATAAGTTAAAATTCGATCGCCAACCTAAACGCAAAATTTGAAGCGTCTAACTTCAAAACTGACGGACTTTCATACAAACGTTTTTCCCCTATTTTACCCCCTTAGGGGTGGAATTTCCAAAAATCCTTCCTTAGTGGATCTCTACACTATATAAGGTATCTATGTGCAAAATTTCAAGTCTCTAGGTCCAGCGGTCTGGGCTGTGCGTTGATATATCAACAATCAGCTTAGCATTTTATATAATAGATGTGGTGAATTTAAAAATACTGTAGTTATTTACTCTTAACATGGCTAAGGGATTCATGTTTCCCACATAAAATCTGCTCAATAGTACCCACTTGTATGTTAGTAACGCTGAAGCTCTACTGTGACGTGTGATCAGACAGCCTGGTTAAGGGTTAAGCATTATACCCACGATTACATAATGATGTCTGTTATGTGACTGACACTTTGTATTGCGTTCTAAAAGCAGCTATAAAGGTATTGCTTAGTTACAAATCCCTGTTTCTGATCTAAAATATCTTTGACTTAATTATTTTAGGTACTTTATTATAACTAAAAAAGAAGAAGATGTAGTGACTAAGATTGAAAAGGGCATGCTTCGATGGTTCGGTCATTTGGAAAGGATGGATGAAAGAAGATTGACGAAAGAGATATACAGAGCAAAAGTGAGTGGGAGGATCAAAGGGGCCGCCCTAGGCGTACTTTTTCGAATCAAATCGGAGAAATACTGGAAAAGGGCCGGATCTTAAGTACCCGAAACCGACGTGCAATCGTGCATGCATGACTCGATGTATGAATGCGGAAGAAGCGAAAGAGATTTGTCAGGATCGTAGCAGGTGGAAAGAAGTGGTCTCTGCCTACCCCTCTGGGGAACAGGCGGGATTTAATGTATGTATGTATGTATTATAACTTCAAATTTACATACGTGAAGTGACTCATGCGCTCTTTAAGCTAAACGCTCTTAGCATGCAAATCAAATCTGCCTAAATCTAATTTGGTTTCCGAACGGAAACGGTATCAATATGCAAAAAAGATAATTCGGTTTTGAGTGTGTTCATCCGGCAGATGTGCTGTGTTGTTTTATTGTCTTGAACAACAGCAAACCATTTTGAAATGATCTATTGATTCTAAAAAATAGTTAATATTCTGAGGTTAAGTTTAGTGGTGCTCAATAACCATAATTTGATCTTATATTTAAAGTATTGGATATGAATCCAGAGGTCATACTAGATTGGTTAGAGGATAACAAGTAGTCTTGATCATTTGATGATTGAGCTCAAGTTCAATGACCGTTCGTTTTTTTTGTTGTTTTTGTCTTTTTACTATGTGTATGAAAATTTTTTTTTATGGTAAGGATTAGGCTCGCGAGCTCTCAGCCCACCTGATATGGTAAGTGGGAGCTGAGACCCCTAGACATTTGAATTCTCAAGACTACGATATCAATTCCAATCTCAAATTCAATGTAGGTACAGTATTCCCAGCTTCTTAATAGCTTTCAGCTGGCTATCGCTATCAAGCTTGCACTCGCAACTGACAGTATATTTGTCACTCGTGTGTCATAGAAAAACGATGATTGCCGATCGCTATTAAGAAAATGGTTGCACTGTACCAATAGTACATTGTTGCAGAGTATAGAAAGTACGCGATTTTTGGACGAGTCATATAAGAGTCTAGTGCACGAGTCCATAAATCTACCGAGGCAGAAACAGTGCTTTTCACTACTACGCAGAGGAAATAAAATAAAATTCATGTGCAAAACTCAAATTTTAATTCATTTTAATGTGAGATCACAGCTAATTTTACCATAGATAACTTTTTTTTAATTTTTTAATCTCGAGTGCCACGAGAATAGGGGTCTATTCTCGTGGCACTCGAGATTAATAAACTAACATGCGAGATGAAAATGTCAACTCCATATAAAATTGTATTTGTTTCGCCATATCTCCCATGTAATTTCATCTCTAGTGGTTCGAGATTGGGGGCCAAGTTTAAAAAAAAAGCAGTGACAGTTTTTAGTCTGTGTATCTTTTAGCAAAAATACACCTAACATTTTACGGCACAAAATGGTGTGTTCTGATTGGTCGATTTCAATTTTTCATTTTAAGGAGCTATGACACAAAAATTGATTGATTGATTTTCATTGGTTCTTAAAGTTGGACAACAATGTTCTCGACCAATCAGCAAACACGCCGACAAAAACATTCTTGGTCTGTCCTTATAAGTGACGTTTTGTGACCCCAAACAAGACCATATATGGCCATATTTCCGAGCAGTGTTGTGAAAAGTAAATTAATCTTTTTATTAAGTTTGCTACAGATTACTTCCATACTATTGAAAAAACAAAGTATTAAAGTAGGTACCACCATTAAAAATAAGTACCTATAATAAGTACTTAGCTACTAAAATAGATAAATAAAAACCCCCAATTTAATGGCGATCCCTATTTTCAGAGCTTAATTAAACAGACCAACCGATTTTGATCAAATCTAGCTCGGAACCACCCTGATTCAACAAGCTTTATAACAAAAACCGACTCCGAATCAGTCCATCCCTTCACGAGCTACGATGCCATAGACATAAACACAGATACATTCCAGCGACAGTGGTTAAAAATACTTGGGATATCTATAAGATGGCCTTGTTTAGGGTTTTTGTACGTCTCTGTTTTGAATTAAAAAAGAACGCAAACCGTTTTCTACAGCGCATTGAATGAAACTGCCTCGAATTCCACTAGCAACTCGCAATCAGCTGTTTTTCGAATCGATCTCGATCGATACAAACAACTTCGAACTGCGAGTAAAGCGAATCGATTCGATGCGCCCGCGCCGCTCCGACTGTTTTTGCCTCGAACACATCACGAGTTCATTTGCTTTATCGTTATGTGAGCAAAAAGATTGCAAGCGAGATAACTGAAGCACTTGTAAACAAATAAATAATATATAAAAGGGTTCGTCTGACTATTATCACCTAAAGCCCGAACGGGTGTAGTAACCAGTTGTATTGCGTTTTTTTTTAATTAATCGACAAATGTTTTTTATAAAAAAAAAAAGGTGGGACGTTTAATTCTACGCCGGGGTTTTCTTCACGTTATTATTGTGTTTATTTATAGTTAACAATTATACAACTCGTTGGTCTGGGATTAAAATAGTCTAATTATGTTGTCACCGACTCAACCTAGTTGGCATCTGGTGGTCGTGTAACGATGGACTTTGTCAAATTCAATCGGTGTCATTAACCCCTTTGGCAACTATTGCTACCCTTTTATAGTCTGGCAGCACTGGCAGCGAGCGAAGGTTGGTATGTCAAACAGCCAAATATTACTGCAATAGATATTATTATTTATGGACCTAGCTTGTTATTAGACCTGGCTGAAAATAACGACCAATTCAAATTCCAAATTCAATCTGCAAACCCATTACCCACCAATCCTTAGTCTGTGACATTCATCAAACTGTCAAACTACATTTGAAATCCGAACTGACCCCTAACCTTTGGTTGGTTCGAGTCACGCGGGACCTTGGATACTGGCTGTCTATCGGTTCTTTAGTACCGCGTGGCGCTATTCTGAGTCTTTCCAATCGTGACTTAGTTTAGCCTTCGGTCGCCGCTCCCTTCTAGATATTTGCGATACGGATCTAATGCTCTTGTTTATGCTTCGCTTTTGTTCTGCAAAAAGTGTTTTATTATGGGAAAAGGCAAAGGTTGAGGAAATTATGACGGTGTGTACTTGTATAGTTACTCAGTGGCATTAAATCGCTGTTTTATCGTAAGTTACTGGCTATAATTTTTTGTTTATTACGTTAGGTCTATGGTCGATATTTTTAATCGCCACCAAAAAATCAGGGGCGTTATACTCCCATTCTAAATAAAAAGGACGCATGCACCATTTGATAGTCAAAGCAAAACTTAAGAAATAAGGTTACTTATACATACGCGGTTCGATGAGACATGTGCCCTTTTTTCTTATAACGGCAGTATAAGTTTAACGTGTGTATGTGTGTCTCTGTGGCATCGTACCTCCCAAACGGATGGACAGATTAAGACGCGTATTTTTTAAAAGATAGCTAGTTTCCTCGGGATGGTTCTTAACTAGATTTCATGAAAATCGGTTCGGCCGTTTGCGAGATATCAGCTCTGAAACGAGGGCTCGCCTCATGTTGATGTCATTGCTCATATATCTACATTATCTACAGTTCAATCAGTTGTAACAGCAGATCATTTACCATTTACGCCGCACCTAGAGATAACTATCCGCACAATTTGTCAGTGCACCACACATTATGTCATGTCTTGCATGTAATTGTTAAAATGCAGGGCATTATGCGCCGATTTAGAGTAATCACAGGGGCCGAAATTGCCTGCAGTCAGAGCTAATGCTGGGGCGCGGGGCGATAATTAATAGCAGGGTATGTCAAGGTGTGACGGATTGTTTTGTGCGGAATGGATAGAACTAAAGGTCTGTTTAAGAAACACTCACGAACTTTAATTATCGTTCTTTCTTGCTATGAATTAATAAGACAGTAATGCCCAGTTGCACATCTATTAAATTTACTGTCGCCTTAAGTCTCGTGCTGTCACTGTGTATATTGGAGCACTAGAAAGTGACAAAAGCATTAGCACTATTGTCTCATAAGGACTATGGGATATTAGTTCAAGGGAACGTTTGTGAAACTAGTTTTTTTTTAATTCTATGGGCTAGTAATGAAAAAAGTACGTTTTTTTAGAACATATTTAAAAAGTTTCAGTAAGGGTTGAATTCTGTGGGTGGCGGCCGCCGCGACAGACGCGCGTCTGAAAATCAAGGCTTGGGTTTTTAAATCGGGACAGTATAAAAAAACACGCGAATTACAGCCCTCTTGCAATGTTAATTGTGACACCGTTTTGGGCTTTTCGGTTGTTATAAATTAGTATTATATATGTGAACTCTCTCACAGTCGCGAGGCGTTCATACAAGCCGATTATTTACGGCTTTACCAAAAATTCCTATGCATAGAGTAGGTATACATACAAACAAAACGTAAAACCGAAAATAACCCGGTATACTATAGCTTTACCTTGCCTTCATAATACGATGCATAACCAAAACGCAATTTATTTACTACTAAGCCGAAATCTATCGCAGTACTCGCTCGCACGTATTCACTTACCTACAAGAAAGAAGCAATAACAATATATATATTCGTACACACGCGCAGTTACATTTCACTGCGCGCGAACTTATTACAATCACAAAATAATTCAGGTCCTGCGGTCGCTTTTCGCCGGACTCGAACTTAACACATTGAAACATTTTGCTAGCGCTTCGAACCCACACACAGACACGGCGGCCCGTATAACGTATTAAAAATCAGAGCGAGATGGTGCATTAGTCCGCGCTCACCGAGCGGCTTATTTCATCCAATTTTAAACTTTAAGTGTATAGCACGCGTTCACTTTCTTTTCCCGAGGACGCCGCCACCGCCACCTACGACCTTCAAACTTTAATCATAAATTTTGTATCCTTTTTTCATTACGCAATTACGCAATACGCGACGCCATTACTTTCTTTAGTTAGCGTCTTGTCGCGCAAAGACACACAGTGAAATTCTTGTGATAGTTTTTTTGAATTACCTATTTATTTAGTGTTTTATGATTCAAATAACTAGTAAAATTTAGCTCGCTAAGTGTTCGGTTCGTTCGGTGTTCATGTGCTGTGATGATTTGTTTGTAGTTACCTACTGTTTGGATTATTTGTTATTGTTCACGACGACGGAGGTTGGTGTTTCTATTCTATTTTACGTACGTTAGGTACCTATAGGTTTTACCCAAATCTTATTTAGGTTATATTCGTGGTTTTTAAATATTTTTGTCTGTAGGTACTCAAAGAATGCGTGTATGCGTGTCATGGTTTTCTTAACAGGTACAGAAGGCGGGTACGGACGGCGCATGCCGCGGGCTGTGGGTTTTCTTTATTCGGTTGATTTTGTTGCACGAATTTGTAAATAATTTGTAATTAATTGGTTTCTGTGTGCAGACCTGCAGTGCATGTACTTAATTTGGTTTATTTTTGTTTTGTTTTTAACAAAGGACAACTTTTTATTTTGCATGATAGGTATAAGGCAAGCTAATTTTTACTGTGTTTTGATTTCTAACGTAAATTAACTATATATATTGTCTGTGTGTTTAACGTGTGCGTACGCAACTAACGGCTTTTTTCAAAGCCACTTTTGTCATACTTGACATACACTCTTCATGTAATACCAGTGATGTCATGTATGGCGAAGGTGGTGAACACTAACTGCAAGGATCGCACGTAGAAACAGTTACCGCACTTACTTCAGCACTGCTTTTTGGGAACTAAAAGATTTATTAAGGTAGGTATGTTTTTTTAATTAATGGAAGGGGCAAACACGTACTCACGCCATACACCTTTTTTTGCTCCGGCTTGTCTAATTATTTACGTGACGCTTCGCCACTGCTCTCTCAAAAGGTAAATCGGGGAAGGTTGACGTATACATGACCGCTCTGCACCTCCTCAACACGAGCCGTTCAGTATTCTTTGTATGAAACTTCATACTGTAACGCTCACTTATCGGCATCAGAACGACAACGCCTCGCCTCGGCACAAGCTAGCAGTCGTCCACTGAAAAATGTATAGTATTAACACAGATCAAAGATCACTTTCAATGTCTCACTTTGAGCTGATCTGGTGTCGAGCGGTTGTCTGCGCCAACCTTTAAGCCCCTGGAAAATAGGGGCGTCCCGCAGAAATCGGGACGTCTGGCAACACTGTCGCATCAACCGCTAGCGCTACCCATGGAAGTCAACCTCTAAACTGGCTCGTATAGTCTGACCAACGAGTCTTTACACAAGTATTTTTTCCTAATTCTTCACATGGCAACAATTTTAGCTACCAATTTTAACAAGCTGTCACATTATCAGTACAGTCGAGGCGAGTAAGTAGCGAAACAAAACTGTTTTATCGCACTTTGACGTATCAGTGGTCTGCTTCTATTGGCTGACGAACTATATCACGTGGTTGGTTAGTTTAATTTTTTTTAAGTACCTAAACAAACGGAGTATAGTGATATTTAAAATTTACCCCCATTTTTTTTGCATCAACATTAACAACTCACTGGTCAGATTCTCTCGTATGACTTCCCTCGCTCGATTGACCGTTTGACAAGAAGCTGTTTTCAAGAACTTAACACCTCAGTACCCTTACCATGAGTTACAATTACCATACCCGCTAGCGAGTCGATTTCTCTGTCCCTCGCACTCTTAAGAATACTGCGAGGTCTGCGAGGGACAGAGCATTCGACTCGCTAGCAAGCACGGTAATTGTAACTCATGGTAAGGGTACTGTAGTCCATTTCGTAAACATCTGATCGACGCTTATATTCATCTCGTATCGATATATAATCAACCATTGCATACTATTAGTTACGTATCCAGTTTAAAAACACGCCCATATTTTTCCGACATACATTATGCTTATTGATAATAATCATTAAGTTAATACGTCTATTTACTTAGCGAGCTGATATGTGGGAATTTAAATGGTATCGAATTGGACCGGTTGCAAGTCGATTTGAATACGTCCACGTTTACCAAGATATTTGAGTGATAGGTTAGCGTTTGGATCTGAATCATATCAGTTACTAGCGGCCCGCATGTAAGGCTGCGGCTCCACTGAGGCGGAGACGAGCGGAGCGGAGCGGAGCTGTGCCAATATTAACCAATAGAAGGCGCATGCGGTCACGTCGAGCGCGCCTTGCGCACGTTAGTTGAGATTCTATTGGTTAATATTGGCACAGCTCCGCTCCACTCCGCTCATCTCCACCTCAGTGGAGCCGCAGCCTAACACCCGTACATAAAACATAAACCAGAATTTATAATCACTACATCACTACATAGTATAAAACAAAGTCGCTTCCCGCTGTCTGTCTGTCCCTATGTATGCTTAGATCTTTAAAACTACGCAACGGATTTTGATGCGGTTTTTTATAATAGATAGAGTAATTCAAGAGGAAGGTTTTTGCGTATAATAAGTTTTGGATTATGTACGGGTATTACAGAAAACTGGCATAAACCGGAGCGATGCGAGGGCGGGTCACTAGTAGGTACTTAAAAAGGGTCTATATTGACTGACATTATTATTTCTAGTCATAATGTGCTTTAGGTCATAATCATCGCAAGTCATAACGTGGTTTTTTAAAGAAACTGTTACTTTTTCAGGATTTTTATTAATCAAACCTAACCTAACCTAGCCTTGTCTACACGTTAGATATTTCAGAACTTCTGAAAAGTTTACAGTTTCAGCGATATAAAAAATTATGACTATCAAAAATTATGTCAACAATTACATTATGACCAATAAAATTATGGGAAACAAAGGGCTCCCACATAAAAAGCTTCGTTTTGAATCACTATCGACTGATGAAAACCGCTGCATTAAAATCTGTTGCGTAGTTTGAAATATCTAAGCGTACAGTCATTCAATTTGATTTCAAATTGATATTTTTCCTTATTGACGTATAATTTCTAGCGGTCAATTTTCATTTGTACTAAATCAATTATAAAAATATAATTAAATGAAAAATACTTCCATACAAGAAACGTGATTTCTTTGTCGTTTTTGGTTCGATCTTTACAATCGCTGTATCTCTTGAGCCGTAATAGACAAAAAAATATTCAAAAAGCGAATTAAGTACAGTCAAGGACTTTAATTGTTATGCCACACATAACGTTAATCATTCATTTAAGCGTAATTTCTGTCATTTGGTTTGACGCTGTCATTATGACAGGGTTCCATAGTGGCATAACAATTAAAGTCCTTGACTGTATGTCGCTATAGTAAAAATTACAAAAATGCTACGGAACCTTTCGTACGCGAGTCCGACTCGCACTTGACCGGTTTTTAAATGATTTAATCTATATTTATAAATACAACTGCAAACACCCAAAATTCCAAGAAAACACATATTAAATTACAGCCTTAATCATCTACATACAGTTTCAAACTCCAATATAAATCGATGTAATCTACTCTCAAAATCGATCACTTCAGCTCTTTCTATCTATCATGTCACGGCTAAGTGTAACAAGGATAGGGTTTCAGCTTTCCATGTTGACACAGCAGTATCAGCGTAGTACATACACTTTCCCTGCCGCGTGATAACAGTGACGTTTAAAATGTGTGAGAAAGCGCGCCAGTGTGCGTGAGAGGGAAAACGCATTGCGCCCGCGCACCCAAATGGCACCTTGTAAAGATCGCGGGAACGCGGTGGATGCGAAAAGCACAAGACCGGTCTGAGTGAAGAGCCTTGGGGGAGGCCTATGTCCAGCAGTGGACGTCTTTCGGCTGACATGATGATGATGATGACCCAAATGGCTAATAATAAATTGGGACATCATCATCATCATCATCATGTCAGCCGAAAGACGTCCACTGCTGGACATAGGCCTCCCCCAAGGCTCTCCACTCAGACCGGTCTTGTGCTTTTCGCATCCACCGCGTTCCCGCGATCTTTACAAGGTCGGGACATAATGTAGTACAATTAAGTGACTTTAGCGCTACTTGCTATATTTTTTTAATGCAAGGGAGACGAGCAAGAGGGTCACCCGATGGTAAGTGATCACCGCTACCCGTAAGCACCCGCAACATGACACATGACGTGATACGAAAAGTCCCCTCCTTCCCCACGGCACTACTAAGCCGCACTACTGACCAATGATTTCTATTTCTAATTAAAATTTGACGGAGTCGCGGAGCTCCTTTTTCTGGGTGGTTTGGCCCTTCGGGCCTGCTGAACAACTAACATAACCTAAACCTACCTCATATTTATGATACTAGTTTTGGTCAGTAGTGCGGTTTAGTAGTACCGTGGGGCAGTCCCCGAAAAGTCACGTGATCTACCAGTAGGGTTGCCACCCGTACTTTATAATAAAGTATTTTAGCTTCCCGTACGTTATATTTTACGCAACACATAAAGTACGGCAAAGTACTTTATTTATGACATTCGGTTTTTAATGGTCATATTTTTCTTATAATCAATAAATTTAAACTAAATTGTACCTGACCGTCAAAAACCCTCGACAAAAACTTTGTTTTGCCATGTTTGAACGCGATTGATACTTTAATTGTTGCCAAATACGCTGTTAGAATAAGCAAGGTCTGATGAGTGATAACTTGATAAGAAATATGTACATAAAAATAATTAAAAAAATACTTTACATTTATGCTGCGTACTTTATTTTTATTCCTCTGTTGGTAAGTAATACTTTATTCTGTTGAAAAAAAGGTGGCAACCCTATCTACCAGTGACGCGATTGGTTTAAAAACAAAACGAATAGAAACGCTAGTTAGCTATCTTGGCTAGGACCTCAGAAGAATCGCAAGAGCGTCCCATGGGAAAAGAGTAGGCTCGTATTTGTATCGTATTCATTTCGTTGAGAAGTCCATAAACTTAAAAATACGACTATATAATATTGATTATAGAAATCTACGCAAGTATTAAACAGAATAAAAAAAATCGTAAAACATAATATTTACATTGGCTACAAGTTTAACAAGCGTTACAACTTTACTGAACACATTTAATTAATTCCCATGCAATTAACACCACGTTATGGTACACACGAGTTAATTAAAACCATATTATAATTCAAATTTACATACATTACCCTATTAAAGTATGGCAAAATCACTTAAGCCTTGCGTTCACATAACTGTGTAAACATTCACAAATAAATTCCAATCGCAACGGGCGGTATGTTTAGACTAAACGAAAGAATGTTATTTTACCCAAACCCCTAAATGATATGCAGTCTGCACAAATTTTGCCATCTATGAGCCAATTTTGGTACGGTCACGGAAGTTAATTTGCCACCCTTTTCAAAGAAAATCTGCTTGAAGATGTCATTGTCAATTGAGATGTCACGTCATTTTTAATTGACAGGAAACTCAACCTTATTGCTGTAGAATGTCACATTGACTTTGGACCTAAGGTGGGTCACAAATTAAATTCCTTGACTGTACTACAACATAAATTAAAAAAATTGGTTCATAGATGGCGCCACCTCACACCATTTAGATCTCTACACAGTACAAAACAAGGTCTGTTTTCGCCGTCTGCCCCCTCTATGTGTACAGCCAACCAATTTGATTTCTAGGTCGCTACGGACTAAAAGACTTCCTATGATTTGGTTTACAACGTCACGTTGACAAAGTCCATAGTTTGGGGTACGGAACCCTAAAAACGAACTTATTAATGCTTTACAGAGTATTTATATAGATATATCAATTCATAAAACCCAAAACATTTTAAGTCTGCCAAGAAATAATAAATCATTCCAAAATCCGTTGCTAATTGATTTGGTAAGGCTATTGCGAACAAGGTTAGGTTTTATTGCCAAAACGCCTTTGCGCGCACCGATGTGGAAGAGAACTCCATAATGGGTCTGTTTTGTATGGAGATCAGGGAGACTGGCCCTGAAGGCTCGGTTTCATCGCATGTTTTTTCACGATACATTGCGTCGCTGCAATAGCTTTCGGCTCAGAAATTTTGAAACAACCCATCAATGCGAGCGAGCTATCGACCAATGAAACTGGGCCTTGAATGCGTTAACGACGGTCCACACAGCGATGTACACTTCAGGACAAAAATATGGTAGCGGTTAGTTTTCAAAATATAACTATGTACAGTCAACAGCATAAATAAGTGATCATTTATGTACCTTGTCACTTCAACGTCGTGTTTGAAATGTCATAACAAATTGTGAAACGATTAAAAGCGACAAGGTACATAAATGATCTCTTATTTATGCTGTTGACTGTACAGTCACCCAATAAAAATGTTGAGCATACTTAGAACCTTGTCATTGTGAATGTCGTTGTCATTGTCATGTGTGTCATTTGATGTTCCGTTTGAAGTTTACTATGACAATGCACTAAAGTGTTTAACATTTTCATTGGGGTACTGTACTATCGCGATCGTTAATTTGTGACCCATTTCAAGAAAAATAGGCTTGAAGTCGTCAATGTCATTAGAGATGCCAAATCATTTGTAATTAATAGAAGACTCAACCTAATTGTTGTAGAATGTCAGAATGACTTTGGACCTAAGGTGGGTGGGATTTTATTCTATCTCGATCTATAGTTAAGAATGAAATGTTCACCTAATTCAGACATTTGTTCGCGAATACTATAATATTTGGTACCTCGTACACTTTTGGACAGTATAGGATAAGTATCTCAGAGACCCACCACCGCGATGACGGCGATGGTGATGTTGGGACGGGTTGTTGTGTAGTTGTGAATATATAAATCTCTTATTCAATTTCATTGTATTTTAAATATTGGTGCATATAATACTAAGTTAACACACTATTAAATGAATACTAAGATGTTAGCATGAAACCGAGATCCCTGTTTTTTCTGAAGGTTGCTAAGAGAATGAGAATATCGATCGATATCTGAATCGATCATAATGATTTTGAATGATTTAGATCAATAAAAGAAACGTAAGAGTGGCCAGGAACGAAATTAAAAAAAAGCTTGTAACAACCCTGTTACAACTTGTACAGTCTGTTTCTTTTTTTAGTTATTTTTAATGATAGAGATCTTACACAAATTGTCCTAGTCCCAAACTAATCTATTTCGTTTTAGTTTATATTGGGTCTCTATTGTACTGGGTAAAACCATATGGTCTTTGACGTATTGTTTTTAACTCGTTCTTTATTTTCTAGTAAATAAGAGCTATCAAAACGTCAAAGGAGTACAATGTGTATTAAGGGTGGTAAAGACAGAATTACAAACGAGAGTCTGTTAGAAGCCCGAAGCCTGAGGGCTTTAATGACTCGAGCTTTGTATTTCCTTTACCACCCGTATAACATACAATGTTTTTCATCACAATTGCGAGGAAATGAAATAAAGCCAGACAAAAGATCATATTTTTAACTTACGATTGTCACTAATAGTTTTAGCCGCGTTGGCGATGTCCGGCGGAGTCGCATTATCCATTTCTCCGAATGACGACATGTGTTTTATTGATATATAAATTTTAATGTGTGCACAAAGACACCCTTTTAATTATTATTTTGGAATCACACAGTTTATAATCAGTATTTATAAATTAGCGGCAGACTACATCATTGTCTATGACTTACCACAGATAATGTCAAACGTGTTCAGGAGTCCGATTCTAGTGACAGTCGAGATCAATAGTTTATAAGCGAGATTTTTTGAAAATTGTATGCAACTGACATTTCACCTCGAACGAAACTTCATATCGAATGGCACAAGAATTGGGGTCCTGGCGTATTATGATAGTTTGAGTCCTCGTATTATATTTAAAAAAAAGCTATTACGCACGATAGGGCGTAATGGTAAAAAAAAGGCCCGCGGGTATTATTTTGGATGTACGGTCGTTTATTCTAGCGTATTAGACCACTATTTACGAGCAAGTGTGGTGAAAATGCAATAACTGATTTTAAAAACTACGTATATGACTTTTAGATAGAGGATGCTCCCTAATTTAGCTGACGTTACTTTTACGCGTACATCTGTTTATTATAAAATGTTATGGTCTACGGTGCTGATTGTAACAAATGATCTTTCATTGATGATGTCGCACATGTCAATGTGTTGACAATTACGACGTCGCCGCCGCCTCACATTTTAATGACAGCCAAGTTGTGTTATTCAATCTTTTACTACTTTAAAACTTTAATTTATCTCAAAACTGTGAAAATGAGTGATGATCTTTAACGTCGACGCGTGCGCTTTCTTTAGGGCGTGCCACGGTGACAAATAGGGCAACATTTTTAAACTCCGCGAGTGAGAGGAAAGCATGAAATATGGTAGCAATTACCGCTTCCGCGCTCGTTCGGCTCATGTGCTTGCGAACTCTGTAATCCTTAAAAGTAGGTTACTAGATTTGTTTCAATTATGCTGTAGATACATGTTTTTGTCTAACTTTCTTCATGCTGATAAAAATACTATCCTTAACACGCCATTGTCCTTACAATGAACAGGGCCTGAGGGCTCAGACAAGATATGGTCGCCTTATCGCGGTGGATAAAGCATCCATCACTCTCGCACTTACATAGTGGTCAGAAAGTGACAGATGTTTTATCTAGACGATAAACACGACTATAATAGGCGCGAAGTATTAGTAAAGCTAAGTCTCATTCAATCTCACACTAGCACGTGCGCGTCAATTCTCTCTTAAAACATTGTTTTCTTAGTTGACTTTGACGCATTAGACGCATCTCTGTAATGAACTTGCTTAAGTATCACTCTGCCGTTGTTCGTTATGTCATCTGTGTTTTGTACGTTTATTATTTGATAACACACGTATTTTTTGCATGCTGCCGTTCCGCTGTATTCGTCAGCCCTTCATATTCTCAGATTGACATATTAAATTAATCTTAGTCATCTTTTGCGCTATAATTCGTTTTAAATCAACACAAGCAAGGTCACGTTTCCACATTTGACCCACAGCCCCCTATATCATGAATAAGTATGCGGATATTTCTTGGTTTGCATCACGCCGTATATGAGTCAGCTGTTGTGGCTTCGCCTGTTCGCCATTTTGTTCGCCTTATTCGGTTATTTGTTTGTTTTTCCCCACTAATCGGAATTTTAATTGATTTTGGTTGGATCGATATCTGATGGTTATCGGATCGCTTTAAAAGGTGCTGGTGTGAGGCGTAGTTACTGCGTTTAACTTGCAGGTGTTTTTCAAGGAATTAAGTTGAGTTCATCCCTGGTGACTAATACAGGGTGATAAGAATCTCAAAAATGTATGTTTACTTAGCTGGGCGACCAATGTAATTGCGAATGCTCTATCTTTGTAACTTAGCTTGTAATTTTATAATGTTGTCTCCTGGATTCTCCACCCATTGGCTAAGCTAGAAGGTTGTCTTGTAACATCCCTATGTTGGGCTAATCGGGATCATTGAGTTAACCAGTAGAACACAAAAAAATTACAAGCTCTTAAAGGACATCTTTTGCACTATTATGGGTAGGAGTACCCACTTACTCCTGTCATAGGACGACCTTTTTTTTATTTATCCTCTGACCAGAGAAATGGGAAACGAAATCTTCATTTACAAACTGTACGTAGTTGATCAGCCTGTACGTTTATACCTATCCAGTGAGATTTCGCCATACTGAAATTCAATCAAGCGCTGTATTAGGGCCGTTCGGCGCCACTCGTCTCCGGCGGAGATTGCCGAAGGTCTCTAACACTATTTAATTGCCATTGTTCTGCGCATGGGCGGCTAATAGCCCCGTGGCTTCTGTTTTTGGAATGCGGAACAACATGTTACTAGAACAAAAGGATGTAAGTGTTGAGGTATTTTGGGCTCTTACGCTATTTCAGAAAGGATAGTGCGTTTGAATTGAACCTTGAACTTGGCGCTTGTGTTTTAATAAATACCATTAGTGTTGTGTTGGAAACGATTGTAACGGAAATTTTATTTACTAATTAATAAGACCCTTGAATTGAGATTACCTGAAAATATAGCGTACGCGATGAAAATAGGTTTTTTTTATAAGTGAAAAATGTACCCTGTCAAATATCATACTCGTATCAAATAACCTGAGTGGTTTCTTAGTGGTCTCATATGTGCTGTTCAAATATTCTTAATTGGCAGGCGAGTTGTTCGAGGGAAAACCACCCTTGCATCTACAAGTTAAGTATTGTCATTGTCATATAGGTAACATATTAAATAAAGACTGACTGTTGAGTTTCTTGCGGCGCTTCGCCTCAGCAGTGGTCTGCTTTTGCACCGCGCTGGTAGATTTTTGAAGTGTAAAAGTGCCCGTGCGGCCTATATACTGTTTAAAACATCTTTTATTTAAATTAAATTAAATATGGGACAATCTCTCAAAAATTTACCAAGTCGGCTAGTCCCAAACTAAGCTCTAGGGTACTTAACAACGTAGAAATACATACTTAAATACATAGAGCAGACCCAAGACTCAGAAACATACTAGGGCTCATCGCACAAATATCTGCCCTTACCACGATTTGAATCCGGGACCACTAGCTTCGTAGGCAGGGTCACTACCAACTAGGCTGACGTGTCGTCCAATTTCTTTTTATCTTTATCATGATGATGATTCCTCAAAGCTTCTGTAAACAGATTGAACACGATCTACTTCTCTATTACAATAACACCAATCACGACTCACCTTCGTCAACAAGCAACGGAGCCCTCGCTGAACGACTTCCGCCATATGGGTGCGCCGGCGCAGCGGTCACACTGTTGGTTTTTATACAAACAAAACGCAACTCGCGGCGGGACCACACGTGTGCGCTAGGAGCAGGGCTGCCAGTTGGAAAAGTTTCATACCAAAAAAAGACTAGCTTTGCGAAGTGTAGTTTTTTTTGCTGTCATCTGCTTATCGAGTCCTGAATAACGAGTCCAAACGTTAAGGTCTTCCGGCTAGCATGAGATCAGTTCTTTGACTCTATAATATTGCATTTTTATCGGGCTTACATATGTACGAATGTACTTGACCATAATGTACAGTGATTACATATTTGGTAGGTAATGTTTGATTAATATTTCTGATTTCCTCTTAAGAGGTGTACTTGGAGCTAGTTTTCTTCTAAATTAGACGAACTTTTCCCAAAGGGGTTCTGAAACGAGTAGCATTTTTACGGCACCGTGTTTAGGGTACATAAAGGCGTCTTTCTCTTACATACAAAGTACGAGTAAAAGAGCAATATTTGTGGGCTAAAATTAATGGTGGTGAGAAGTTGATCGTTAGGATTAAAATTCTGAGTAGTTATTAAAACAACAAAAAAAACACGATACGTTAAGCTCGACAAAACAGTTTTGATTAGCTGTGTAACAGACGTGATTAGGTTCGCTTACATTTAATTAAGTACCTAAATAAACGCAGTATAGACAACCCTGCCTGTGACGTACCTACATGTCACCTGCTTGTGCCGACCCTGCGGCCCTGTGTGGTCCCTTCCTGGTACTATAACTGTATATTGAACGACAGAAACATTGTAGTTAAACAGCTAGGCGAATTTATTGACGGTCGCCGACGCCGCCGCTCGCCGACGAAGGGGACTCCTATTGCCCTTTCTTACTTATTAATGTAACAATTTACTAAAGCTTTATAGGATACTAGCTTCTGCCCGCGACTTCGTCCGCCTACATTTCGACTATCGTTGGTCTCTCTTACTTCTTAAACTAGACAGTAATTTCGACCTTGGTTAATTTAGCAACAAAACACTACAAGCTACATCAAAATTATTACAGTATTTTTGAATTTATTTATTCTTTGATTTTTTTTTTGAATTTTTGCCTGCCAATGTATATTTACTATTTAGTCGTGTGATTTCATAGTAGGTAGTCTAATATTATTTTTTTATTTTTCAGGTAAGACTGAACAACTCATGCAAGAGGTGAACAAACCATCGGTACCTATGTGTTAGAAAAATCGACTATTGGACGACGCCGTTGGCCTAGTTGGTTACCTTGCCTACGAAATCTAGCGTTCCTAGGCTCGATTTACTCGAACCAATAGCCAGAGATGGGCATTATTCGAATAATTATTTATTCGAATAATCATTCGAAAAAATAATATTTCTTAATATTTTTATTTGCGAATTATTTATTCGTCGAATAATTTATTTGCGAATGATTTATTCGCGAATAGTTTATCGACGAATTAATCATTCGACTACTTTTCGAATAAGTAACGAATAATTTATTAATTTATTAGAGAAAAATGGAGCAGGTATAATAAGTAGTACATAATAATTTTTCTTGGCAATTCAATCAACGAATAAATTATTCGACGAATAATTTATTCGAATAAGAATAATCATTCGAGAATTTCATTCGTTAATCGCGAATAATTTGGTTATTCTTATTCGTTATTCGTCATTCGAATAAATTTTGCCCATCTCTGAATACGACTTGGGTGGGGGCCTTCAAAAAACGAGCCTACTCTTTTCCCAAAGGCCGGCAGCGCGCCTGCGACTCCTCTGGTGCTGCGGGTGTTTAAGGGTCGCGATGATCACTTACCATCAGGTGGCTCGCTTGCTCCTCTGCCTCCTTTTTCACATAAAAAAAAACTCCTGCTAGCCCCTCGGCCTGAATGGGAACAATGCAGATAGCGGATCATCCTTGACCGCACCTGTGGCTGCGCGTGCGCAACAATGCGCCTGCGCCGAACAATGGCCGGCATGTTGCCGTCCTATGCCAATACGCAGTAACTACGATAAACCTCCTGTAGTAATATCAACCTTATTATTAACCTAATAGAATTGAATCTGCTTTGGTGATTGAGTTTAAGATACTGCTCACAAGCCAGTGAGGCCAGCATGGCGCCCCGCGGCGGGTAGGATACCCAGTGTAGGACGCTAAAAGACTAAAATGAATAAGTATCGGTTGTTTATAAATACAATAGACGACGCAGTAGCCTAGTTGGTAGTGACCCGGCCTAAGCTAGCGGTCCCGGGTTCGATATCGGTATGGGCAAATATTTGTGTTACGAGCGCGAGTATTTGCTCCATAACCTTGTATGTGCTCTGGAATCTTGTATTTGCTCCTGAATCTTATATTTGCTCCTGAATCTTGGGTGTTTTCTATGTATACTCGTCTTTAAGTATGTATTTCTCTATATAAATTTATCGTTGTCTAGTACAGTCCACATCATTAATAAGTGATCATTTATGTACCTTGTCACTTTAACGTCGTGTTTGAAATGTCATACAAAATTGTGAAACGATTGAAAGCGACAAGGTACATAAATGATCACTTATTTATGCTGTTGACTGTACCCATAGTACCTTTTTGGTACCTTGTATATTTAATGTCATGTTTAAACTGCCATGAATTGTCACAGCGATTAAAGTGACAAGGTCCTAAAGTGTATACCTATTTATAAAATCGATTGTACAAGCCTAGAGCTTAAATTGGGACAAAATTGACCTATATGAAAATTAAAAATATTAACATCAATCTTATATCCTCGTAAGGCCCACGTCAAATTTCGTTACTTCGAAAAAGAATCTTATGT
This sequence comes from Acleris literana, assembly GCA_946894065.1. Taxonomy (NCBI): domain Eukaryota; kingdom Metazoa; phylum Arthropoda; class Insecta; order Lepidoptera; family Tortricidae; genus Acleris; species Acleris literana. The sequence goes on from OX335674.1 coordinate 19,759,030, forward strand.
CAGTCAACTAAAGTCAAAAGTCACTTTGACAGATGTCCTAAATTTAGGACATCGGGCCTTACGAGGTTAAAAACAGTACCATCACCGTCTTTGAATTTTTTTTATGGCAACGAGAAGGCACGCGAGCACTCTTGCCACCTGATGGTAACTGGGATCTGAGACCCATAGATATTTGAAACCTCAAAACTGCAATCCCAAGACTTCAAATGCGTTCCGTTGTCTTATCCCCACACCGGAACACAGTAATGCGAACACTACCTACGGCTTGGCGGTGGGTTGGATAAGATGGTGGTAGCTAATTAGACGGGGACTGTGAACAAGGTCCTACCACCACTTAAAATCCTTAATATTTATTTCATGATAAGATTGATGAGTATTTTGCCCGAGTCTTGCATAGTTTCTATGTACATATAGAAGTACCTATACATATATATTTTTCATATCGCACCTTCAGAACAATAGTGACCTCATTTAAAATTTCAGCTTTCAAACTTCAAGTCATAAATTTATTATTAAAGAGACCTAACTCGAAATTTAAAATTTCTGCATTAGGTCACTATTGTTAAAAAGGTGCGATATTACAAGCCTAAGCTAAGTTTGGGACTGGGTCAATCTATGTGAGATTGTTTCATGATGTTTATTAGTATTATTATTTATTAACCTAATTATTTGATTACCCCTGATGTTCGAAGTTCATTGACGTATTAAGTATGTCAACATCGCTTCCTCACATCAAACTGTATACTTTTACAAACTCGTATCTCACTCAACCTCAGTATTGCAAAAACAACCGTGCTTCGCTTTAAATAAAGTTTTAAACAGGAAAAAAATGTAAATGTTACACATGATATTTATATATTTGTAAATTAACCATCAGTCTGATGTTAATTGACCCCCAATCAAGGTGAAAGTCGATCGCTCTTCAATGACCTAGATTGTGTTGGCGATCTAGATTGTGTTATTGAAATTGAGACTTTATCTTGATGTTGTTAAGACCTACATGTATTTTGGGTTTTACCACTATTGACCCTAATTGGTAATCAGACTAAAGGTTACATATATTGATATACGCAATGTGTCTTTTGCTTTGTTTTGTTGTTGTATTATATGTACCCCTTCGAGTAATAAATATTTAAAAAAATATTGTTGATATAACTTACTAGGTACCTACGTCTACGTATTACGTTACGTATATCATATCTGGTAATTTTGCTATCCTTTCTTGGAATACTTTGACATATTGTAACGCGATCAATATTTGGAATAATTAAACCCTGTAAGTTCTGTTAAGTAAGTTCTGTAAGTTCTGAAGTTAATATCTAAAATCAAAATCGCGAAATCTCTTTTTTATTAGAATTTGCACTTGCCAAAAGTCTTGAAATAAGACATACATAAGGGATAAATTCGCCTTCGTACTTCTTTTTTCGTTAAATTGCCTGTCTTTTGTATTTCTTTTTTATTCTTATACAAAAAAGAGTAAATTAAAATTCGATAGGTACCTAAGTTACCCTTTCCGTGAATCACCGTTACTCAAAACCTTTTCCGATTTTGTTCCAAGAACATGACCCCATTTATATCCAAAATCGATAATAAATCCTTAATCACAGCTATGCAAATATCGCCGTTTCTCTTACAGTGTTGATTCCATGCAAATGTATGCTCAACACATTGGGTGCCAAGCTACCCGAATTTCATACAAACTTGACTCAGTTTTCAAATCACGGGCATTAAATAAGCGACCCGAATTCGGAAAGATAATCCTAAAAGTGCATTAACTGTGATGAATGGGCTATGTAACACTTATGCAATGAGCAATAATGACCTCAATGTAAAAGGATACAAGTTCAGTTGTTAATGTATCGGAGTTATGACTTTATGACATTTCGTCATTAGGATTGTATGCGTATTTCTTTAATTTGAGTATGACGAATTGTGACGCAATGATGAACGAGGCGTGAAATGCAAGAAGTTTGTGACACGGGCGTTCTACTTTTTTCTTGAACATGCACTTCAAGCACTGAACGCAGAAAAAGCTAATAGGGGTCGTTTCTTCGATTTCTGCTTTAACACTTGTAGACTAGGTATCACTTGCGTTTCTGAAGATTACAGTGGCGCTAGACGAGATGAATTCGGCGAACAATATTGTTAACTAAAATGTTTAGGGTTGAAGTAAGCTGCCGAACGGTCGCATCGCGCCAGCGCTGATGTCAATTCATATATTTTTCGAAAGTCGTTAATGCTACAGACATCTTTGTTTAAGTTTCAGCGTGTTAAGTTATTTATTTCTATAATGGAAAGAAATTTAATCCGTTTGAGTTTTTTCCCTAACGTTGAAAAAGTAAAATGAAATGAATTACTGGCCAGTGTCTGAGACGAAATCAAATAAAAAAACAAAAACGGTTTAATTGTGAACGTTTAAAAAAGGAACTCGAAGCGATCAGGTGACTAACGCCAGGGAATGTATTATACGGATAAAATCGAAAGTATGACGCAACAACGTCCCGTTTTCACGCTTTCTAATTAATTGCATAATTCTCCGGTTGTTAATTGGTGGGCGGGTAATATAGGGTTGCCAGGGAATGAGCCTGAAGGAGTTGGGGTTTTTTGTTAAATGTTGCACGCACCTAGTTATTATGTTATTACACAGGGGTTTTTATTAAATGCTTTATTATTATTTTAATATTTACAAACTAGCCAAAACTCGCGTCATTGCGTCATTCGCGTCCGCGGATAATTGATAATAAATAGGTCAAGTCATTTTTCGACTTTTAAACTGTCTTCCTTAACCTTCTTTTGTCCTTTCTTTTTATCTTTAATTATATTAGTTTAACCCGGTTTATATGTTGAGGTGATGTTATTCGAGTCGAGGGGTTAGGTTTTGATGCGTAGATAGAAAAACACCATAGAGCGCTATAGAGCTTGCAGTTTGATGATCTACGCACAGCGCCCACGCGCCTGCGCTTGCGCACATTCTCACGCATGATGGATAACGGCGCCTCGGCTACAATAAGGGAATGATAATGGGCTTTATCTGCGATTAGGAGATTAACGCTTCATTAGAGTCATGGATTCTCTGTTAGTAACTTAAAGGTTAAGGCGTTAATCCGAGTTTGTATCACTAAATAAAAAGACTAAAGGCGACGATAAAATGAATCACGAAGAGAAAGAAAATGTAAATACCCTTTGTATTTTTAGTTCTACGTTTTTAACTAACTATTATTCTTTGTTTTTAACTAAAGCGCTAAAATAGGCCTGATATTCTTTGTAATACCCCCTCCAACTATGTTAACCCACTCCTTTCTGCTGTGCATGATACTGTTTGTACTGCTAACTATGGCACTTTTGTGACGCGAAGCAAGACTCGTTCGTTGCTGGTTGCTGGTCGCCACTATTTCTTCGTTTTTCTATGGCAATACCCAAAGAACCAATCTCCCGCTCACTCCGCATTTACCAAACGTGCTGTCCTTTCACGTGTTCCACGCCCGGCTCTTCATCTTCATACAAAACCGACGCGATATCGTGTCCAACCAAACATGTTAAACACAGAAATTGATTCGTCATAAGCCCCGGTCCTGTTATCCCAAGCGTGGGATCGCCGCGGGGGCTTCACGGAACTTGGGTTATTACTGAACTGCCTGGGCGCACGCTAGCTGCAAATTTACGAATTTCGTTCGGCAATCATCGGCCTTTATCGCCTGGCAGTTTAATTTACGTTCGTCAAATTCGTCGGCCATTACAATCGGAGTTGGAGCCGGTTGGAGTTAATTGCCAGGTGCTTGCGAACCGTATGGATGGATGAATGTAGGTGAATCCTGGCAGTTTTGGAAGTAACAAGCAAGTATATATGCTAAACCATAATCTCTGTTATTCAATACACCCTAGAACGTTAGTGCAATCAACTATGAAGACCACCTTTTGACGAGTTAGCTGTCCTGGTCCCGGGGCAAATATTCGTCTGATGAGCTCAAGTATTTGTTTCTGGATCTGTTTTCTATGTATTTCTCTATAAGTATATTTATATTTGCCTGGTACATGCCTAGAGTTTAGCTCAACCATATTTAGTTCATTTTTAGAATTACCAGAATACTTTTAGTTTAGCTCCCTTTTTGATTGTTTAATGAACCACGTTATGTCGCTTGTTAATAAAACTTAGTATTATTCTAAACACACACACATGAGTCTTCTTGTCGTCTTACACTACTCTCTTGGGACTTGGCAATGCCTTATCAGGGTTGTGTCATTTTAGGCGGTTCTTGGTAGTGGATCGATACGACGGGCTGGTCTTTGAATGTGACTGTGTCATCTTGTTGGTCTATCTGTGGCTCTTTCTGTCCCTTAGTCGGGCAGGAGATTGACTTTCGTCTTCTTAGTAAGTAAACATTTGCAAGTTGACCACTTAACTTATTTGTGGGTTTGTAAAGAAAGAGGTGACGCAATTCCGAGCTCAAAGTTATTCCATAGCAATCAATCGGTTGGTGCGATCCACCGATCCAATCTGCCTCGAGTCGCAGTTAGATTGCTAATTGCTTCTATCTATTTTGTATAAAAAGGCCGTATCTAACCTTTTACAAAGCTCTCGGCAATTTGCACTGAGAAAGATTCCTCCAAGTATGTGATTGTTTAATCTTGACTGATAATTGGACAGGGAGTCGTGTCTTGTAGATAACGGCGTTTTAATCGCTCGACAATATCAATAGGAATTACTGTTTTAACGATTGATAAAGGTTGTTCAACTGTTACTTGCACGTCGGAAATTGCTCTCACATAAGCATGTCGATTGTCAATATATAATTCACGGACACTACACTTCTTTGAGCTGTCAGTAACTGTCATGTTGGAAACTTCAATAATACTTTTATTATAGCACAGTCAGCAGCACAACTTACGGCACAGACTCGAAAGAAAACTATCTATAAACGACTCTGTCCCCATCAGCCTAAGATATGTGTAGATATTTTGATCACCTAGTTGACTCAGCTACTTTTGTGGCTGGTTGTATGTTATTAACACCGGAAGGTGCCCGTTACAGCGTCGATCATGGGACTATCTTCGCCGTGACCCTAATGAGGTGTTGGAACATGCATAACAAGCTTTTGTACTCAGATTATTGACGGTTCTATTTATTTTGAGCTACCCATCTACCTTAGCAGAAGGTGTTCTTAACTCCGACCAAACAGAATGTTAGAAGTTTAATGTGTGTTACTACTTTAGAAAAAACTCGTATCTGATATTTCGAGATGTATGAGTTTGAACTTAATTCTCTTCGCGTTTAAGTTTCAAATCCTACGTCACGAAGTATGAGATACGAGGTTTTTTCGAAGCAATGACGGTATGTCTGTCGCATCATAGGTTCCAAACGGATGAACCGAATCAGACTCTTATTTTTTTAATAGAATGCCAATTTGATCGGTAGTCTAGGTTAAATTAAAAATGGTTAGGCCATTTATGAGTTGAAGAGTTGATCTCTCAAACCAACTCGAGAATTTTAAGTCAGGGTATTTACACGACATTGCAGATACAGTAGACAATTATATAGACAGTTTAGCATTCCTAAGCTTCTAAAATCCTTGTTTCATGCCAAAAAACACGCGCCATTTTGATTTCAAATTGTACAGTCGACCTTATAAGTAAGCACACTTTGGTGCTTTGGCACTTTAACATCAAGTTTACTCGGCGACTGTACCATCACAGTATTACGCGCTTAGCTTGAGAATGCCATTGTCTAAACTAAACACATTGTAATCGGTTAGTTCCACGCTAGCAACTCTAGCAAAACTACAAGCGCTTTGTTCACAAAGGAACTGATGACTGCTCCCCAACTCAAGTGTTCCGTGTGTTCCGACGCCTGCTCAGCCGACAGAGAAAAACGCAGTATAGGAGTATGAGGTTCATGTGCACATACTGCCTTTTTACAAAAGCCGTACTTGAAGATGGACCTCAGATAATGGCATAAAATTTAATAGCAGTGTAACTCTTACTTTACTGTTCGGCTTTGTATTACTATTTGCATTGTTCCGAATAACCTTAGCGCAGAACAGGATATATACGACAATATACCATGAAGATTATTGTGAAAAGTATCACTTTGTTTAGTGTAGTTTATTTATTCATCAATGTAATATTACAATATAAATTGCATTGCATGTCAAAAAATACGAAAGTACATTAAGATCGTCAAACATAAATACTAATAATCAAAGAATACAAGAAAAAAAATAATTAAAACAACAACAATTAATCATCTAATAATGGTCACTCGTCCGATGTCAATATATGTACAAACGGTTAATAAACGTCAAACACAATAAAAATATCAGCCCTTACCGGGATTTGAACCCATGACCGCTAGCTTCGTAGGCAGGGTCACTAACAACTAGGGCAGCGCGTCTCGTCAAAAGCTAAGTTTTGTTATCTGGTATTTTACTGCGTTATAATTAACTACGATGGGAAACATCAAACGATAGCGATCGTTTCCGACGTACAATTACGTCTGATATCGACACGGATAAATATTTATTTCATTATAATCAGATGTCGATCTGCATAATTAATGCACCATTTAGCGATGTTAATGGTTTACGATCGGTAATGATCGTGTCCGCTCGGCCGTCTTCGGTCGTTACTGTCACATTCTTCACTCGGTATTGTTTCGGACACGTTTATACGGATGCATCACTTGGTGGTTTCGGAGCTGTAATTGACCCATGAAAGGACACCGCTCGGAAAGTATGAAAAAAAAAACTTTGGTGAATTTTGATAAAAAGAATATGTTACGTGGCTTGATCAATATATAAAAATACTTGGAGCGCAATAAAATCCTATGACTAGTTTTTGAGAAAAAATTTTTTTAGTGAGAAACATTTTTTACATTACATTTTTCTATGGGACCAATATCCATATGATTTTTTACTAAATATTTTTTTCTCAAAAACTAGTCATAGGATTTTACTGTCCACAGAGTATTTTTATATATTGACCAAGACACGTAACATATATTTTATTTATCAAAATTCACCGAAGTTTTTTATTCCATACTTTCCGTGCGGTGTCCTTTGTAACTACAAATATATTCAAAACGGAATGAATTTTAATTGCTTTTGATTTGATACCCAAATAGTTTAAATAACATTGACTTGAATTCTCGCTTCCTAGATTTTTTTGTAAATTGAATCAACTTCTTCACGATATTTCTCGTGTTTATATTCTTAAGAACTGCATCGTAATTAAACTTAGACCCCAGGAAAAACGGTTTAATGATTTCTTTGTTTCGTTTAATGCGAAGATCATTCCGTTCGAATTATAAATGATCTCGGTTGATTGTTGATTGCCAATCAATGCTAACGTTTTATGGTAATCTACGGTTACATCGATCAATAGTTCATTAACTGTTAAACTTTTAGTACAATGAGCTGTCTTGTCTGTGTTCTATGTGAATTTAAAACGGAGCATATCAAATAATACTTTAATTTTCTTCCTTTTACATGAATAAAAATAAACACCGTCCGTTTTAAAATGGCAATTCTAAAAACGATTTTCTTGCACGCGTGCTAATCCTTTATAAAGTAGAAAAGTAACGTCAAAACGTCAGTTTCTTGAAACGTAATACGTGTAACTATAATTGTAGTGATGTAACAGTTCTTTGTCTGCGTCCTTGCAATTGCCAGCCAGTGATTAGCGCGGCTTATTAGCTGCAATTACATGCAGTTGGAACTGTTGTTCTTTGTCTCCGCGGCGTAACGGCGATATTAGAGTAATTTCTTGTATTTTGAGTGCTGGTTTTAAAGTTCGTGTGTCATGGGGTTCTTCACTATCTTTTCTTTATTCATGTATTTAATTCGTTTTTTTTTGTCAACTTAACCTCCCGGGGTTCCTTGTACTAAAACTAGTACAAAATACGACCATTCAAATAAAGCTCTAGTGCAAAGAAAGTAAAGTGTAATTTCTTTTGTTTTTATGACATAAGATGAAATTGGAAAATTGACTTTATATCATTCGTAACAGATTCATATTCCATTGACAAATTTCGTTCTATGCTGGGCCGTAGGAGGATATCATAGCTCTTATTTACTTGACAGTAATGGCGGCCGAATTGAAACATTACGATAACATACAAAGGTAATATGCGGCACTAAGTAAAGGGACCTTATTGTCGATGGCGTTTACATGGAGCATCTTTAATAATGGCGGAAGCGCCATCGACAATAAGGTCCTTTTTCATAGATAACATCACATATAGATTTACACAGTAAAAAAAAAACCCGACGAATTGAGAACCCCCTCTTTTTTTTGAAGTCGGTTAAAAATAGAGGACCTAATCGTATGTTTCATGATAGCAAATAAGGAGTTTGAGTTTTATATCAAAATTCAAGTAGGTATGTTCAGTTTGTGACTTAGTTTTTACCGTTTTTCAGGCCGCACCAATCTAGATGATTTAACAAACAATACAATACATAATATCCTTATTATTTATATATCGGGAATTTATTCAAGAGCAAATAAGATTTCGCGAAAATTCAATTAGATTTGAACCCTAAGTTGTGTTAAGGTACCTACTTAAGGTTGAAATTGTAACTAAAACCTATGTGGTTAATATAAAGCGTGTGTCTGAAAAGGGTTAAATATCATTTGCAACTCACGCTTGACAATATTCGCATTAATATGTCGCTGCCACATGAAGCCTCAGAGCCACCCACGCTACCTCCCGCTCCCGGGCACCATCACCATACAACAGATGACATTTGACATGACAGAATGTGCGCCATCTTGTGGGGAATTTAATTATTTTTTTGGTACGAGCGTGGTATCAGATCAGGTCAGTCTAATTCGTTAAGAACTCTTTTTGCGTGATCTTATGCAAATTTTGATTATTTTATCGGTGCCGTTTGTATGTTTCGTACCATCCGTACCAAAGTCCATCAATGTTTTTGAAATAAATGAGACACATTGTTATATGTTACAACTACCAGCTCCTTTGTTGCTTCTACTCAACTTAAAATAGGTATAAGTTTTCGGGCATTGAATGATCGTACCTTCTAAACAATTTCTTTTTTAACACCGTAGGTGGCTTTTTTATTTACCATACGTAATAAGACGTTTGCGTCTGCGATAGCGCGGTTATTGTCTTTGGTTTTCTTTTTTTCCGCCGCGTCTGTTTTAAATTCGGCCAGTTTTTATCTCTGTCTGCCACAATTAACACAATGGGAGGAGAGTTGTCCTTTTCTGTCTGCGCGAGTGATTTGTGACGTTTCTGGAACTCTTTGTTTGAAAATTTAAAAATGTTTGATGCTGCTTTGTTTTTTAGAGACACATGTTAATTTGAATTTACTACTAATTTTTACCGGTTTTTTTTGACTATAGGTCCTTGTTTTTATTAAATAAGCAGTCCTTAGTAGAAGCTTTAAGCTAAGCGTTGTAACTTAGTAGTTTATTGCTAACAATGAATTCCTTCGGCTTCATGTAACACCTAAATGTTTACGACTGTTATAAACTCGGTTTACGAATGTTAATCTAAGCCCTTATACGCCGATGTCGAACGCCGACTTTCACCGTATTCGCGCCTCGGACGATACCGACCATTACCTTTCCCATGCCGGTGCCAGCACGTGTCTCCGAATAAATTATCTGTGGTTCATCTCGTAAACATCTATAGGAAAACAAACTTATTTAAAACGGTGGTGGAACACGGAACTAATCGAAACACATACTAAACTATGCAGGTGACTCGACGGCAGCGCCAATATAATCGCTTCGAATAAGTTTGTATTTATAATTCATGTCGATAGTCCAAAGCTTTTGTCCGCCAATGTGTCAGCTCTATACCAATTCCATTTTCAAAAAAATATTTTTTCTAATTCATTGTGTGGCGCCGCGGGCGGTTGTTTACGGCCAGTTTCGGAGATCCCTATCTAATATTTAAAACGCGGATATTATGAATTATTATTTTACAATTATTAGATAACAATTCGTAATTCCAATTTGGTTGTGTAATCCTTTTGTTTTCGTTTTTGAATAAATTTGTTTCATTTATGTAACTTTATGTTTTTGGCCTGAATTTCACTAGGTCAGACTTCGGGTGGTCTATTATTTTTAATTGTTGTCTATTATCTGCTTAACGATTAGAAATCTGATATGATGTGATCAAATGACGTAACACGTCCATTTCCTATTTTGGTCAATGCTAATTTCCTTTAAAAAATCACATAAATAAAAACGGAACATCGAGCCAAACTTTTTTTTTTAATTCAATTTAAACAACCGCTCTATCTTGACCGAACGTCAGTGATACGTTTATTAACTCCGTTCCAAATTTAACTTTTTAAATCTTCGTGGGCGGAGCCGGAGTCATTTTTCAGTTTGACTTTTTTAATAATTTATTGAATAGGCATTAACGGTTCGGTTTAGTTTTGGGCGAAAAAAATGTCTTGTTATGACCCGATTTCTGGTAGTCGTTAAAAGATTTATGTAAGGTGGGTTAAGGTTTGGGTTTACTGAGTTCCCACGGTTTGAATTCTGTACAAACAGATAATAGCTTAAAGATACTGTTGGTGTCGTTCTAATTGTTAAGTGTTGTTTATTCTTACACACATAGTTAATGTAAAATCTATTCTGTGCTTATTAAAAATATAGGGCTGGGCTATAAACTCTTTTTGTCCCTTTTTTACATGATCGATTGAGGTGCTGAAGACCACGGAGCCACGGAACAAACAAAAAATTAACACACTGTCGCATTACCAAGAATTTGCGTTTAAAACTCAATCTAAATATTCTAACCGTGGTTTCGTAACATAATAATTTTTTTAGACATTATCATCCAATGGCGGCCTGAGAATGTCATTTAGCGTTGGGGGGGAAGAGAATTTCTAAGACCTATCCTTACAATGGAAGCCACGAGTAGCTCTGACTGTTAAGTGAATAAGAGCTTCCACAGCGTCAACAACATGATTACGATACAGAAGCAATATGGTCTCAAACAATGAGGAATATCCCCAGTTGAATTTTTTTTCTTCCTTAGGGTGTATATAATCCCCTCCTAGAAACGCCCATCCCAGCTTCAAATTTTAAATTAAGTAGAAATCAAGTACTGCCTAGCAGCAGTGTTCGCATTGTTATGTTCCGGTGTGGGGATCAGACAACCAGTAAAATAACGAAATGAGGCATTCCGTCTTATGGCCGTATTAACCAGTCCTGTCCGACGGTTTTTTAAGGGAAAAAAAAATTAAGTTTGAGATAATTTATCCTTAATTTTAATTAAATTATCGGGGAAGTAAAAAAATCATAATTTCTTCAGTATTTTATAATGAGGCAAAAAAGGGTGGTCACAAATTTCAGCCGGTGGTAGAGGACAGGTAATCTCATCTTGGCGGAGATGCCCGTCACAAGATACGTCAAAGTACCTACCTAAATGTCATTTTTGACGCATCTTGAGACGAGCATTACAGCCGAGATCGGTTTATTAAAACGGCCCTCAGTCCTCAAGATTGGGACTGCAGTCTTGAGATTGCAGTCGAAAGAATGCAAATGTCTATGAGTGATCCCATTAATCATCAGGCTGCCTGTGTGCTCGTTTGCCTTCTCGCCATAAAAAACCGAGATAGATGCGATATCATACACATACGTTACATTCGGACATAATGTATGTCAACCGTATGCGTCTAAAATTCCATCTCTATTAGCAGTGGGGCTGCTTATCGCGCATCGCGCGGCAATGAACTTGGGCACGCGCACGCGCTTTACCGCACATGTTTGCGCAACTCGCGTCTCGGGCGAATACCGATACTTTGGCTTTTTATTCTGTGCAGCCCGCAGAATAAAAAGCCAAATGCTCGCTTGCATAACATCGCTTTGCTACAGAAAAGTTGTAATTTAAAAAAAAACAGTCACGATATCACTCAAAAAGACATGGTCCCAAACTAAGCTCTAGGCTTGTACTATGGTTACTAGACAACGATAAATATACTTATATAGAGAAATACATACTTATACATATAACACATCCAAAACACAAGAATAGATACTCGTGCTTATCAGAAAAATACCTATTTAATAATAAATAATAAATATCAGGGGACAATGTCACACCAATTGACCTAGTCCCAAACTAAGCTCTAGGCTTGTACTATGGGTACTAGACAACGATATAAATACTTATATAGAGAAATATATACTTAAATACATAAAACATCCAAGACTCAGAAACAAATATTCGCGCTCATCACACAGATATCTGCCCTTACCGGGATTTGAACCCGGGACCGCTAGCTTCCTAGGCAGGGTCACTATCAATTAGGCTAAACACATGTTTTGGTTTTTTCGGATAACTTGAATCAGTGTAAAAAGATGCATACAAAAAATACCTAAGACATTTTGACATCGATAGTGGCGGCCTCTACCTTCTACAGCTGTAATATTTCTCACGACTTACGGTGTCAATTTTCCTCATCACGTCCAGATATCAAATTTATTTTAAACTCAATGGCACGGGACTTAGGTTATATTTATACGGCCGGTAATTGCTTACGTTTCGTGCGAGCCGAAAACTAACCTCTCGTAGTTGAATCGTTGACCGCAGAACTAATCGAAAAAAGGCACCATTACGTAATTTCATTTTTATGGAAACACCTTGACTTTATAAAATCGACGGTGTCTTAAAGTACTGACACACGCTGCTCAGATCATTTGGTTTTTAAAGGCGTTTATGTCATCTTTAACTCATAGCGCTTTAAATTTTCGTTGTTTTCTCTAGTTCTCCGGATATAAAGATAGAGAGCGAGGAAGAGAGACGAAAGGTTTGGGGACGGCCATCGTACGTCATCATCTTCATTAATCGTTCATCCATTCATCTTGATGATTTTTAAATTAGAAATGTTGTATGTCTGTTTAAACGCAACGACAACTGTTATACATATTGTGACAGTTATATACTCACCGAGAAAGATCCACGAATTGAAAAGTCGTACAAAACACAATAATTTACTATGAACAAATAATTCATGGATCTTTTGGGTTCCTTAGGAAAGAACCACGACAATTAAAAAATATATTTGTTGGCCATTTGGAACCTAGGTTAATTAGCAACAAAACACTAAAAGGTACATCGAAATTCGTTCAGTATTTTTGAAGTTACTTTCTGATTTAAGAAGTTAGGCTTGTGAGCAATTGTACGGACAAAAGACGGGTGGGCGGATATTTTTGCCGGTGAGTGTACATATTGGTCGCACCTTAATACCCGGCGGCGAAATGATACCAGAGACTGATCACCACCAATCAGGTGGCTCGCTTGCTTGTCTGCCTCCTTTTTCACGTACAAAAAAACGCACCAAACCTCATCAAACAGTTAGAACTCTTCACGCCCACTGAATGCGATAATCTCGTATGAAATATCAGCCTTTTTCGGCTGAAGCCACAGGTCGCTGACCCCGGGTTCACGACCGCCACGCCACTTAACTGCAAAAAACACTCGCCAGATGCAAAACGCGGTTAACATTTCACGTGATGACCGAAAAACCACGCGGGTGTTCCAACTTCAAATATCGGGATAAAAAAGTAAACGCGCGGTCTATGGTGCGATTGGTGCGGTTCGTGTTCGAAATTTGAATCGATTGACGTTTATATTTCCGTTGACGAATTTATCGGCAAGATGGCGGATGTGTTTAAGTTGACGATGGAATTTTGTTTTGGTTAAACCGTACATTTGGTGAACGGTTAAATATTGTGGTTAAATGGAATTCTCGTATGATCGTATGCTATAGTTTATTGCATTCTTTCTGTTTACCAGCTCGCTGCCGCTTTCTTTTTTACGTGCATTTTTCACATTTTCTCGCATTAACTACGTTACTTAAAGATAACTTCGTAACTTCTTCGATCGATATTTTTTTAATGGGCTATATATACGTATGTAGTTTCTTTTCTGTTTTTGTTTGTGCTTAAACCTCGGAATGTGGGAATAAAACAAAAGTGGCGGTAAATTATCGGATATGTAAACATGTTAATGACACGTGGGGAGTGATCGTGATATATGCGCCCGCGCCGATCCAATAGCTCGTAAACGCTTTGAGCGAGATACAGGGTGCACAAGATAGTGGCTGAAAGCGACCGTTTTATTTTTTTGCGAATGTTTTCATTTAATTAGCTTATTAATATTTTCTGCCTTGTTCAATTACGTTTATAATTATTTATTTTATTACCTACGTAGAGTCGACTATCGACTTTGGACCCTGTGTGCATAGAAGTGGTTAATTTGTTACAATAATTTTGGATATAAAAAACATTGTAAGGGAGAAATGATAAGGTACGCAATTCTCTTAAACTACTCGCACTTTTACCAATTACTAACCAGTGAGTTTCAGTTTTCCCGCCAGAGCGTACAAACAACATTCTCAGTAAGGTAGCTTTACCCGTAATTTATAGATTTAATCGCACCATTGTAAGTAAGCCTGTAGTTTGCGCCCGCGCCGGCGCGGCGGCGGCTGCGCTGCGTCCGCGCAGGCGCCGGCGTCGCTCATGCAATATTTATGTCTAACCGGCAATCAAACGCGCTGATTGCTAAGTACTTAGGGAAAAACTTCGCTAAGAAATTGTGCTATTTACTGGTTAATGGTCATAGTTTTTGTTTTGAAGCTTTTAAAACCACTTTAAGTGGATAACTTGTACAGTAATGCAATATAGACCACAGCTAAATCTGAGAACCTAGCTTGCTTACGTTAGCGATTTTTGTAAACTGACCATGTTATGGATTGCCATAAGCCGACGCGATGACTTGTCAGCTTCCGCCAATTCTATACATTTTGTTAGTTTTCGAAAATTGCTAAGGTTAGTGTTCTGTAAAACCTGTTCTATATGAAATTGTGCTATTAAACCGTTACCTTTTTCGTCAACCAATTGTTTTCTCAGTCTATGACCAAGTCTGCCCATTTCTCCGTATAGGCGATGAAGATTGATCCTGGTTCTTGATGTTTATACGTTTACCTACCAACTAAACGAAATGTTCTTATATGGCAAATTGTATTGAATATCGCCAGGTCATCTTAAAGCTTGTTGGATATTTATATAATGAAATATTTAAGCGAACTAAGCTAAGAAAAACAAGACAATTAAATAAAGAAACTCGTTTTAAATTAGGGTTCATTCCTTATTTGGCCACGGTTGTCTGAATATGATCTGGACACGAGTCCAACAAAGCTCCAAGGTTTCTGATCCCTGTCGCACCCTCGTTTGGGATTAAGTGCCGAAAGTTTACGACCTCTGCCGATTTGGAAAACTACCAAATTTAGGTGACATAAAAAATGCGCTGGCGTTGAACTTGTCTTCTAAGTTTGTGCTTAATTTTTGTTCAGCTGCTGGAATGTTTGTGAAAAGGTAGATCATTTTAATCTAGATTTTCATTTCAATTAACGAAACCAAAAGAGATTTTAATCGTAAACACCCTTTGGATTTAGTGAAGTCAACACTGGGTAGTGACAACCCTGACTGCTGCTTTACAACCTATGTATAACCCTGTTTGTTTATGCTTACACACTTATCTATATAGGGTGAACTGCCCTATTGTTGGCCACCTACCAATTATTGGCCCCGTGAACTTTAACATAAGGTAATAGAAACGATAATTCAACAATCACTAGCCGCCAGTAACTGGTATTTTAGAGGTCAGTAATTAGGGGTTTCACACTGTATAAAAGGAGAAACTTACTGATTGATCGATCAAACAGTCAAAATCGCTGGACCTTGAGACTTGAAATTAGTAGAATTCCTTTGGTACCCTAGGGGTGCAGCTAAGAAAGGAATTTCCGAAAATCAACCCTCAACGGGAAGAAATAGGAAGAGTAGCGGGTAACATGCGGGCATCCTCTTAGGACTCGTATAAACACAAAGCCACAGCCAATGATATAATATAGTAAAAAGAGGTAGATATGTTATACGCACTTCGATAGTGGCATGGCACCCTAAAACCAAGCCAATTGGTACACCTTTACTTAGTCTTGCGCCGTCAACGGAACCGTGAACTAGTCTGCAGAGAAACATACACTCGTCTCTGTTTCGCTCCCGGAAATTAGCATACCATCTGCTTTCACTTGTCATTTATGAATTAGTATGTAATTGAAATATTTACTGATTACATGTGCGTAATTTACACGCGGAATACCGTATAGGTTGTTATCTACCTCTTTTTATATTATATCATTTTCCACAGCGATTTAGATTTAATAGTTTAAAGTAGATCAGCGGTTTGTATGAGGCGGTCTTTGCAGGGATGTCCCAACTTCCGATGTACTCCAAGATAGAGGTTGCGTCAGAGTCGATATTGTCTGGTTGAGCAACGGTTCATATCTGATCTACAAATTGGTACTTTGCTCTGACAAAATCAATTACTATTGTGTTTTCTAAGGCAATCTTGGGTTTAGTGAGTTGGCCAATCCGATAGAGTACAAACTACATAATGTATTTGTTATGTCCACATTTCACTCTGATGGAAAGAATATTCTCCCCAACTTATTTCTCAATAGGGTTTTTAGAAAGGTCATTAACAAATGCATTATATTTACTTGAAAACAAGAACAATCTAAGTCGTAGAACTATGTATCTTCGTTTATCTACTCTTATCATTAGATCAGATCATCATCTTATAGCCATCATCATCATTAAATAGTATTGCTATTCAAAAAATGTTTTTTGTCAACTTTTGGTTAAATGGATCAGTTTACGTATATATTGAAGCTGTAAAAATAATAATGAATATTCCCTATTAACACAGCCAAGCAAAACGTTGTCAAAAATGGAAAGACGTATTCGTTTTTTGTGGTGTTGATTTCAATGAGAGTCTCCAAAGTAAATAGGTGCTAAGGGTGCGCCCGCGCCTCTAAAGGAGCACATTGCCCCACTGGCACATCCGTAGCTTCTTGCGCCAATAACGCCTAACAAATTACTCCTTAAACAGCTATTATACGACTTTCTACTGCGAGGCGTCGATTGCTTGCGTCTGTCACGTGTCCACGCTAAACAGCCTCTTTACCAACATATCTCTATCAGTAGAAATAGTGGAACCCATGTAGGTTTAGGCCGTTTTTTACCCGATTGTCGAAGGAGGACGGTAATGTGTTTCACAGCCTATATATGTATGTTTGTTCCTTTGTGTCACTATAAAAACTAAACCCGTTGTCCGATGTTGATTATTCCTATGTCAATCGATTTGTCTTAATCTGGTGAGTGTCACTGAAGATATGTCAGTAATCAAAATTCAATATGGCGGCAACCAGACGCCATATAGAGCAAATAAAAAAAAAAGTCGACCAAGTATGACAAGTACTAGGTTACTTTCATCATTTTTCATTTTGAATGATCATTTAGGATTTATAACGATTTAAAGTTGGTTAGCAACAGTCGGGTTTTGAAAGCTTGCTTTTTGTTAAAGTTATTTACCCGACAAGGAGGAGCATAATGTGTTTATCAGTCTATATCTGTATATTTGTTCCTTTGTGGCGCTCTAGAAACTAAACGCTTGGACCGATTTTGACGATTCTTATGATAATCGATTTGTCTTAATCTTGTGAGTGCCACTAAAGATATGACAGTAACTGACGACGAACCTGACAAATGGGGTATCGTTGAATAGGTATTTCAAAATCATATTTAGGTTTCTTTCATAATTTTTCATTTTGTACGATCATTTAGGATTTATAATAATTTAAAGTTGGTTACCAACAACAGTCGGGTTGTTGTTGTATTTGAACTGCGGATTTGGTAACTTCTGTTTTGTTTTTCTTGCCGTTTGTATGTTTGTTTAGTACCTTGTGCCGGTTTCGTTCGGATCGCTACCACCGTCTTATCGTATAATCTACAGACAAGCAGCAATGTTAACATTATTGTGTTACGGTGCCACGATAAAGGAGCGTCCAAACTGAGAGCATTTGCTTGTAATGACTAATGAGCATTCGGCGTCGAACGTCGAGTGGTGGGTAAGCTTTGTAACGCTCGGCTCAACGTCCACACCACTGGAATATTCGACGCCGATGCTCTCATTTACTGATGTGCCAAAGGGAACTTTCCAAAATTGCGGAACATTTAATGTAGGAAAATTTTGGAAACTTCTCACAATATTGTATGGGGATTGAAACTTTCCGTTTCTTAAATTTAAATTTCCTTTATTTCCAGTGAAAGTTTCCGGAAATATCTTAGAACTTTTACAACTTTTTGGAAACTTTCCGCAACTTGCACATCAGTACTCTTATTGGCGACGCTTCTTTAGACAATCGATAAAATAACTAGCATAGGCATCTTAGTCCTCAGGGTTGGCAAGCATTTGCAGTCTTCAAATTGCAAATATTATACCCACTCTGCAAAGGGCAATCGCCTACCCAATCTGCTTCCACTTTTTTGTCTTGTGAATATTCCGGTCAATTCCGGTTAAAGAAATTGTTTCATTTTTAATCTTCGGATTAACTCATTTGGTTTTGATCTCTGTTAAGTTTGCCAGTGTGTGTCGGATTTTGCAACATCCATACGATTTTCCTCCACACAGGCACTCGTACGGGCACGTGCTTGTAAACGTCGCCTGCGCATGTCAGCTATCCGTGGAAATGGCTAACACGTCCCGTTACCAGTTTCTTACAAACACTGTACGAGGTAGTTTTATGTTATCTTAAGAACGGGTTTTCAACGCTTTTGTGTCTTTGTGTTAAGGTTCAAATTGATATTCTCGTATAATTTTAAACGGTTTTCTTAATCACATTATGATATCTTTACTACTAGAATAGGCGTAAGTATGCTTTGTAATCATTTTAACCGACTTCAAAAAAAGTTCTGTGTTCGACCCGTATGTATGTATAATTATAATCTTCGTGATTATCCTAAAAAGTTCTGCACCGATTTGCTAAATTCTTTCGAAACTACAATTTTCATAATTCTGAGCTGGTTTTACTTATATACAATGACATTCACGCGGCGTTGCTTGCATTTATTTTATGAAACATTCTAGTTTCCCCGGTGATTCTGCTTTATTTTCGCAAGTATACCTAACTCAATTATTAACAGCCTAAAAGAAGCTAATTCATATTATTATAACGTCACGCACTTTGGCATAAACCAATGAACAAACTATCTGTCTTGTGAACTACAAACACGATTTTCATCATAGTGGCAACACCGCATTAAGCTACAGCGATGTTGCCAACATAATCCAAATAGCTCTTTTTTGCCAAGTTATACGACGTATAAGTCGAACTTATAAAAAACATAATATCATTAAAATGTACAATAATCTATGTTATGCAATCAGTCTTTACATATTATGTATGTATGCAGGATTCCAGTCAGCTAATAAGGCGCCACATTATTGTATAATAATAATAAGTGATTAATATCTTACTTATACATTATTAATTTCATTTCTAAAGCCCTCTACATATAAGAGAAGTAGACAGTCGAGTAGAGTGACGAGTGAAGCGAGGGGGATGCTAGTGCATCCGTATGAAAAGGCACTTATTCTGAAAAAATAAAATCTAAGCATGGTAACATCTAACATAGTTTATGTAATTTTTTTGACAAGAATTAGACCTAACGTGTAATGCAATAAATAATTTGAATTTGAATTTATAAAATACGTATTTGCTTTTGACTTATTCGACTCATTATACAGGGTGACACATAAGTCGTTATACAACTTACCACCAGGGTGTTCTACCCACAAATATGAACAACTTTCACTATGGGACCAACTCTGGAATCACGAAAAAAAATCAGCTGTTTCATACATGTTGGTCGCGGACGTATTGAACTTTTCTATAAAACAGCTGTTATAACCTCAACGATTTCGCGATCGAAATTTATTTGATGAAATTGTTGCATTATGAAACTATTTTTGGTACAAATGGCACTTAATGCTGCACGCATACTCTAACAGTCAACCTTCAGGTGGAACGGAAAAGTAAGTGCAATGGACATTCTTTTACATGTTTAAAAACAAAGTGGAATATTAGCCCAGCTAATTTACTTCTCCCTTCCACTCGCTAGCCTGCTCGCACTAATGAGAACTAGTCTTTATGCCCGTGCGCAGTTGTCACACGCCATGTCAGTTGCTGACAGGTTCCCAGTTGACATTTGTCGCGTTATTGAGTTGCTATGCGGCTTAGAATTTATTTATGGTCGGAGCGTGTGATCGAGGAATGTCGAGCGTCAATCTTAGAAATGCTGATATAGTTTTTTTTAAATAATTTGTTGTGTAAGACTAGTTAGCTTGCCAAAGGAGAGCTGTAATACGGGTTCTGCCCTCGACTTCTGCGTAGATTTCTATTATAGTTTTTCCGTCGAAAACTTATAATTTTCCGGGATAAAAGTAGCCTATGTGTTAATCCAGGGTATAAGCTATCTCCATTTGAAATTTCATCCCAATCCGACCAGCCGTTGCAGCGTGAAGGAGTAACAAACTAACGCACAAATTTAAGCGTTTATAATATTAGGAGGATTTATGTTAGGTATTTATTAAGGCTGGATAACTTTTTAGCTTACTCTCAATTAGGGAATGCAAATAACCGGTTATTTTCATACAAAAACGGTTAATAACCGGTTAAATTGCATTCCCTACTCTCAATGCATACACATCTAAAATAAAATGCTGATGTAAATAAAGAAAGAAAGAAAAAAAATATTCGTGGCCAAAGACAGCAAAGGACAAACGCACAAAAATAATAGTCACGAAATGCATCAACTCAGCGTAATGCTTCCAGAACTGGTCTTCTGTTGGAACCGTCCGATGACACCACGGAAGGTTACACGCACACAAATTATAGATAGCAAAATAGAAAAAAGAAAATTCGCACGCACAGTTTCATGTCTTACTTTTTGGAAAAATATCTATGAAAGATACCTTACATACATAAGCAAAATTAAACCAAAAAAATATTCTTCCGCACATAAACTCTGAGACCGACAAGATCAAGGCCGTGAAAGATACAGATGTGTAACATAAATCCCTTTACTTACTGGAGCTTGGCACGATGTAACAGATGATTCCTTATTTTAATTATTCAAATCAATCGCACCATACGCATATAGTAGCGCGTATATAGGAAGTGGTCACTCGGACCCGTTAGTTGGCCCTTCGGAAGACAATGACTCGCAAATATTTCCCGAAGCTCTCAGGAACGCGTGTTTACTCGTGCATGAGGAATTCTGCCATGTACACAACGGTGCTGCGCCGGTGTTATCAGGAAATACTCTTAAGAGTCGGTAGTGATCCTTGATAAGGATCTCATTGGCCATAACGCCAATCCATCTGTTCTTTAGATATATAATGACGAGTTAGGCTAGTTGGTATTGACCCTGCCTACGAAGCTAGCGGTCCCGGGTTCGATTCCCGGTATGGGACAATATTTGTGTGATGAGCACGGGTATTTGTTTTGTCAAGTCTTGGATGTTTTCTATGTATTTAAGTATTTATTTCTCTATAAGTATATTTGTATCGTTGTCTAGTACCCATAGTACAAGCCTAGAGCTTAGTTTGGGACTAGGTCAATTGGTGCGAGATAGTCCCGTGATTTGGACTATATGCTATTCCTTGAAATATCAGAAATTGACTCAAATCGCTCGATAATGTTGGTTGATATTGTTCTTTTAACACTGTTTAAGTGGACACAATATTGGTAATCACATTTCTAACTTTTTTATTTAGAATTGTGTTCATCGATCATATTTAACTGGTGACTGTCACGGTTATTTCTACAATTCCATCCTGCTTCGCCTCACTTCAAAATCAATCATTCAACGTCAAAGCCGGGACGGCGCAGAATAAATTGCAGTCCAGAATTTCTTCGTCGCAAAAATCGAATTATACATTCCAGGCAACACCGAGTTCCAATTAACGTCAATCTAGAACTAATCATGCTTTTTCCATCGTAAGCGTTTTCCGGTCCATCTGTTACCCACCAGTTCCAGTAGACCCCGCAGGAAGTCACCCTGTCACGTCCCGGGGTCGCTGGCCGACCAAGGTGAAGGTTGCGCCAGCGCCGGTCGTGCGTGCGCCCGCGTTGCGTCACACCTCATAGATCAAAGTGTCGATAGATCCAAGTGACTGCGGACGGTAGGAGAATTACAGGTCGACATATTAAGAGTAACATAGTATTACGGTCGGTTTTATCGCGATGGTTAAGGCATCTGCTACTCTCGCATGTAAGTAGGTACATATTGGTCTGAAAGTGACAAATGTTTTATCCACGCTTGTAAACACGACCATAACAGCTAGAGGCCCTAGATTAAGAATACGTAGAATATTATTTAATGATTACTGTAAGAAGTGGCTTCATAATTTGTATTCATTTGTGCCAAGACAGTGTGCAATATTAAATATGTATAATTTAAATATAAAATATAATTTAGAATAATGATAATTAAACGGGTAGTAGCCCTCTCATGTTGCTGTGCCCTCGCAGGGCGTCACATGTATACCTGGTTATAGTTCCACCTGTTGTAACGTAATGTGACACGCAATAAATGCTTTGAATTTAAATTTGAATATGATCCTAATATAAGTTAGGAAATTGACGTTGTTGGTTGAACTTGAAAATATAACTTAGGATCAGTGATGACACTGATGATACACTCAAAAGGATTTGGAGTTTCAAGTTAGAACCTAAACTATTCACTTCACTGACTAAAGTATTCATTTCATCCTGGATGTTCCTTTCAGAAGATATCACTAGACAATGTTTGGCTTGAATACTATTTGTATTAAAGTGATTACCTATTTCAAAAACAGACGTCGTTTTTTTTCTGGTTGAGGAATTGAACATATCAAAGTGGATAGGTCATTTAGCAATGTTCAAATTACATGTTAACTTTATAACTCCATGTACATATTTATAAATATAACAGAGTGCCCTGCCAAGATGCATTGCGCTAACTAGGGTTTCTATTCGTTTCGTTTTTAAACCAATCGCGTCATTGGTAGATCACGTGACTTTTGTTATCACGTCATCTACCAGTGACGCGATTGGTTTAAAAACGAATCGAATAGAAATGCTAGTTAGCGCAATGTATCTTGGCAGGGCCCTCAGTTTTTAATGGTCGTTTATTCTTTGTATTCACGGTATCTTCGACGAAGATGAAGAATGGACGGAGCAGATTATAAACTAACGGGAGATAAAACAGACTGCGCAAAACAAAGGAGTGTTTACGCAAAAATCTCAGCACAAAGAAAATTAACACCTCACGAGTAAATAACCGAAGAGCTGTAGGGTAATAACCGCCACAAATTGTTTTAATTGATGTATTAAACGTCCTTAAACTTTTTAAGAACTCATAACGGCAAGTCATTTGACATTTGGCGCCAATTGGTCGTTTAAGGCTTGTAAAAAGGACAATAGCTGTATCTTTGCGAGATGGTTAAGGTCGAGCGATGGCGCCTGGGTTTCCTTGACAAGGATGTCTCCGGTACCACAGTGCCAGGGTGCGCGGTTTACATATAAAGTGGACACCAGAAGGAGTTCTTGGCGCGGGATGACGTGCTGACATGGTGACAACGCACTTTTACATTATATTTAAATGACTGGGGAAGTGCGGAAACTTTCAAGTGTTTTAAAGAAGGGAGAATTATATTTTGACACTTGTAAATAATGACTTCACGCCGTGTGTCTGATAAACATTATTTTACCATTAAAGTTTTTTTTTGTCACAATATACAACAGATGCATGATACGGTAGGTACAGGGACTTCGCATGAGTATTCACCAAGCATTTTTAATTAATGTTTTTTTTTCGAAGTGTCTGTTAGTCTAGCTCTAGCTGGTAGTGAGCTAGTGACACTGTCCTCGAAACTAGAAGTCCCGGGTTCGAATTCCGATAGGGACAAATATTTGTGTGATGAGCGCGAGTATTTGTTGCCGAGCTTTGTTCTCTATGATATTAAATATGTATTTCTCTATATAAGTATGTTAATTGTTGCCTACTTCTAGTTAGGGACTCAATTTGTGTTAGATTGTCCCCTGAAATTTATTTATTTATTTTGCAATAAAAAATAATATAAAGAAAATAGTTTAAAAAAAACAGAAGTCCTACAAAAATCAAACTTTAATTCAATATTTTACAAACCAACGATTTTTTCAACGAATCGTTACCCCAGTTACGACTGGGCGGCGACCGAGTCGCGTGCAGTCGGCGCTTCGCGGTCATTCTTTGTTTGCGTTTCCCACGACCCGCGCTCCAGTTGAATGGAAATCGCATTTTCCTCGCCCCAACCGAGACAAGTCGCACGACTGTGTCAAAACTGTTTGAAATACATTCCGTTGGTTTTCGGGTGCCTGGTATTTCATGTACGGGTGTATGTATTTTTTTTAACGAAATGCCAACGAACATATCATTACGGAGAATTTTCATTTGATTTAAAGGCATTTTCTCGCCGCGTCAGTAAATTTTTTTTGGTAGTCTTTTGTCTAACCTAACATTACCTACGTAATTAATGAAAATATCCTGAAAACATCATGGTTTCAGCAGAAAATAGTGTTTGATGAAATGAAATTCAATGAAATGATGGATAACCAACCTTCATGAACACCTAAACTCATTTACGCGCTTTTGGCTCCTTTTTGACGGCTGCGAATGTGTCATCACATATTTGTAATTATAACAGACTATAGGTATTAGTGGTTACGGGATTATTAAGCTTTAGGCTTTACTAACCAGGGTCGTATATTAAACTTATCTGTGGCAATTATTATTGTCAATATTCCTACTGGAATTCCAAAACGTAACATTAATTTAAGGTACCTATTAATTACAACGTTTACCTGATATTCTGGTATTTAAGAAATCAGCGGTCGTTAAACCCATACTTATATTACAGTCTCTCTGTCGCTTAACTTCCATTTTTAATTTTGTGTTGATTATTATTAACACCAAAGGTTCTGGTTTCCTAATCCATCGTTTTTCAACAAATCGTAAAAATTTAGCGCGGAAATTAACACATACTTGTACGGTTGTCGGCGCCATACGAATGAATGCAACTTCGCTAAAGTGTATTCACAACCAGACTTCCTAATATTCATAAAAAAATTACTCAATATGGTTACTTGGCACCGTCAATGATCTCTACTGCCCATCAGACCTGAGCCTTGTTTACTTTCAATAAACAACCGGCCAATTTCTCCCTACGCCCGGCCCAACGACATCCGATCCGTGTGGGCCGTGAATGGCCCACTTTAGTCGCAGTCGCCAATGAATGGGCGGCCCATTCACTCCCATGGACAGACGTGCGTTGTCCAATAAAGAGTGCTGGAGCCGTATTATGTACTATTAGCTGTTCCCGTGCCCACTTCGTTGGGCAATAAACATTTTTTTCGGTTTATATAATAGCCTGTGACTCACAACTAACGTGGCTTTCTATTGGTAAAAGAATTTTCAAAATCGGTTCAGTCAGTAGATCCAGAGATTACCCCTTACAACATCACAAACTTTACCTCTTTATAATATTAGTACCTATAGATTATAAGTCTGATTCCAGGGCCCGTATTATGGTCGCCTTTATCGCGGTGGATAAAGCTTCCGTCACTCTCGCACTTATCTACGCTTATCTACGTCGATAAACACGATCATAATCGGCCCGCAGTTAGTGAAAGAAATAGAGCTATACTGGTCGCTTGTGGCGTTTTGATAATACCGTACATTCGGTGGAACAAGGGCACAATGAACAATATGACAAAAACTGTAATTGTGCCCGTTTCCTACGGAAGGTGCGTACGATGCCGTATTATCAAAACGCCACAAGCGACAAGTATAGCTTATAGTTAGGGAATAAGAACGTTAACCATAAATAAATCATATTTCGTAGTTTCACTTCGGTTTACGATTTTTTCTGTAACACTCGTACATAAACCAGAAATACATTACACCCCCTTGAAATAAATTCTCACAATCCGTTGAGACAACTATCCGTTAGTTTAGGAGAAGAAAGCGGCCAGACAGACAGACACGCGGATTTTACTACTATTTTATTTTACAAGCTTTTATTTAACTTGCTATTTATGTATGTATGTATATGTATGTAAGGTTCAAATTTTGCAAGTTAACCCTCTTCCCTTCTTCCCTCTTCCTTGCCCCTCTTTCCGGTTTACGATGAAGCTGAAAATTTTCATACACCTTTAATTCTGATGACAATACATAATATAGTACCAACGAGCTGGTCTGATGATGGACACTCAGGGTGGCCATAGGAAGTACTAAATTACACATGATAAACCCGTCGTGTAGGGCACGTTACAATCGTCTTTACTAGTAGATGACGTCTGAGCAAAAAAAGTACAATCGGCAACAAAAGCTTGTTGCATTTTATTTTTTTTGACAGAAACCTATATAATAGTTAGGTAAGGACCAAGGACTTAAAGAAGAGATAGGTACTCGTTGACTAGTTGATACGCCTTCTGTTCATTTGCCATCTTGTAATTTAAGAATCCTATAGATTGATGGAGAAGTTTAAAATTTGATTAACGCAGCATCGATAATAAGCCTGCGAAAGTTTAAAGTGTGTAGTTTAAGTAAATTGTGCTAAGTAGCCAAACGAATGCGTTCCAATTTCAATCTTCACATATCTGTGTTAGGTCTAAATTGGATGTAATTTTGTTTTTCACTTGGGCTAGTTGGGCTTCATTGGGGACAATACTACTTTTGTTGTTTTACTTGGAATGTAAACTATTCTTAGTTCATTATGTGTTGATAAATTCTTGCTCAGGAACCAGGATAAGAACTTTAGATAATGTTAACATTTAAGTTTGACTTGCGTTTTTTTTTCACCTATTTGATGGAGTATTTTTATGTTATGCACAGATAGTAAGAGAGCCTCCAATACCTACCAAAAATGCATAACAGCTCTTGGACTAGGACTCACGCTATGGTTTTCCATACCTACAGAACAGAAAAAAACAGTTGAAGATGTGAGCGTGTCACGTGTGGCAGGGTTATGCGGAGTTCCGCGCAAACTTCCATAGTTTGCCGCGATCGCTTTTGCGTGAAAGATGTGCGAATAAATATTTCTAAAATAGGAAATAAATCCAGACGCATGCCTTATTGTGCTATTTTGGAATGTAAAAACGATAGCCGCACCAAAAACATTTTCCATGGTGGCGTGTTGTTTTTATGATAGTTTGAATATTGGCGACAACAGGTCAACTTCCACTGTTTTTTCTATTCCGTGTCCATACCCGACAGGGCATTCAATAATGGATCAAATTTTAGTAATCCCGGACGAGGTGTCGTAAAAAGTTCATTTTAATCAATTAATATCGATAGATTCACCTAATAAAGGTACTATAATTCATGTATAATTTTGAAAACTATATGACTGCAAGAATTAATCTAACGGATTGATTTTTAAGAATCGAAATGACACACAAGCGATAAATCATAGATCGCATTCGCAATATCAAACAAAGTAACGGCCAACTCGTATTTCAAAAATATCGATTTCATTTCCATTATCGTTCAAAACTCTCGAGCGCGATTTTCCAAAATCGACTCGCTAAAAACATCATAGACACACAGAATTTCTTAATTACACTCGCCTTTAATTACCCTGATTCACTATTGAGTAAATACGCCAATATAATTAATTTCTAAGCTATAAATTACCTAGTAATTATACCCTAAGAGTGTACCCACTGGACCGTCAACCGGCACCTTAAGAGGTGTGAGTTAAAGTGCCAACACGTACCCTTTATGGGTTTATTGGTTCTTGGCGTAGTTTTCTACGGTGGTATTCCATTTAGTATTGAAGTCGATTGAACCACGGCTTCAATTCTACGCGACAAAACAAAATTTTGACATTTTATACAGAGTGGTACTCGATAAACTGTACATATTGAAAGGGATGAAATTTTAGGTTAATTTATCGGTAAAACATAATTTTTTTTGCCACTGTTTTTTTTTTACAGATTGTCAAACTTTTAAATAAAGTTTGGGTAGTACACTTACTTGTGACGGTGTATCTTTTGATGTAATAGCCCAAAAAGGATAAAACAAAATGCATAGTATTGTCATTAGTTAGGTTTATAACAATTGATAACAATATTAGACCAATAAAAAAAAATAACTGAGTAACTGCTTTTTTTGTGGAAAATTACTGCAAAAATATCATTTTGTTTTCATAAAAACTCGATTTTCTTCAAATTTTGCAGATATTTTACAATTTTTTTTAACGTTTTTAGATCTAAAATTAAATGAGGAATAATAATAAGCAATTTTGCTTACTAAAAAATTTAAGAATGTGTAAAAAGAAGAGGCAATTTTTTTTTAAATTGTTTTACCGATAAATTAACCTAAAATTTCGTCTCTTTCAATATGTGCAGTTTATCGAGTACCACCTTGTATGATAACATGTCATGTCAAAGCCAATATTGTTTTACTACGTTGAATAGCGGCCCTGTCATTGAAACCAGTAAAATTCAGGATCTAATTAACCTCTCGACCAGAGGGGCTATTGCCTAACGCACTCGCAATCGCAATCGTTTTCATTTTGGAAATCGAAGGCTTGCCTGCATACAAAATGAAAAATTTGTTCCAATATTCAAGCCGATTCCGATTGCGAGTGCGTAATCCAATAGCGACACTGGTCTAGAATTTTCAGAACTTATACCCTACGATTCTTTTCTATTCGCGTACGATAAACCGCTTGTTTAGTTGTTTAGTTTAGTTATCAGTGCGATAATGTTACCGAAGAGTTGTCAAAGTGATAACAGTTCTATAATGATTATTTCTAAATCTCCATTTTTAATTTGATGATGTAGTTACGTGTGCTAAAATTGTACTCGTGTCTTTTATTAGTACACTCGGTTCGAATCCGAAGTGGTGCGATGCTCTAATGGACTGAATTACCGACTCATTGTGGAACCCAATCTGACTGTACATAACGGTCTCCATCGCTATAAGACTCACTTAGTAAGGTCGGTACACTCAGTCTATTTTCAATTGGTCTGAAATACCTAATTTCCTTTATAGTCTGGACCGGTGGTCGCGTCTAGACAGAATATTAGACGAGGTAATTCCAGACTTACTCGAATATCTGGTGTGAGTTTCTGAGTTGACTGAGATGTACAAAACATGGTCTTTATTCTACTTTGGTTTAGCTAGTCTTGCTCCGATATCATAATCATAGTGCAGAAATTATGACAGTTCTCACTATCTAGTGTTTTGTTAGTTAGTAGTCCTCGGCATAACGATTGTCTTCTTTAATTAAACATGTGATAGATCAAGTATTTTAACCGACTTCAAAAGAAGAAGGTTCTGCTTTTACGTGTATGTACCTACATAAGTACTTATGTTTGTTAGATATGCTTGTATCTTTGCGATTATCTCAAAAAATACTGCACCAAATTGCATGATTATTTTAAAAATATTAATCAATTTCTATGTCATTGATTCTGTCCGAATGAACTTATTGACATTTTCTTATTCTGGGATGTAACTCAAAAATTCAAAACATTTATTCAGTAAATTGGCCTCATGAAGGCTCTTTTACACGTCGGTAATGTGGAATAAATCAACTCTCAAGTCTAGGTACTCTAGGTATAACTTTTTAAATTTCGTGTTTTGCGTTACTAGTAAATCAAATGCCTAGGTAATTGTGGTAGACTTGTAAAAAGTTGAATAGCATGCTACAATACAAATATAACCAGTATATGCATGGAAAAGGAGATAATATGTAATGACAATCTTACATTGATCTACACATTCTGTAGACGCTTACCATGACTCTAGGGCCATGCGTGTTCGAAGCGGATTTCCCGTGGGAAAGACGGATTACCTGGGAAGTGATGCACGGCCATGAGAGAAAATAAAATGTTTTAATAGCGCATAGTTTTCCTATTCGTATCAATTTACAATTTATCTGTGAATATTGGCGCGTTCACCAAAACGTACATTTCGTTTTAGTATGACGTTTATTAAAGTGAAAAGAGCAGTGAATTAAAAAAAAGATCTTCCACGAGCCTGCTAAGCATTTGGACGGCCTTACCCCCTTACTTATAAACGTGAAATAACCATGGAGTTAGCTAAACCATGTTTTGTCCTTATCTGTCATTGTGACATTTGAATTTGACACATAAGGACAAAACATGGTTTAGCTAATCCAAGTTTATTCCACGTTTATAAGTAAGGGGGTTAATGTGTATAATGCTTAA
Source organism: Acleris literana (assembly GCA_946894065.1). Lineage (NCBI taxonomy): Eukaryota > Metazoa > Arthropoda > Insecta > Lepidoptera > Tortricidae > Acleris > Acleris literana. The sequence goes on from OX335674.1 coordinate 19,789,176, forward strand.
GGTTAGGTATAAGTAGTGTTGCCAGACGTCCCGATTTTCAGAGGTCTATGAACACGTCCCGATTTACCCTTGATCGGGACGCCAATTGTCCCGATTTTGGCACATTCGTAGAGTGATCATGAATAAAATAACTACTGCAGGTCAAAAACGGTACGCCGCATTGGTGGTTATAAGAAGGTTGGAAGCCGCGCGATTTTCAACTGTATTATTTGTACTGTCCCGATTTGAAAACCCAGGTCCCGATTTTTTATTAGCCCAGTCCCGATTTTCGTAGGACTTGACCTAGCAACACTAGGCATAAGCTTTAAAAAATCCACTTCACAAAAGAAATCATGTCCTTTTAGATAGCAGATAATTGATTTAATCATTTTAAAGATATTACCTCGATTATATGACCTGACATAATTATGCAAAACCAATAATACCTGCATCATAATCGATGCATAATTCGACCAAATTAAAATAAGGAACTATGAAATCTAAGATGGGGCAATTAAATATGGCACGAACCACCTAAATTGGCATAAGAAATACTCGTTAGATGTGATCATCAGCTGGCTACGCTTTTAATTCCATCCATGCATCCAATCAGCCTGTATCCACACACTGTTGAGTATAGGCCTCTTCGTTATCACGACACTTACCTCGGTCCTGCGCTAAAGCCGGATTTACATTGGTCAAGGACAGTGGCAAGTACAGTGTCATGGACAGTGGAGTGGAAAAATAGAAAGCGATTCTATTCGGATCCAATGGCAAGGCAACGTGACTCGCCACTGTCCGATCGGTTTACACTACTGTAATGTACACTGTGACTTGTCCACTGTCCACTGTCCTTGACCAATGTAAATCGGGCTTAGGTAATCGCATTTATTGTCTCCCCGCCGTTGGATGTCGTCCACCCATTAGGCAGGTGGTCTACCTACGGAGCTTTTTAAATTCCTTGGCCACCATTCATTCAGTAACCAACTTTGTCTATCTCCCTTCCTTCCGCCTCGCCTCTCCACTTAAGGTTCGTTGTTCGTTCCCCGACATTACCTTCTACCTTCGTCCTACGTCGAATTTCTTTCGACCTTAAATCCCTTCGAATTTAATCGCGTGTCGCGTTATTTTAGTCGCAACTCTGCTTCCGACAGCGATGTTTTGTCGCGTGTAAACATCCTCGCGGTTTCCAGAAACCTCGTCAGTCCGTCGTCGAGGAAGCGGTCCATTCTGGGTACGGATCTGTGTGTTATATGCATAATATTACTAATTTATATCGTCTTTGTACTAATTTGTTCCTCTTTTAATGTCTGCAAGTTCTGTTTTTGATTGTGTAAATTCATACTTAGGTACCTACTTACTCGCTTTGCTTTGGCACGCTTTACAAATATTTATATTCGTAACTTTTTATGATGATCTCGAAATGGAACATACACGAAAATTTAAGGTAAAAATTTCCGTTTCAATTCCTGAAATTTTCATTTAAAGCCGTTGAGCAGTTTCGGAGCCTATCCGAGGCAATCTTACAGACAGATAAAAAAATCGGTAATTTATGATTAGGTACCGTATGAAAAGCATTGAACTCACAGACAGACTTCAATTTTATTTATTGGTGTGGAATAGAATGTCTTATTTATACAGAATTTATACGCACCTCCGACCTTTTCGCGTCGAGTTTCAGTACGTTAACAGATTAGGCGCCACGCCTTCCATATCAGGTCACTTTTGTATTTAAATCGGGAATCCGGGCACTTAATGTGCTATTGCCATGCCAAACTCGGCTGCAAACTTATGTTTACCGTTCATTTAATACACTAGTCTCTACCCTTGTATGAACTGGTGTTTAAGTCAACTGTAAATATAACTTGGTTATTGCATTATTGCCGTTATTGGCTCAAGTCATTGGCTGATATTTATGAGATGTGACAATTTCCTATTAGAAAAAGCGGCCTTTGAATATATTTCCATGTTAGCTATTGTCGTCAAGGCGGCTGCGAAACTTGTCAAGGCAAACGTTGCCAAGGAGTTGTTTTGTTGACATCGATCGATCGATTATAGGTGAAAAAAGTCGATACTGAAATAAATATACGAAATATATCATTATGAGTTTATGATATAAAGTAAGAAGAGGGAACGGATGCATAAAGGGATTAAAATAAAAAGAAAATCTTCGGACAGCGTTTCTTAAGATACACTTGGAAAAAAAAAACGGGATATTGCCTGTATCTTGAATAAAATCTATTGCAAGATGTATGATGTATTATATTGTGTATATATTTATTACGTGTTATGTATTATATTTATACTTGAAGTAAACAATAATTATAAACCAAGATGTTGTTAGATATTACTTCATGTAATCATTAATCGTGGGAACTACGTATCATTAAAAACAATTTGCATCATGTTTCGTAAACGGCAGTAAGATGCAGTATCGAATATTGCGGCCATAATGCAAATTTTAACCTTTAAAAATAAACGTAGGCGTTGCTATTGGATATTTTACAATTTCAATGTTGCACTGGAAAATATTAATGGAGATGTATGATTTGTTTTGAAAATTAAATATGGATATGTCGGACTAATACAACTTAAATATATGTCAAGCTAAATTAAATGTCATAAAAAAAGTTGTGCGTATTTTTGTGTAAGTATAATACCTACTTACATTCCTACTATATAATGCAAAAGGGTGCTTTGTTGGTTTGTCCCTCTTTTACGTAGAAATGGAAGCCCAGAGAGACATTAGATACTTTTCATCCCGAAAGAGTACAGTTCTTGCTGGAATAGCTATAAACAACTTCAACACTTCTACCAAGCAACTGCTTGGCAAAAAGATAGCATAAACGAATGCGAAATTCGCTTTTCCAAGCTTTCCTGCTACCATGCCATGTACCACACGGTTGCTTTATTGTAGGTTTACAGCATCGTACCTAAACATGTCTGTAACTGATAGAGAATGTCTTTAGGCATTAAGTTCGCAAATTTGTATTTTTGTGCAATAACGATTAAATAAATAAATAACCGGCTAAAATACATTCTATACCAAGAACTCGTATTACGTGGTTAAGTGTATATGCAAATTAGGTAGCAGGCACTGAACGAACTATGAAAGACTCAAATTAATTCCGCTGACTCTGCAAATCGCATCATCAAATTGATATTTTCCCTGAGCTCTTCGGCCGTATTACCGCCAGTTGACAGGCTATTCCAATTACAGAGCTGTCATTACAGTCATTACTGTAAGCACTGTAGCCATCGCGTGTCACAATCATCATGATTATTTCGTCATAACGATGACGAAACGTGCCCACTTCCATCGGACGCTAACGAGAAAATCATTGCACATTTACATATAGTGCCAAGGGTACGCTAATACGCTTTTTATAAACTATCGGAAATGTTAGCTAAATCTGTTAATTAATAATAATTTAAGATACAAGGTTTTTAAAATAAAATAACAAAATAATTAAGAACAATATTAATCGAATCGACAACGAATAAAATGAATATATTCCATTAACATCTTGATTGTGTCTGACATTTAGAAACAAAAGAAACAACCGCCATAATTCAAATCTCGAATCCTGTTTCCGCGATTATTTTTTAACTGTCAACAGACTTCTTGCCGGCCAGTTCTAGCGCCTTAAAAAGTTATCAAAATATCGATGGTTAGGTGTGGGCGCGGTGTAGTGACCGCCGCCCACTGGTCCCTGGTGTTACCATGAGTTGCGACACGTATTAACGACACTGGCAACTATTTTTACAATCCATTAATGCGTCGTTGAATCGCAAACAGAACGAAGGCGGGCAACACTGTGGACATCGAAAATATTGCCATCTAGGGTTCCATGAGCATATAGAAATCTATTAAAAGTTGTCTCTTTATTTAATTATCTACGTTAATAGATTAAAATATAAAGGGGAATCATAGACTCAAGTTGACTTGACACAACACTACTCATAATCATAACATATGTAACATCACTCCACAATAGGAACAGATTAAAGTTTTTTTCGGTGTCGATTGTTAATTGTTGTCTAATTTAAATTTCTAATTAGGTACTGTCGTACTGTTTTTTTTGACGTAGCCGAAGTTTGGTATCTGGCTAATTAAAGCCAAAAGGACATAGCTTTACGCATATTTTTTTAGGAACCCCGTTCATATGAATACGGAACCCTATCAATTCAAATTTAGAATACGCTTCTTCTCTATCGTCCCACAACGCTTTTGATTTATCGTGCCCCTAATAGGCCCTCGTTATTGTGAACTAACACGAGTTTTTTACACGCCTTTTAGCATTCAATGTACTAATATTTCTCTTTTTTTGTTGCAGGTAAACGAATAATCAGCTTAAAGTGATTTTGATAGAACTCATTAATTTCAAGTGCTTCAAGTTCCACGGTCGCCGCGAAAGGTCGTCGCGCTAAGGTCTGAGTCATATGTATATATTGTTATGCAAAAAATAAGTGATGTATAGTCACCATCAAATACGTACCTATATCTATGTTAGTGTATTCAAGGTGCTCCGAAATATATATGGAAAGACACTATGAAAACTTAACATAATGTTAACTAAGAGACTTTTTATGATTTGGTTTGTATAGTCAAGGAAATTGTTTAACAGTGTGAAATAATACGTAAATTAGCTGTGTTATATATTTCGTATAGGTGGAAAATTGACGTATTATGTCAAACTGGTAAACAATCAAATTCCTCGAATGTACAACGTCACGTTGACATAGTCTATGGTGACATAGGAATCAAATTGGTTGACAACTGTAATTATAACAAATACTGATATATACTTACTTAGTTTTCGGGCAAATTAAACTACTACGCTACAAAAAACTTAATCGATGCATGAAAATAAACTTCAACATAATTATTTAACATCGAATAGGCCATTAAATCAAGATTCCTTCCACAGATGTAGCTATTAGTTTATCTAAATGGAACAAATGTAGAAACATGAATATCGGACTTAAACTTTTATGGCAATGTTTCAAAGCAAAGAGATTGTCTTACGATCTATTAATTCGATTTTATTTCTTGAATGGTTGACAAACCCTAATTTTCCTTAGTCATTTGACAGTGTATACATAATAATATGTCGAATTCAACAGCATTCGCGACAGCATTATGAGTTTTTTTTTGTAACGTGACGTTTTTAGTTTTTAATTTTATACATATCACTCGCTGTCGTCTCTATGCCAGTAACTATCTTTGAGAATCGACCGCTCAAGTTTTATTCGAAAATGCAAATAAACTGGTAAAGTCTTAATTTCGTTACAATACATTATAAGATTTTAAAAATATATATAACTAGTGATATTTTAGATTCTTAGAATTTTTTCTTCCTGCAGGTCCTACAGGTCTTTTCTCTGGTGCAGCATTTTTCGTTTTTTACAAAGCTTGCATACTTTACACACGCGTTCAAGTTACTCATTGTCAGTGAAAATAAGTAAAACGCTTGTATACGTTGACGGCAGTATTTGTTCTATGGCAACACAATCGGTAATCTTTTCTAATTTTAAAATATCGAAAATAAATTCCTTTATGTTCAGTTCAGATAACGGTCTCGTGTATATTTTTAACAACACATGAGCCGTTTTTCAACCACATTCTTTATAGTAATTGCTATTGTTCCACTAATCCGGAACTAAATCTATTCGCATAGCGTTTTCACGCGGCGTTGTTTACAGGCAGAGTGTCGACCTCGCCTGAGTCATGCGCGTGGGCAGATCTGTGACTAGTCAATTAGACTGCGATTATAAAAAAAAATGCTGGAAGTCCTCTTAAGGCGCGCTGAACATTGGCTTACTGCTTATAATCACACGTTAATCTCGCAATTTTTTTGGCTAATTTGTAATTTGATTGCTTCCTTAGTTTACCATTTATGTTTTGATTACATTAGGTTCAGTTTACACGTATGTCCTCTGATAATTCTTTCTTGTTGAATTCGGAACTCTATCGTTCGCTTGTAAACTATGTTACGTGATGGATTGGCTAGATACTTGATTTTTTAAACATAACTGAACTAAATAATTATATATACATACATACATACATAAACTCACGCCTTTATTCCCAGTTTGGGGTAGGCAGAGCTACAGAATTGCCAACAACTCTAAAAGCTTGTTGAGAATTCTGTAACCACATTTTGCATAATCAGGCTAAGATGTTTACTAGTGTATTAGTGACAGGTTGCAAGCCCATCGCCTAACAGTACTACAAGCCTTTATTCCCTTAGTCGACTCTTACGACATCCACGGGAAGGCATGGACTGGTACTATTCTAAGCCGGCAACAACACAGCTAATTATAACACTATTAATAAATTCCTTAATATATTGACCGTGGAGACTTTCTACATCTCCTTACCTATGTCTATTTTTAATTTTTATCTGAAATTTGGAGACTTTACATTTCCAATTTAAATTGAATATACTTTAATTCTCATAATTGCTCCTGGGACCTGTACATCCCTGTGACATTTAAATTAGTTAGCTTAAGTTTATCATAGTAATAAGTTACTCATATAAAAAAAAAGACTTCCTGTTGAGTTTCTTGCGGCGTTTCTTCTCAACAGAGTCCCTTGGAAGCGCTGGTAGACTCAGACATGTAAAAGTGCCTACAGGGCCTACTTACAGAATAAATGAATTTGAATTTGAATTTGAATTTGAATTACATTATTATTATTATTATTACAGTTAATTATAAATGTGGAAAAATAATTGTTATGTTTCATGTTTTTGAAGTGTTTTGTTTCCTTTTTTTCTTTTCTTACATACAAATGCCACCTAGCAGGCATATCTCTAAGCACTTAGAGAATCTGCTAGTTGTGTGGATAAGGCCAATAATTAAAGACCTGATAAAATCACAGCCATGTTTTCATTTTATTGCAATGCAGCTATTAGAATAAAATCAAATACTTAACGAGCCATTCTAACAAGTTCTTAATGCGCTGGTAGCTCAATAAATATATTGTTTAACGGCTCTACAACGCCATAGCTCTTTCTAGACGCTTTGAAAGTGCGTCTTTGCGACAATGTTGCATTATTCCCGTAGGTACAAGTTTGAATGGATACATTATCGCATTAGCACGTGCGAGTAAATGAGAAATAATATTAATAAGTTTATTAATAATTAGATTGGAAAAAAAAACAAAGTAGAAGAAGACACAATGACATAATAGATTTAATTCTTATCTCCTAACACGCGACACATGCGTGCCGAAATGGTCATCACTCAGCAAAATGCTTGGCATGGCACATGGCTGGTTTTCAGTAGGCGGGTTACTTGGGACATTTATTATCTACGAGTACAATGGGATAAACGATGCTATCAATACCTGCATACTAATATTATACATGCGAAAGTAACTTCGTTTTTTCGTTTGTTACGCGTCACAGCTAAACCGCTGAGTTGAATTTACTTAATGAAATTTGGTATGATAGTTTGAACTCTAGAGAAGGACATAGGGTAGGTACGGTCCTGTCACGAGCGTTAATTTGGGACTCATTTCAAGTAAAATATGCTTGAAGTCGTCAATGTCATTAGAGATTTCAAGTCATTTGTAACTTTTAGGAAACTCAACCTTATTGTTGTAGATTGTCAGATTGACTTTGGACCTAAGGTGGGTACCAAATTTAATCTCGTGACTGTCCTATTGGATAGTTCACACTTTCGCTGTCAGGAACGGATAAATATAATAGACGTGTCCCTAAAGCTAAATACTTCAAATTTTGTGGTTTGAAGCACGCGGGCCGATCTGCCGAGTGTTATAGTTGGAGCCAGGCCCGCGCAGGCGCATTCCTGGGCTCCGGTTACAGCCACGTGCCTCGGATTTGTCGCTTTCACTCTCCTTATACAGCCAGACAGCACGCCACGTCCGACGAACACTGTTTGTTCAACGAATCCCGCCTAATGAGTTATAAATCCTTTATTATCGAGTTCGGGTCGGATCGTTGACCGCCCGGCGTGCCAGGCATCCCATTCATGCGAAGGCCGGGGAAATAAATTGAAACGAGAAACGCAACGCAACGCCACGCCGCCGCTACTGTTTCCGTTGTTCTATATTTAAAAGCGGACTCCAGACGCTGTGGAGAATAGAAGAAATGTGCGCTCTGTGCGCGCGCTTTAAGTGTCCGTTTCGTCTAGAGTGTCCGAGGGTGAGCTCAGCGGGAGTCATCACATCACGACAATGGCCCGACCTCATGATTCACGAGTTATGGGCTTCAGAGCTTTTGTCAGACTTACTACAGACACGGCATCTTGAAGTTTTGCCAATGGGCGTTTCGCAGCGATAATCGTAAAATACGCTGGCAGTGACCCATATTGGGGCAGGTCATGGCCGGGAATGAATCTGTTAATAGACGCTTATGTATTCCGGGTCGACGGCTTTACCCGTTATTTCGCGTCTGCACAGATAAGCTTCAGTTTACGACCCGTCTTTGATGCGGCGGTGGGCGGAATACGAAATGTCATTAAACTAACTTGAAACCATAAAACTCTATAGCCCAGATTGAATACACATGAGTTACAACATTATGCGTGAAGACGTAAGAATGCAAGTGGCTTGGACTTTAATTTGGTGGTAAAGGCGTATGCTTCTAAGGTGGCGCTGTTGGTGGAATTTAAAACAGCATATGTGCGTATGGATACTTTAGATGCATACGTCTGTTTTGTTCTACTCAGTCTCGCTTACAGTTAGAATAGTGCCGGCACAAAGGCTAATGTGTCGCGTATGTGGCGAATGTAGGCTTGTGAACGATCTTGAAGATAATTTGCTTAGGAATGGACATAGGACTGTATCCTCAAATAGGATTAGCTCCAATAGGAGGCTAAAGTAACAGTAGGTCGAGAAAACCAAATCTTGGTCTGATTTAATCAAAATGCGTGTTATTTTGTGTTTTGCTCAAAATACATAGAGTTGCGTAGCTAAAAATACATCCTAAGTCAACGATTCAACACAATATAATGAAGACCTAATTTGATGACATACAAAGTTTCAAATTGTACACTGCCAATTGTGACTTGTGTTTAGTGGGAGCAACGATAGGTAATAATTAAATATAGAGGTACAATCTCACCCAAATTGAAACCCCAAACTAAGCTCTAGGCCTGTACTCTGAACCCGGGACCACTAGCTTCGGAGGCATCTTCACTACCAACTAAGCTAACTGTGTCGTCAAATTTTTTGCAAGCGTGTAATGATGTTTTTAGGACCATCTTTTTTTGACGTCTCTCACTCTTCTAAACACCATATTATTGGATTCCCATCGGCTTTGCTGGTTTACTTTGACTTTCAAGATTTGACCGAGACAGAACTAATAACTAACAAACAGGTAGTATTAAATAAATGCTTGTAATCATCCCAGCATGATCAAGATTGGGCAATTAGCCACGAATGATGCGTCGGTTATTTTTCCAATTAAACGACAACATAAATCATTGGACGACTAATTTCTCGAAGCTCGTTGCGCTTGACCTCCAGCCTGGCTGGAATTTCGGCCCTCCTTAGAAAAAAGGGCGCATGTCTCATAGAACCGCGTGACAGACTATCTTATTTCTTAAGACAGGGGGTCAAATTTGCTTTGATCATCAAATTCTCTTGCGTCCTTTTTATTTAGAAGGGCAGATTTGGGGTCCCTTGATCTACTGGGAGCTATTCTGGGATGTTCTTGAACAAGTTCTAAGTTCTTTTGTTCCGTAGAATTTGTTCCAAGTCCAGTGGTTTGAACAATCCGAAATAATAAACCAAATGTCGTAATGCTAACATAGCGATAAGCGGATTACAATCGTGACTTTTATATTTTGCCTCGTGTGGTTGCCGAGTTAGAATAGTGCCACTCCATGTCTTCCCGTGGATGTCGTAAGAGACGACTAAGGGAATAAAGGCTTGTAGTACTGTTAGGCGATGGGCTTGCAACCTGTCACTAATACGCTGGTAAACATCTTAGCCTGATTGTGCAAATTGTGGTTATAGAATTATCAACAAGTTTTTAGAGATTCTTGTAATTCTGTAGCTCTGCCTACCCCACTCTGGGAACGAAGGCGTGAGATTATGTATGTATGTATGTATATCTTTTATAATGTTCACTAACAGCCGAACCCTATACCTATTCAAACCGCGGGCACATAAGGCTTATTTCGGGTTAAAATTTGACATTCGCCCATACAGAATGTGTCAAATTTTAATCCGAAGTACGCCTATCTGTCCGTGGTTTGAATATAGGGTTCGGCCGTAAGAGGATTAGGAACCTGAAAAAAACCATAGAAACGGCGATAACGTTTGCCTTCGCTTAAACCTGGTCCGATTTTTTAATATGTTCTACATATTATGAACAACTAGGTCTGTACGTTTTCCTTTCCAAGAGAATATAATCTACAAAAGAAACAAAAAAAATTAAAAGTGGAGACGTACGAACCTGGTTTTTCATAAGGACTACAATATATTAAAAATCGTAGAAATCGGACTTGATTTAGGGGGTGAGAAACGGTATCGCCTGGAGCAAAATTTGTATGGAAACATTTTGACAGCTACGCGATTTAAGATACGTTATCATCTACAATATTCTTTAAGTTAATAAAAAAAAAATCGTCTTTGAAAAGATTCACTTCACCATTAATTTACTTTCTTACACTTTACTTTCTTTGCACTACATCTTTATTTGAATGGCTGTATTTTGTACTATTATTAGTACAAGGAACCTGAGAAGGGTAATACTGTATAGTGACTCCATACTCCATTTCGCTTGCGTGGTGCACATTTTTTTTCATAAGCCTACGGAACCTGAACCTCTTTCACCAGCTCTAGTTTGCCATTAATTAATAGCAGCCATGCGACAAACGGTAGTGGGCCGGAGCAATTAGTCAGCCACCAGTCACACGGCGCAATTATCTTTTCAATTATAACCTTTCGAAATCCGACCTTAAGAGATATTTGTTTTTTAATAATGGTAATTAAAAGTAATTTTTAATATCTGGTTAGTAATCGTTTTTTGAGCCTACGAATAATTATCATAATTGCCCAAGAATTTTGTTAAAATGCTGGTGTCCTAGTAAAAAGTCCACTTAATACGTACTAAAAAAGGGTATACATAAAGTTTAAGTCTAGTATACTCTATCCTTATCCTGTCAGATTTTTTTAATACTTCCGGTTTCTGCCGGATGTCCTCTATAAAGGACAATTTTACATATAAATTTTGATTTCCCGGCAGAAACTACCAAATCGAATGTGTCCGTTATTTAAGAACACGGCAGGACGAGGCTATAGGTACAGGATTAAACCCTCTTTCACTTGATCTTCAGGAGAGTTATAGCCTTTTTCACTAGTATCCCGTCAAAGGTTGGGTTTTTAATTTTTTTGATTTTGAATGATTTTGTTTGTCAGTTTTTAAAGAACTCTTGCGCGAACGGTTTTATCTTCTGAAATAAAAAGCAGATCCGACTATTTAACCACTATGTTTGTCTTCTTAGAATAACACTAGGTACACTACACTATCCTTTGATTAGGCCTTCAGAAATCGCAGAATTCGGTCCGCGACTCCGCACACGAATCTACAATGTTAAGTCGTGCCACTACTTTCTCCCGATAACCTTTGGGGGGCCGCGGGGCGAGGGGAACCTTTTGAGGGGGGAGGACTGATCGGTATCAGCTGACCTCACGATGTTCGAGGGACTCCTGCGCCTGCGCTGCGGAATCTACAAGGGAGAAAGTTAGTAAACGATATTGTCATGGATTAACGACTTTGTTGCGGATAGCTTCTTGACCTGACGATATAAGATTGTCAATAGCGTATAATATGTAAGTTTATGTACAGTCACCAGCAATAATATATTATTCAACATTGCGCTCAAAAATATCAGGTACAGTCAAGGACTTTAATCGTTATGCCACTATGGAACCCTGTCGCATAACGTTAATCATTCATTTAAGCGTAATTTCTGTCATGTGGTTTGACGATGTCATAATGACAGAGTTCCATAGTGACAATTAAAATCCTTGACTGTACCATCTTATGCCTCTAGTAATAGAGACGTGTCAAATATGTTTGAGCCCGATGTTGGATGATATATTATTGCTGGTGACTGTACAGGGGATCTATTCTACTCTATAAAACTATATAGCTTTTGACATGTTTTCGTATAATTACGAGAAGCGTTTTCCCCCCTTCCCTCCTGGTGAGATGGGTAAGGTCCAAAAAGTTGGGCATGCTAACTCACTAAATTAAATTTTCTATGAAACGTCCGTTGCGACACGAAAATTAGCCATACTCGTAAAATTGTACGGATACTTTACGTCGCACAACGGAACTTTTTTTCGACTTCGTTGTTTGTATGGTTAATTACTAAACATTTGTATCAACGTTCAGTTTTCATGGCACCCGGTAAGGGTAGCAAAAAAATAAATACGTTCGAATAATAAAAAAATATTTTCTGTTATTTTTTAAAACATAATTATGCAGCAGCTACCTGTATCTATATTTATGCTGTACTTATGCTTAAAGAGGTTTATATTCTAAATAATGTCATAGAACCTTAATACTTATTTTGCATTCGAAAAAGAAGATATATTATTATGCCAAATAGGTAACGAATGTCAATTTAATTGTCACACCAAATAAATATTTGTCAGTGTGGAAAGGTAATTAAGTCATGTGTACAAAATTTATATGGAATTTACTTCAAATTTCAAATAAAGAATGTCGAACGGTCTATACAGATGTGTTACAACTACATGCAAGAGGTAATTTACTTAAGTTTTTCACCTATACATATATTATAAGAGATGTCAAAGGTTAACAGCAAAATCCATGGAACTTTTAGTAATTTGTTAAACCTTTAATACATTTTTAGCGTCTTTCTTTTTGTTTATAAAAAGTATAAGTTCAAAATACTAGATGTATTTGTTTGTATTTGTTTTTCTGCAAACCGTACTTTGCCATGAAAGTTGAACGTTGATACCGATGTTTATTAATTACGCTTAACTATGGTCCAACTTTTTGATCCTCGCCCAGATGACGTAAGATTTGGCACAACCGCCTCCCCGCATAAAAATAAGGTAAATTTTACGAGACCAAAACGTACAGTCACGAACTTAAATTTGGGACCCACCTTAGGTCCAAAGTCATTCTGACATTCTACAACAATAAGGTTGAGCCTCCTATAAGTTACAAATGATTTGGCATCTCTAATGACATTGACGACTTCAAGCCTATTTTATTTGAAATGGGTCACAAATTAACGATCGCGATAGTACTCATTCACTGATTTTGATTTTCATGTCCAGGTTAGGTTAGGTTAGGTTAGGTTAGGTTAGGTTAGGTTAGGTTAGGTTAGGTTAGGTTATTTTACGATCCTTATCCTAACCTTCCACTGTCTTCCTCAAGTTTATATTATTCTTCTTAATCAAAATGCACCGGTTCCAATACAAATTCCTAACATTCTCAATTCCTAAACAGTGCATTTGAATGCATGTAGGGACTAGTGCTGTATGCAAACCCGCTTTCTATTCGCCCCAGTATCAGATACGCGACCCCGGCCGCCGAGAGTATTCCGAATTGCCACTAACGTGTGGAATGCGCCCGATTGTGCTGATCTGGTTTGATGCGGTTCACATCGAGAACAAATAACATCCTGGGCCTCTATTCTAAAACCATATTGCCTTGGACATGTATAGGGATGCCATCTCTAAAATTTGGCAACCAGGACAAGGCGCGTGAAAACCACGGATTTTGGAGCCCAGAACCCGGACGGTTCGTCGGTTGTCCACACCGCGACACGCGAGTCGCGCCGCAGTCGCGTCGCTCAGAGGCGCGGCGCGGCCCAAGACTTTAAATTTTTAATCCCGGACTTTAAATTAAACCCCGCCCGGACGCTCCCCGAACGCCCTCTAAACTAGGACAAATCCGGGGAAACCCGGACGGATGGCAACCCTAGACATGTATTGTATCGTATTGTTTTCAACTCGGCCGCCATTTCTGTCAAATAAATATAATATAAATATAAAATAAATATTGGCTCTTTACCCCCTTGCTTTTATTTTTCTCCCACTTCCTTTTTTCCTGTGCTCAGTTGACTTCCTTTATATTTTTTGTACTAATATTCATGACTGATTTATTATATTTTACTCCTCTATTCATTCCCATAGTAAAATATTAATTTATTACTTATTATTCCACTTATTACACTACTACTATATATTATATTCTCTTATTACTTAAATCACTGTTTATGTAGTCAACCGCTGTCTCTTCGTTCGTGTGTCACGTTGGCGCCACTGAAAATCAGCGTCGCGGTTCATGCCGTGACATAGTGCTGAGTGGCGTCAATTTCGACGTCACAGAATCACCCATGGCAACATTATGTTACAATTGTATTTTATTCCTTTTCTTCATTGTTTAATTTTGTTTTCTGTGTTGCCATTGTTTGTTTTATGTTCAATTTATTTTGTTTTTTTTTCTTGTGACCGTCGAATAAATGTTTCTATTTCTATTTCTATTTCTATTTCTATACTGAAATTATTAGTATTATCTACCAATATTTACAACAATTTGATTATCAATGCAAAAAGGTTGGCTAACTCTGAAATGTTCGATCGACACTGACATAAGTGACTTTGACACTTATGACAGTGACGTATCTGTCGTAGTTTTTTTGGTCTTAAATTAGATTTTCGAGTATATAGAAAATGGATCCGATATCAGCTCATTGGTACTATCCATATTGATGATAATGAGGATTTGTTTGATGTCGCTGCGCGGAAGAAGCACAAGGCCGCGCCATTGTGCGCGCGAGCGCAGCTTGTGTCAACACGCCCGATGTTATAACTGTGTGAGTATACACTAGCTGGAACACTGGAGTCGGAATATTATATTATAACCCCTAAAGCTGACGACAAGTCTTTACTTGTATTTGTATTTTTTGAGATGTGTTCAATGTTGAATATGCATGGCAGTTAAGTATTCAAATTTTTTCTCCTTGTAAGTACTGTTAAACTTGTTAGTCATTACTTTCCGTAGTGAACTATCATTGACCAATTGAGTTGAGACGTCTTGAAATATCCCGATACTATAACACTGCCTTAATAAGCCAAAAGGCGGTAGTTCAAATTGAATAGCCAAAGCATTTTCAACCCTTTTCCGTTAGTAATGAGGTTCTACTTGCTACAGGAGTTTTGTGAGTTACCAGTTTTTGTCTTAACAAGGCAGAATAGTATGAGAATAGTCGACTAGGTATTACTTATTTATTCTAAGCTAGTCGGGAAGTTTTACATAATGGTCATCTCAAATGTAACGCTTCTGTCGCATCCGTTCAACGACCCATTTGCAAAGTCTTGAAAAACGGCCAAGTGCAAGCCGGACTCGCACACGAAGGGTTCCGTCCACGCCGTTTTTTTGTATGGACCCTTTAATGTTTAACTTTCTTCTATTTTTATTATTTATTGTTAAAGCGCCTATAGTACTACACACTCTGCTATAATTTCAAGTCCCTACTTATTACGGTTCATGAGATACGGCTCGCTGACGGACAGACGGACGGGCGGACGGAGAGACTTAGTAAGAGTCCCGTTGGTTATCGGCGTGTTCAAATTACACCCAACTCCTAGTTAGTTGCAGTGAATGCCCTCCCATCTTCACCTAGCACCATAATAACCGCTCGATCGTGAATCTAGGTTATACTCAGAGTGACCGCGCTTTTAGAGTAAATACCGACCGTGGGAGCGACTCACGCGCATGCTACCCCGGTATTGTGCGATCTTTGTGGACTGACGACCTTGGAACTTTCTTTGGTGGTGGTGAACCTTAAGGCAATGGAATAAAGTGCATTGTACATTTTTATTTTACTATACTCGTGTACGTTGATTTCGCTTCTCTTGAACTGGGACGATTCAAAATGCCGTACGATTCAGAATTTGAGTTGAATGGTGCTTTGAATACGGAATGTAGAGTAATTTTGGTTTGGCTTGATAGAAAATCCAAACCACTTCGGTTTGAGATGTGGTTTTTTGAGCATTTTGGTATGTACAGCTACAATAATGACATTATTGTGTTCAACATACATATAAGACGTTGTTGCACGAGCCTGATAGAATCTAAAAAGATAAATATTAAAAAAAATACTTTGTTGTTACAGTGATTTCGATTGACATCTCACTTGAAGAATACATACCTACTGAATATCCCACAGTCGTTAAAACAAAGATTTCTTCCTACACTTTCTACATAATTTGGGACAGGGTTCTTAAGTGGTTTTGTGAATTCAATTCCTTCATGTTATATGTGATTTGACTGCATAGTAGTTATAGTACTTGTACCTACAATAAGTTTGTAAGAGCAACAATGGCGTACAGAAGATAAAATACTGAAAGATTCCAAATGATGACATACTAGCCCATTCCGTAATTTATTCGCATATTGTCTTAACGTGTGAATCTTACTCACTGATTAGTGGGTTCAGCAATATTGTAACCATCAATCTGATGTTTCCGCGCGTTTCTAGGCCAAGACAGACCATACTCTAACGACCTTTGGTTTGATTGAACTTAGTAGTAGTTGGGGTTCTTTAGTAATTAGTTGACTCGTTCTTTAACGAGTTAGGACAATTAAGGGGAATAGATACTGTTGCTTAAGTTAGAACGCACTTTCTGAATGATTGAGGTAGATAAGATGTGCTATAGTAGTAGATGATGAGTAATATTCACTCATGCGTTAGCTTAGAGAGATCCAAGTCACTAAAACAAGGCGTAATTAATTAGGATTAAGTGATTTAAAAAAAAGGAATTTTGATGACTTGAAATTTGTCAATATTTGAGTGATCTAAACTTCCGGAGTTTTCCGGGAAATCCCGGAAATTTTACAGGTTCTCTTAGGTGTAATTCTCTGATGCGTTTGACTCTTGTGTGCGTATAGATTAGGCGTTTATGCGTGTCTACGACCTTGACTCAGTCTGGCGTCGAATGAACCAAAGTCGAGACACGTGCAGGCACCTTCCTTTTGCACACTGATTAAATCTAGCTTATCCGTCAACTTAGTTAAACCAAGGGCGAATTAAATAACACATTAGCTTAGATCTAGAATCAATAAACATATCGATCGTGAATCAAAGATGCGCGGGCGCCCCGGAAGCCGCCGCGCCGCCCACCGCACACGGCGGCGGCTTTGAACCTGTGTACTTAGCCCGCACTTAGCCAAGCTAGGCTAACTAGCACCCGTGTTATACCTGCTTATTAAGTTCCATCAGCAATTTTAAAACTTCCCACGGGAAATTTACGGTTGACAAGAGTATATTTGACATTATTCTTACTATGTCGTGACCGTTCGGTTTTTAGAGCTGAAAGTACAAATAAATATCCGCACAAAGGTAAAATAACAAAAAGAAAGCTTTAAAAAATCCGACTGTTGCTTTAAATCGTTATTAATCCTAAATGGTCATTCAAAATGAAAAAGGAATAAAACCTGACGATTTTTAAATACCTATTCTATGTTACCCCACTTGTCATTGTTCGTCGTTTTTTTCTTTCTTTTTTACAATATTGCGTCTCCTTGCCGCCATATTGAATTTTGATTACTTACATATCTTTAATGATACTCACAAGATTAAGACAAATTGATTGACATAAGAATAATCAAAATCGGTCCACGGGTTTAGTTTCTAGAGCGCCACAAAGGAACAAACATATATTGGCTGATGGACACATTACCCTCCCCTTCGGCAGTCGGGTAAAAATATGTACACATACACCTAATTGCCATACGAGCAGTAATGACAATGAATGTCGACTGCGGGTGGTCGCGGTGTCTCGGCATGGGCAGATCACTGGCCGGGCGATTTTAAGGTTCCTATAAACTTCCGCCCAGAGGGCCCTGCGAAGATGCACTACGCTAACTAACGTTTCTATTCGATTCGTTTTTAAACCAATCGCATCACTGGGAGATGACGTGATACGGAAAGTCACGTGGTCTACCAGTGACGCGATTGGTTTAAAAACGAATCTAATAGAAACGCTAGTTAGCGCAATGCATCTTGGCAGGCCCCTCTGCTCGTGAGGTGCCAGAGCGCACGTCTGTGCCAATTTGCGGAGCCTCTTCGTACCCTCTCAGGTGTCGGACAGCGTCTCCGCGTCTTTGCAGCAGAACTGCTCGATAGGTGTAGCCAATGGGACGGAAAAGAACGAAACGGATTAAGCGCAATTCACACAGCGGGCCGGAGCGCGTCGTGCGCCGAGCGGGTCGGAAGTTCGACGGGTGTTTTAACATGGAGTTATATGGAAGCATTCACAGTAATTCACACACGCGGTGGGACGGGACCCGCGCGGGAGCCGCGCCCGCCACTACAAACAGCGCGCGGGTGCGGCGGGTCCGTCGCGGGTCCGTCATGGTTCGGCGCTATGTGTGATTACCACGACGACCCGCGCGGGTCTCGCGCGGGTCCCGCGATGCTCGGCGCCCGACCCGCCCGCTGTGTGAATTACGCATTAAGGATGAATGCAGGATCTGGATAAATGTTTAGGTTTTGTTTTATGTTGTAAGAAAGTCGTGATGCATATAATGCATATTGAGAGGGAGTTACAGGCTGAAAATAAACGCTGTGTAGACCCAGTCTCACAGCATATGCTGAGTTCTGATCCTTTTGCCATAAATTTGTATCCTAAGGAATATGTAAAACTACTGTGTTGAGAGGGCAACCAGGAAACATTCCATATCACGTGCAAATCCGCGGGCGGAGACTAGTAGTAAATAATCAATTAACTATCGATTGTTCCCTTTATTTATTAACTTGCCGATGCATTAGAGGCACTTAGCGGCTAGTTCCGCGGTATTTATGTAAATGTATGTTTGTGGGGGCGAAACGACTAAACGTCGGAGTGACTAGCTCAGAGGAAGCTGTCTTTGTCTACACTGGCAGACGGTGGATAGATCGGTGCTCGTTAGTTTGTGTTTCATTGATTAGGCCTTCGGTTTGCTGATTTGTTTACAAGTCGGAAGGTTAGTGTTGTAAGTTATTGACAAGGGGTTTGGTTTATTTAGTAAAACAGGATAATAAGACTTTATATAAATATGTATGATTAAGCTAGGTTAACTCGATTTGTTTGATTTGGTACTTTCTATATATGTATATATGTACAAGTATTTATTTCCCTATGTAAGTATGCTTATCGTTGCCTAGTACCCATAGTACAAGCCTAGAGCTAAATTTGGGACTAGGTCAATGTGTGTGGGATGGTCCCCCGATTTTTTATTTATTTATTTATACAGAAACTTAGGCTGCGGCTCCACTGAGGCGGAGATCAGCGGAGTGGAGCGGAGCTGTGCCAACATTAACCAATAGAATCTAAACTAACGTGCGCAAGGAGCGCTCGACGTTACCGCATGTGTTCTATTGTTCTATTGGTTAATATTGGCTCAGCTCCGCTCGTCTCCGCCTCAGTGGAGCCGCAGCCTTAAGTAGGTATTGAGTTGTTTTGCGCTAAAGTGATTTTACGCATTGTAAGTGACCAAATCTGGTTTTAAACGTTTTACTACCAAAAACTTGCGTTGTTAAAATTATAATGACACGTTATATTAAATCTTGTGTGGCCTTGGAAAACATTTTAATTTTATAGATGTACCAACTCGTTAGCACGGTCGTGGTAAAAAAGCCATAAAGTCCTGATAACATCTAAATATTGGGCAAGGCCTCGTTTATTATGTCCTCTTTAAAACATATAGTGTATCTACTGCATAATTCCTAAGGTATTTACGACCGTATAATCAACACCGAAAGAATCCAATTTGCTTAAAATACTAATTTTGATTTACACTATTTTGATATCAAAGGGCAGCATTAAGTCATTCAATGCCTAATCCCCTAATTTTCATATAAAATTTACCCCATATTGAGTTCTTAGCAATTTAAAAGAACACAAAAAAAAGATATCTGCGCACGAGTTGCACCTGCTTCCGCCCCCCCTCCCATAACATGCAGTAAGAATGTTAATTAGCACAATTTGCATGTTTGTTTTACATTGCGGGTAATGTTGGCAACATTGTATCGGGAACGTGGGGGAACTAATGAATTTTAAGTAAATATTACGCCTTATATTAGTAGTTTAAGTACACTAGGTTGTAGTCAAAGAAATAGCGAGCGGAAACAATCGTGAGTAGACACTATTTTTCTTTAATTTCTAGTGTACAGTCAACTAATTGTGGCGTTATCTGGGTAAAGGGACCTTATTGTCGATGACGCTTACGCCGCACTGCGCCACGCGACGTTGTATTTATATCGGAGCATCTTTAATAATGGCGGCAGCGCCACCGACAATAAGGTCCCTTTTCCCTGGTAACGCCACAATTTGATTTCTAAGCCACTATGGAGTTTGTCAACGTGACGTTGTAAACCAAATCATAGGAAGTCTCTTACGTTTTGGGTGACAACGTCACTTTAACATGGTCCAAACTGGCCTAGAAATCAAATTGGTTGAGCTAATATTTTATCGAAACACCTTTCAACGAACGCATCATTATGCAAAGCAGTGCCTGAAAAGCCGGGTGTTTAACCAATGAGCCGAAACGTGGAACATGACAGTCAAGTTGGCCCACCGACTGCCCGTCACTCAGCGTGCTATGGAAAGGTCCATGTTAGGGATCTCATTAAGGGATAAGATCCGGAACGAGGTCATACGACATAAGACCAAGGTGAATGATATTGCCCAAAAATGTAGCAAGCTGAAGTGGCAGTGGGCTGGCCATGTCTGGCGCAGAACCGACGAGAGGTGGAGCAGGAAGGTTCTCGAATGGAGACCACGCTTAGGCAAACGTAGTGTAGGACGCCCCCCGGCTAGATGGACCGATGACCTGAAGAAGGCAGCTGGCAGTGACTGGATGCAAAGGGCGGGAGAGCGCGCGCTGTGGCGCTCCTTGGGAGGCCTATGTCCAGCAGTGGACTGCAACAGGCTGGTATGATGATCATTATGCAAAATTTGCATTTCATCGAAACGCAATTTCTCCCTGCATAAGTTATTATTTTTTCACAGTCACATGTCTAACCAAACCAAAGCTACGTAAGTAATGTTTAATATTTCCTGAAATCATCATTGTTTCAGCAGAAAATACCGTTGAATGAAATGAAATTCGATAAAATGATACAGTCGATGAAGTACTGCAATTTGTCTATTACCGTACAACGGGGTAAATACGGACATGACCTAAAATGTTGCATACGTTACTAATAATAAGACTGAAATTATTTCAATAGACGTAACGTTACTGTCCATTTAATGCTTGTTCTTAT
The DNA here is from genome assembly GCA_946894065.1 of Acleris literana. Classification (NCBI taxonomy): domain Eukaryota; kingdom Metazoa; phylum Arthropoda; class Insecta; order Lepidoptera; family Tortricidae; genus Acleris; species Acleris literana. The sequence goes on from OX335674.1 coordinate 19,810,434, forward strand.
TTGTAACAAGTTATGACTTATTTTAGGGTGTCCCTATTTTCCCCTTGTTTCCTATTTACCCCGTTTTACGGTATATCCGACGTCTCAGGTTTGTGATAATTAAAGGCTTTACTACTTTGTAATTTTTCCGTCTGGCATAGAACTCTTGATGTTAATTTTCTAGGAAACTACCGCATTTCTTGGAACGTAAACCTTGGACATTCGGTTGCAACTGAGAAACAAATATTAATAATGTTAAGATAAAATATGATCGTTGTGGTAAAAAGTAGCGATTCGTAAGACGAGCCCTTAGAAGTAATATACGACTAAGTACTTAGTTTCATGTTTTATTTACAAAAGCGAACAAAAACATGAACGCTGTCGTTGCTGTTCACTATAAAAATTTAATATCCCTCGGATGAAAACATTGTCTCCTTTATTTTTTTATGTTTTTGCTACTGCTTGACTGAATGACAAGTAACTTCGTGTTGTAGCCCTTCTTACTGGTATTAGTGGGATTCTAATGAAAAAGGGTGTAAGTCCACTTAACTCTTAACATAAAGGGGTATAAATCATAAAGGGAGTATACTTTACTTATACCCTTTTTGACTACATTTTAACAAATCTCACTAAGACCCACAGTGAGGTCTTATAATGATCTATGAAAAACTGTCAATTTCCACTGAAACGGACTGTATAAGACTCCTATAGGTTTATATCCTGTTCACTAAATGGAACTTGGCAAGTTTTGAGAGCTACTTTGAAAACCCGACTGCCTTTGTAGAAAACAGATGTTGACCGCTGCAGAATCAGGACTGAAAAGGTGGAACTTGAAATTGAGTTGGGAATCTTGAAACAAGCAGGCTGAAATAAAATTAACAGAGTTGTAAATGGTTCAGTAGTAGACTGCCATCTATCGAGTGGCAATGGAAGGACAATCGTTCGCGAGTAGTATGGGAAAATAATCTAGATGCACAAAATCCAAACAGTTGGCCTACACAAGTCAGTTTGCGAACCTAAGCGTCTGTCGAAATTAAAGAAAATTTAGGAAGGATTGACGTAAACATGATCGCGTTACTTCCATAAATGGGGAACACCTAAAAATTCCGTTTTTTTCTCTTCCGAATATTCATTTGTCTGAATTTAATTTTTTCCGAAAGCTATGTTATGCTGGAGCTATTTAATATTAAATGCATGATTTAATTGCCATACGTTGGTTAGGTTAAGTAGATTTATAAACAAAAACAAAAAATAAAGTCTTCTATCAAAACATTGCATTCGGAATTATGAAAATTGGGAATTTCGATCAATTCGGAATTATGAAGGAAGTATGTACCCCGCACATACCACATTTAAAAAAATATAATTAAAAAAATAGATTGACATCTCACTCTCGCGCTCTCGACTAACACCTTTCGCAAACAAACCAAATTGGCTCCGGCACGTTTCTGTCAAACTCAATGCCAATCTGTGATAGATGGCTTTCGAACCTTACCCGGCAATTAGGCATTGTTATGGTTACCGCAGCACATTTATCTTGTTTAAGTTTGAACTACTCCGTTACGCCACGGCCGATTAGATATGAAACTCTCGCTGATATTAGATCTTAGTCCGAGTTAAAAGCTGAAGCGATTGATAAACTTTAGTTCTAACTTTGTTCGTGGATTACCTAATCTACTGGGTTGCCAGTACAAAACTAAATATGAAAAGAAAGCCAAAGTAGCTGCACAGTTTAGTGCTTTGTCATTTTAGCATGTCCGTGAACTGCTGAACTAATCAGTCAAAGGCGTTAAACCGACAAGGTACAAAAGTGTGCAGATATAGGGCCAACTGTACGATATTCCATTGTCCTCGGCTTTACAAGTAGTCCCAATTTCAGCCCATTACGATAACGGGCAGTGGCTCAAGATTGCCCTGCAAGATTGAACCGGATCACATGCGAAGCTAGTTCAAAGGGCTTTTAAAATCAAACGCAAGTGTGTTTGCTCTCATTTAATATTTTACGGCAACTTACTTACTTATAAGTAGGTTGTTTTGTTGCCTTGTTTTATATGGGACAGAAAACTGGTATCCTATCGCAAACACAAAAAACGTTTGCCAGCTGTTTCATTTGCCATAACTTTCATTTCCATAATTTTCATTTTATTCTGAACCCAATAACTTTTCAAATTGTTTAATGAGATATACTTACAGAACCTGTAGGTTAGGTTAGGTTTATTTTATAACAATTCAGGAAAGATAAACGGTTTCAGAGAAAAATGACTTTCGAACAAATGAAAATTGTGACAAAACAGCTGGCAAACGTTTTTTAGTGTTTCAGATAGGTAGCCCAGAAAACTCCTTCGAAATTTATTCCTTTCAACATCTTTAAACATCACCAGATCCAATTCTTTCTCTAAAGCGCAACGTTGCATCCTCGAAGTTAAGAACACTGTTAACTCATTTATCCAAGGACTCCGTATCGGGTCTGATTTGTATTAAGATAGGGTCCCGGGCACTGGATACGTTGAACAGAAGAAGCCATGATTTATTGTTCTGCGTCTTGCACAACAAGAGCATCCCGGCCTTATCTGATATTGAGCAACCGCAAACACCCATAGTTAATAAAACTTTGATTCGTGGGTTGCGTAAGGTTCTCTTGAGAAAATTCTCATGGCGACATGTTTACCAAAATGTAGCATAGCTATGTGATGGGTCAACAAAAGATGTCACTACAGTCAACCGTAAACCAGCACTGCGGTTCCTCGACCACAGTGTCATGATGACTTGGAACTTGGAACCTTGACGCTATTAGTTGCATTGCTTGAAATTTTGTTTGGCGTCAGATAAACAATGCTCTTCATTTCTCCAATATTCTTTAACATCTGCCTACCAAAAATAGCTCTGCATTTTCTCTTCACTTATTGCTCATCAATCACTACTCTATCTTTATACTTACAAAATTAATAACGACTGGTACCTACGTAAATGATGGTGAAAATGCCTTTCTCAAGCCAAATAAATAAGAGTTTTGTTAAAAAAAAAGTCCACTCCTTCAGTGCTTGTAATTCACAAACGAAAAGGGACTTTCTTTTTATAATTTTAATGTCGATTGTGGTCTGCTATACAATTTACACCCATTACAAATCTGATTAAATCGTTGACAGACTAAACGGGACGCTATGCTCGATGGCTATTACGTCTAAAAATTCCAAAATATATTTAATTCCCAACCGATTCCCTTATTTTACACATAAGTTAGACACGATGGGGAGTTTTTGGCAGGGAACGTGACGAGCTCGAGTGAGGGTGTAATTTTGAGCCGCACAATACTATTGTTCCATTTCTAATTTAAATTGTGATTGCAGACCCCTCTGTTGTTACGATTATCATGACTTGCAGTATCCTCCCTTAGGGATAGATGAAACAGGGATGTTGATGTTTAGTTGTTCAGTTTTAATAACTATTATTTTATCTTCCCCTTGCAGCCTCACTGGTGATAAATTTGTCATTGGGTCTGGATTAATTACTCTCTTTTATACTTCCTTTGCATCTGGTATTTGTACAAAGCGAATTAAAGGAGTTTGTTTAGACACATCCTTTAAAGCAGCACAGCTCAAGAAAAGTCAAATACTACGCTCTTTCCGCGGGTCGAGGAAGAAACCTATAATAACTTAACAGTCATAATGTGCTTTAGGTCATAACATAATCATCGCATCGCAAGTTACTTTTTCAGGATTTTTATAAATCAAACCTAACCTAACCTAGCCTTGTCGACACGTTAGATATTTCAGAAATTCCGAAAAGTTTACGGTTTCAGCGATATAAAAAATTATGACTATTAATAATTAGGTATGTCAACAATGACATTATGACCAATAAAATTATGGGAAACAACGGGCTCCCTCACTTAGTATCTTGTCTAGGGGACACGGTTTATGCAGGAAAACATATCGAAACTCTGTTATAGTTTAATGTTATTGTCTTGCACCGTATTATTTATATATACCAGTACATATATAGTATTTAGTGTTTATTTATTTGATCATGTAATAATTTTGAGTTCTGTTTTGCTTTCCTGCTGTTTTACCTATATTATGCTAGGTTAAGTATTATAATTGTAATAAGGTTAAATAATGAATATGTCTGTTGAGGTTCTGGCGGCGTTTCTTCACAGCAGTAATCTCATCTTGGGATGACATACTTTTTTCTTTGTTTTACCTTTATTGTCAGGTTATTCTCTCAAAGTCATAAAGAACATAAGGTCATGTAGAACGCGCGGTCCCTTTGTCTGACGATCTATTGTTATGGTTATACTGTGCTACTGGGTTTGATTGGCCCTCATATTCGCGTGACCCGCGGGTGCAACGTGCTTATAAACCTTTCCATTAATCCGCCACGCTGCATGTTTACGACTTCCTGCAGTGCAGTAACTGCAGCTCAGCCACAATAACATCTCTGGTGGGCTACTTGGGCGACCAAACGGCTATGTTTAGTGCCATTTGGTTGTATTATTACTGTTAATTAGTTGCTAAGCAATTATATACATGAGGAACTTTTGTGTGTGTTTCTGTGACGCCAAGAAAGTTACTGCGGCTAACATGACTGGACGACGATAATTTATTTTTAAATGTGGTTGTATTTAAATTGTGTCATTAAAAAGGGATGCAGTGAGAGCTTACTTAAAGTTGTCTCAGTCTTAAATAAAACTGAATTGTCACCGAGTGTTTCGTAATAAATAATATAATAGTTTACTCATGCAAACAACTTAGAGTACCAATTTTTAAATATCATAGTTAAATCTCAGTTTCTTATTTTGGTCACCTTTTATGTTAGCTTCAAACGGCAACTAACTACATTAACTAAAACAATATCGCAACTTCAGCACTAATGTTGTTCAAACTGCACAAAATCAAATTTATAAACTCAGTCTTCCAATAAACGCAGTAAGGTGCAAATTTTAAGTAAATCAATGAGTACATAATACAAATCAATATTGAGCTGTGGCGGTGTAGTCGCGCAGCGCGGGCGCAGCCTTTGAAGGCCGCTGTCACACCGTCCATAGCAATTAAGAGCTCGCAAGGCCGTTGGACGATCTCCTCGCCGCCGGTCGCAGTTAGACGACGACCGCGTAATTGCGACCAAATCGGGCGCTTCAAATATGATTAGTCCACATCGTAGCGTTGCTTTATAGCCAGCGCCTTTTAAGGATAATTACCTAAGGTGTTATTCTGGTAAGCAGCTCGTCTCCACGTCAACGAATTATTAACCGGTAAGCGGTAAAGCGGAGTTAGCTACGTACCACTTTGGCGGAGCTGCTGAGTATCTTTGTGTTGATATTGATCACAGTTTTTCGAGTATTAAAATCGAGTTTCGCCAGCAATTTAATGGGGTTTTTTAACGGCTATGAAATTCCGTGATCAAATCTCACATGACTCTTGTTAATTTTTGGTCGATGATTTAAAAAACGCAAATTACCGATTCGTTAAGGTACTGAAAGATCGTTGAAAGGAATTTCTGACTTTTGTGCGGGTTGCTTCACACCGCGCTATCTCCATCTCGGAGGTGCGATGAAGAAATACGGGCCGTTTGATGGATGGCGCGAGATGCATCCTGTTACGATCGATCGCTCGATAACGTCCAGCCCGATATCGATTATCGGCCGATGACGTTGTGCAACGTCTATATGAATAATTGCCGGCGTCACGGACGCCCGTCACTGCCAAGGCCGGCTTTTCGCTTTTAGCCGGTCAACGATCGATCCGTTGCGCAAGCGCGGGTTTCGCTCTCGGGCTCTCCACGCTGCGCGCCCGCGCCGCGCACGCAGCGACGCCGGCTAATTATAGCGCCATTCATTCACCGACGACGCGAGCCTTGAACTTCCGAGTAAATTAGGTAATTGACTGTTCAACAATGCTCTAAATTCGTCTCTATTCACGCGCTAGCCTGCACGCTAATGACGCCCGGCCCCGCCCACGGATCGCTTTATTATGCAGAAAGTGAGTCGGAACAAATGGCCGGCCGGTGCACCCGACTTGCATATATTTCTGGATTCCAGGCGCAAGGCTGAAAGTGAACGCCTCGCGCGTAATATCGGTCGACTTAATCGGAGTTTTTTTGCATTATAATCGATAGTTTATGCAGGGCCGCCTAGCAACATGCTGTTCCCTGCAACCGGTGATTCTTTAGGTGCTCCACATGCCGCGGGTGGGCATTAGTCCTTCTAGTTCTGTTCTGATTAAAACGCAACGGCTCCAATCAATCCGAGCCGCAATCATGCGAGCGTGATTGCTCGGATTTATCACGTGATGATTGTGATTTATACGATTGTCAGTGCGACGCCTTGAGCGGTTTTATATGAAAAAATGACCGTTTTGTCAGCTTCTCCCGCTCGCATATTCATAAGGCTGACGGGGGATCGTAAATATTAGTTGGTAGCTTTGAGTTGCCTTCAATTGGCCACCTACAGTCAGAGATAAAGTTAAGCAATTAGGATGGGTATTTACGGCGGAGATTGCCATCATTTGATATCGAGTGGTACGGTAAAAGTAATTGTTTGTAAGCTAGGCAGGTGGTCGGATGTCAGATATTACTTTATGCAATTACAATCTGGTATTACAGGAATAATTAAGACCAGTGACAGAGCAATCGAAGAGGAGTATACTGGTAGAAATAATCACGTATTAAAGTTCCTGTTTAATGTACAATGTAGCATTATTGACAGATAAAAGGCTATTGATTCTACGTTAAAATGACCAAGTGACATCTAGCGATTGTTTATTATATAACCAATATAGAATTGCGCCCCAGATTTGAAATAATTTAAACTTGCGATGTCATAAGCAACTTATAAACCTTCTTTTTATAAAAGCATTGATATCGATCACATTTAAGAACTATCGGAAATGGTGTAATACCAGTAAAGGTAGCCAAAAAGTGCACTCCAATAACTATTATAGCTTGCAACAGAAGGAAGTGGTAGCTCTAAGAGTATCCCAGTGGCGTTTAGATAGTTGTCGATAAATTGCGTGGCCATTGTTTGTAAGTGAAAATGGACGGCCGATCAGAGAGCCGATGCTTATCTCTAAACGTCTTTATGGTTTAATAACTGTTGCTGTTAAAGATGGCGTCAGGCGTTTCTCAATTGGGTACGCAATAGTGTTAGGTACAGTCAGCATCAGAAGTTGACATTCGAAGAGCTCGAAATGATGTATGCACTATTCTATTGTCAAGAGAATAAGAGCGTGTGTAGATTATTTTGAGATCTTCGACTGTTTTACTTCTGATGCTGACTGTACAATTAACGTTTCGTTCGGCTTATTATCAGACAAGTGGCACTACACAAGATGCATTCAAGAAACGTTATCGTTATCAAAAAATGTATAGCATTGACGGAAGCTGCCACATGCTGCCGGGCTGCTTCTGCCTACAAGTAGAAAACATTTATTATTATTTGGAAAACTTTTCGAGCTCCACTTGAATCATTACGTCGGCCCTGTAAAAAATTGCCATACAGCAAATTAAAAAGTAAATCGCATCCTTACCACTGTTGCTAGGCTTCAGAACTCAACAAGAACCGGTCGTTCTCCTTATTCAGGGTGAAATTACTAAATCTTTCGCTTCCGTCTTTTTCCAATAGTATCAAAGTGAGAGAGATAGCGAGGGTTGTGGTGTTGCGTTTGGAATACGGCCGGCAGATGGCAGGCAGGTGCGTTTCGCCGAAAACTGTCGGTGCCCGCGCAGGCCGCATGCCGGCTGCGGAATTATAATGTGCTGTAATCAGGGCAAGTCGGGGGAAAAAGTTAACGTGAAACTGTACAGTGTATTAAGCCGGCAGCGCTCTTGCGATTCTCTTCCAATATGTGGACCTTTTCGTGTATATTTCATTTAATATTCTTAATCGTCTAAATGACGAAGTATTTATTTCAGTAGACTTTTTGTTGTCTAAAGGAGCGTTTCTACTGAGAGCGTTCGCGTGAATATTCGAGTGGTGTGGACGTTGAGCCGAGCGTTACAAAGCTTACACACCACTCGATGTTCGCGCCGAATGCTCATTACACGCGAATGCTCTCAGTGGGAACGCTCCTTAATGGGTACTCATATTATTCGTACAAGTCTAGAGCTTAGTTTGGGACTAGGTCAATTTGTGCGAGATTCTCTAAATGGATTGCTTTTTTTATTATCCCGAAAAATACTTATTAATCTAAAGAAAACTGCGCGAAACGGACATATTTCAAATATGAAAGCAATTTCCCACAAGATACATTAAATTACCTTGAGATTGAAATTTCCCGCTCCCCTAAATCCCCTTTTCGCACCCCATTTGACTTTGACCCCTCGCACCCTTAAGAAAACAATCCCGGCGCGGTTTTACGATTTCTGGGAATCCCGGGGCCACGTGCCCTACTTGTTTCTGGGGCATAGGGCTATTGATTGGCGGCATGAAGGGCGTTCCTTATCTATCTATATATGTAAAAGACGAAACTGACTGGCTGATCGAACAACGCACAGCCAAAACCACTCAGCGTAGGGACTTGAAATTTGGATTAAGTATTCCTTTGGGGCGCACAAAGAAAGGATTTTCCGAAAATCGACCCCCGACGGGAAGAAATGGGGGGAGTAGCGGGAAACTAATTCTACGCGTACGAAGAACAAATGCTGTTTTATAAATACTACTTACTCCTAACCTAATTGACCTGGGTGGTCTTTCTTGGCAGATTATAAGAGAGTCAGTTTGATATAAAGTGGTGGTTACATAATTAGAGACGCTTGTGTTATTCCCATACAATTGCCTACAAATATGACTTTTAAATTTTGACGAATAATCAAAAAGTTCTTAACCAATTTTATTTTTAGTTACACTTATCGACAACCACTGTATATCAAACTGACTCCCATATAATCTGCCACGAAAGACTATCATAGATACTTTACAAGGTATAAAAGCCCTGAGAATCTCTTGTAATTCCCGATATAACTCGAGTTATTGTTATTACGTAATAGCTGTCATTATGCTGCGGGGTCAATTAACTAGAGCGGGGGGTGCGCTACTTACTCCCACCGAGCACCCTGACATTGACCTCATGGCCTGGAATTATGCGGTGGGTTACGTTTCGTTTTATTGCTATTTACAGGGTTTACGATTTTGTTTGGTAACTCGTACACAATTAAAAATGTATGTTAAATAAAATCAACGTCAAAATCTCTTTTTTACTATCCGCCGATTTCTGTTCGAATCACGTAACTATAGTTACGTGAAGGTGCCTTATATTGAAATCACGCAGTTGAAGATAGTTAGTTGACGTTAGTTGAAGACTGACAGTTGCGTCAATTTACGCAGTGGGGGGAGGACTTCGTTGAAAAACACTATAAATTATAAATATAAATAACATATGTCACTGAATAAAAACAATCACGCACTCGCGTCACTTTAAATTTATTCATATACGAGAAAATAATGTATTCCTGAATGTAAACGGGTTTTTTGTATATTTTGTAGTAATTTTCAAAAGGGTGGTGAAACTAAATACTTTCTAACTATTTCTCTGCGCGCGCCGCATTCCGGGGCGCGTCGGCGCAGGCGCCGGCTGCGGGCGCCGACGTTGCTAATTGCACACGAAAGCAGATTTATCACGTCTCTACCCTTACCATGAGTTACAATTACCGTACGCGCTAGCGAGTCGAATGCTCCTTCCCTCGTACTCTACATGAATACTACGAGGTCTGTGAAGGACAGATCATTCGACTCGCTAGCGCGTACGGTAATTGTAACTCATGGTAAGGGTACGGAGTTAGCGCCGTAACGCAACCGCAACAGCGCAAGTGCAAGGATGTATCACTGTTTCTAACACCTATGGAGTTTGAATAGGTGTTATAATGCAATGGCGTTTATGATTATCATAGAGATGTATCGGGAAGCTATTTTTATTTGCTGTTATGGGATTAAGGCGCTGAGGTTCCTTGGTTATCATTTTGGTGGGTGTTTCATATCCTTTAAAATGATTGTGTACTTATCCAGATAAATGTAATAAAAAACAAAAAATATTTTTTGTTGTTGGCGATCTGTCTCTGTGGTTCTTTTTATTATCTCAATTTCCTTAAATAAAATACTAGATTCTCAATACAGGTACCTACTGACTGACATAGCAAAATTTAACATTGAATTTAAGATATTGTTGTATTCGTTTTTTTAATTAATGTTTCGTATCTGGTGTTTTAGAAACAAAGAGTAATCTGGTATCTTGAAATCTATATATCGGTGGTTAAAATGGCAATTGGCGTAAAGGACATCTAATTTTTACTGTACAATTGTCCTATACGCCAATTGCCATTTTAACCACCGATATATAAAAGGCAAAACTGACTGACTGACTTAGATATCAACGCACAGCCGAAAGTACTGTACCTAGAAACTTGAAATTTGGTACAGGGGTTCCTTTCATGATTTAAGTGACCACTAAGAAAGGATTTTCCGAAAATCAACCCCCAACGGGAGGAAATAGGGGGAGTAGCGGGAAACTAATTCTACGCGTACGGGCGTCCTCTAGTTCTTATATATCGGGGTAAGCGTTGTCACCAAAATTAAAATAATAAATATATATTCTATAATCCCGTGGATATAAGCGGGTGTTATACTTATCAAACTCTCTTTCTCTAGAAGATACGATGCTCTCAGCTTATTTCATAATGATTGAAGTAACTCTTAATATGATTTCTTTAGTTCAATCCCTATAAGTTACAATGGCCGTACGCCGTCCTTTGGTTCAGCCTCGTTTCCTCTTGCCTTGTTCGGGTGACCATTTATCTCCATCTAGAGCTGTGACTCACGCGCAGGTATCCGAAGCATGTCGCGGATCCTTTAGTTGGACAGTGGTTGTCCATCGATCTATTCTAAATCGATCGTTTTGCTCTAAATGTCTCAATTAGTACTCTAATGCTAAGAACTGGATACTAGTAAGTTGTCCGCTTCTAAATTTCGATTGCTTCTATATTGTCTTTAGTGGGTCTAGTGCATTCGGCGAACGTTATCGTTATCGAAAATGTGTACCTAGTTTTTGCGTAAAGCCACTCACTAGCGAGTTGTAATTGTAACTGTTATTTTTGCACGTAACATCGTGATGTGTACGCGGCTCGCGAGCCTGTTCTTCACTAGAAGCTCCTCACTGTAACTGCTACGGTTACAGCTACAGTTCGCAAGTGCCTAGCGGGTTTAAGCTGCCGGCCGCGTCGAGCGCTGATATCAACTCCATTCCGCGTTATGCATCTTGTCCAGGGTCCCTTGGGTGTTGGTGTTTAGATGTCTATGTTCTAGACATTGATAGACTAGTTTTATTTGGAAAGTTTTCATCATGATAGCAGCCACCTTTATTACGAATATGATTGAAACACTGTCACTACGTTAAATTTAAGCGCCGTAATGAATTTATTATGCGTGTGAGAATATTGCCAAATTAACTACGGCAAAAGGTAAGAGCTATAACGCATCATAATTAACCACTTCTCCTTTAATTCCAGGGGCAAATTCGCGTCAGTCCGCAAGATCCGTCACCTCGTCTCCGGCGAGGAGTATGCAGCCAAGTTCATCCGCAAGCGGAGACGCGCCGCAGACAGCACGCGCGAGATCCAGCACGAGGTGGCCGTGCTCGCGCTGTGCGCGGGTTGCACGCGCGTCGTGCGCCTGCATGAGGTGAGGACCTACCAGCATACACCAACCAGATTCCAGGGGGTCATTATGACACGGCTATACAGTTAATTTTGCAAAAAAACAGAGCTGTAGCTGTTATATAGATGTGTCCTTTTCTCTCAGCGTAAACTGAACTGCATAGCTAGGTCATACTAACCCCCCAGGACCATACAGCACGAAGTCAAGCTTGTCAAACTGTGCACGGAGTGATCTATCCAATCGGCCCACATTGGTCAATCTTGCGCTGAACTGTTCGATCCCGTGCTTTGCCTCTTTCAACTCTTTCTAAAAGACCTAACCGTCTTCATGGCGTTAGGTACGGATCAAGGATTAAATACATTTTCCAAGTAATCGTTCTGTTGTAACCACACTCCACAGACAACCTACAGTATTGGTATTTTTGAACACAAAATCGAACGCATTAATCAAATTTATCCAGAAGTTACGAACAGCAACGCACAAATAGCTTATCCTCTGCTCATGAGGAACATTAAGAACAACAAATCTACTTCTGGCGACGACGATAGTACCTAAATTTCTGTATAGTAGTACTTAATTTTCAAAATGAAACATACCGCCACCACCACAGAACTCATAATCATCACAGCCCGACAATTTAAGGGAGCGACCACACCGTGCTTAACGGTGCGTAAATTACGGACCGTCAAAATGAACGACATGGAATTACTATGTCACCGTATTTTACGCGTTGGTGTGGTCGATCCTTAATACAATACAATCATATCACCCCCTTAAACTCTTAAACAAATCCTTCCAGGTATACGAAACCCGTTCAGAAGTAGCCATCGTCCTCGAGCTCTGCGCCGGCGGCGAGCTCCAACGACTACTGGATGAAGAGGAGCGTCTCTCCGAAGGTGCGGCGAGACGCGCCCTCCGTCATGTCCTGGAAGGCCTGGCGCACCTCCACGCGCGGCGGGTCGCCCACCTGGACCTTAAGCCACAGAACCTGCTGCTGTCAGCTGACGGGGAGGAGCTGATGATCTGCGACTTCGGTATCAGCCGCGCCATTCAGCCCGGCGCGCATGTGAGGGAGATTCTGGGCACGAGGGATTATGTTGGTGAGTGATGGACGATTGTACATGGTGATTGTGTACAATGCAGTTGTGTTTTTTTTATAAGAGATGGAGGCAAACGAGCATGTAGGTTACCTGATGGAAAGTAATCACCACTGCCAATGTGATGCTGTTTAATGAATAACCGCGTCCCTATTCGAATGTAGTTTTATTTGGTCCGTGAATTTTGAAAGACTTCGAGTAGTGATCGTCTATTTGGATATTTTATATCATTGGCTCTTTTTCTATAAGCCCGACGCAAAAACAGTACAGACATATATCTCTGTACCTGGCTTTGGCATTGTAGTTCCCAAACAGGACCGATTCCGAAGAGGTTTATTTAAATAGAAAACTAGTTTAACTGGGTGGTTTTTAGCTAAGTTCGATTAAAATCGGTTGAGCCGTTTGAGTCATCACTTTATTAGCTCTGAAAGTAGGTTTTTAATTATTTCAGGGTTTTTTTATCGGTTTAATAGTTATTACAAAAATGACAAATGAAGGCTTGGGGGGCCATAAACGCTCAGTTTAAAATTTACTACCCCAAAGTAGGTAAAGTAAAGGTAAAATTAGTCAAGTTGAATTACATTAGCTCTTAGCTTAGTTGCATTCTAGTTCTTAGTTGCTTAGTGGCCTAAGATAACGTCCAAGACTAATCTTGAACTAGTTATGGTTAACTACGTCATTAAATCTATGATAGGTTCCCAATTACACTCCTAGCATTTTGTTCTCTCAGCGCCACTTCGCCCCTGGCGTTACAATTACGTACAAACGCCACTCGACGGCAGCGAACGTGTTAGTTACTCTAAAACCAGGCGGTTCGATTTCCTTATCCCGTTGGAATGACATATTTCGCTCCAATTATATTTCTCAATTGCCTTTCCCGCGGGCCTGAGTTACTCCGCGGCGGCACGCGAGCTCGGCATTCGCAGACGGCGCAAAAGACTGCGCCGGCGACGGATCGAATTATTAATAGCGACGGGGATTTGTAAAATTCTGGGGTAGAAAGTCTTGTTGCGCACAGGTGCGGGTACAGTCACGGTAGTTGTTATGTGCTGTGTATGGGTACGAGTAAATTTCCTGAGTTTTTAAGAGTTTCTTAGGTAAATACTGGACAAAACATGAGTTTTCTGAATGTCGTTTATGTTCATTTATTTTATTTAAATTATTTATTGCAAAAAGGCGGACTTAAAGCTACAAGCAATATCTACCAGTCACTCTAAGGTGAAACAGAATCAAAAAGTACCTAACGTAGTTATCGTTCTGCGATAAAATCTCTGCGCGTTCACTGAGATGTACTCAGTTTGAGTACAAACCAAGAATATATCTAAGGTGCATGAGCAATGGGACACTTTACGGTTTGTGAGCATTCCTGCATCTACTGCAGCTTCCCCCCCCTGCCCGTACCTCGTTATGTCCTTGCAAGGACGAAGTCTGAGACAGACATGTTTTTTTTTCTCCGATATATTTGACTGTTTTCAAGCGAACTTTGTTGAACAAAATTTACGAGAACAGAGTGCGGTGAAAGCTAGCCATCCATGCGTATTGATGTAACTTTTTTGCAGTCTTTTACTTATAGTTTCTACCCAATGGCGAATAGAATCAGTATTATTAACCAAGCAGGTCGTCTCAAGACGATATTTACTTTCACGTGTCTCTCTATATAACATCAACGAGTATCTCAAAATCAGTTTAATAATAAGCCCCTAGACTCTAGTCCAAACTAACCTTATATTTTCCTCTTCCAGCACCAGAGATCCTATCCTACGAGCCGCTCTCCCTGGCCGCCGACATGTGGTCGGTGGGCGTGCTGGCCTACGTCCTCGTGAGCGGCTACTCGCCGTTCGCTGGGGACACCAAGCAGGAAACCTACCTGAACATCGCACAATGCACACTCAGCTTCCCCAGAGACCTGTTCAGAGGAGTTTCTTCTCGCGCTGTGCAGTTCATTCGTGACACGCTCGTCGTGGACCCCAAGTGAGTATGGGTACCTATAGCCTGTGTCAATTGAAATTGCCAAAGATGTAAACAAATTAGTACTGTTTGACACATAACCTCAAATATTAATCGAGCGTGTTTTTATTTAAAATAACGTATAAGTAATTAATAGTTATTTAATATATAACTTAATGTGAAAGTAAAGATCAAGCGTATAAATAATTGCTAAGACCGCACTTATTCTTTAAAAGCACGTGATTGTTGAGTAATAATGGTAAATTTGTTCATTTTATTGTGTTTACATCTTTGCCAATTTCAATACCAAGTATACCGTGCAAGTATACCGTGTTCATTTTTTACTTGTCTTAAGTAAACAATTCTAACCTCAAAATCAACCATGTTTGTCTAAAAAAGGCATTTTAAATAAAACAAAGCAATCACAGACAATACATTGCCCAAGTGAGGTCCAAAATGTTTACTCAATTTACTTTATTTATTTATGATTTAGCTGTCTTAACTAACTATTTTTGAGATAGGAAAGTTCTTTACTATATTAAATAACAGTGGCGTGCCTAGGGTTTCAGGATAGGGCAAGCCGAGAGATATGATTTTGTAGTTTTTAAAGTTATTGCGGATAAATGTCTCAATTCGCTTTTTACCAAAATTACAAAAATCGTTCGTGTCTTATTGCAAATAAAATTAATATATCTTTTAATCGTGTCAGCTAAGTTTTTGATTTTTCATAATCAGATACCTAGTATATTCCAAACTTTGTCGTTAGATAATAATATACCTACACTACAACAGCAGCAATATTGTGTTTTTTACACTGATCTAGGTATTAAACATTAAACCGTCTTTTACTTATGCGAGAAATGAGAAATAGGTACTGAAAATCTGATGTTTTATCAGCAAAGTTTAAAGAGTTTACCTTTCACTCGCCAAGCAAAATTTGTGCAGTTTAAATAATCACAATCACAAGATTCACAAGGGAATACTTCCACCATTGCCAATCCAATTGAACAACACATAAAACAAAATACTTAGTGACCGCAGTTGACTCAAACAAAACAATTCACAATTCACAACAAACAAATAAGTTAAATTATTGAAGTAAGTAAGCAAGCAAATAAATGGAAGTGAAGTCGGCCGTCAACGCGGCTCAACACGCGCATGCGCGAATTTCGCATTTTACTCGACTCGGGTACAACTTCAGACGCAAGCAGGGCTTAAAATCTCGTACTATTTCCTATATGAACCTATGAATAGTTATATCTCATTATAAGGCAGTTCTAATGCGTAAGAAAGAGATATACCGGTTAAGATAGAAGCCCCCTTGCAAGCCACCGCGTGCGAGTGGGATGACTAGCCGTGTCTCGAGCGAGTTCGGGTCGTCTCAGCGCGCAGCAGTGCTGCCCGCCGTGCGGCGGCGGAGCGCGATCAAATTCGGTACTACGCTGCTGTTGCATTATTTGAAAATTTTAATGAGAGCGCGAATTGAAATAGTTCGTGATCGTGACCTTTGATTTTTGATCATTGTTATATTTGTAAGGCAAGCCCGGCTTTTGGGCTTGTATGGCAGTACCGCCCCTGTTAAATAAGTAAGAATGAAAAAGGTGTAGTGGTGATAGGATTAGAGCGTCGGTGGCCTAGTGGCTTAGGCAAAAAGAAACGAACAAAAGATATAAATCCCGTGTCAAAAAAAGAGACATATATTAATAGTTGATAGCTAACTGTTCACGTTGCCGACGGCGAGAATTCTCTGCAATAGTTTGTCGAACAAAAGATATAAATCCCGAGTCCATAAAAGAGCTGCTCTACCAGTGCGGTTAGCAAAAGTTCTGTTTTCTCACTTGTCTCTCAGTGCTTCTGTTTTTGTATAAGTAGAGAGGTTTTACCAACAAACTAGTTTTGTTAATTTGTTTATTAGAGGACGAATTAGTTTCTCGCTACTTCTCCTATATCTTTCCGTTGGACCTCATAAGAAACTTACGTGCCAAATTTGGAATCAATAGGCCCAGCAGTTTGCGTTGATTTGTCAGTCAGTCAATCAGTTTCTTATTTTAGATATTTAGATACTCGTAGATTCTTATGCCACAAAAAAGGCGCAAATAGCACACCTAGGGTGACGGCACCAATGTTGGACACTTTAAGCTGACAGGCACCAGTAATGGACACTTAACTCTTAATTCAATGATCCTACGGTCCTAAATTAATTGTCGCTGAACAAATGAATAAAAATAGAAATCAAGTGTTCATTAATGGTCCTTGCCCATTACTAGTTCCATCACCCAAATACCTTATGGCATTCTCTGTCGACCAAATATTTTATTTTATTTCTCCTTGCTCCGCAGGGGTCGTCTTACAGTGGAAGAGTGCCTGGAGCACCCCTGGCTCAAAGACGACGCCGACATCCCCCGCGTGATCGTGGGACTAGGGTTCGATTCCGCGGCGAGCGACGCCGACGCAGACTCCGACGACCCCACCCTCGACGAGGGGGTCAACGGGGTCAACGGGGTCAACGGGGTGAACGGGGTTAATGGGGTCAACGGACACAATGGCGTCAATGGTTGTAATGGGACCAACGGGACCAATGGGACACACGATGATGATAAAGGTGAGTTAGTTTAGCTACGCTATAGTTTATATTTTTTTTACGATATGTTGATTGTTTGTTATGAAAACTAAACACGAGTGTTCGTTTCATATAGGACTATAGGAGCGATAAATTAATTTATCTTGTGCTTGTGTTCTGCTAGAGTACCTATTAAAATCTTGTATGAATGTGTGTTTTGCGAGTGAGTGAGTTTATCCTGGCAAATTAGCCAGATAATTATTTCATTGACGGATAAAACAGTGACAAATAATAATATTCAATACTCGATAAAAAGTCCTTTCTCGGGGCTGACTCTATCTCCATACTTAAACGTACTTCGTAAAAGCTTAACATACAGTCAGACAACGTTATTTTTACATTTATAATATGAAGGAAGTATGGAATTCACCATAGCTTTCTTTTTACAAATGCACACTTAGGGACTTCTAAGTAACCTCTCTGCTGCTTCCTGTTTGTTTTCATCCGTCCTGCTATGATTCCTCTAGTGATGTTAGTGTTCAAGTCTACTCAAGTAACCTGTTCCTATTGCTCTTTTCCTAATCCCATGACGTCATTATAAATTGAGTCTATACTGAGTCTGTGGTCGCAGAGCGCTGCGCGTCGCCCGAGGAGCCGAAGGTGCTGAAGCACGCGCACGCGCGGGACGCCTCGCCGCCCGGCCGCGACGCGCCCAGCACGCCCAAGGTGAGGATACTGGTAACTACTCACGACATTTTATACGCTACTCGTAACTGCTGACGGTTTTTTTATAGTTCCCGTCATGTAAAAAGGATGCTGGTGATGTAGCTGCGCGTCGCGCATTTATCGACGAAATTGGTGGTATGGAGAGGGCGGGACGGGGAACACTCTGCTGGTATCTTTGCGTTAACGCTATTGGTTGGCGACTGTACCCATGCGGAAACATCCCCTCCATTATTGCTCAGTGGCCTTTTTACGTGACGGGATCTGTGCGCAGCCACTGATGACTTTTGTCGTGACTGCGTCCGCGTAGAAGTCGTTTATTTTATTTCCTGTGTTTTAAATTTATCGCGCCTCACTTGGCAAAAGCGCGCCTTTGTGGGAACATAGCCATTTTACTATTTATACCACCGGTAGATTTACAAATGGACTTTATATTTTTAGTTAATTAATGATACGTTAATTTTTAAGGAAGCCAATCACCTTATTGTTCAAATCATTGTCATGAAATTATCATTGAATGCGCTAAATCTACTGTAAGCTGCTGATGTTAAGATTTTACTTCAGTTTTCTCTCTTACATGGTCTCGACGCGGGATAAACTGCTTAATAAATAACTCGCCATCTCCCAGTATACGTCGAGCCGCTTTGTAACAATATGTATAAAGTAGAAAATCTGATGATATCCATACATTTTAAGTAAATTATCTTAAGCAGTTTTCAAGTATTTTTACGAAGGTATCTTCGCCCGAAAGCCTGAAACTGAATTAAATTAAAAAAATTGGCCAGTTATATTTTCTACTCTGAATCGAATTAAATTGTCAGTCGCTCAGCCGGTGTAAACGGTTCCAATGCGTCCCCCGCAGGTGTCCCGCAAGTCCGTGGCGCACCCGCCGTCGGTGCTGGCGCTGTGCAAGAAGTTCCAGCCGGACTACGAGAAGCCCGCCAAGCTGCCGGGCGAGTGCGCGCACGCCTGCGCCTGCGCCGCGCCGCCCGCGCCCTGCCTGCGCCTGCGCGCCGCGCGCCCGCCGCCCGACCGCGCGCTCATCTGCTAGCGCCCGCCGCCGGGCCGGCTCCGCGTGTGTCGCGTGCGTAGGCCATCCCGGAATCGAACTTTGAAGTTCCGCTAGCTCTATTCGCTGTCGATCATCATTCGGGAGAAAGGGATGGAGGTAACGTGACTTCTCACGATCGATTACGAGCCGATGTGTTGTAATAGGCCGATGTTCGAATGTTTTTTTAATAGGAAAACCGGCGGGCCTAGTATATCTGCGTCTACATCGCGCGTCAAATGTGGATAATGCGTTCGTCACTCTCGTACTTATTTACTTGTCAAAAGGTGACGGATGCCTTATCCACACTTTGTCACGCGGTAAACGCAGCCGTATCAGGCCCCCGGGAGCTCTATTATACTCTGTATAGAAATATATTGCTTTCGACATGGTATCGTATAATTATTTTTAATGCGACCGCTATTACTGTCCAGTAAATAGGAACTATAGTAATGTTGTCAATACGGTAACATACCAAAAGCAATAAAGTTTTAGAGATTCTAATAAAACCCCTGCAATCATTATGATATCTAACTTGGGTTCAAAAATACGAATTTGTCCTCGATCGTTAACTTTCTGAGACCTGATAAATTGCACTGGTCTATTGTGAAGATGGAGTTTGAACTTTGTGAAGGTTTTCGTACCGCTAGGGTCCGGATGTTATTGTTGAACAAGTGACGCCCCGACCGTTTCATAGACAATAGATCGAACACTCGTCTTCCCATATTGTAACAGTGCAATTTTTCAGGAACACTAAATGGAATGATATCTGAGTATCGACCACTCTTAAATATCGATGGAAAATGATAACTTATGATCGTATTTAGAAACCGAGAGATACTTATTTTCAAGTGACACTTTAAAGTGCTCTAAATTCTGAAACATCCAGCAATTATTGTAATGTATAGTGCCAGACTTAATTTTAATACTGAACTCAAGTTCTTTACAACACACAGTTGAAACTTGTCCGCTCCGAAGTGAACAGCTGCTTTAATCGTTGTTCGTGGTACTGATGCCGACTGGGATGGTTGTTCGAACCGCTAAGTGTCTTATAGTTAACGCAATCTGTATTATGGAATGCAAGTCGCTGGCGCTGCCATTCAGGATTGAACCTTGTCTTAAGATAGGGTTACGGGTGGGTCCGGTCGCCAGGGACGTTTTGCGCGTACTTAGGTATTGTTTAGTGCCGTGGAGACGGCAGTTATGTTGCATGTTAAATTTTACAAGCGGGTTTCGCGACGATTTCTGGACGTTAAAAAATCGCTTAACAATTATTTTTGATTAGGACTATGTGTGTTAATTATTCAAAATGTATAAAATTTTACAATAAATTTTGCTTTTAATAGTTAAATGCAAAACTTATTATAAACAAATACCCGAGATTTTTCTCTTTGATTTATTATAATTAACTGAAGGATAGCGATTTTTTGACGTTTTGAAACCACTATGCAAGCACACTTGCCGAGCTTCGTCTTTATCTTTAACGATGGGTTAGAAAGAGACTCGTGTTTCAGTCAGTGTGCTTTCATCGTTTGACTCCGTCGCTTATTAAGCCGTTGATTGGCTTGACAGTAAAGGCGCGGCCACACGCTGGGCGTTTCACGCCACTCTGTGTGGTCGCCCCTTTTGATTACAACGTCGAAGACGCGCGCAGTGATGTAAATATGTAGTTAAGGTTAGATTTACGAGAGTTGTATATTTTTAATGTAGTAGGGGCCCGATTTCGCGAACTCGCTACGCCGTTACTGTACTGCGAAACATGTTACGGCATTTTGTACCCTATTTTAAATCATATAAAGTCTATAAGTACAATTAAACAGGCCTCCGTCACTCTGTCATGTTCGAAAGTCTGGTTCCCCCGGGGAACAATCGCGTGGTGAGTGTTCAGGGGTGTCACGCGACCACAAGAGGTCATTTGTGCATCCCTAGCAGCCCTAGCGTTAGACGTTTGTCAAGCGAGTGTCGCATCTGTGCGACTTAACAAGACCGGCTTGATTTTCTTTTGCTTCTATTTCCGACTTACTTACCTTAGTAAATTAGGTCTAAATTAACGATTCAAAAATAAGCCCTTTTGTTAAGTCGTTGGTATTGTTAATGTCCGTATGTTGCAACTTTGAGCGGTTTTTGGGGAAGTTCGTCCAGTGATCGCGCTCCTACACCGATGGTACAAAATGCATAATTATACGCGACACTTGGGGCTGAAGTGTTGTCAGCTTAACGTATGAGGAGGCCTCGGAGCGATGTATATAGACGGAACACCGCGGTGTTTATTTATTGTTGAGGGAGCGTGCGTGAATTGCGCCATTCTCAGTAATTTAACGAGATAAAAAATATATTTTCAGAAGTCACTTTTATCGAGAAATATCTTAATTCCACCTAAAAATAAGGAGAAGCAAAGAAATAATAATAAAATGAGGGTCTGATGGTACGTTATCGATTTTTTTAATGATTGTTTCTCCCTCTCCAAACGTGCTGTCTATTCGACAAATCTATCTAGACAAGGTAGAACGTTCAAAGATTTTCAATTGTTTTTTTTTTTAGAATTGCGTGATTCACTGACGTGCCTAAGGTCCTCGCCTCAGCGCAACTTAGATAATAAAATTGTTAATGTGTCGATCACAAGCGTGACATTATATTGTAGTATCTAAGTGTTGTTTAACAGTGAATACGGAGCGGCCCGGCTCTGCTGTCTGTCCGTGGGACCAAAATTGTAGTCGCAAACTTCTTATAGTTGTTCGTGGTTGCTATATTGAAATTTTACCCGTCTCGGGATGTTAATGCGACGTTGTATATTTAGTATGTTTGTGCTCGAAGCTCGAGAATGGTTACATTTTAACATTGTCTCACTAAACGAAGATTAAATTGTGAGAGCTGTTGTGATCCATAACTAATTTGTAAAAATAAATTATTGTGATATAATATGGTGTTTTTGTTCCCCACTCCGTTAATACATAGATAATTCAGTCTTTCTTGACTGGAATAGTAGTTTACGTGACGGTTGCGTAATGCTAATTATGCAAAGTCTCGTACAATTCTTTATCTACACACATATTATAAGTACTCTATGATGGGTTCAGAAGCCGAAAGGCAAATGACCAGCATTACCTTACCTGTGGTAGTAGGTGCCAGCGATGACAGCTGTAACGTAATTTTGAAATTACGTTATCGAATATTGTAAGGTAATGAGATCCAAATTTGGAACATCTTCCAAAATTAACAGCTGTCCTCGCTGAACGCATAATAGAGGCCTTATGATATGAGTGTAGATAAAAGTTATAACTTAAGAGTCGTGCCAAGCTAACTCTGCAATAGAATAACCTGGCAACCGCGTGTAAAACTTTATATGGCTATATTTTTTGGCTGGCTTGAAACCGGTTTTGACATAGTAGGTGGTATGTCAGATGGCTTCCGTAACTCACTATTTATTGTAATAAAAGTAAAAACAATGGTGAAACCTTCTAAGAGTGATGTGCTGCAATTACTGTTTCGCATATTGAGTGATTTCCAACATGTTGAAGAATCACAGGACTCTGTTCTTGCTCAAAAACCACAATGTTTACTTAACAACAAAGCGTTGACAGGTTAGTAACTGAACAATCTTAATCTTTAAGTCGAAATTGTCGTATTGTAGAGAATCTCGCTCATGTTTGTTTGGTTGATAACAATAAGTGGCGTTTTGTTTATAAATCTACCGTTAAACTTCAAAAAACAAAAGTTATTAAAGTTATTTATTACTTTAATGAAATGACATGGTATTTTTAGTTTTTACATGATATTAAGAAGGAATGATAATGATAATGTATTCAATGCCAACAAAATACCCACTTATTAAATTCTAAATAACATTTAACAATGGTCATGGTCACAAGAAAAATAGCGAAAAATGTTTCATAAGTACGTACAAAAAAATATAGTAATAATATAAGTATCAACACTTATAAATTCTCTTTAATTCGTGGTGTTGCCATGTATTTTTTTTCAAAACTGAACGGTCTTAAACACCTGCAGAGTTAGCGTGGTGGATCTTTATGCAGATATAGTGAATAATCCTTTCACATCGTGAAAACTCGGAACTCACGTCTACTTCCGAATGATGCCGACGTGTCTATGAATTATTGAATTAAATAGTGACATGTTTAAATTAAATAGAGTACTTTAGTTATCAGTGTCAAATGTCAAACCACGAGTTTGAAGTATATCACACCGAGATGTTAAAACCACCACGATCAAATATATAGAAATTAGGTGTAGATAAACAAGAAGAAATGTAAATAAATGTTGAAAATAATTTCACAGGCTTGTCGATCTTAACATTTCCCAGGTCTTAATGCTTTCGGCATGAATATTAAAAATAACTGAAAAAAAAACTTATCTCAATGAACAAAAAAATACTCTGGTATTAATCACTCTATATCGATTATCACTCTCGCGATGCGACGTTCCCCCACGTTGTCTTGATGGGTACTGAGTCAGACTGAAGTAGCATGACAAATACGAACATTTCCGAGAAAATACGATGTGAAAGGATATATTCAGTTAATGACGATTAAGGGTGTTCCCAGACCTATCGACGCGGAATCGGCTTGAGCCGGTAAGAAAAAGTTTTATGTCCGTGCAATAAGAGCGAAAACGACGTCGTTCCGTTCGCAACGCCGAATCGAGCCGAGCCGAAGAAACTTCAATTTTTCTCTAAAATTTTGAGTACGGTGTTTAATCGCTCTGACAGTCTACATACTTAGATTTCCAATCTAATCTCGGTTCTGTTGCCAGATAAATAAATACTAATAATAATAGTAACTGAAGAGAACCTTCGTGAAGGCCGAGAAGTACAAGCTCAGCGAGTACCTTGACTCGGCTCACGAGGTGACCACCATGTGGGATGTTGACTAGACGATCATTGTCTCGATAGTTGTTTCGGCAAACGGTGTATAGCGAAGAGTCTCGACCAACACCTCAGGAGATTCTCACTAGATGGCTGGATCAAGGGCCAGATACAGAAGGCAGTACTCCTCGACACGGCACGTATTGTGAGGAGGTTCCTCTCTCTGCAGCCCTAACCACCGGTAGCTTGAGCCCTGCCCCGCTGCCGGCGGCACTCGTAGGTTAGGTTTTTTATGTTTATTGTTTGTATTAGTATTGTTATTTTACTTTTATAAAAACCTAATTTACAGAAAAATAAATGAATATCTGAATAATTTAATAATGCAAAGACGACGAGCACGCACGGTTATTTCGAGCAGGTTTAATATAATGTAAGAAAATGAGATTTCATGCTACACAATTAAGAGGATTGGGAACTATTGGGAAGCCAAAAATTTCTTTTCTCTCCCCTTAAACTTGGTCCGATTTGTGGGTAAGGCCGTGAATTTTGACTAATATGGACGTTTCAAATTTAACATGCTCATAAAAAAAAATTGGTAACACCGAGAGGTTTCAAAACAATTTTATTATATTACGCGATAAAAACTGTCGAGGTCGCAAGTGACGTAATTGATTTAAATCCTTTCAAATAAATAATAAAAATATATTTCCGTCCAAAACGTAACGAAAGTAGTCAAATTTTTTCGACCACGTGTACTTAAAGCCCTGTTATTTTCACGATTTTCAACTTCTCATGATCATACTTTTGTTTAAACAAAATTTTATGATATAACGATAGTTCTAACGATCGCGAAAAAAAATAATTAAATCAATTAACTTTTTTATCTTGCATTCTTTTATTGGGCCACAATTCCACGTTTTCGTTACGAATACTTTCGTGACGCTTTATAAAGCTAGATTTATAGCCAACTGTGGTATAAATTCGTTTTTGTGCACTGGCAACTCATATTCTAGTAGGGCAACACCAGAGATGAAACCAGCCTCGTCAGTTTGTTGATTAAATGGCAGTCAAAGGTGACGCGGACAAAGTTTTTCTACATATCTTCTAAAGTGCTAGGGTGATTTTAAGGCTAAGTAGTGATTATTTTTAAGTGGTTGTTTTTTTATACGATGGGTTAATGTTATTCACGTACGTGACATGTATTATTATATGCAAAATATCGTTATTTCACCATGATAATCAATATTTAAAAAAAATTATGTTACACTTTCGTTACGAATACGTTACATTTTAACGTAAAGTGACGAAAACATGAGGTAAAGGGAAGTGCACACAGAAAATACGAACTTAAATGAGTTTTTACTAGATTGCCAACGACGAATACAGTAGGTACCTAAGTCATTAAGATGTTTCAATTTGAAATTGTAGGTACGTACAGTAGGTACAGGGATCAGCACGAGAGAATTAAATCCATATTATGCATATCCATACTAATATTATAAATGCGAAAGTGTGTCTGTCTGTATGTTACCTCTTTACGCTTTAACCGCTGAACCGATTAAGATGAAATTTGGTATAGACATAGTTTGAGTGCCGGAGAAGGTCATAAAATGGTTTTTATTCTGAAAATCATCCCCTAAGGAGGTGAAATAAAGGGTGAAAGTTTGCATGGAGCTACGATATAAACGAGTTCCACGCGGATGGAGTCGCGAGCAGAAGCTAGTTATTAACCGAACGAGCGAGCGAAGCGAACGAATGCTTTTTAAATTTGGAGATGTCACTCAGTGGCATTTTTTTTTGAGAAATGCTCAAATGTCTCTGTTGTGTTATGAAAAGTACTATTGATTACTATTTCATTTAAAAAGTTAAAAAATAATAATTTAAGCAAATTTTAATCAAAATGTTAATTACGTGAAAATACTTTTTTTGTATTTAGTCAATAAAAACTTAATTTTTTAAAACATGTATTTTTTTACGAATGTTTACCAGTGTGATCTAAGCTTAATAACAACTTATGTTACGTTTTATGGTAACGTCACGTATTTTTTTTTTGTTAGTTCTACGTCACATTGGTCAAAATTCGCGGCCTTACCCTTGTACGATTTTTTAATATGTTGTAGATATCAGGAAAAACGATGTCTGTACGTTTTTCTTACCACGAAAATATTTTATGAATGAAACAAATTAAAAAACAAAGAACAGAAAAGTACAGACCTAGTTCTTTATAATAAATACAACAAATTCAAAAAATCGTCGAACTCGGACTTGATTTTGTGGGTGAGAAATGTCATCGCCCGGAGCTAAATTTGTATGGATTTTTATGACAGCGGCGCGATTATAGCGGCGCTTCACAATCCTCCTAATTTCATATTATTTAACCTCCTAGGTACCACGAAATTTGCCAATATAATGTGAACCTAATGCGAATAAAATAAAGTCAATTTTGTAATTCAATGTCCGTTAAAAGCAAAGGAAATTTCATTTCATCTACACTCATATCATTTAAGTCCTCTATTATGCGTTCAAAACCCTTAGGCAATGACCAGCATTACCTGTGGTAGTAGGTGACAGCCATGACAGCTGTTAATTTTGGAAGATGTTCCAAATTTGGATCTCATTACCTTACAATATTCGATAACGTAATTTCAAAATTACGTTACAGCTGTCATCGCTGTCACCTACTACCACAGGTAAGGTAATGCTGGTCATTTGCCTTTTGGCTTCTGAACCTATCTCAGAGTCCTTATAATATGTGTGTAGATAAAGTATTGTACGAGACTGCGTAATTAGCATTACAACACGAGTGTGGTTTATGAAACGAGCCGCATTGCGTGTCATTACGCCTGGCCTGTCATTATGCAATCGTCACGTAAACTACTATTATCGCCTTTGCAATGGATCTTTATTCCAATGGCCTCATTATGTACTTACGATATTTTTAAGAGGTTTGTTTTTAGCATAGATTCTTATAATACTTGACAAAATCAAAAGTGCCTGTTCGCTACTTAAAAAATATATAGGTATGGAAATATATAAAAAAGGTAAAAAAAATACAAGACTTATAATATCTTCTGTATTGATTAATTTCATTTACACAAGGAACATATTTTCAGTTATTTCATCATGAATACAAAACGGCTAAGCGTACTTAAAATAACATTAATATCTAACTGTACAGTCACCATCAAATACAGAACAAATAAGATGCCCAAAAATATTTGAACTCGACTTTAATGTTAAAGGCGAAACGCACTGAGAGCGGAGACGGCACGATGCGGCGCGTTCCCATACTAAAAACCGGCCAAGTGCGATTTGAACTCGCGTGGAGAGGGTTCCGTACATACGTTTTTTTTTTGATAGAATTCTTATAGGTTTTCCTGTAATTTACAAGCAATGTATTTTGTTTTTTTTTAAATTTTAGGCTAAGTAGTTTCGGAGATCAGGCCCAATGGTCAATTTTCGTCTTCTTTCATGAATAAAATCAAAACTATTTATTTTACAATAATAACAAAAATATATTTGAGATCCTCGTAATAATTCATTTGATATAAGACACAGTAAGGTTCGCAAATCTTTTTTTATTTCCTAGTTTCTCCCACGAAAGTGACCATTATTCAAAAAAATATTTACTTTGCACATCTGTGTTTGGGTCATCAATTTACACATGTGTACCAAACGGGAGCCCTTTGTTTCCCATAATTTTATTGGTCATAATGTAATTGTTGACATAATTTTTGACAGTCATAATTTTTTATATCGCTAAAACTGTAAACTTTTCAGAAGTTCTGAAATATCTAACGTGTAGACAAGGCTAGGTTAGGTTAGGTTTAATTTATAAAAACCCTGAAAATGTAACAGTTTCTTTAAAAAAACACGTTATGAATTGCGATGATTATGACCTAAAGCACATTATGACTAAAAATAATTATGTCAGTCAATATAGACCCGTACCAAACAGCGCAATCGGTCCAGTAGTTTCGGAGCTATTTCAGAATTTGTTTTTACGGCGGATTTACTGTCATTTTTTTAAAGTTAAATAGTAAAGGGAACATACAAGAAACGTTTTCTTTAAAGTATTCATCGAATTTTGTTGTATTTTAAAAACGGTGAATCATACAAGCGTCAAATTTAAAATTTAAAACATTTGTCTATTTAATGTCATGTTTAAGCTGCCATATACGAATTGTTACAGCGATTAAAGTGACAAGGTACTAAAGTGTACACACACATATTTATGAACTCGACTATACAAACCCTGAAGAAAAATAAAAGTAACAACAAAATGGTCAAGTTTGAATTGGGCGCTGATTCGAAATCACTTCAAATCAGAATATAATAATTCGGCGGTACAGAACCCTCGGTGCGCGTTTTTTTAGTGTGGGAATGCGCCGCCACGCGCCGCCTCCGCTCTCTGCGTTGGCCGTTTGACCTTTTCAACGTCATAGACGGATATATCCGCACCATTGTTCAGTGCCAACGACGGATGTTTGTCATGGTTGACAGCGCAAAATAGACCTTAGTGTATATGAGGCAAGGTTGACGGGTGTGTAATGTTTAGCATAAAAACAAACGGTCTAATGATCATTTTACATAACACGAATTGCATAATTTCAATCTGAATAATAAACCGTCGATATAATAGTCATGATGCATAAAATGAAATGCATAATTTCAAAAACTATAATGTTTATAAATTATAAAATAAATATTTCTAACTGCTTTCATTACTATTAATGTGGTCACAGTTCTAACCTAACCTAACTCAATAGTTTGCCTGAAGCCATTAGACGTGAGAAAAATAAGAATAAATTTAAGAGACTTTTAAAAAACCATTATCTACTAATATAATAATAATATGTATGTTTAGTACTGTTACTGTGTACAGCATAGTTCTGCTATTTAATTAATTTAAGCCTAACCTAGAGACTGCCGTTCCCACAGTCAAACTGTTACTCCAGTTTTGTGGGGCAATGTTTAATTTGTAATTCTTTAATAATATTGTACTTATTAAATAAATAAATAAATAAAATAATAACCTAGTTAGAAGAATTTGACTTAAAATGCATAATAACAAGACAATGAAGAATGTCAGTAGGTACGCCAAATCGCTTGAAACTTTGTAGCAGTAAAGTTTTTAAATAAACAAAAATACTACTTTTTATTTCATTCAAAAAGACTCAGTAGTTTTGATTCTACGACCGTTTAAAATTTGGGTCAATGATATTAAAGCGCGCGGGGGCCATCTTGCTGGGGTGACGTCATCGCTTAACAGCGGTACACGCCCTTATATGAAAAAGTAAGTTTACAGGGCTATAACTTTTTAACCGTTATAAGTAGCCAGTTGAATTTTTCACAGAATACGTGTTATTATAAAATCTATCGTTTAAAATTGTACAATGAACAATAAATCAAATCCCAAGAGGGCTCCCCATACAAGAAACATGAAAATAAATCATTTTTTTTGGCATTTCAATACGGATTGTAGTTTTATAATGGCTTCTTATTTTGATGCTATTTTGAGCTTAAATTACAGTCTATTTTTTGTAGTTTACGACTAAATAGCAATGTCAAGTAAAACTGCTACAAATATGTGACAAAACTGATTTTATCTACACGATATTTTAAGCGGTCACCCATCCTGTTTAAGACTACGCGTGTAGTTGCTTAACTTAGGAAGGCGAAGTACGGGTTGTATTTGTATAATAGCTTTTTATTTCGGTGTCACATTAAGTTTAGATAATAATCAAAACTCTATACAAACATGTATAGTTTACGACCAAACAGTAAACTGTAGTAAAACTCTTACAAATATGTTAAAAAGTGCCTAGTTCAAATCAACACGATCGATCTTTAGGTAAGCGGTGGTTGCTTAACTTTGGTGGTAGGCCTGTCTTTACAAATTTCGTGTTAATTTAGAATTAATATCACTACCTTATAAAAGAGTGAACTATAAAACATGAATTTTTGACTGACTTAGCAGTAGTTCTGGTACTTCGTGTATTCATTTCATCGATTTCAAATTTCGCGCGCGGGCGTTACCATGTCGATAGACGTACCTACCTACATACTTACAACACTCTCGCTTTGCTAGGTCTAGGCATTATTGCCACTATCCCAAAATTTAAAGTGCTTGATTATTATTCTAATTTTATTTAATCAACTTATTCGACAAATATTACAAATAGAAAAGCCAGCCAGTGACCGACAGTTAGTTATGTAATACAAAATAATAGATAAACATAGCTGCCATAGTAACATCAAAACGAATATTCGTAAAAATATTACGACTTACAAAGTTAAGCAAGTACAAGCGTAGTCTATAACAGGATGGGTGACCGCCTGAAACATCGTGTTGATAAAATCAATTTTGTCACATATTTGTAGCAGTTTTACTTGAGATTGCTATTAAGTCGGAAACTATGAAAATTAGACTACAATTTAAGCTTAAAATAGCATCAAAATAAGAAGCCATTATAAAAATACAATCCATATAAAAATGCTAAAAAAAAATGATTTATTTTCATGTTTCTTGTATGGGGACCCCTCTTGGGATTTGATTTATTGTTCATTGTACAATTTTAAACGATAGATTTTATAATAACACGAATTCTGTGAAAAATTCAACTGGCTACTTATAACGGTTAAAAAGTTATAGCCCTGTAAACTTACTTTTTCATATAAGGGCGCGTACCGCTGTTAAGCGATGACGTCATCATCCGTGAGCGCTAGCAGCAGGGTTTCGAGCGCCGCATATGAAGTTTAAAATTTAATATCTCGAAAACTATTTGACGTATCGAAATGATTTTTTTACAGCTATTTTTAGTTTTTAATGAATAATACGGTAAGCCAAAAATCTAAATTGGCTGACATTCTCTATTATAGTTACACTAAATGAGTGTTATGTTATTCGATCGTAAGCCAGATAAAATTATACAATTGGTTTTTATGCTAAACGTTAATTAGGCTTTTCGTGGTTAATTAACACATTCAGTGCCGAAACCCCGACTATCGGGTATTTTATGATTTCGTTCCAGGCCGGATAACCCGATAGTCGGGATCGTGGTACTATTGTGTAGGTCTTGTATATTTTTGTGGCCTGGCGCGATGTCTTTGTTTGGCTGGGCGGCAATGAATGTGTTAAATTAAATTATACAAAATGTTTTTATACTGATTGAACCGCCAAGGTTGACCATTAGCTCTGGTTTTAAGCTGTCAGTGGCGTGTGAGTAACGTCTTTTGTATTTGACAAATTGTTGAAAAGGTCGAAGGTATCAGTGTTCAGATATTTTCGAACTACCTTTGCCGAGCTACCATCATAACCATCCCTATACCATTTACATCGATCAGTTCAGGCGGTAAAGCATTAAAAAAGTAAGCCCACGGAGGAATCCTTCTCTCAACAGTGGGACACAACAACACGAAATAATTTTCACAACAGCTGCTTCAAGAACCTTAAAAACTACTTAGCTAGTTAGTTTAATTAACCTTTTCAAGGTCATTCACGGATATATCCGTATCATCCGTGCAATTAAAACGACGGATAAATCCGTAAAGAATGACAGCGCGAAATAGACCCTAGGGTTATATAGCTTAAGATTTAAATTAGTTCTGGCAGGGCGGGAGTGATGATTTATTTATTTAGCATGGTGTTAAGGTTTAAAGGATGGACCACACCGGTGCTCAAAATACGCTGACGCACCGTAAACGCAATGACACGTGACTTATGCGTCACTTTTTTAACGCATCCTTTTCGAAATACTATTACATAAAACAAATTAATACAAAATCACTATTTCATTCATATAAAAAACACACAAGGCAATTCATACGTAACTTATTTATCAAATATATTTCATAAGATTGATATGAACACGGTTATTCTTACGAAATATTAAATAAAAATAATATTTATATCTTACAAATACCTACAACCAATTAGTTCATTTTAATTCGAACACATAAAGACTTATTTTATTCATAAACAAGCAATAGCTAGAATGTGCTTGAAATATGCTTTGTCCTTATCTGGCATTATGACATTTGAATTTGACGGAAAGAGACAAAGAATACTTTAACTAAATTAGGTTTATTGTCCGTTTATGAATAAGGAGTTTAAGGCGAAACATTACTTTGTTCATAATGCATATTAAAATCCACGCTAACTACATTGACTTTCGAAATATTATTTACAAATAAAAATATAATAATTAATTACACATCACATAAAATTCAAATTGTACATTGAACAATTTCATATTGAATTACATCTATCACTTAACCTTTTCGTTGGATTAGAAGACTACGATCAGCTGTTAATATAACCAGGGGCCTGTTTTATAAAGCTACAAATTACAATTTACAGGTTACAAGTTTCCATTTGACATAAGCTCGACCAATAACGACCAGCCATTTGAGCAGTGTTGCCAGTTTAGACCTGTAAAATTGTAACTTGTAGCTTTATAAAACGTGCCCCAGGGCTGAATCCCACAGAAAATCCAAAAAATAAAACACATCCGACTGACTGATCATAATTCTTTGACAAGTTATCATATTGTCAATGTTACTATAGTTGTTTCTCATTCACTCGACAGTCGGCCGCATCAAAAACAATACGATGACATGCCAAAAGCAGTACCCAGAATTTTCGTGGCACTTTTCAATAACGCAAGTGAGTTGTCATTTATCGACTTACGATGTACATAATACAGGGTGGAAAAAACGAATGCCACATGGACGGTAACTACCTTAAATATTGTAAATAGCATATTCTACGCAAAGGAGACTAACTTTTATTTTTAAAAACAATAAATACAGCATTATTAGATTTTTTTAAAAAAAAACCTCTTCCTTAACCGGGAATCGAACTGGTCAAATATGACAAAACAATAAAGTCTTGTTTTATGATACAAATCGAAAGCGTCATTGATAGTGATCATTTATGTCTACATCACATACACCTTGAAATTGAAAAAAGACCGTTAACCTCGTAAGGCCCACCATACTACAAACAGCCAGTTTTTTGTCAGTGGGACTTTGAATCTACCGTCAAGGCAGTAAAGTTCACTTACGTTTGTTCGATAATGCCATTTTCAGTTAATGAACATAGGAAAATAAACCTTATTCTTTTCGCAACACAGTTCAAATTAAATTGCCTTGATTATGTACAACCTATGCCACATTGGGCCTTACGAGGTTATAAGCCCTACTTTATTATTTGGTCGTATTCGATCAGTTCATTTCCCGGTTAAGGCAGACGAATTTTCAAAAATCCATAAATGCAGGATTTCTTTTTTTAAAAATAAAAGTATTCCTTTACGTAGAATTTTCTATTTCTAATAATAAGGTAGTTGGCGTCCATGTGGCGTTCGTTTTTTCCAGTATATCGATACAATACACTAAAGAACACAAAATTCAAAAAAAGATCAAAGGTATACAACAGGAGGTCTTATCGCTAAAGAGCGATATCTTCCAAATAACCTTTAGTTAGCTGAAAATTTGACTTCGACATATATAATTAAATATAAAATTTACTTGGAAAACAATACATTTTATAAAATCCGTTCCAAATTCGGCTCACAACATCTATTACTAATCTACAGCTTTTTCAATTACACCGCTCCGTTGCCTCAGTGGACCTTCAGCCTAATAACGCGTAAGAAGTCGATTTCCCTAGTATAAGTGTAAAAGTCGACAAAGTTGACAACTTTTCTGAGAAAATCTGTACGTTTGTCACACTTTTAAAGTTTTGCGGGATACCCCCCGAGATCAATTTTATAAAGCTACATGTAGAAAACGTTAACTTTCAGTCTATACTGCGGGACTTTTTTTCACTATACACTTGTTTAACCATAGACTTACAGTCAGGGGCAAAATAACGGGTCAGAGTGCGTTTTTCATATAAACGAGGCTATTTCGAAGCCTTGGTTCCTTGGCAGGGGTTGTTTTGAGTGAGGTTTAATGGTGGATACTCCGAGGTTCAACAGAGGAGGTCAAAAGTTCTTAAGATACCTAACTGATCGCACAATTAGTTAACACCATAGCGAGAGAGTTAGGGTCAGCATTTGGATTTCCTTACATTTTATTGCCATTTTAGATTGTTTTCTGAACATGCACAATTCCGGCGGTAACCGCAGATTCAATCAGTTGGGTATCCTAGGCACTCTGGAAGTCCTGTATCGATGCTCGGGTATACATCCTCAGATTTCACTAAAAGCTTCCTCCGGCGAGGAACCAAGGCTTCGAAATAGCCTCTTTAGTATGAAAATCGCTCTCTGACCCGTTTCTTTGCCCTGAGTGTAGTTGCGTTTAGATAGACATATCATGTGAGATAGAAATATTACATTACGGCAGTGTTCACAAGTAATTAAGAGAAAAGTACTCACTCTCGCAGTATTTTGTGCTATACATAAATTGTACTACCCCGTCTTGCTTGGATAATATTCATATTGTTGACGTTACAAGGCATATACAAGGTGTAATCGTTAAGTGTGTCCAGGCGATTATTCCGTAAATATAACAGATATCAGAAAACTTTCAACTGATATCGAAAGTACGTTACCCAATAAGTAAAATCATATTTTTTTTAAATGAAATTAGCAATATTATAATTATTGCGTTTAAACGCTCCCATACCCTCATAATGCGACGTTCCTTGAGGCTGTATTTCCCTACCGTAAAAGGTAAAACTGTTTACGATTCATAATTTCCACGAATAAACTGTGTTAAATAAAACAATTCATGAATCATATGATAATGGTGATATGACTAGAAACAGAAATATTGCAAATATTAACTTCAAACCCTTCCATAGGAACGGCATACTAATTGTATGGTGGAGTTTGTT
The DNA here is from genome assembly GCA_946894065.1 of Acleris literana. Taxonomy (NCBI): domain Eukaryota; kingdom Metazoa; phylum Arthropoda; class Insecta; order Lepidoptera; family Tortricidae; genus Acleris; species Acleris literana. The sequence goes on from OX335674.1 coordinate 19,845,094, forward strand.
TGAAGTTAATATTTGCGATATTACTGGTTCTATATATAAAATGTTACTGATGTTATTTTACTCATTTTGTAACGTATTTTCGATATTACTTTATTTTGCTGATATCTGATATATTTACGGAATAATCGCCTGGACACACTTAGCGATTACTCCCTGCATGTACACTATGTATTGTGGTGGCCAGATAATTAGGGACGATTGCGTTTTTCCCACACAATTGCCTTCAAATGACTTCAATTTTGACAACCAATCAAAAAGTTCTTAACCAATTTTATTTTTAATTACATTTATCGTTAACTAGTAAACTAAGGTTTAAATGTATGAACAATCTATCGCTGTTTAAAACGAATCTTTCATTTTATATGGATCTGCAAAAATATTTTTTTGGCTTTCATACAAAGTTGTTATACTTATTTGTATTTAGCAATACGATTGGTGTAAACGCAAGTGTTCTTAATTATATGGCCACCACTGTATATACTTTGGCTCTACGGACGCTGCATCATCTTTTATATATGTAAGTAGCTGTTTGTAGCTGTAGGGGTGAAGCGAACAAGCGAATGCAATGTATGCTGTCTAGCAAAACCAGTCCGTGGGTCCACAGAACACCAGCGTCGCACTTCCAATAGGTGGTACGACATATAGCTGAGTGGATACCATTTTCGCAGCAATTTATAATTAAGCGAAATAAATGTTTTTGTATTCTATTCTATTCTATCGCTATTTCCTTGGGAACTGCCTAATTTTGCGGGATATTAGTACCTTATATCGTTTCCCGGGGTTTAAGCTATCTCCATACCATTTTTAATTCAAATCAGATCAGCGGTTAATCTTTGAAAGCCCAACAAACAAACAGAGTTTTGCATTTATAATATGGACATACCTACCAATGATGATGATTGTTGACGTTAGCTCTTATTCAATTGACATTAGGAATTATTATAGCGTCAACAATTTGAGTACGATATCAATGCAAGACGGGGTACACTAAAGTGTGGTCGTTCACGCACCCTTTGACACATGAATAATCGTCACATGCTAATGAAGTCTTTCTTCGTCTATAATTCTATACGCTATATTTGAGTAGTTTTTTTTAATAAGACGAAGTAAACTGACAGATGCCAATGGCGATTTGTAGAATGATGCCATGCTGTAATAATGAATCGCATCATCATTTAAAGTTGAGCTAAACCTCCCGAGGTTCCTCGTAGTTACAATAGTACATCATACAGCCATTGAAATAAAGTTCTTGTGCAAAGGAAGTAAAGTGGAATTTCTTTTGTTTTTATGACTCATGAGCAAATTAGAAAATGGACTTTATTTCATTCACAATAGATTCATATTCCATTGACTTCCGTTGTATGGTGGGCATTAGGTGTAAAAAATGGAGCATTATACAACGGTACTTCTAAGGGCCTGTGTCACAAGCTCCAGATAAACTATATCTGCCAGTTAAAGTTATCGTTTTCTTTTTCTTTGGCAGGAAAGAAAAGGACAGAGCTACAACTTATCTATTAGATAATGCTATCTGGAGTTTGTGAAATATGCCTCAAATAACAAATAAAGTATCACTAAAACATATAAGTATGCATTGAAATACAAAAATACTGTATATTTAATATCCTACATAAATAAAATAGGAATCTATACTTTTGAAACTGAGTGGTTCGCATTTTTGTCGCACTATTTAATTCTATTAAAAGCCGACAACTCAACAAGCGTCACTTTACTTCGTCCGTTAAAACATACGCTTTCAATTGTACATGTTGCTATATTGTAGCTTCTTAAAACGTACCGTAAAACGGGGTGAGTAGGGACACAACCTAAAATAAGTCATAACTAGTTACAAATAAGAACAATTATTACATGGACAATATCGTTACGTCTATTGGAAATAATTTCAGTCTTATAATTAATAACATATGCTTCATTTTAGGTTGTGTCCCTACTCACCCCGTTTTACGGTAACAGCGGTGCCACACGCGCGTTGCGTCGTCGCAACGCTGTGATTTCAACATAGAGTGACGCAACTGTTTCGACGCATCGTGTGGCATGCCGTTCTAATGGGGTGCGTAACCATCGATGTAAAAATATTTCATATAATATCAGTCGCTATAACCCTCATTTGATATAATTATTGAATCATATAACAACATTTAAATATGATATAATTATTATTTTATATAATGGTCATTTGATCTAATAATATTTTGTATAACATACTTTAAGTATAATGCATATTTAATTTACTATAATTAACTTATGATATAAAGTTAATTTTATCTAAAGTACAGTAGGAATAACCATTTTTGTAACCTGTTTATAATAAATAAATGATATGCCAAATAATAATTATAGTAAATAAAAATAGATATTTTGATATTATACCAATGGTGATTATATCCGTTAAAATTATATCAAATATTGTTATATCAAATGAAATTATATTAATTAATTTTATACCAATCATTACACATCCGTTCTAATGTATATGTCGAACAACGCAGCGGCGACGACGCAACGTACCGGCAACGCCCGTGTGGCATCCCTCTAACCCTTAACCAGGATGAAAGGTCGCAAGTCACAGTCGAGTTTTTGCCTTACTTACACGAATGTAGATACTATTTAATAGATTTCATATGGGATTTATGTATCCCTTAGGCAGTGTGACGTAGCCTTGGCAGTGATCGCTATATCTAGACTTCTACTCTACTTGCCTTAGAATCAGTCTGTTCTTGAAACATGTACAAAGTTCAGTCGGGTACGAAGACATAAAGTCAACCTTAGGAGCTTTTGTTTTCAAGCGCGCTGCGCTGGGAACATCTGAAAAATATGAGAAATCGTAAGAGCGATTACAATTAAGAAATTGTAAATAATATGCCTTGTTGTCTGAATTAATAGTACATTGTTGCAGAGGTTAAAAAGTAAGCAATAGATGGACGAGTTAGTTCGAGTTAGTACGAGTCCACCTATTGCACTTTCGGCCGAGGCTTAACACAGTGCTTTTCACGACTACTGCGAGAAAATAAAAATCAATTCTTATAATTTTACAACGCATTAAAAAATTTACGTTCTCCCGCCACATTTTACTTTTTTTTAACGATTCCTTTCTTAGTGGCCAGTCATTCAAAGGCGTTTTTTAAACTGACGACTCTGACCGTGCCAGAACTATATATTTCAGATAATTAAAAACAGACATATATGGCTTTATGGAATCTGATTCCTTTGCCTATCCGTGAAGGGATGAATATTATTAAAAAATAAACCGACTTCTCATGGGCCAATTTAATTTCATATGCAGCACAAGTCGTGTTCTGATTGGTCGAATCAGTGATCAGCGGACCGATGTGATTGGTCGACTTGCTCAATGGAATAGACCAACAATATTATTGTTGTCCAGTTTAAATTCATAGTTGGCCTGCTCATTCAATGTACACTATTGATTGTTTTGGGGACCAAGAACAGACCATTTTTCGCCACATTTCCGAGCAGTGGCGTGAAAAGTTAATTATATTCTGTTCCCGGGTGGTATCTCATGAAGAACCAGTGTTACCAGGCCTGTGTCCTCAGTGCCCGTTGAGCACCGGCCGGGCCTGCCGCAGCTGGCCGAGCTGCTCGCTGTACTCGTTGTAGAGCCGCTGCCAGCGGAGCTGCTGCACCAGCGACTGGAGCATCTCGTCGAGGATGTCGTGCTTCTTTATACCCTGGAGAGGAGAGGTTATTTGACTTGAAGTTATTGGGTGTGTTTCTTTTTGTTGAAGTTTGTTTATATTAAGCTAAACTAGGGTGACGGCACCAATGATGGACACTTTTAGCTGACAGGCGCCAATAATGGACACTTCACTCTTAATTCAAATTTCATACGGTCCTAAATTAATTGTTGCAAAATGAATAACCCTTATCATCTGTAAAATAAGAATCAAGTGTCCATCATTGGTGCCTTGTCCATTACTGGTTCCGTCACCCTATCACCAGTGATCGGAATTAGGTGAGCTAAAAATGAACAATTTTAATGAACAGTGGTTATGGTAATTGTGATAGATTAGGAACTTCACCAACTGCTGTGATTCAGCCAGATATGGCTTTTGATACTTCTAAGGAGTCCCCTAGACAAATTATAAGTAGGTATAAAACTATTGTTTATTCCGACCAGCTTGGATCTGGACTAGGTTTATTGTTAAATAACAAATTAAAACAAAATGTTACTAATTACTGTTACCATAATGCAACTCTTATGCAATTAAGTGATTTACTTTTAAAAGGAAGTTTTGACAGGACCACCACTTTAGTAATTTTGGTAGGAAATAGTCTTAGTGTGGACAAGTCTGGCGTAGATAAATTAATATCAACACTAAACACTATTGAAGGTAGGGGCATAGGTAAAATTATACTATGTGCGCTACCATACTCACAAAGCATGCCATTTAGTCATAATAATAGAATAGCACACTTTAATTCTTTAATATATAATGCTATAAGCTGTAATAATAAATATCATTTCTTTGACTTAAACAAATTTATAAAGCGACTTGATCTAACATCAGGAAAAATTCATTTGCCCAGGAAATATATTTTGACCTTGGTTGACCTATTAGCTTTTAATATAGAACCAAATACATACAGTAGTACCCAGCCCCAACAAGCCATTATTAGCAATAATGCCTTGCCTCATGATTTAAACTAAATTATAGGACAGCGGAAACACCCTTGAATATAAATTTAATTCACCAAAATATTCAAGGTTTTTCCAGCAAAGAACTAGAAATAGGGTTGTTCTTAGATAATGAAAATGTACAAATTATGTGCATTACTGAACATTGGCTTAGACAAGAGCAATTAATTTTTGATTTTTTAAATTTTAAATTAGTTAGTTATTTTGCCAGAAAAAGTGCCATTCATGGTGGCTCTTTTATAATTGTAAAAAGTACTCTTAAATCCAAAGAAAGAAAGGATATTGTAAAGCTATCGATAGAAAGGATTGTAGAAATTTCTTGCGCAGAACTAGAAAGTTATATAATAATATGTGTTTACAGACCACCGTTGGCTGATTTTTGCACATTTGAATCTACTATGGAACATGTGTTAAAATTAGCATGTAATACCCAGAAGCATGTTATAGTTTGTGGAGATTTTAATATTAACTTACTCGAAACGTCAAATAATACCACTAGGTTACTTACTTTATTTAAATCTTTTAATTTAGGTAATCTGTTCTTAGAACCCACACGGATAGGTGTTAGTAGTGCAACCTGCTTAGATTATTATCTTTTTTGTAGTTGCGAATGTTTGGATAAAGAAATATTAAATTGTTTTAATTCTGACCATAGTGGTCAAAAGGCATCTTTCATCTATGATTTTTATCAAAAACCTGATACAATAACATACCGACCTATAACTAGTAATCGTTTGGAATTATTCAAAAATAAAGTTCAGAGTAATCTTACAGTGTTACCGTTTTTACAGAATGATTACACTCATACTAATACTATTACTAGTATTTATAAAAACTTCTTCGGCGTAATTCTACATCAATTTAACAACAATTTTAAAATGAAAACTATTTCTAGGTCGAAAACAAAATTTAGTGAATGGGCTACTACAGGCATTCATAAAAGTAGAAATAGGCTTTATGACCTATATAGAGAGAGGGAGGACAATAAGAATGCTGACTTCCTAAATTATGTTAAGAATTATTCAAGGACATTTAAACAAGTTTGTTTAACTGCCAAGGCAATTTTTCTTAGTCTCAAACTTAAATCATCTGACAACAAGGTAAAAACTGTATGGAATATTATAAATAGAGAAACGGGAAAATCAAAAACTCGTGATAATCAAGTCACTCTGAACACAGGTGACCAACAAATCACGTCAAATAAAGACGTTGCCTTAGCATTCGAAGATTATTTTTCTAACATAGCCATTAATACTACGAAATGTCTTAAATCATCCGCGGTTGAAGCTCAATCATTACTTAGCACTAATGTCAGTAAATGTAAAATAACCTTTGATTTCAGCCCTGTAAATTCAGATTCAATAGTCAAGATATTTAAATCACTTAGTTTAAAAAAGACTGAAGATTTGTGGGGCACATCAGTTAAGGTACTCTTTCATATCATAGATGTAATTGCACCCCATCTAGCATTAATCTACAATAATTGCATATCAGAGGGGGTCTTTCCAGATCTCATGAAATATAGTAAAGTAATACCTCTTTTTAAATCGGGCGAGATGAGTGATATAACGAACTTCCGTCCCATTTCCATACTACCAGTGTTAAGTAAAGTCTTTGAGAAAGTAATGCTAAAGGATATGTTAGGTCACTTTAACAGAAATAAACTACTTAACAATAACCAGTTTGGCTTTACCAGAGGTCGATCAACAATTGATGCGGCATCTGTACTCATTAAACATATATATAACAGTTGGGAGAAATCTTGCGATGCAGTAGGAATATTTTGTGATCTTTCTAAAGCTTTTGATTGCGTGGATCATACGACCCTTATTTTAAAATTAGAACATTATGGATTGTCCAATAAAGCTTTAAGCCTTATGTCTTCTTATCTAAGTGATATAACTCAAACAGTTGTTGTAAACAAAACGCAATCTGTTGGAGCAACAGTGAAAATAGGTGTGCCTCAAGGCTCTATTTTAGGTCCTTTTTTATTTTTGGTTTACATAAATGACTTGCCACCAACAGTAGATAAACTTTGTGATATTGTACTTTTTGCTGATGATACTTCACTAATTTTCAAGGTAGATAGAAAATCCGTAGACTACAGTAGGATTAACACCACACTAGTTAAAGTACTTAATTGGTTTACTAGCAACAATTTGCTACTAAATGCTAAGAAAACGAAATGTGTTAGGTTCGCTTTGCCTAATGTTAAACCTGTACATTCTAGTATTTTTCTAAATGACGAGTGTTTGCAAATGGTAGATAAGGCAATTTTCTTAGGCATAACATTAGATAAATATTTGCAATGGAGTCCCCATATAGCTGTACTGGCAGGTAAACTAAGTTCGGCAGCTTACGCCGTTAGGAAAATTAGACAACTAACCAATGTTGAGACAGCTCGCTTAGTCTATTATAGTTATTTCCATAGTGTCATGTCGTACGGTATTCTGGTTTGGGGTAAGGCAGCTGACATACAAACTATATTTGTGTTACAAAAAAGGGCCATTCATTCTATTTACAACTTAAACTCCCGTGACTCTTTAAGAGAACTTTTTAAAGAAATTAATATCTTGACTGTAGCGTCTCAATTTATTTATGAGAATATTATTTACGTTATTAGAAATTTAGATTCTTTCACCAAAAATTCTGATATACATAATTTAAATACCAGAAATAAAAATAAAATCGCTATCCGAAAATTCCGCGTCCGTAAAGTATATAAATCATTTGTTGGTCAATGCATTCATTTCTATAATAAATTACCTGACGAAGTTTTAAAGTTACCCTTTCCAGCACTTAAAAGTTACTTGAAAAGGGCGTTAATGTCTAAAGCGTATTATAGGATCGAGGACTATCTAACAGACAAAAATGCATGGCCTAAATCCGAAACTTAGTCAATAATAATTTATTCAAATGCAAAATCTTTATCTTGTCTAGGGGACACCGTTGATGTAGGGAAACATATCGAAACTTTTATGTGGTCGTCTCGCACCATCTTATATACACATAAGTATGTGTTTTTTTTTTCTCTATCTCTCCCGTAAGATTCTTAATTGGCATGTTTTCCTGCTGAACTACGCATGTTATTTGATACTATATTTAATTTAATATTTATAGCTTTATATAATGCTAGACTAAGTAGTACCATTGTAATAAGAAATATGTTTAAAAAATGACTGACTGCTGAGTTTCTTGCGGCGTTTCTTCTCGGCAGTGGTCTTCTCTTGGGAAGCGCTGGTAGATTCTTGACGTGTAAAAGTGCCCGTGCGGCCTACTTACTGAATAAATTTCATTTATCATTTATTTATCATTAAAATACCTATTCTTCGCAAGAGGACATAATATAGAGTGGTTACAACAGGGTAGAAAAATATATTTTTTCTTGAATACCGGGTATTCGATATTTACCCGGGTATGTATTTTACACAGTCTAGTTCGAATAGTACAAGTCTTGAGCTTAATGTAGTATGTTTTTTACAGGTATTTAAGATTATTATTATAAATATGAAAGGGCAATCTTATAAAAAACATACTACATTAAGCTCAAGACTTGTACTATTCGAACTAGACTGTGTAAAATACATACCCGGGTAAATATCGAATACCCGGTATTCAAGAAAAAATATATTTTTCTACCCTGTTGTAACCACTCTATATTATGTCCTCTTGCGAAGAATAGGTATTTTAGCTCACCTATTTCCGATCACTGCCTATCACTGTTTATATGAAAAATATATAACTGACACTAGAGGACTCCCGGGACCTCGTACGCGTAGAATTACAAGTCCCTAGGGCCAGCAGTTTTGGCTGAGTGTTGATCGATCAGCCAGTCAGTTTCTTTTTTTAAATATATCTAGTTAAACATCTTTTACCTTTTTAAAAAGCCATCACCAGAACCAACCATCTTCGTCTAAGGGCAAGAGTTAGTCAAGAAAAACCCATTATCAATCATAAAAAAACAGAAAGGTAAGGAAACGCTTTTTCGATCAAACTTTGCTTTAAATAAGGCTAAAGGTAAAACATACTTTAATTGGCACCCAAGTACCAAACACTGGTAAACGTAACTATTTTTGGAAGAATTGTCACAACTGACACGACGACATAAGATTCAACGTGCCCATGTTTGGGGGGGAATCAAGGGTGGATTCCAAATCAAGTAATATAAAAAAACAGAATGGTGGTAGAGGTGACCCTCAGGAACATATGAATATAAATTCAACTCACTAATACTGTGGGCTGCCACTTCTTGGGCGTGGAGGTGCAGTGGCTCGGGCCCAGCATGTCGTCCAGGATCGTCCGCAGCTGGTCCTCGTTGCCTGGGACACGAGAACAACGATATTATATTATAGTAGACGAACTAAACAAGTATATTCAGCGTCAACCTTCATGTTCACGCATTGGGGTGTTATGTATAACGGTGTATCTGTCAAGTAGTGTAGCTACCAAACCGACGAATAGATGTATTTTTTTATGACTACGGCGACCGTCCTGTGTAGTCCTCATTACTATTATTTTATTTTCTAATAAACTGACGTATTGTCTCGAAATCTAAGGATATTTCTTTGTTGTAATGATAGTAATGAATACACGATGTATTGCATATATCGTCGGCTTAGAGTGCAAACCTACTAAATCCATTTTTAGGATTTAGCAGGTTTGCACTCTATATAAATGAAATAAAGTGCAAATCTGCTTATTCTTAAAAATGGATTTAGCAGGTTGGCACTCTAAGCCGACGATGTGACAAAGTTTATAGGTCGACAAACGTAACAAGATCTCCGAGCGGCTAGTGGAGGGGATATGTTTGCGCATGTTGCCTGTTGACAAAACGTGGACCGACAAACCGACAAGCGTGGCAGCAAAGCGGAGCGGTTTACACTCCCCCCGTCGCCCGCACTTTGGCTCTTTTTACGTGTGTCGACCTCTTTAAGCTTCGTGTAGTCCACTTATCGAAAAAAGGTGGCCACGTTTTTCCGTTAAGTTACTGACTCATAGTTCAATTGTTAAAGTTATATGTGTTTTGTTATTGTGTATTCATTTGTACATTCAAATACCATCTCGATTTCAAGACAAAACATTAGTTTATTAGAAAACGCATTAAAAGTAATGAAGGCGCCACTGACCGCTTTAGTTAGCTAAGTTTGATAAAAAATACTTGGGCAGTTTAAGAGTGTGAGCAGTATCTGGGCAGCTGCAGTACTGGACTCACCGTGCTGCAGCAGATGGCGGCACAGCGCCAGCAGCCAGTGCCGGTAGTCGCGCGCCAAGCGGAGGTGCAGGCAACGGGACACCATCGCTTCTAGCCAGCTGCGGGCCGCTTCTGAACTGTACTTTCTGGAAATATAGGTTCATTGTCATGTACAGTACAACCATTTTTTTAATAGCGAGTGCAAGCGTGATAACGATAGCCAGCCAAAAGCTATTAAGAAACTTGGGAAAACTGGACCCGATTCTACGTGCACATCGCTTAAATAGTCTGAAACTAAATTGTCTAATTTTTAGACATAGTTTAGACGGTAGATTTAACGAGTGCTATTCCAGAATGTCAATACAATATTGAATGGACTGCCTAAAATAAGAAGCGTCAGATTCAAATTAGCGTTGTCATTTGATTATGACAGCTGCTCGTAGAATAGCAAGGTGTTATAGCGACACCTAAATAAAATAGGAAGTTTAGAGGCCGCTGTAGAATCGGATCCATTGTACAGTTAAAATATAACTATAATTGATTAGTGTGTGTAAGAATAATGCATTGCTAACTTATGAAGATTCGGACAATATGTATTAGTTGGAAACAATATTCAAGTTTGAAGTAAGTTAAAAATGTTGAGAATACTTAGAACTTTGCCATTGTGAATGTCATTGTCAATGTTATGCGTGTCATTTGATGTTTTCTTAAATCAATAATGGGTTTGCGTTTGATATCAGTCTTACCAGATGTTAAGTGACGTCGAGGTCGAAGGTGGTACACGTTTACCCAGAAAATGCCTATTTACTCTTGCCTTGAAAACACCAAGGTTGTTCAATTTTTTTTTTTATCTTCGAGTAATGTAATAGATTGACATCATAATTATAAATAAATTTTAACATCCGAATTTTAATATTTTTACGATCGATTTAAATAATCAGCATTTATATTTAATATTGATTTTTTAGGATTCAGGTAGTTAATCGTAATTATGATGGCATGTTTGAATTGAATTCGTTAATAACGTAGTTTTATTGATTCGATCGCAGCGCTCTCGCTGGGTTTATATTTGGACTGAATATATTTTTAAGATAATGTATACACGTGATGCAATAAATAAATGAGTATGAGTATGAGTATAAGATGCGTGAGCAGTCACCCGGCGGAGGCGGGCGCGGCGCGCGTGCGCGACTGCGGATAGAGCGCCTGCGAGGCGCGCGGCGCGCGCGTGGATGCGTGGCCGCCGCACACGCGCCACACGGGGTCCCGCGCGTCCGCCCACACCACCCTGCACACACACTCTTGTTCACACTGCTCACACCCACCGAAACACACACAACGACGAAATTTAGCCGCAAACGTATTCGGAGAGGGTCAAGTAAATTACTGTGCAAAAAAATATTCAGACGGTCAGCTCGTTGAGAATTAACTGACAGGGTCAAACTCAGTGAATCTACAGTATTTGTTTATTTTTAGGAAACCTTACAGACTAAAACACAAAATAAGAATTAGGTATATATGTCTATAATCTATGTAAAGGGACCTTATTGTCGATGGCGCTTACGCCACACTGCGTCACACGACGTCGTATTTATATCGGAGCATCTTTAATAATGGCGGAAGCGCCATCGACAATTAGTCCCTTTACATAAATAACGCCCCATATACAGGGTGTTATGGACAAACTTCAAGGACTAACTCTAACATTTCGGCTGTTTAACCCTCAAAATTTGTACGGAACAACTGTTTTTTTTCTCGCGTTTTGGATGTTGGTCCCATAATAAAAGTAGATGAGTATGACCTACAGAGTTAGTCCCTGAAACTTGTACAACCTTCTGCATAACACCCTGTATACATAATACTTATTTTGCCCTTTTCATAGATAACGTCACTTATAACAACTGTAAATTGCTAACGACAAGTCTCCGCATATTACAAACTATATCTCAAAGACATGTTCACTCGAGACGGTTCGAACACTATTTCAATATAACTAAGACATTTAACAACATTATTAAAATAATTAAAGAAAGCATACTAAGCTTATTCCTAAGGAGAACAAAGATTCTGTTGCTCTGTCGCCACCTTCCAACTACATCATCAGCTCTTAGACGATGTAATATTGCATTGTCATCGGGATTAATAATATTCCAATAACAACTAACTAATTGAAAGTTGACTAACAAGACTTGAGCTAAAAATAGTGAATAAACAAACAAACATATTACGTTTAAATTTGTAAACTGCTCTATTCTGAAGAGTATAAAAGCAAATGTAGATATTTTTAACCATCTCGTTCTTAACTTTTTCTTTTACTGACCAAACAAATTACACATTCGACAGTCATCAAAAAATCATCCTTACGAGTATTTCAACAATATTTTAGTCCAAATGTTGTTTCACTCCCGTTTAACATGTCATTGCTACTTCAATTCACAAAATTGAAGAGTGACTCGCATACTTAATACGACATTGAAATTTTGGCATCATTCGACTAGCGACATTTTACCGTTCAAATGTGGTGTGCCACAAGGTTCTCATTTAGGTCCACTCCTATTTTCATAGTATGGAAACGTGATTATAAATCTGCCCTACTAAGTTACTAAGCAGTATCCCAAATTTAATAACCAAAGCAGTTTTAATTCTCTTCTGTTAGTAATAAGGTTGATATTGCTACAGGAGTTTTATCTGAGATACTGCGATTAGCAGGCCAGAATTGCATTCAAGTAAATAATATCAAGAACTACAATAATGCATCGTCCTAATAGAACACGATTGCGCGGTCATCGCAAATTTGCACGAATTTTACTAGAAAAATTACGAGTACGAGTATGGTCGCATCGCTTACTAGCGCGATGATCGCGCAATCGCGTTCTATTAGGACGATACCTAACAGTTGAGTTGAATCATTGTAGCCAACAGAAGTAATTAAAACATACCTGTAAAGAAAAACTTACCACGCGTACAGTTTCTTGCAATAAATATAACTTTTCCCATTGCTGAGTGAGATCATCGGATTTCCATCTTCCAGTAGAGAGCAGTTTGTTACTGTCACTGTAATAAAAAAAAAACTATATGATTTATTGAATATTTAATTCCGCTGGCCGGACTTAGACGATCACCACAGAAACAAGAAAAACAATCACGTAGTGAACTAACTCAGAAATTACGGTTTTCATTTACTTGGCGTATATCTTGACAAATCTTAAGACGGGAATTTAATCCGAGCTCGAATAAATAAAAAGAAGAAATATTAGTGCGGACGATGCGCAGTAGCTTGCGCAAGTACTTTTACTGTGTAGTTTCGTCGTGTAAACATATTTGCTTAGTATACTAATATACTAATAACATGCTTATAAGCAAATATGTTTGAGATGCGAGAGCAAGTTGCTTCGTTGTACTCGCTTTGGTCCTTGCGCGAGTGCGATTCGTTTATAGGTACATACAAAACTAATTTAAAGGACCTCTTGCATGCAGCATACAAAACTAATATGGAATTTATGTCAACTTTCAAACATAAAATATCGAACGTGCTATACAGATGTGTCACAACTATATGCACGAGGTCTTTCACTTAAGTTTTTTACCTATACCTCAACTAAGTCTGCTTCACCCCTGCGCTACTGGCACTGTGAATCGTCTAACCTCCTGAGGTTCCTTGTACTAAAACTAGTAACGTATGCGGAATGAAATGTGGACAAAGTTCAAAACAATATTTTATGTAATAAAAAATGTGTTTTGTTAAAAATGTTTATAAAAAATAATAGTATTATTAACAATGTTAAATAAAAAAAAACAATTTACTCCTTTGCGAGCTGCTTTGCGACAGTTCCGTGGAACTTTGTCCATGGCTGACGTAAACAAAGATGACGGCATTTTATTTAATTATAATTTAATATTTCGAATTAAACTTTGTACATTTATTTGACGAAAATTATTCGAGTAGATTCGCCGTTTCAGATTTTCCCAAAAAATCTTTGATTGGGCGAAGTTCTGGGGCGTTAGGTGGATATGCTAATTTGGGGCCGTACGAGATTTTTAGCGTGTTCATTTTGCTTCACTTTTTTTTGAGTAGTCACTGGAAGTCAAATCCGGCCAAAACACCAAATTAGCTTCTCTATGTTCCGATTTTATAAAATCCAGCACAATTGGCAAACATCGCTCCATGTATCGGTCGGCATTAACCGCTAACCCAGATTCAAAAAAACTGCCTTAGACATACCGCGAGGACTGATCGCAAGCCATAGTAAAACTCTTTTGGCAACCGTCGTACGCTCCACATATTTCACGTATTTTTCAGTTGGGCCATTGGTGTTTTTGAAATAATAAGTCCCTTGCCATTAATTTCCGTCTAATGTGAAATATGATTCGTCGTTCTTTACGAACAAGACGTCACTTTTAGCGTGGAATTTATTTTTGACCAAATTGAGAAGCCGGGTTTTTTGAGTAAATTTTTGATTTTCTGTCTCAGTCGTCTTAACTTTTCGTGATTGTTTTTCAATACACATGTCTCTAAGATACTTTTAAATGAATTTGCCGTCGCATTTGTATTTTCTTCCGAGCTCTCTATGTGATTTTGCGATGCGGCCGGCGGTCATTTTCTTTCAACTACTCCTCTCAGTAGACTGGCTTAACCTGGATAGTCTTCCAGAACCGGGCTTCCTTGTATTCATTTTTCTGAGTGGGTAGGACGCTAAAATTCTATATACTGTGCTTTGACTCTAAACTCTGTGCAAAATGCTCCACGACCTTCGCATTCGGCCAGAGGGGATGTGTATCGAAGAAATTACAAACAGTTTCGCAACGTATTTTTTCTCGATTTGCCATAATTATTGTTAAAAAAATCCTACGACCATGAAATTTGTGGTAATTATCTGAAGATGAGTTGTTAAACAAAAGACAACTCACTTTTGTACTTTTTTAAGGAATTTAATATTTTAAACAGAGGTTCAAAACTTGTCCAGATTTCATTCCGCATACGTTACAAAATACGGCCATTCAAATAAAGATCTAGTGCAAAGAAAGTAAAGTGTAATTTCTTTTGTTTTTATGACATAAGATGAAATTGCAAAATTGACTTTATGTCATTCGTAATAGATTCATATTCCATTGACAAGTTTCGCTGTAGGGTTCTTGTCTAGCTGTCATTTTGGAAACATCTGTCTTTTTATTTCATTTTTTGTAAATTACTTTATCGTTGATTTTGGTTCGCAAATCCAGGGCAACTTTGTGAAGTGACCTCCAACACTGACGAAGAATATGCATCAAATATAATAATAGTGAAAAGCTGATTCTGAATGAGCAAGCGGTCAAGAACACTCCAAGCCAATCAAGCCATTGAAGTGGGTGCCCGCCATCTTCAATGGTGTGCCGACTGGGACTGGAAGACGCCGACGACAGCGACGATTCACCGTACAATTGCTTATATATACTTGACATTGGCAAAATTACATAACTTGTAGACGCCATTAAAATAAATAAATAATAATAATAAATTTCGTTGTATGCTGGGCCGTAAGAGGCTAACGCGACGCGGTCGGTGCTGGTGCCAGTTCACGGCTTTCTACTATGCATTGGCATTGCACGAGGCAAGTGATCGTTCACGTTTGAACGCATGCGTATTTGTGAGCAGCTATACTGACCACCATACGCCAGCAGGCTGCGGAAGCAGAGCGGCTTGACGACACACGTGGCGTTGGCGAGGTCCCATATCACGAGCTCCGCGGCGGTGGTGACCGCTGCTAGTGTGTCCCCTGTTAGAGTCAGTTTGGCTGCTTGCGACATCAGTGCTGTGGATCACAATACATATATCAGGAATATCTTATTTATCGACCTACACTCAGGAGCAAAAAAAAACGGGTTCGAGTGCGTTTTTCATACTAAAGAGGCTATTTCGAAGTCTTGGTTCCTCGCCAGGGGATGCTTTTAGTGAAATCTGATGATGGATACCTCGAGCAATAATCGGTAATCGCTTACCATCAGGCGATCCGTCTGCTCGTTTGCCTCCTATACCATAAAAAAAAACATCGATACCGGACTTCCAGAGTGCCTAATTGACGAGGTGGTTTCAGAGCATTCTCAAAGTAACACTTATGCCATGGCAACATAAATTTCAAAATAATAGTCATGACGTCTGTGAGACGTATACTATGTCAGTTAAACGACGACGACGCGCTGGCCTAGTTGGTAGTGACCCTGCCTACGAAGCTAGCGGTCCTGGGTTCAAATCCCGGTAAGGGCAGATATTTGTGTGATGAGCGCGAATATTTGTTCCTGAGTCTTGGATGTTTTCTATGTATTTAAGTATATATTTCTCTATATAAGTATTTATATCGTTGTCTGGTACCCATAGTACAAGCCTAGAGCTTAGTTTGGGGCTAGGTCAATTGGTGTGACATTGTCCCCTGATATTTATTTATTATTTATTTCTTTAAAGGTAAAACCTCAATCAAAACAACCCCTGGCAAGGAACCAAGGTTTCGAAATAGCCTCGTTCGTATGAAAAACGCACTCTGACCCGTTATTTTTGCTCCTGAGTGTAGTTCCGAAGATCACGATTCTAACAGCAAGAATTGATTCAAAATTGCCTTGCAAGATTCTGATAAAAAAACTAGAGTGAAAGAAAGAAAGAAGTCAACCCTGACACCTCCTAAGCTTAAGTAGTATCACAAAATCAAAGTCCAAAGCAGTTGTAATTCTATTCTGTTAGTAATGAGGTTGATATTGCTTCATGAGTAGAGAGCGGATTTGAAGTAGCGATTACAAGTTTAATATGGATATGACTAGTGTGTATAAAGAACAATATTTACATACATACACATACATAATCTCACGCCTTCGTTCCCAGAGTGGGGTAGGCAGAGCTACAGAATTACAAACATCTCTAAAAACTTGTTGATAATTCTATAACCACAATTTGCACAATTAGGCTAAGATGTTTACCAGCGTATTAGTGACAGGTTGCAAGCCCATCGCCTAACAGTACTACAAGCCTTTATTCCCTTAGTCGTCTCTTACGACATCCACGGGAAGACATGGAGTGGCACTATTCTAACTCGGCAACCACACGAGGCAACAACAACAACAACAACATTTTACAACAACAATATAGAACAATATTTTATTCTAATTAAAGGAGTTTTATACAGCTCAACCATAATAGATCCTATTTATTACGCACCTTTTTGATAGTTCCTGTCAACAATGTCACTGTAATAAATACTTAATTATACTAGTTTTATCCATATTAAACTTGTAATCGCTACTTCAAATCCGCTCTCTATTCATGAGATTTATCTGAGATACTGCCTATTGACTTATGAGAGTAGTGTCATCGAAGTACAGTCAGGATCATAAGTAGCTGATCAAGTGGTCAACTACTTTTGATGCTGACGGAGTAATTTATCGCATTAACATATTTTATCTACACTCATATCATAAGTCCTCTATTATGCGTTCAAAACCAGTAGGCAATGACCAGCATTACCTGTGTTGACACCTGTTAATTTTGGAAGATGTTCCAAATTTGGATCTCATTACCTTACAATATTCGATAACGAAATTTCAAAATTACGTTACAGCTGTCATCGCTGTCACCTACTATCACAGGTAAGGTAATGCTGGTCATTTGCCTTTCGGATTCTGAACCTATCTTAGCCCTTAAACGGATTTTGTCCGTTTTAAAGGACACATTAATTAAATGCTCACCCTTCTAATTTCAACGAACTGTCGCATAGATTCAGTACCAAGTGAAATTAATTAGTTTATCTCTTTCCCACTTATGCATTACGAACGACTACGAGACGAGAAAAAGAAGAGAGCAAATTAAAAAAAAAACCCATTTAATCACTTGAAAATTTACATGATATATTTTTTTTAACCTTAATTTCTTACTGTAGTTATAGTTTTTAAAAAACAACCACTGACACGTAGAGAGATCATTTAAGGGTTAGAGTACTTATAATATGTGTGTAGATAAAGTATTGTACGCGACTCTGCGTAATTAGCATTTCAACACTCGTGTGATCTATTATGATATATATCATAAACCACACTCATGTTGTAATGCCTGTCATTACGCAACCGTCACGTAAACTACTATGACAATCTTGTCTGACATTAAGTTCGTTAACTTTTGACGCTTACAGTACAATTTGTAAGCAATTTTTGCGATTGAGGTTATAATTTTCACTGGAATGACAGTCCTCAAAATTTAATTTTATTATTACTCTCACTATAGCACAGAAACGTTTGAAGGCAAATAAAATGTTGTAAGGAGAGTCAGAGTGAGTATAAAGGTGTGCACTGACCGATGGGCGGGAGCGCGCGCGCCGCGCCGCCGCGCCGCAGCCGCCACGCGTGCAGCGTGCCGTCGGCGCACGACACGCACGCGAACTGCGCGTCGCACGCGATGCACGTCACCGGGGACCCTGCGCACACCTCACTAATAACACTCCCTTACTACTTACATTAAAACCGACAAAGGGCTTCATCTTGTCACACAAAAGAGATAATCAATATAAAGAACTATAAAAAGGATACACAGAGCCAGTATGAAGGATACAGAGAAGTGATAACGCACTGCCGGATCAATACAGCATTAACTCAAAATACGACTACATTTTAAAATCGACTCTAACCTCGTAAGGCCCACCATACTACAAACCGCCAGTTTTTTGTCAGTGGGACTTTAAATCTACCAACAAGGCAATAAAGTTCAATTACGTTTGTTCGATAATGCCATATTCGATTTATAAATAAAGAAAAATGAACTTTATTCCTATTGCAATACAGTTCAAATTAAATTGCCTTGGTAATGTACATCCTACTGCACACTGGGCCTTACGAGGCTATTACATTTCCTATGAACTTGAAACAAAACAAGCTAGTTTTTTGAATTGATACTGTGTTGATCTGGCAGTGCGATAAGTAAGAAGGATACATAGAGGTGATAAAATGGATACAGAGGTGATCAGAAGGACATTAAGAAGTGTTAATATGAATACAAAGAGGCAATAAAATGGACAAAAAGGCGATAAGATGGACAAAGAAGTGATAAGATGGACAAAGAAGTGATAAGATGGACAAAGAAGTGATAAGATGGACAAAGAAGTGATAAGATGGACAAAGAAGTGATAAGATGGACAAAGAAGTGATAAGATGGATAAAGAGGTGATGAGAAGGATATTAAGAAGTGATAAGATGGACCAAGAAGTGATAAGATGGACAAAGAAGTGATAAGATGGATAAAGAGGTGATGAGAAGGATATTAAGAAGTGATAAGATGGATAAAGAGGTGATGAGAAGGATATTAAGAAGTGATAAGATGAATAAAGAGGTGATGAGAAGGACATTAAGAAGTGTTAATATGAATACAAAGAGGCAATAAAATGGACAAAAAGGCGATAAGATGGACAAAGAAGTGATAAGATGGACAAAGAAGTGATAAGATGGATAAAGAAGTGACGAGGTGGATAAAGAGGTGATGAGAAGGACATTAAGAAGTGATAAGATGTATACATATAAAGAGGAGTTAAGAAGGTTACCCAGGTAGGTTTCCCAGACGGGGTCGGGAGCCGCCGAGTTGTTGGGCAGCAGCTGTAAGCGCGCTAGTGTCCCGTACTGTGTGCTGTATGCTTTGTTTATCACCTGGGGACACAAGACAGTTTAATAGTAATGTATAATTGGGTTATCCCATAATTTTGTAATGTGTAGTGATTCAAAAACCATTTCGAGAAAAAGGGTTGTAGAACCATTCCCTGTTATCAGATTATTTTACAAAATTAGTATTAAATAGTTATTTCTAATTTATCATTTGACATTATTTGACCTGTAATGTAGTGACGTCACGATCTTCATTGGTAAGTTGTGTCTAATCTGTGATCAACCATAGTACTGCATATAATATGAGTCCGAAATGCAGTAATATATAAATAATGTCTATCGAATTTTGTCTTATTTATTTGTTTTATTTTAACGCTTATTAAAATTAAGACAATTTTTACCTGTCTATAAACATGACAATGTAAGATCTTTAAAAAAATGGAATCATACGACAAGGAGGGCTAGTCTGTGGGTGAAATTGTCAAACTCAACAAACGGCCGAGGGAAATTACATGACTTGACATTGACATTTTACGTGATCTGACAGAAACGCGTACTCTCAAACGAATTCAATAGTTTTAAAGCATGTCTCAAACAAACCAACATGTAGTGACGTCATAAAGCCATTTTCTTTAAAAATTTAAATAAATTAATATATTGATTTAAATGCAAAAATCGTGAAATTAGTGTCTTCAATTAGTCTATTTTATCGAAAATAAAAATAAAAACTAGGGGTATTTTTTTTTGTGATAACCCACTTGGTTCACAATAAACTGGCGTGTCTCTACTTGAACGTTAATAATAGGGATAATAAAGTAAAGCATTACAAAACAATTTTATTTTGAAGTGAGGTGTTTCGGCGTTATCTTGTTTAGTACAACGCTATAACAACTACCATATCTTGATACTTTTCAATTATTATGGAAACATTTATTTGAGATTGTTAGTTATCCAAGTTGCAGGAATAAAATGCAATATTATATTTATCAATAAAAAAAATACTGATATAGATATTACTTAAAGATTAACATATTATTTTTCACAACACTGCTCGGAAATATGGCCATAGATGGTTTTGTTTGGGGTCACAAAACGTCACTTATAAGGACAGACCAAGAATGTTTTTGTCGGCGCGTTTGCTGATTGGTCGAGAACATTGTTGTCCAACTTTAAGAACCAATGAAAATCAAGCAATCAATTTTTGTGTCATAGCTCCTTAAAATGAAAAATTGAAATCGACCAATCAGCACACACCATTTTGTGTCGTAAAATATTAGGTGTATTTTTGCTAAAAGATACACAGACAAAAAAACTATGTCACTGCTTTTTTTTAAATGTAATTCAAACTTGGCCCCTAATTTCGAACCACTAGAGATGAAATTACATGGTAGATATGGCGAAACAAATACAATTTTATATGGAGTTGACATTTTCATCTCGCATGTTAGTTTATTAATCTCGAGTGCCACGAGAATAGGGGTCCAGATTAAAAAAATAAGTTATGGTAAAATTGGCAGTGATGTCACATTAAAATGAATTAAAATTTGAGTTTTGAATATGAATTTTCATTTTATTTCCTCTCAGTAGTTGTGAAAAGCACTATGTCTGCCTCGGTAGAAAGTGCAATTTATGGACTGACTTTATATGACTCGTCCAAAAATTTCGTACTTTCTATCCTCTGCAACAATGTACTATAGAATTTGAAGCAGTCTCCGTGTGATCATTGCTTCCACAGACGAAACATTTTAATTATACTGAATTGAATACCTCGAAGTTTAAAAATCAACTGATTAATATTTAAATTTGCAAATATTGTCTGGCTAAAGATAAGAAAAGAGAAAGTATCAAGATCATTTGAAGTATCGCCCATTGCAAGTGTTTACAAAAAAAATACCCCGGTGCACATAATTCTATTGTTGTTGCTAATGACGGTTTCAAGTGGAGTCGCACTAGCTTATTCTGAACCAATAATATACATTCGTTGCAGTTTGGTGGCCCTGGGTAGGGTAGAGAAGTGTAGGCAGATTATCGGCGCAACGGTTCGACGACATTAAATAGAATGTTGGTAGAGAAACTCATAGCAGGTCAAATCGGAAGAAGGTTGGAGAGGTATGTATAGTTTCCGTCATGTAAAAAGGCTGCGATGTACTTGCGTTGTTTCTCATTTATTGACAAAATTGGTGGTATGAAGGGGCGGGGCGGGGGAGTATTCCGCCTGTATGCTTATGCGCGTACGCTATCGGTTGGTGACCGTACTTACGCGCAAATACATCTTCTCTATTGTCGCTCCGCGGCCTTTCTGCGTGACGGGATTTGAAACTATACTCCGTTTGTTTAGGTACTTAAAAATATGTAAACAATCCAAACCGCGCGGCATCGTTAATCGGCCAATCAAAACTGTTTTATCGCACTTTGACGTATCAGAGTTCTGCTTTTATTGGCTCATGAGTTATATCACGTAATTGTTTTGTTTACATTTTGTGAAGCACCTAAACAAACGGAGTATAACAGGGGGCATTCAAATAAATGGCGCAGAAGAAGCCGATCGCCATGTAGAACAGGTGAGCAGTCGGTTAGCTGAGACGGGCTGAGTGACGTACTTGCAGCCGCAGCGCCCCGGCGGCGCGCACGACGGGCCCGGCGGTGCCGAGCGCGGGCGCGGGCAGGCTCGCGGGCCCCCCGCCCGCGCCGCCCGCGCCGCCCCGCAGCGCGCCCAGCGCCACCTCGTCGCTGCGCGGGCCCGGCAGGGAGGGGGCCGCGCGCTTGCGCAGGCGCTGGTCTAGACCGCTAAAATTTAAAAAAATACTATATTATGCAATTAGTGAATAGAGGACGGATTTAAAGCGAGGGCAACAGATGACTCGCAAGCGAGTGAAGGATACGGACGACTGAATCGCGACCGCAGGGAGTGATTCATTACGGTCGAAACACGAGCGGAGCGAGCGATTCGAGTGTTAGAATCCTGAGCGACGCGAGTTATTCGTGGCCCTCGATATAAATCCGTTTTATTCAAGAGTTGCATACCATACTTTATACCATGACTACGAGAAAAAGAAAGATTTAAGCGAAAATGAACATTTCATGACGAAAAATGGTACCTGAACACATCTTCTACATCACTTGAATGCATTTTCAATCGTTTTTTTATTAAGTAACACTTAATTTTGTGTTCGTACAACTTACAGTATTCATAATGACACCAATTTACCTACTAATGACAACAAATACTGCATGCTGTTATTTGCACAAGGAGTTTGTATGTCGAGTATTCTTTGCACAGGAATTTATATCGCGTATTTTTTGCGCAAGGAGATTGTATAACATTGAGATGGATGTCAAATATGATGTGTTCTAAATTCAAACACCAAAATAGTGTTTAAAAGTGCTTTTTATTCACTGTTTTCAACGAATAAAATAAACTTTTTATAAAGGGAATGGTATAAACTATTGATTTATGATTCCGAGAAAATAACAGAAAATCTTCAAACATGTAGTCTCCCTTTTTTGAAAAATATCCAAACAAATAAACTATAGAAATTAACAATGCAGTTTAGTTTGACATACTGAATACTGTCTATCTCGCAAACGTAAATAAATCCTGAAGAAAAAATGATATAAGAATTATACGTGATTTATTCACGTACAATTCTAATATCAATTCTTTCTTCAGTATACATATTCTTGAAAAGCAAAAGTAAATCGCCACAATAACCCCAAAGGCTGACTGACGCCGATCTACAATATAGATACCAGACTACCAATATCTTAATACCGATCAGCAATCTTCATTCTAAAAAGCTATACCTAGACTAAAAGTTCTCGTATGTAGCTAAAAGCACCAGACGAAAGAACACGATATTTCTCATCTAAACATCTGATGAAAAATTACAACATTACTGGACCTCATTATTTATTAACTGGAATTTAAAATTTCCTTAGCCTTTTTTTACCTATATACGAATCGACATGTCTGAAAACATTGCGCGTATATTCTAACACGACAACGACTAAGGAATCTTATGGCGATACGAAACGTTAAGCAGTACATGCGGTGCAACCGATAGAAAATTAGGCGATATAATGACAACGTCCGTATAAACGTTCTACTAGACACAACATGCAACGCAGAACGCACGTCAAGCAATCAAACAGTCTGGCAAAGTCGCGCAACTAGGTCTGACGTTGCTCCCAACACTTGTCTAACCTAACCTAACCTAACCCAACCGATGGTCCAAAAGAGCCTAAGAAATGGTCCGCTGCAATGGTAAAAGCAATATAACGTAACTACTAAAATTCCAAAAATGTGAGATCTTGAAACCAATGCTCTACAAATAAACAATTTTGGTATAAAAAAGGAATTTCTTGTAATAAAATTTAAAATAAACCATTCACTATCTTATTCTCTTCTTCACAACCATAGGTTTTCTGCTTGGCTAGTAAAAAACACTATTATGTTTAACGAATTGGTACGGTCTATGAATTGTATTCGCGTTCCTTTTTCACTCTTGTCACAATGACAATAAGAGTCATAAAAGTACGCGAATACATTTCCTTGACTGTACGTACATTCAAGGTTATGATTACGGTTTTAATTTCTGAATCTTTTGGTGCTTAGTCACCAAAACGTTGGGAGCTACTGCCCCAATAGTTCTAGCCACTTACTTGTCTAAGGACTTGTTGAGCGCGGAGGTGCCGTGGTTGCTCACATTGGGGTGTATCACGATGTCGTCCCGCTTCTCGACGCGGATGCGCGACTTGCTCTGCGACGAGGTGCTGAAGCAGTTCTCGGAACCGCTCGGGATGGAGCCTTGGGACTCGCTGTGGATGGATTAGACAGGTGTTTACTAACACGTAAAAAAATAATTATACTCGCGTCATTCTATCAGGACCGATTTGACGGTGACAGCTATCAAATCGGAACGCAGTACAAAATATAACCTAAAACATGTAAAAAAATATATACTCTCGCCATTCTATCAGGACCGAGTTGACGGTGACAGCTATCAGATCGGAACGCAGTACAAAATATAACCTAAAACATGTAAAAAAAAATATACTCGCGCCATTCTATCAGGACCGATTTGAGAGCGACAGCTGGCAGATCAGAACGCAGTACAAAATATAATCTCGAACACGTAAAAAAATATACTCGCAGCATGCTAACAGGACTAATTTGACAGTGACAGCTGTCAAATGGGAACGCAGTACAAAATATAACCTCAAACCTGCCTCAAACACATATTTTGTGGTGCATGCTATATGAAAGACAACTAAAAAACCAGTCTCGCAAGTGCGAACTCGCGCATAAAGGAATCCGTTAACTAAAATAAGGTATATGGAAATGTTTAAGGTTTTTATGAACTTTATTACAATAAGGTCCACTTTAACATACCTAAATTTTGCTACATTATTAAAGTTTTTTTTTTAATATATTGCAAAGACACTTCACTGACTTGATATCTCTCTAGGTTACTAACCTGGCGACCATAGTGACCGGTATGAAGATGGGAGTAATCCGTCTCTTTCCGTCCGATGTGCGCGTCTCTATCTGGCGGTCCACCGGCCGGAGGGACACAGGTGACGACGTCAGAGCAGGTTTCAACTGAACACGAAAAACAAAAGCTTATGAAGTTATTTTTTAACAAAAATAAAAGTTCACAAAAATGCAAGGAACTGTTGAACACACTATATTTTTTAAGGTATCATAGAACCCTTGCATAATGATAGTATCAAGTAAAGAGGAAGATACTGAATTAATATTAGTCAATATCTTTCTGCAACAGGGTTCTAAAGTAGCTTGACGATTGATATTCATCACCATACCAACCAATCGAACTAGAATATAAACAGGGCGCCAGCAGGATCTCTGGACACTCCAAAAGCAGGTTAGACAGCGCGGTGTCGTTGTTCTCCCTCCCTCGTCTCCTCGTGTCTCTTTCTCACCTGCGGCCTGTCAACGTCGCTGTCGCGGCGAGCGTCGCCCTGCTCGCGCGTCAGCAGGATCTTCGGAACCTCCACCAGCAGGTTGGAGAGTGCGGTGTCGTTGTTGCTCCCTCCCTCGTGTCCTCGCATCTCTCTCACCTGCGGCCTGTCGGCGTCGCTGTCGCGGCGAGCGTCGCCCTGCTCGCGCGCCATCAGGATCTCCGGACACTCCACGAGCAGGTTGGACAGCGCGGTGTCGTTGTTGCTCCCTCCCTCGTGTCCTCGCGTCTCTCTCTCACCTGCGGCCTGTCGGCGTCGCTGTCGCGGCGAGCGTCGCCCTGCTCGCGCGCCATCAGGATCTCCGGACACTCCACGAGCAGGTTGGACAGCGCGGTGTCGTTGTTGCTCCCTCCCTCGTGTCCTCGCGTCTCTCTCTCACCTGCGGCCTGTCGGCGTCGCTGTCGCGGCGAGCGTCGCCCTGCTCGCGCGCCATCAGGATCTCCGGACACTCCACGAGCAGGTTGGACAGCGCGGTGTCGTTGTTGCTCCCTCCCTCGTGTCCTCGCGTCTCTCTCTCACCTGCGGCCTGTCGGCGTCGCTGTCGCGGCGAGCGTCGCCCTGCTCGCGCGCCATCAGGATCTCCGGACATTCCACGAGCAGGTTGGACAGCGCGGTGTCGTTGTTGCTCCCTCCCTCGTGTCCTCGCGTCTCTCTCTCACCTGCGGCCTGTCGGCGTCGCTGTCGCGGCGAGCGTCGCCCTGCTCGCGCGCCATCAGGATCTCCGGACACTCCACGAGCAGGTTGGACAGCGCGGTGTCGTTGTTGCTCCCTCCCTCGTGTCCTCGCGTCTCTCTCTCACCTGCGGCCTGTCGGCGTCGCTGTCGCGGCGAGCGTCGCCCTGCTCGCGCGCCATCAGGATCTCCGGACACTCCACGAGCAGGTTGGACAGCGCGGTGTCGTTGTTGCTCCCTCCCTCGTGTCCTCGCGTCTCTCTCTCACCTGCGGCCTGTCGGCGTCGCTGTCGCGGCGAGCGTCGCCCTGCTCGCGCGCCATCAGGATCTCCGGACACTCCACGAGCAGGTTGGACAGCGCGGTGTCGTTGTTGCTCCCTCCCTCGTGTCCTCGCGTCTCTCTCTCACCTGCGGCCTGTCGGCGTCGCTGTTGCGGCGAGCGTCGCCCTGCTCGCGCGCCAGCAGAATCTCCGGACACTCCACCAGCAGGTTGGACAGCGCGGTGTCGTTGTTGCTCCCTCCCTCGTGTTATCGCGTCTCTCTCTCACCTGCGGCCTGTCGGCGTCGCTGTCACGGCGAGCGTCGCCCTGCTCGCGCGCCAGCAGGATCTCCGGACACTCCACCAGCAGGTTGGACAGCGCGGTGTCGTTGTTGCTCCCTCCCTCGTGTTATCGCGTCTCTCTCTCACCTGCGGCCTGTCGGCGTCGCTGTCACGGCGAGCGTCGCCCTGCTCGCGCGCCAGCAGGATCTCCGGACACTCCACCAGCAGGTTGGACAGCGCGGTGTCGTTGTTGCTCCCTCCCTCGTGTTATCGCGTCTCTCTCTCACCTGCGGCCTGTCGGCGTCGCTGTCACGGCGAGCGTCGCCCTGCTCGCGCGCCAGCAGGATCTCCGGACACTCCACCAGCAGGTTGGACAGCGCGGTGTCGTTGTTGCTCCCTCCCTCGTGTTATCGCGTCTCTCTCTCACTTGCGGCCTGTCGGCGTCGCTGTCACGGCGAGCGTCGCCCTGCTCGCGCGCCAGCAGGATCTCCGGACACTCCACCAGCAGGTTGGACAGCGCGGTGTCGTTGTTGCTCCCTCCCTCGTGTTATCGCGTCTCTCTCTCACCTGCGGCCTGTCGGCGTCGCTGTCACGGCGAGCGTCGCCCTGCTCGCGCGCCAGCAGGATCTCCGGACACTCCACCAGCAGGTTGGACAGCGCGGTGTCGTTGTTGCTCCCTCCCTCGTGTTATCGCGTCTCTCTCTCACCTGCGGCCTGTCGGCGTCGCTGTCACGGCGAGCGTCGCCCTGCTCGCGCGCCAGCAGGATCTCCGGACACTCCACCAGCAGGTTGGACAGCGCGGTGTCGTTGTTGCTCCCTCCCTCGTGTTATCGCGTCTCTCTCTCACCTGCGGCCTGTCGGCGTCGCTGTCACGGCGAGCGTCGCCCTGCTCGCGCGCCAGCAGGATCTCCGGACACTCCACCAGCAGGTTGGACAGCGCGGTGTCGTTTGCCAAACATTTGCCATAGATTTTTTCGTAGAATGCGTTCTGAAAAGAAGACAAACATATGTTTTTGAAAAAAGAGTAGAAGTGGCGGTTTGGAATCTTAATCTTAGAATAATAAAGCACATTTTCGCAACAGAGCATAAAATGCCGGCCTTAGTCCACCTACGCCCAGCATAAACAAGAACATTACGACCAAGAGAATTGTACAACTTATTTTTGTGTCAGCTAGCCTGTTTTACCTTTTCATCCATTGTAAGCGGAGTCCCTATTTCTTTATTGGTGAACTGTATGCAAGCGACCGTGCCGTCAGAACTGCAAGCGAGGAGATTCAATCCTGGAAAGACAACATATTACATGTACTTTCTTCCTTTATAGCGAAATTACAATCACTAATCTTCAATCAGTTAGTCAGTAACTGATTGAAGATTAGTGATGACTGATGACGCAATTTTTTTAGTTAGAAGCAAGCCAGCGGGTCAAATCGCATTGTGATGTCGCGTTGTTCTGCATTGTGTTGTTGTAGTGTTGTCGTGTAATAAATAGGGGAGCCCTTTGTTTCCCATAATTTTATTGGTCATAATGTAATTGTTGACATAATTTTTGATAGTCATAATTTCTAATATCGCTGAAACTGTAAACTTTTCAGAAGTTCTGAAATATCTACCATGTAGACAAAGCTAGGTTAGGTTAGGTTTGATTTATAAAAATCCTGAAATAGTAATAGTTTCTTTAAAAAAACACGTTTGACTTGCGATGATTATGACCTAGAGCACATTATGACTAAAAATAATTATGTCAGTCAATATAGACCCAATAGGTATGGTGAACAGATCAGCGGCCTCCTGACAATTGTAAGCCAAATACAAACAATTGTAATGCTGTTATAGTGTTGTTGTTGTTATTGTCAGTTTGTTATTAATTGTTCTGTTGTTTGAGTGTTAAAGTGTTGTATTGTTGCTGTCGCAGTGATGCCCTGTCGCCCTACTGTCCAAACTGCAAGATAAATCCCATATTGTTAGTGAACAAATCGTGCACGACCTTGAGCGGCCGCTTGAGCGATGTAAGCTAAATGGATACAGTTGTAGTGTTGTTGTTATGTGATTATCATACTGTTTTAAGTTGCCCTGTTGTAGTGTTAACGTGTTGTTGCAGTGTTCTCTTGTCGTCATGTTATTGTTGTATTGGTGATAGTTGTTCTGTTGTTAAAGTGTTCTCGTGTTGTCTCACCGTCTGAG
Organism: Acleris literana; assembly: GCA_946894065.1. Taxonomy (NCBI): domain Eukaryota; kingdom Metazoa; phylum Arthropoda; class Insecta; order Lepidoptera; family Tortricidae; genus Acleris; species Acleris literana. The sequence goes on from OX335674.1 coordinate 19,873,935, forward strand.
CTCCACGACAGGTCCAACACACTGTCGGTGAACAAATCGTGGACGACCACGAGTGGCCGCTTGAGAGACGTAAGCCAGATGGACAGCGCGCGGTCGCGGGCGCCCACCGCCGCGCAGCAACACTTCTTGCCTTCTTTTACGAATATGTTGTTGTTGAACCGCTGTGAGGAAAGGTAGTAATTAAGCAGGCGGTTAATATTAATGGCATTATTAAGTTTTCTTTTGACCATTATCATTTGCACGTCGTTATAGCACTTTTTGACTATAGGAGGCGGAGGGAGTAAGTTTAAAGGAGGTAGGACCTTGTGTCTGGATCAATACTACCATCTTGTTTTTATTTCTGCCGCCAACCAGCAGTACTGGCATTGTTGGGTTCCGGTGTGGACAAAGGGAAATGACTAGCATAGAGGCGTTTTATTTTGGTCTTTAGGGTTGGCATGGCAACCCATCTTACCATGAAGTACCCTGTAGGTTGGTAATGGCGACGGCTCTAGAAATTCATTTACGAGGAACGGGTGGGGGGTTCGTCACTTTCCAAACTGGAAAATCCATTTTCGTCATATTCCAAACTCGTCATTGTACAGTCGGGTTCTTCCACTACGATCAGAATTGGTTATGAAAATCATAACATAAATATGAGGTAGCTTTAGGTTATGTCTGTTCTTCAACTACTCCAAAGGGCCAAAACATCCAGAAATAGGAGCTCCGCTAGTTGATTCTGTTAAAGTTGAGCCGTTGTGAAAGACAAATAGTTGACCTGTTACAGTTAGTCAGTTTAATTGATCGGAGTGGAGGGAGAGGAATTCTATAATAAGTTTATACAAGCGAATGTACTCGGTCTGACGAGTTCGGAATATGACGAAAATGCAAAATGGCCAGTTTGGAAAGTGGAATATGACTAGTCCGGAAGATGACGGTTAGGAACAAATCGTCCTCCGACAATGTGGGTGTATTGGCAACTAGATGTTCCGTCGTGTTTTTCCGTTTCTGCTGACCCCCTCCTCCTTCCTCCATGTTACAGGTCCGTGTATACTCACGGCGCAGGTGACGGCCTTGCGGTGGCCCACGAAGTCCTTGTCGCAGCGCCAGCCGTCGCGCTCCACGACCTGCGCGGTGGGCCCGCCGCCGTTCATGGCGTGCGCCGACACCACGTACTGTCCGTCCGGGGACCACGAGAGCCGAAGCACGTGCGTTGTACCTTCAAAAAAACTCGCCTACTATAAACCGCTAATATTGATATCGTTAAGGGTATCAGAATACCTATAGCGTAACTGAAGCGTGAAAACAGTTCTATAATGAGCGTTGCCATGGTAATAACAGTTTAATAATAATTATTATAACATTGTTATATGGTAACAACAAAGCTATAATAATTATTATAGAACTGTTATTACATGGTTACGCGCAAGAACAATTTCAGTGATGGTATTTTGTGCCTAGGACCTGTTATCATATTGTTTTTTAACTCGTGCGTGACCTACCACGTGCCCTTGAGCCATCAACTTTTCGCTGTCCAAAGACGGTAAGATTGCGTGCCTGTACGATGGAAGAGAGACGCTGCTTTATGCCGCGATCTCCGAGAATGGATCTTAAAAAGGTCGACAGAAAAGGTCGAAAGGTACTCTCACCACAAATGATTTAAAATTAACCTTGTGGCAGGGCTCCAACCGCTCGACCCTACTCTGCGAGGTTCTTCGCCTCCGTAGAGCAATGCAATCGGGACACGTACAGCTGCGTCGTGGGGGTCGCAAGTTTGAGAGGTCCCACCAAGATTATTTAATATAAGACACGGGCGTTACCTCCGCACTCTTCGAAGGGCTCCGTGATGACGGTCTCGGGCGCCCAGTCCGCCGTCTTCCACACCCGGAGCGACTTGTCATCAGACTGGGAAGCCAGGTATTTGCCCACCTGGAAAATATATTAACACTATTCAATCAGTAACATTGATTACGGCTCAATTTTATTACCTTGGGATCAGTCTAACTTTCTGGAATACTAAGAACACTCCTTCCCGGGGTTAGCGGTTTAGCTGTCCAAGCGTAACAAACAAACAGTTACTTGGACAAGGATAATTTACAAATCATTTGTTTGGCAGTAAAAACTGAGCAGTTAAATAAGGCTAAGGTAATTTAAAAAGGCTTATAACTTTTACAACTGATAATTAAATATTAGGGAGCTTATAATCAGTTAAAAAAATAAACTAAGGTTGGTATGAAATATCATCTCATTATAAGCTGCTTAAATATAAGTAAGCTACCATACTTGAATGGCCTCCAAGCGAGACCATGCAAGATGCTAACGGGTTGGCTTAAAGTAATGAGAAGGTATTCAATTGACAATAGAAGGCAATAAAAAAAATACAAAAATAATTTTGACAGCTATAATAAATAGAAAATATGTCAATATTGTTAAAAAGGAAAAAAAAGATTAGCTGGTTTAATAAAAAAATACCGCGAGGAAGTTATTACGTAAACGTGTTTAGCGCCGGTTTGGACAGCGTGAAAAATCTGAAGTGGTCTCTCACTTCAAAGCTGAAAATGTACCTCCATTTGCAATTTAATGTCTGATCTAGCGGTGGAACTTGATATTAGGAATAAACATTTACCAAAAACGGGAAGACCACCCATTCTTAATGATCGAGGCCGGAGAAAAGTGGCAAAGTTTGCACAGAACAAAGTGGGTGAGTCCCAGATAAGTTAGCTGTAAAATATGATGTTTCCCTTGGCTGAGTAAGGAATATTTTAAAGAAATACAATGTTCAACACTTAAAGCGTCAAAAAGCACCCAAATATTCCGACAAACAGCTTGAAGAAATTCCAAAGAAGTGCAGGAAGTTGCAAAGAAAGTATCACTATGCAGGGAGCACCCAGAATTGACTAAAAGAGCGTGACGTTCACTTCATACCGAAGGATTCAAACCCTCCGAACGTCCCTATAGCTCATCCAATGGAGGATTTTTTGGTAATTCTCAGTAGACTAGTTTACAGTGTGGGGCGGGAAGCGAAATCACAGACTCAGTTGAAGCGCAGGGTACAAAAACAACTAATTAACTAAGAAATGAAAAAATATATGTCGTCCAACGTATGATGAAAACGGTAAGAAGAAAGCTACGAAAAATAGAAGATGGGGGACCTTTCGCTATATTGTAATGATTGATTATCATACTGAATTTAGTTTATTTTGATATAATAAAAAGCTATATAACCCTAACAAGCAAGTGATTTAATAAAAACAACCCGACCAACCCGTTAGTCAACAGGCTACTCACCGGGTCCCAAGCGACTCCTTTGACCAGACCGGTGTGTCCGTTAAGCACGCAGACCATCTCAGGAAGTTTCTCCGCATTCCAGATGATGATAGAGTTGTCCACGCTGCAGCTGGCCAGCCACTTGTCCAGCGGAGACCAGGCCAGGTCCAACACGTCACCTGGAATATTTAGCATAGTTCAAGCTCAAACAAGATTAGAATATTTATTTGACAAAAATACACCGGAACACAATAGACATAAAAAAAGATTAGAGCAGAATTAGGATTGTTGCAATGTTATGTGAAGTCAAATAGGACTCAACTCAGCATGTGCTGCAGCCGGAGCCACAGCGCCTTTCACTGTGAACGAGTAAGAAACAAACTAACTCACCCACTCACACACAAACTAGTGTGAGTCTCAAAAAGGGTAGCCCCACCCATAAAAATGTTATCCACAGCCACACAAGTGGTCCAAAAAGATCTCCGACCCAACCCTTCCATTGTCGGGCAAAAGAAAGGAAGCCCGTAGTCTGTAAGCATGCATGCGTCAGGATTCCCACTCCGCGACTCACATAGCTATAAGTCTCCCCCCCCATCCCAACCCCCATTCCAATCCCCCCTTTTTGGAAAACCCCGCGGATATGTAAACGGAGGAAGGATTGGTGTTTTTAGCCGGTGCGAGCCCGGCAGTACCTGGGCCCTCCATTCCCAGCTCTCCGGAAGGGATTTTCACCTCTGCCCTTTTTTCTTAAAGTAATTAAAGCAAAGAGCAAACAAAAGCAAGGACTTTTGTCTTTGGCCCTTCGGGCGATTACCAAAAAAAAAAACTAGTGTGAGTCTGACTGTCATGAACTCATGACAAAGTTAATATTATCTACATTTATTCTATTTACCCGCATGTCCTCTCAGTGTAGCGATGCACCTCCAAAGCTCTGCCTTGTGTTTGCCCGGGGTAGCGTTGGCTACAACGCTGAGCCCCCACACCATCACGAGTCGGTCATCTCCGCCAGAAGCCAGGTACCGCCCAGCATTGCTCCACCGGACACAGTTCACGCAAGCTGAGACAACAGATAATGTTTAAGGCAGGCACTTAATTGTCCCACCGCCGACGAGAAAGCGATTAAGGCGGCCACACATTATGGCCACTAGTCGCCGCCACTAACCGCAACCACTAGTGGTTCAGCTACGCCACTAGAAGCAGCCACTAACTGCGGCTGAGTGTGCGGGTGTGCACACGAGGCGAGCGACAAAACGCCGCCACTATTAGCATAGTATAAATAGAAAAGTAGCTCGACTCCGGCCCTTTAGGAGATTCTGATACCTATTGCCGCTCGGGCGTCAGGGTCGTCCAAACATGTTTTTCAATTTTAGTCACGTACTTGGCCATACTGTGATTTATAATCATGTTAATTTTCATAAATTACACAAACCTAAAGTAAGTATAAATATTGTTAGGTACCTAAGTGCCAAATTTAAATTATTTTACTTACATACTTTTTATCTGTTGACACTAAATAATAATTATGTTTATAGGTATGTGACGTGATATGTAAATTCCTTTTCGACCTTTTGATAATGCCGCTTTCGCGCAAGGCGGCTTCCTTTGGCTACTCAGGTACCTATTATTGGCGGCACGGCATTGGCCGCTCGCTTTGGTTCTAGGCTTGTGCTTTGGGTACTAGGCATCGATAAGCGTACTTATGTAGTGAAAAATACATACTTAATATGACTACATAGGTACATATAAAACGCCCAAGACTCAGAAACAAAAAATACCTACTCGCACTCATCACACGAATATTTGCCCTGACCGGGAATCGAACCCAGGACCGCTAGCTTCGTAAGCAAGGTCACTACTTACTTAGTCACTACCAACTACCTAGGCCATCCACGTCGTCACATGTTACCTGTCACGTCACACTCAATAACTTAAATTACCTACTTAATACGTATTTATTTCACCTAGGTATACTATAGGCAGGCCGGTACGAAATACATTTTACTAAATCTGGATATAGTTGTACCTACCTAAGCTAGGTTTAGACATCCGTATACAGAACAATATTTAAGCGTTTTCGGCAGCGACATTGTCGGTCGATAGCTAAGTACGCGCGCTAAAACAAAACGTAACCGAACGCAATGACGCCGCGGCCCCGACAAAGTTCCCTCGAAATCCCCCAAAGATCTCGTTTCGTATTGGTTAGCCCCGCCACAGGCCCCGCCCACAGCCGCAAGCCGCGCGATGTACCTTTGTTTGAAGACGACCTACTGTTCTCTATACTGTGCTATTAGCGAGCGCGGATGACTCCCGCAGCTTGTGGCTGGCACGCGGCCACTCAAACGCTCGGTATGCGCCGTGTCCGCAACTCATGGCGGCCACTAGTCGTTCTAATGTGGTCACCACTAGTGGCTCAATGTGCGGCGGCCCTTACTTTAGACTATTTTCTGTCTCAAGAAACGAACAAAAGATATAGATCCCGTGACGATAAAAGACACAAATACTAATAGTTGATCGCTGGCTGTTTACACTGCCGGCGAGAACTATCTCTCCAATAAAAGATTTTATCCCGTGTCAATAAAAGAGATGCATATATTAATAGTTGATCGCTGGCTCTACTCGCTTCTGGTTGTCTAATTAAAGCGGTTTTTTTTTTCAGAATAATATGTGTTATTACAGGGGATTTAATAACAAATAAAAAGAAATATGAACGTGAAATAATAAAGGGGGGGGGTGACAAGAATAGTAGATTGTACAACGAGTGCATAAAACGCATCATTTTACGCGAGACGTTTATCCTTCCAAGCGAGCTTGCGAGCGAGGATGGATATAAAGTCGAATGTTAAATGAGTTTTATGGACGAGTTGGACACTCTACTTTTCACTTCGATTGCGAGGAAATGAAACAGCAACATGTAAATTATTGTAAATGGTAATTTAATTAAAATTGAAAGTTACATTAGAGCAATGAGAAATATTTAAAGTAATCGTGTTTCCTGGTATATTTAATGTTCTATTGGATTGTATTTTTGATGCGATATTTGGCTTATTGTCATGCTTTAAATATATTGATTTACTCAAATATTACAAAAAATGCGACGGAATAAAAATTATAAGTTTATTTCATGAAGTTTTATTGTGTATTGTGGCTGTTGGTCTTAGAATACTAACGAAAGAAAATAAAATAAAGAGGTTATTAAAGTTGTTCGTGTGGCTGTTGGACCGATTGTCTTGGACTTCGACGAAGATTTTACTTTATGCACTAGAGCGTAAAAAGCGACTTTATGTCGCCTACGCACGACATAAAGACGAACTTTTAGAGCATGAGAAGTGAAAACGTATTTTTATATTTGTTGTATCGTAAAAACGGTAAAACAAACAAGTGTCAAATTTGGTATGATTATAGTATAGTCACGGTAAGAAAAGGTTCGTCACTTTTGGACCTTAACAGCGTTGAAATAGAGTCGAAAAGTGACGAGTCTTTTCTTACCGTGACTATACAAACCCTGAAATAACAAATATACTAAAAATGGTGAAGTGTGAGATGGGCTCGCGCTCATTCGATTCAAAGTCGATTTCAAATCCGAATATAATAAATAATACTTACTGTGTGCTGTACGGAACCCTCGCCGCGCGAGTCCAACTCGCACTTGACCTGTTTTTAGAAGTTTTAAGCGCAAAACACTGCGGGCGGGCGCGGATCGTGCGCGGAGCCGGTCAGAAGTTCGGCGGGTGTTTTTAAGATGGAGATATATGGACGCATTCACACTCGATGCAGGCGCGGGTGTCATTGGTCGTAATACACGCATTCTCCGAAAGCCACTCTCACAGAGCGCGTGCGCGGGTCGTGCGCGGGCGCATGTGGCGCGGTTCGTGAATACCCGCATGCCCGCGCGTGGCCCGCGGCGTTTCGGCGCTGTGTGAATACCACGACCCGCGCGGCTCCCGCGATGAAAACGACATGCTCGGCGCCCGACCCGCGCCCGCCCGCTGTATGTTTTGCGCTTTATTCATGCTAAACAATTGTCTTTCTCTCACCTAAGTGGTTATCCATCTGGCACAGCATCTTGGGGACATTTGGGTCCAGTTCCACAGATTCATAGAGGACGGGGTTCAGGTTCCAAACCACCACGCGGCCCGAGTCGCCCCCCTGCCCTCCGGTGGCAAACCTCTTTCCGGTAGGGTGAATATCCACAGAAAATATTGGTTTATCTGAAAGCATAATTCATATATTGCATAGGTAGACGCTGAAGGTATTTGGGGAGAATGGTAAGGCCCTCAGAAAAAAATAAGGGGTGCTAGCTATTCAGGGGGGGGGGGGATTCTGTATATATCTCATTGGGTATGTATTTTTATGTAGAGGTTATAGTTTATACAAGGTGTACTTGACGGGGTAATACCTACGTAGATTAAAGTGAAGAGATATAACTATGAAGAAACAAATAATTGTGTCAACAGTATATCAACAATTATGATTATTAAATATCGTTTTAAATATCAACACAGACACAATTTACTGGTCAATAGAGATGAATAAGATAAAACATTCAAATTATATAAAAAATGTTTTCAATTATAACCTGAAATTTATACTGAATACTTTTTAATTCAATAGATTTATTATTGACCACACACTACAGTTCCATAAAAAAACCAAAAAAATATCTAAGATTAATTTAAGGGATAAAGAAAAATAATACTTTTTTCTTGGCATCTTGTATTGTAATGTATTATCGAAAAGTACATTTCTCAAATGTCAAGACGTAGAAGAAATCTACTTTTTGTTTCACTATAGTTAGGTAACAAGAAGGTTTATGTTGTATAACACTGAGGCCTACTTACACTCATGATCTCTATATCAAGTGAACTGTTTGTAGTAAATCACTAAATATTATAAAACAAAGTCCCCCGCCAAGTCTGCCTGTCTGTATGTTTGCGATAATCTCAAAAACTACTTAACGGACTTTTAAACAAGTAAAAACAAGAATTAAGTAATCTATGATAGTATTTAACAATTTAATCTAAGAAAATAGTTCTGACGATTTTATATTGACTTGTGGTCAAATACTGTACACCAGCGGTCGGCAACATGTGGACATCTTACATGCGGCCTGTGAATGTTTCGTTAAATAATTATATAATTATAAGTATATAGGGGTTCTAGGGTTAATATCACAAGTGCGGCCCGCCTTCAGTTTAATTTGCCGCCTTGTGGCCCTTGCCTGCCAAAAGGTTGTTACCGCTGCTGTACACCATATCATGGTAGACTGTAGTGATACATAAATGCAATACACTTGACGCGAATTTAATCTTTAGATAACAAATTTAATTTTAAGGTATAATATAGTTGTCTTACATCAACAGTCATGCTTTTTTATTTTATTATTTATAACATGAAAGTGTTAGTCCTCCCCTGTACCCTATAATGATTACTTATAAAGTCCAACGGATGTACATAACGGTTGAAATAAAGTTATCAAGCATAAACACCACCAATACCAAAGTTATACCCTTGTGAGAAATAATAATCTTTTGATGCATTTTCTACCCTATTGTTATTATTGCATAGCAAATACACTTTGAAAGATTGGCAGTGCACACTTAACACATGCATCACAATGACCTAATATGAATAAACTTACCATCGTGATTAACCCAACTGGGTTTTAGAAGCTTCATTTATAATTTCTGTAGCCCGAGAGCAAAGAAAATGGAAAGAAAATAATTTCTGTAAATCTGTATTTATCTTCAGCAAACTGACAGTGACATAAGCCGGCATAACGTGGTACGTCCTAAAACATTACTAAATTGCTTTTTCTTTCGAGATTAATAACTTAAATTAACACTAATATTCTAATAACTACAAACAAGAGGCTACTTTTGAAATTCTTTTCAAGTAATTGGTTATATTTTATACACGTTTCTGAAATAAGTTATCCCTTTATTGGTTTAATATTTTTAGAAGTTTTTATTTTCTTAAGGATTTAGAACGTAAGCGTGTGTTTAGTGTTGCTAGCTCAGTACAAAAACCCTTTTTAATCATGGATGTTTTAATACTTTTAATAAAAATATACATATAATCGACGAAGAACTTCATTTACTCTGAAATTAACTCAGCGTTGTAATTATAACACAATTATTTGCTTTAATATATACAGTCATTATGAGAAGCGTGCTTTATAAATGTCACTTTAGTAACCACGGCGAATTTGACACTTGACACTGACAACAAACTTGGCACTGCACTGCGCTGCACTGTATCTGCAGCTTTGCTAATTTTCCCGTTCGCGAGCTTAGATAGCAATTTAAATTACATTACGGAATGAGAGGGGCTGAAACTTTGATCCCAGCTCGTTTTCTGACTCTAATAGGCCACCTCTGTGTCCTGGTTACGTTGATATGGGAGAGCAAGCAGAGCGTTCAACACTGTTTACCGAGCCAGTTTCACGAAGATTATTTCGAGACCTACCAGAGTCGGTAAGATGTCCTTATTTTTACTCAGATAGGATTTTTTTCGGTATATATTGAAGAAAAAGAAGAAGTAGAAAAACGTTTATTTGATCTGGTATTTCATAGTTCACCCCGTAAATACTCATTCGTGTCTTCGAAAGTTCCTGGCTAGGTTAACGACCCGGTTTATAGGTTGGAAACTAAGTTACGCACAAGACAGTCATTGAACTGTTAAATTTTCCCTAATTTATTCGTCTGTCGCATGGCCTTTGGCTTAAATTGTTGTTAAATGCTATTTGAAATTGTGGTTTCTGTTAGTAAATGGTAATTGATTTAAGTTAACCTCGTAAGTCTCTGTGTACTTGTAAACAAATAAATGATAATACCTAGTTCATAGCTGACTACTCACTTTAGTATAAAATATTTTTAATTATTTCATTGTTGGTTTTAGAAAAAAATACTAATAACATGGTATCACATCAAAAGTTATAAAAAATTGATAACTTATTACTTGAATGGTATTACACATTCAGTAATAAGGACTACAGCTATTGATAAAACACAGGATTTATGAGGTTAAAACCATAACATTACTTTGTATTCGCAAATATTATAATCCTACAAATGCGTACTCTAGGTGTCTGTAAAGTACTACCAGTTTCTTAATAGCAATCGGCAACTTCATTTTCAATGAAACACAAGTGACTAATAAACTGTCAGCTGCCAGTGCAAGTGTGATAGCTAAAGAGCTAAAGACCGGTAGCAATTTTTAAAAGGAATCAATTGACAATATCAAACATAGACAAAAATATGATAAATTACAATAACAAATTAAATTCAGTGAGTTTTTAACAATTTAATTTTGGTTTTATTTTTAACAACACAGACTTATCCATATTAGTCATTATCAGAGGTTGGAATAAGTATTGTTGTATCTTCATTCAATAACGTATTCCCATCTCACCACGCATTAATGAACATGAGTCAAGTTTAGGTTAATAAGCACTGCCTATTCCGACCCCTGGTCATTATGATTGACATTAAAGTGACATAAAATACTACCGGTCGCCGTTCATTAGTGATAGCAATCGCCAGCAGGATGGTCCAAAAACCAAAGTGTTCAATTTTGTTTCTCGACAAGTTTCTTTTGATATGAAAATAGGCTATACCAAGTTTTATTGCAATTGAATAAACTTTAAAGGTCGCCTAACTGTTAAAATTGTTTCATATAAAATTGTATAGAGCTTCAGACATCTGCTAAAGATATTGAGTAAGAAAGGCTTTGGACAGATCATGACACTGTATTTGGTGTTGCAGCAGTAGGCAAAGAATATTCTACTTCTGTTTTTAATTCTTGCTAAGTTTACTAGATGTCATTTTGTATGAGAGTGAGATCGTTTTGGCATAAACAAAAAGTTTTGGGTGACCAGTAAACGACCACTTAACAAGTTTAAATTTGACACATAAGTAACTAATTTATCATAAACAAATATAAGCTATGTGGAGGAATGATTTGATATACTTTATTTTTCATCATACTATTTTGGACCACCTTAATAGCCAGCCAAAGAGTATTAAGAAGTTGGGAGTGCTGTATTAGCATTTTGCTTACCGCCATACTCAGAGACATTTTAGACACAATTAACTTGTTCCTTTTTCAAACTTGTGTATATAAAAATTGACACTAAGGAATGACTTAATTTGTCATTAACGGACTCTGACTGTGGCTGTTATTTCCGCTATGACCTATTTCCTGTTTATCCAAATATAACTTACTTCTGTATTAAGCTATGACATATCCTTTAATGTTTATTACAAAAAATATAGTTTCTATGGAACTAATGAGACAACAGTATCACATATAACTTTCACTTTAGAAAGAACAATATGAATAAATGAAGGTTAATATAACTTATACTTATCATTGCAAAAATCTCATAGTCATTTATATGTAAAGTTATATGTAAACTATGTATTGTTTAACCAGTGGAACGAATTCGGAGGCATAGCTACGCAAAAGCAACATCGCCGATGACCTGGTGTCTTAGGAGAATCTGCAAAAAATGTCTGCTCTACAAAAATTATAATAGGGGTGTGTCCTGGGTAAAAAACAACTAATTAGTCCGCCAGTAAGATTACCAAAAAAAATTAAACACATATGTTTTGCTTTTTCAAATCAATAAAAATTGACAAATATAATGCGCATCAAAGTTCGGGAGTGGGGGCTCGGGGCGTCACAACGTGGTATAAAGTGTGTGTGTGTGTGTGGTGTGTGTGTGTGTGTGTGAAACTTCGTCGCACTTTATCTTCGTAATTTTTTGTTTAATTGACAAAAGCAAAAATATGTGTTCAATATTTTTTGATAATGTAAATGACCGACTAATTAGATTTTTTTAGGACACTACATACATACATAAACTCACGCCTTCGTTCCCAGAGTGGGGTAGGCAGAGCTACAGAATTACCAACAACTCTAAAAACTTGTTGATAATTCTGTAACCACATTTTGCACAATCAGGCTAAGATGTTGACCAGTGTATTAGTGACAGGTTGCAAGCCCATCGCCTAACAACACTACAAGCCTTTATTCCCTTAGTCGTCTCTTACGACAGCCACGGGAAGACATAGAGTGGTGCTATTCTAATCCGGCAACCACACGGGCATTTTTTAGGACACTAGCCTATTCAATTTCAGCTGTGCTAAACACTTCATGAGACCTGAAAAGGGCCTCCTTCAGCGAATTTGGCCCAATTTAGCCTTAGCTACCCCTCTGATGGAACATTTACTTAAGGGGCTTCTAAACGGGCCATACTTTCACTGCAATATGTGGCCGGCAACTATTGGTGTCCCTCTCTTACTCGTGTGTTAGAGAAAGACACCAATAGTTGCCGGCCACATATTGCAGTGAAAATATGGCCCGTTTAGAAGCCCGTTTACAATCAAATAGAGGAATCTGAGAATGGGATTTTGGATTGTAATTGTATGTTACTTACGAGTAGGTACTATTTTTATTCATATTTTAGTTGTGATAGGACCTTGTGCAGGGTCCGTCCGGATAGCTACCACCATCTTATCTATTAACCCACCGCCAAGCAGTAGTGTTCGAATTGCTGTGTTCTGGTGTGGGAATAAGACAACCGGTAAAACTACTAGCATAGAGGCATTCCATTTTAGTCCTCAGGGTTGGCAACGCATTTGAAGTCTTAGGATTGCAGTTTTGAGGTTTCAAATGTCTATGGGTCTCAGATCCCACTTACCATCAGGTGGCCTGAGTGCTCGCGTGCCTTCTAATTGCCATAAAAAAAAAACTTCTTTTACAAGCTTCATTATAGACCTTTCAGAATAGTCCTAAAAATATAAACTCGTACTCGTAAGGCCCAATAAGATGTACATAATCAAGACAGTTAAATTTGAACTGAAAATAAGGTTTATTTTCCTATCTTCATAAACTGAAAATGTCATTATCGAACAAACGTAATTGAACTTTATTGCCTTGATGGTAGATTCAAAGTCGCACTCACAAAAAACTCCCTGTTTGTAGTATGGGCCCTACGAGGATAAATAAACTAGAGGACGCCCGCGACTTCTCAAGCGTACAATTAGTTTCCCTGTATTTTAACCCTTTAGGGCAGCGGTCGGCAACCTTTTGGCAGGCAAGGGCCACAAAAAAATAGACTAAAGGCGGGCCGCACTTGTGATATTAACCCTAGAAGCCCAATATAGGTACTTATAATTATACAATTATTTTACAAAATCTTCACGGGCCGACCGCTGCTTTAGGGCCAGCGCAAACCGGCAGACGGCAGGGGAGTTTTCCCTATAATTTTTCTCCGCCGCAATCCGCTGCGATGCTCCGAGGTCGGTCTCAAAGCATTGAAATTTATACCTTATTACCAGTGATGGGAATAGGTAGAGTATATTTACCTAAAGTTTGCGAAAGGACATTATATAGAGTGGTTACAACCGGGTGAAATATTAAATAATTTTTATTGAATTCCGGATATCCGGTATTTTTCTGGTAAACTGTCTGGTAACTAGTAAATGTAGTCGCAAGGAAGTCTCTAGTTTATGTTTCTGTTCTACGAAGTTTAGGTAAATATGCTCCACCTATTAATTAGTTACTTAAAAGAAATGAGTTACAGGCCCCTTTTATCACAAACTAACATAAATTTCCCATACAGTAAGTAAATATTATATGTATTTAGCATTAAAAATACCGGAATTCCGGATTTTAATAAAAATAAATTATTTCATCTGGTCGTTACCACTCTATATTATGTCCTTTTGCGAACTGTAGGTTAATATACTCTACCTATTCCGATCACTGCTTATTACAATTGAAATAGCACTATATATACATTGATAAATTTAATATCCTCTGCCGTCCCGTCCGCCGGTTGCCGCAGGCCATTAGGGGATGAATTTCCAAATATCCCTTCATAATGCACCCCTTGGATATCCGAGGAATATTCCCTCCAAATATCAAGTCAGATAGATCAGTCAGCCGGTCAGTTTCTTCTTTTATACAGGGTGGACAAAACGAACGCCACGTTGACGGCAACTACCTTAATTATTGGAAATAGCAAATTCTACTTTTAATTTGGAAAAATATTAGGGTGATGGAACCTGTAATGGACAAGGCACCAATAATGAACACTTGATTCTTATTTTACAGAAGATAAGGGTTATTCATTTGTTTTGCAACAAATGAATAACAATCAATTTTGGTCCGTATACAATTTGAAATAAGAGTGAAGTGTTCATTACTGGTGCCTGTCAGCTATAAGTGTCCATCATTGGTGCCGTCACCCTAATCCTGCATTGATGGTTTTTTTTATTTTTTTCTGTCTTAACCGGGAATCGAACTGCGGTCGAATATGACAAAACAATAGAGTCGACTCTATTGTTTTATGATACAGATCGAAAGGGTCATTGATAGTAATCATTTATATATATCACGCATACACCTTTAAACTAAATAAAGACTGTAAAAAGAACACAACTTTATTGTTTTATCATATTCGACTAGTGCGAGTTAAGGCACACAAATTTTCAAAAACCCATAAATGCAGTTTTTATTTTTCAAAAATAAAAGTATGTCTCCTTTGCGTAGAATTTGCTATTTCCAATATTTAAGGTAGTTTCCGTATATAAAATAAAAATGATGATTGGAGGGGCTAGGACATACCTCGTGAAGGCAATCGGCCTTCTCCAATTTTGAGTTTCACACAGCACTTGAATCACAACACTTCTTGCACTCGTGTGTAATTAATATCGATTTGGTAGTCTTTTGTTAAACATAGTTCTTGAGTAGGTTTTTAGATAAATTTCGTTCGCGCGCGCGTGAGTTGTTTTTGAACTTCTTTTTGACTACTGAAGAGAGGTAGCGGGGGAAAGGGGAGGGAAAAGTGTTGCCATGTGTAATGGATGCGTTTGAGGTGCGGTGAAATTATACATAAAAATGTGAATAGATAATATCTTAAATAAAAAAATAAAAAATAAAGATTAAATAAAATATTGTGGCGCACCCAACTTCGGGGGGCCTAGAGGTTTCCTCTACATTGCGTTTAAATTAAAATATATTATAAATTAAATTAAATCTATGGTAAGTAGGTATACCTTGGATAAACTAAATTATTGAGTAGGTAACGGACAGAGCCGAGTTACAGGGCGTATATAACTACTAGAGGACGTTTTAACTCTTGCAACGCGAATTATATTATCTTTTCCGGGGAAAACCTCTGTGACGACAGCGAGAGGCCAGCACATAGGATGAGTATTATCGTCTTTGATTAAAACCACCGCTCCAACACTCACAGGCTCAGAAGGCAAGTTCCACTTGCTGCGTTGTTGAAGGGATGAAAGATATTCCATGCTCCAGCGTTTCCAATAACTTTGTACTATTTTGTTTAAAAGTTGATAACGAGTGAGTCTATTAATTGGGAGAGTTGGATCTATCTTTTCTGCAGGCAAATATTTCAATGGAGTTACGTTTAAAAAATGACTGGGAGTTAATGCGGATGGATCAGAAGGATCTGATGAAAGAACGCAAATTGGACGGCTATTCAACAAACTTTCAATTTGCACCAAAATTGTGTTAAATTCCTCATAAGTCAATATTTGACTTCCGATAGCTTTAAATAAATGTTTTTTTACAGATTTGACATTAGTCTCGCTCAATCCGTTAAAATGCGGACCATAAGGTGGACTGTGTTGAAAGTGAACCTTTTGTTGGGTGAGGTAATCACTCAGATAATGTTGATAATCAGTGGACTGTATTAAGGGATAAATTTCGTTTAATTTGCGTTTTGCACCTATAAAATTCGTGCCTCCATCGCTATACAAGATCGAGACTGGACCTCTGCGTGAAATAAAGCGTTTGAACGCAGCGAGAAATAAATCAGTACTCAAGTCAGAGACCAATTCCAAATGAAGCGCTTTGGTTGTGAGACAAACGAACAAACAAATATAAGCCTTATGGCTTTTTACTCCACGGTGGCGTATATGCGTTATATAAAAGGGTCCGGCGTAATCGACAGCGGTGTGTACGAAAGCCTTTACTTGCGTGACTCTAATTGCGGGAAGATCGCCCATTGGTGGGTTAGGATTTCGAGGTTTGAGTTTAAAACAAGAGTTACATTTATGTACCCTTTGTCGAATCAAGTTTCTGGCTGAGAGAATCCAATATCTCTGACGTATTAAAGACAATAATAGAGCGGGGCCGGTGTGCAAATTTGATGTGTGATAATAATCGACTAAGAGTGACACTATACGACCTTTGGCCGACAGCAATATTGGATGCTTCTGATTAAAGTCCAGATGAGAATGGGAAAGTCTACCACCTACTCGCAATAGACCTTGATCGTCAAGAAAAGGACTGAGTTTTAAAAGTGATTTATTGGGAAAACTTTTATTATTTTTAAGAGCGTTTATTTCCTGGGTAAAGTAAGTAGTTTGTACATAGCGAAGTGCGTAATTTTCTGCTTGATTCAAATCATTTATAGTTATAGAGTCTTTAGATTTAAGTAACTTTGCGAAGCGGAGTAAGTAGACAAGCGAACGAATGAATTTGATCCACGCCGAGCAGCGATCGGCGAGATCTTGAATGGGGTGCGTAATTTCCGTCGTAGCTGTAGTTTGTGCATGAAGAGATACAGTTTTAGTTTCTTGTGTTTCCATATTTTCATTGTGGTTGATTTTATATTCTTTTACAGGCCAAGTATTGACTGGAGCGGACATCCATTGCGGACCATGGAACCACAGAGTGTTGTGTATTAATCCTGTAGGTGTTACAGGGCGCGAGACGATGTCGGCGGGATTTTCTACACCACGGACATGAAACCAGTGAGGCGCGGGTAAGTATTCATTTATTTGAGCGATGCGGTTAGCTACGAAGGTATGAAATTTGTGCGCGGGTGAATGTATCCAGGTAAGAGTTACTGTAGAATCAGAGAACGCGTATATTTTATTTATGATGCAACGTTTAGTAAGGACAGTGCGAACCGAATCAATTAATTTCGCGAGCAGAACAGCAGCGCAGAGTTCTAAGCGGGCGAGAGTTTTATTTGGATTAGAGACTTTAGATTTGGCGGTAAGTAATTTTACAGAATGAGCGGTCGCGTTTTCATCTGTATCGATTCGAACATAAATGGCAGCACCATAACACTGTTGGCTGGCATCTGCATACCCAAATAATGTTATTCTGTGAGTAGATGTAATTCCAATATGACGCGGTATTTTAATTTCTGACAAGCGCGGAAGTTCTTTATGAAATTGTTTCCATTTAAAAAGAATGCAATCAGGCACCTCGTCATCCCAATCGAGTTGTAACTTCCAGCATTCCTGGATAAGCAGCTTCATATAAGCCACGACTGGGCTGATAAGACCTAGCGGGTCGAATAAGCGAGCGGTGACTGAAAGGATCGAGCGTTTGGTGCAAGTTTCTGGAAAATCGATATTTATATTAAAGTGAAAATTATCATCAGTAGGTTGCCATTGCATACCTACGATTTTAGTATCTGCGTTGGGATCGTCACCAAATTTAACAGCGATTGGACTTTTATGAGCGGATGGAATGCGCGACATGAGGTGAGTATTATTTGAGATCCATTTTACTAAATTAAAACCTCCAGACTTGAACATAGCGATCATTTCCTTATAGGTATTTTCTGCGATCTCTTCGCCGTCTATAGAGCCGACATAATCATCGACGTACATATGGTTCTCGGCTTCATAAGCGGCGAGCGGGTATAAGTCGCGACTGTCAGCGGCGAGTTGGCGCACGACACGCATGGCGAGATAGGGCGAGCTAGATACACCAAAACATACTCTATTAAATTGATATATTTTTACCGGCGCATCAGAATCGAATCTAAATAAAATCCGTTGAAACGAATGGTGATCTGGACAAAGCTTAACTTGAAAATACATTTTTTCAATGTCAGCAGTTAAGGCGATTGAAAACATGCGGAGATTGAGAAGTAAGTCAAAGATGTTACTTTGTAAAATCGGGCCTACGTACAGTAAGTCATTAAGTGATTTGCCAGAGCTAGTTTTACTTCCCGCATCCAAGACGACACGAGTTTTTGATGTTTCTTTCTCGGGACGATAAACAGCTCGATGCGGCATATAATAAACTTGCGAGTCTTGAAAATTATTCGGAGCTTCAGCGAGATAGCCTTGATCTATATACGTCTGAATAGTTGCATTATAATCGGCACGTAAATCAGAGGAGTCGAGTTTTTTTTCCAGATTTAAAAAACGGCGTTTAGCTATTGAGTACGAGTGTCCTAAGTCGGAAGGCGGATTTTTAAACGGGAGTTCAACGGTGTATCTGCCCGTATCATCGCGTGAGTAAGTAGACTGAAATATATTTTCACATGCTTCGTCGTCGGGACTGAAGTGTTTTTTATCGGGGACATTTTCTATTTCCCAAAAGCGTTGCGTTAATTTATCGAGTGAGACAGCTTCTGTTTGACAGAAGAAAGACTTGTCAGAGTTTTGCGAGTGAGAAGTTGCGGAGACATTATGCGTAAATGGAGCGATTTCATCTCGAGTACGAGGGAGAGTATTTGCGGTTAGCGAGTGCGAGACACATTGGGCTTTGCCCATGACGACATATCCGAGAGTGGTTTGTATAGCAACGACCGAGGAGTTCGGCGAAGTCGATTTATGCGATCCGAGTAACAGCGGGAATAGTTCGTTTCCTATCAAACAATCTATTTCACCCGGTGCGTAATAATGTTCATCAGCCATCGGCAAATCATGCAAATGAGCTAATTCTGTAGTGTCAATTTCAGCGTTGGGCAAGAAATCCGTTATTGTATCTATAACGCGAGCACTGACTGTATAGCAACAGCGTGAGTCGAAACGAGAGTACATTTTAAACTGCGTTGTTCCGAGAGAGTGATTTTCAATTTGACCTATGCCTTTGACGACAGAGGGCGAGGGTGTAATTTTTAAATTTAAACGATCGCAACAAGATTTTGTAACGAAGTTACTCATTGACCCTGTGTCAAGAAATAAGCGCATACGATTTACATTATTGTTGTCATATACATTTACAGACGCGGTAGGTAATAATACAGTAGTATTATTGTTCGAAATACGTGCGGGAACCGTCACTGAGAGCGCGAAGTTAACATTATCACCGTTTGAATTCGCGCGGGAAGTCTGCGGCCGCGGCTGTGGCCCAGATTCACCGTGCGTGCGAGCAGTATACACAGGCGACGGGCGCGGATCACGCGGCGGCTGCGGGTGCGAGTGAGACGACCGATTCGCGGCGACGTTGGTCGAAGGCGGGGCGCGATCGCTGCGCATAGGCGCTGTCAAAACGCGCTGATAACTCGAGTTGATGTTATCAGTGTTATCACTAACAATATTATAGGAGTCAGCTGAGCGCGGGACGTGAGAGATGTTTGAATTGTTATTGTCATAGTGCAGTAACGAGTGATGTTTGCGGTTGCAAATCGAACATCTGTTAGATGATTTACACGAATTTATATGATGAAAGCCTAAGCAGTTGATACAGAATGTGTATTGACGAACAATATCGTTGCGTGTTTGCGTATTTTGTTTCAAGAAGTTTTCACACTTAAATAAAGGGTGAGAATTGGCGGAGTTACATACTTTGCACAGTTGTGATTGAGAATTAATGTCAGATTTGGAAGTCTGAGGAACATCAATTTGAGTGTAAAATGTTTTTGTTTTATTAAGTTGCGGTGCGGGTTTATTAAATGGTTTGTTATTATTAAACTTGGAGTAAGAAGGCGCGTGGAGTACTTGGAGTTTACTTTGTTCACTCAAAAACTTTTTTAAATCACTAAATGTAGGGATATCTAGATGTCTGTGAGATTGTTCAAATAAGTCAAGCATAGATTTATCAAGCTTGCTCAATGCAATATGAGTTATCATGAAATCTGACAAATTGTCAATCTGTAAGCGCTGCAAAGCTGCTTCAGCGGAGCAAAAGTTATCAAGAATATTATCAGCTGATTGGCCAGGCTTTTGTTGTAGCATTTGTTCTAGATAGACAGAAGCCTGTACTCTGGTATCCTGGTATTTAGCTAAAAGAGCTTGCCATATGATGTCATAATTTTGTGAGGTAGCGGTTATGCCAGCACAAACATTGAGTGCTTTGCCGGAGAGACAGCCAATTAAATATTGGACCTTTTCAGCATTTGTGAGCCGAGTATTAGAGTGTATAACACTGCGGAAATTTTCATAGAACACTGGCCATTTACTAGGAGTGCCATCAAAACTTGTGAGCTGAAGCGGGGGCAATTTAATATTAAAATTGTCATTTTTCTTTTTGTCATCAAGCTCTTGCTTCAGAGTGGTTTCAGTTTGTTTGATGTAACAATAAAGCTCATCGAATGTATTGAGGATGGTATAACTTGGTTGTACCGTTGGATTTACTTGGAGTTGCTCAATAAGAAGTTTATCAATGGTATCTATGTAGTCTGAGCGGGTTTTATCAACAGATTGAGCCCTAGCGAGAAACTGAATGCGTTCAATATCATTGGAAACCTTTAGGCTTAGGTTATACACTTCTTGAATAATGTGGAACAAACTTTGTTTTTTATGTTCGAGAAAATTAATCATGACATTGCCATCACTTGAACCTGCACCGATATTTTTTTCTTTGCCTCCCATTGTTGTAGGCAAAATATTTATAGTAAATGCGTGAAATTAAAATTAGTAATCTGAATATAAAAGTTGAAGTTCATGTGACGAATCAATAGATAGGTAGCGGCGCGCGGCGAATAACAAACATGGCGGTGAACGGCGGTAGGTACATACATACCGCATAAGCAGCGAACGAAATATTGACGATATTTACTAGAAATATTATCGTTGCACTAGAAATAAGATTTTACACTATAAATACAGGTTAATTAAATGAGTTTTAACAATAATTTCCTACGAAATAGGTAACTATATGAGCGATGCGAATAAATTAAAGTTAGTTGACATGCGGTGCGCTCCGTGCGCTATGAGTAGGTATAATAAATTTGCGTGTGCGTAAATAATGCGTTTATAAGTAAATAAATAGAGTAAGAGTCAGTAGAGTAATATGTGAAAACTGTGAGGAGTAGGATTAGGAGGAATCCGGTTCGAAGGACCACACTTGGAGGGGCTAGGACATACCTCGTGAAGGCAATCGGCCTTCTCCAATTTTGAGTTTCACACAGCACTTGAATCACAACACTTCTTGCACTCGTGTGTAATTAATATCGATTTGGTAGTCTTTTGTTAAATATAGTTCTTGAGTAGGTTTTTAGATAAATTTCGTTCGCGCGCGCGTGAGTTGTTTTTGAACTTCTTTTTGACTACTGAAGAGAGGTAGCGGGGGAAAGGGGAGGGAAAAGTGTTGCCATGTGTAATGGATGCGTTTGAGGTGCGGTGAAATTATACATAAAAATGTGAATAGATAATATCTTAAATAAAAAAATAAAAAATAAAGATTAAATAAAATATTGTGGCGCAGCCAATGATGATAATATAATATAAATGATGGCAGAGATATAAACCTAGCTCAAAACTAAGCTCGTATATATATTATTATTTTTTCTTGTGATCGTCTAATAAATGTTTCTATTTGTATTTCTATATGATTGATCATTCCTGATTTTGTGTGAAAGAAGGGCAAATAAACATACTATAAAAAATTACAAGAGAAGTATAATGAATTGTCATAAATCTACAAAAACTAATAATTTCATTTTATGTTTCCATATTTTATAATTCTTAACTTCTTAGTGTTCATTCTTAACTTAACATCTACTAAAAATATATGCATTTGTATATGTATTTGAATAATAATCAATGTTTATAGGTTTTTTTGTACAATGCGCTCGTAAAAAATAATTAATGTATTTCAATGCGGTTGTCACTAATATTTTTAGGCGAATAAAGGGCAGGCTTTCAGTGGAATTAATTTAAAACTACTGCAGTGCACGGCGGAACTGCTACTTTAAAAAAAAAGTTTGTTTAAAAAATACCGACACACTCGTAATATTATGGCGTTAGTTGTAAACTAGAAAGAACAATCCAACGCAAACCAGTTAAAACTGGATCGCTATTGTGTAAGTGCAGGTACGTTTCTCACGAACCCGTATCATCTATAGGGTTGTCAAATCTTAAGTATCCTCGTGCCGCCCAAGAAAAAAAACTAAGAAAAAAAAGATCAGCTAAACGCCCAGTGTGCAATGTATAGGCCAAAACATTTTTATGGCCAAACTGCCCATGAGTATTAATCTTTTTTTTTATGAAAAAGATACCTGGATTATGCAATGATATTTTATATTAAGATACGTCATCTGCGCGCAAAAGCGTTCCTCGAAAAGGAAGGTAATAGCCTTATTATATACCGTAAATATTTATTACATTTTGTTTTACATCGCCATACTTTTGTTAATTTGTACCGGTGGCGTCACTGTCACCTGTGAAACATGAGCTACACAATTAGATATCGCATGAGTGCGATAAAGACGGGTAGCTATATGGCAGCCATGAGCGGGCACGCCGCGTCATTCGGGTACGCAATTTGAAACAACTATTTAACTCTTTCTAACAATAGCGTTCGCTACGAATTGCTGTCTTTGTCTGTAGAAATATGGCAACGTAGCAACTGTCAGTAATTGGCGACGGTTTTCGAATGCGTTTAGTATGAGCATAACGTATCTAAATATAAAATATCATTGGGATTATGGCGTAAGTCTGGGCGGTTATGCTAAGTGCTGTACATTGGGCGGCACGAGGGTATTTTATTTATTTTATTTATTTAAAAGGTTACATTATTTGTCGGGACTTGACAGAAGCGCGTGGAGCTAAACCCATGTGCTTCTGTTTAGTCCACCGGAGTAAATACTTTTTAACCGAACTATTGTCCACCGAGTTGTTTTTCTAATAAGTCCATGTTGACTGTCTAGAACTTGACATTGGCGAAATACACCTTATTAAAACAAGAAGTGAAAGCCATAAAAAAAAATATATGTCAAAAATGATAGTAATGCCAAATTACTTAATTGCTGTAGTGCCAAATTACTCAGACTTATAGGTTGCCAAACGAGGACGAAATAAAATGGGCAGCAGGATCCATTTTTTGCTCAAATTCTGATGTTAACATGTGGTGATGGATGGATATTTAAAAAAATTGTATTGTTACAAAGGCAAACGCTTTTTAGCTAAGCTAGCTTAAAAAACATTTGAAAAATTTATTCTACAATTTATTGACATCTCCTTGAGACAACTAGATTCAATTTACGGTATTGTTTTCCCAAATGCAATAACTCATTTATCTTAACAAGTACAACCTTCTTACCTAACAGTTGAGACCAAGTTGACAGCGGCTTCTTTGTTGCGCGGTTTGTCTTCCTCTAACTAGTCAATAACGAAAGAGACGCTCTGAACGACCAGCTACAAAAGTCAAGTTGTTTATGTTACCGAACACTACAGAACACCATTAAGAAATGTTTTATAGTAAACGTCTTATTACGTGTTCTCTGTTGTATTTTCCTTGATAAATGCAATCCTAAGTTTACTTTGGCAATTGTTTCTCAAGCAATACAGTGGTGCCTTTATAAAATACTGTGCAATTTTAAATCATAAGCTGGAATAGATTTCGGTGTTTCGAGCCTGTCTTGGTTTTAATTTCGACGAAAGAAGTGACCCTTACAGTGCAATCAGAGCTGTAATCCGGTTATATCCGATTATCGTCCTACCTGCCGCAAAGTTTACAAAACACGAGGTGTTATGGAGGGACCTCGGCATCAAGACATTAGTGTGCCATCTGCTCTGGCTGATCCGGCCGCACGCGTAATAGCTAGTGCGTCTTGCGTACGTGGCTTATGTGATTATCTTTGCCTTAAAAAAGTGTTCGTTACACCCCATTCCATTTTCAAAATTAATACTCCGACTTTGTGTGGCTGATTCTTGTGATTATCTTTGCCTTTTAAAAAGTAAAGTGTTCTATTTGGCGCCCGTTCTATTTTCAAGTTTCGCGCCAACGGATTTATGGGGTCAACGGCCTCGAGCGATGTAGGTTTAAATTTTCCATATTCTTATGTGTTTGGGACGTTGGTTTTGAATTCTAAAGCGATAAACATGTATCAAGGTTCAAGGTAAGTTGTGTCTGTTCGTATAACGTGAGGTTCTTGCGTAATATTTACGAGTTACTTCATTTTTGATTGCGCGTGTGCCAGGGCAGTCGTGTTGTGTTTTTAATTATCAAAAATGGTCCGTGAACATAATGAAACCAAGGTGTGTTGTTTTGTGTAGGGAAAATGAAAGAGTGTTTAAAGTTGTGAGTTGCGAGATTTTAAAAGTGTTTCACTTTGGATATGTAAAGTAAAAATAGGAATTCAAAGTTAAGCTGGTTTAAGATGGTGTTTATATCTAGTTGAACACATGTAATAGGTATTCGCAGTTTCCAGTAGGTATTGTTATCCCTGCTTAAAATAAGCAACTATCTATTGATTTAAGTAAAAAAATGGTTAAAGGCCTAGACCTATGTCCCTAAATTCATGTCCTAATGGGCGACCGTTTTAACTCACGTGGTTGTCAGGGCGCTTATTTTATTGGTTGACGTTCTAATATAAAAATAGTTTTTGTCCTATATCCCAATTGGTTCAAGGGCCTTGTCGTACTTTAAGACAATATTTTCGTGGTTTGAGTCATTGTTTTCGTGGTCTCAATAATAATTAATGCAAGGACGAAGCTATGTTTATACGTGGTTGAACTAATATAGGTTAAAGCTCGTGTTATTACTACGCTTACTGTATGCATATAAATATGATGAATGGTGCTCTTTATACGAACCTGCATACTACAATAACATTTAAGATTACAACAAAACAAAGATATGAGGAACACGTGTAACCTTATGTATGTTGCGGGCAGTTTTTTATCTCAGCAATGTACCTACGCATTTAATATATGCATAAGTACATTATGGTAATGAAGTCGCTGGAAATTGCGACTTGCTTCACATTTTTAACACACAACAATTTAAATAGAAAAGTTAATAAAAACGCGATATTTTTGAAATTTTAAATACAAATCTATATATCTATATATACATATATAACATATATAAAAGGCAAACCTGACTGACTGACTTAGATATCAACGCACGGCCGAAATTACTGTACCTAGAAACTTGAAATTTAGTACAGGGTTTCCTTTCAAGATGTAAGTGAGCACTAAGAAAGGATTTTCCGAAAATCGACCCCCAACGGGAAGAAATAGGGGGAGTAGCGGGAAACTAATTCTACGCGTACGAAGTCGCGGGCGTCCTCTAGTATAATATATTCGTGACTTGAAACCTTCATACAGACATTTTTTTTCTTTTTTTACGAGAACTAGTATGAGTAACTTGTCCTCTCACCTGTTACGCGCTTGACGATGAGTTTTGTGACACCCTGTATACATAGGAAGGTCCTAAAACTTGCAACTGGATTTTGGTCGGTTGAATGTTGCCGTTTTATTTCTGTGTTTAAAAAGTTCACAGTTATCTGTGTAGGTCAAACCCTGATAACAGTGTTTATTGTAACCGAGATTACATTAAACGTTGCATAAACAGCTAATTGATATGAAACGAGTTCAAGAAGAATGGTTCTTGTTCTCGACG
Organism: Acleris literana; assembly: GCA_946894065.1. Classification (NCBI taxonomy): domain Eukaryota; kingdom Metazoa; phylum Arthropoda; class Insecta; order Lepidoptera; family Tortricidae; genus Acleris; species Acleris literana. The sequence goes on from OX335674.1 coordinate 19,899,759, forward strand.
ATCGCGTGACCCTAGGGCTACCTATTTGCAACGAATGCACATAGGTACTTAGTGCTAGTTTTTAGGGATCCATAGCCAAATAACAACAGGAATAACTAAAAACTTTTACGCTTACAAACTTCCAGTTGTCAAATGGCAAAAACGGATTTTTTTATAATGTCTGGCAGGAGTTATGGGGGCGATGTAGATGTATACTCGAAAATATAATTAAACACCAAAATTTGACAGTTCCCATCTTGATTATTTTGTTATTATAACACTATTTAACTCGTGCAACCAGTAATATTAGGGTAAGTTTTATTGATAAAGATATCTATACTTAAACCAAAATGCAGTAATCATAGCGAATGTGCGCCCGTTGAGGTTAGGATTCTTAAGGACCTTTAATTAGATTTTTGATTGTAGATGATAGTCAGGTGTTTACATCTGCGTATAAATCGTCAAGCTATTTGTATACTTGCCAATTTTACGGTAATCTTTGTTTATTAGTAAACTATTATAATTATAAGTTTGCTCTTCATCTTCATGATCACAATTTCGCATTTTCTGAGCTTAATAAAATAACCCGCATGAGATCTGTATAACTTTTTATGTTTTTTTTTTATATCAAACGTCAAGGCTTCCGTTCAAAATAAGATCATCCTTTATTTTTAATTTTTATCGGAACATTAAACCGTGTAAACTCACTCAAGTCTCACACAATGAGCGTAAATGAAACAATTGTCGTAATTTATTTTTTATTAACTGGGGTACTGATCATCTCGATAAATGAAATCAAATGAAATTAATTTATCGCATAAGTATTGCTATACAACAAGGAAGTGCTGCCAGCATCTGTGGTACTTTGCCACGGGGGCCTTTCTTTTCTAGCTTTTATTTAGTTTTAATTTTATAGATTTTAGCTTACTTTAACAAAACAAGTTTAAAATTGCCAAGCGGTCTAGTTAGTTTAAAAAAAAAAACTAGTTGTCCCTAAAATATGTGTATTTAATACACAGGCAAATAGTGAATTTTATGCCTTAATAATGAAGACATATTTATTTTATAATTTTGTTAACGCATGTTTAAAAAAGGCAAATTTTTGTATTGTTCGTATTTTTGCATATTATTTCACTTATGAATCTTGTTAAAACTTTTTTGATTTTAATTATTTAATGGTCACCCAGTTTTCAGGCTGTCAATATTTTGTATTAAAACAGTAATTTGTCTCGTGGGTTTTTTAATTTTTTTTTTTGAATTTTGATTAAGTGGAATTTGTATACTAAAAAATTATCTTCGCAGGGGTCGTATACCGGTATTCATTAAAATTGAAATATCTTCCTTAATTTGCAACATTCCCTTGAAATTTTCAATTGTAATTTAAGTAATAACACTGTATATATTAAATAAACTTATTGAAGAAAAAAATATTCAATAATAAACGAGATACCGAAATAGGGAATATGCATGGATTTTTTAAATAGCGTTTCTCAACAAAATATGAAAATACCGTAAAAAAGATCACCAAAAGTGAAATTAAAATTAAAATCGGTCAAGTAATACGGATGATACAAGCATTTTAAAATGCTAATTAGACAGAGAGATCCGATGTGCACCGGTGACGTCATCGTGCAGTACGGCCATATAAACTCCACGTAAAATTCTGTTTTGCTAGAAATAGATAGGAACAAATCTTTGTTGGCTTATATCTTGGTTATATTTATAGCTATTCAATTTTTTTTTTCTCACCTCTTTGTAACATAAATCAGCTTCTATTGAAGCTCTAAAAAAAGAAACATGCATATTCTCTATTGTGTACCGGTATTTTTGTATGAAAATAATATCGGTATAAAATCCCTGCGTCTTCTGTTGTACAGTAACTTAAAAATAAGTGATTCTCTCAAAGACAAACAGATTCAGTGTCCGGATGTTTGCATGTTGCAGATTGGTGGCCGGCTACGCGGCGTCCATAGCGCTTACTCTGATTGAACTGACTACCTTCATACTCGGGCTAACTATGTTCTCATCTACTGTCTCCTTAATCTGTATCCTTTTGTGAATAACCTTTACATCTTAACGTTGGTGTTACAAACGTGCAGACAGCGGAGGCGGCGCGTTTATAGTTTCCTTTCTAAAAATGCTCCCGACAGTCCTCGCTACCTTAAATTGAAGAGAGCGGAGGCGGCGCGGAAGAAGTGTTTCCAACGCGTGGCGGAGGCCTTTTTTATATGGGAACGCGCTGCACTGCGCTGCCTCCGCTTTCATTGGGTTTGCGACTTAAGGCTGCCTCTCCACTAGAGCGGAGCGGGGCGGTGTGCGAGGAAAAACAAATAGGAGAGCTGCGCTGAGCGAGGCTAGGAAAATAAAGTTTTTCTATTGGTGGATCTTTTGCTCGCTCACCGCTCCGCTGCCTCGCTCCGCTCCAGTGGACAGACAGCCTTAATCAATCGCCGCGCCAAGCCGCTCTGCCACCGCTATCTGTGCGTTTGCATCTTAAGTTAATAAACCATAAGGGGTCCCATGGACTAACAGTTATCGGGCAATATTGGCCTGTCAGTTCGTCAGTCTCTTGAGGTTTTTTACATTTCTTCAAATTTGTTTAAATTTTTAGTCTGTGGGAGCCTTAAGAATTATTATTTTCAAGGTGATGCGGGTTTGTCCTTTAATGCATGTGTTTATCTGTGTTGGTTCTTATCTGTGGTAACTCTTTTATTGTTTGTTGGTTAACACTTTATTTTACAAAGAAAAACTAAAAAAACTCAATATGAGTATCATCGAGACAAAAAATAATGTGTGTATTTTCCAGATAAACCTAAAATTAGGTTTTTTTTGTTAGCTGACCCATTTTTACGCGATTTTCCAAAAAAAAGGAGTTTATTGTTTTAAATTTTACTGTCTCAATTTTACATCCTATATAATAATTAATTGAATAATATGGCCATAGTTTATGCATCAATTGTTTCTAAATTTAAGAAACTTGAATTCCGGAATTAATTTAACTTGAAATGTTTAAATTATTTATCTTTCTTTTGACTCGATCGATATTTTTTTATACTATACGTACACCCTTCATTTGTATAAAATTACGCGGGTTTCTTTTATTCACGGATTACATTCTTTATATGGCTTCGTTTCTTGTATCAATTTACCTTACTGCTATCAACTGGGCCAAACACGTTTGTTCAAAAAGATCAATATTGGAACATGTGGCATGTAGGCTTTCATCAATTTCTATGAACAATAAGAAGAATGTGGTTACAGAACTATCTACAAATGTTTAGAGTTGTTGGTAATTCTGTAGCTCTGACTACCCCACTTTGGGAATGAAGGCGTGAAGGTATGTGTGTATGTATGTAATTAGAAGTTTAAGTTTAGTTATTTTACCAATTAATATTAAAAATTAACAAATATTATTCAATCAGGCCACATTGACTTGTAGCGTCTATTTATACAGGGCAATGCCCCCCTTAAAATAATATATCGAATATTTGTATCATAATCATCCTTACCGTATATACCTCAAACAGGGAAGGACCTAAAATAGAGCCCTGAGGCATAGCGTATGTTATTTCCAGAAATTGGACTGTTCCCAACAACTAGACTTGACAAGTATTATAGATATAAAGATATAAATCTTAGCACACTATTAGACAGACCGTAACTTTAAAAAAACACTTTTAAATATCCATTGAAATCCAAGAATTATCCTGAACGGTATTCAGCAATCGGTTGCCATGGCGCGGCCTGCGCGGCCCTTACTCACGGAGCCCTAGCGGGCTGGCGCTGCGGCTGGGTGTGGCCGATACTAGCGTTCGGGGCTGCGCTGCCGGCTGCGGCCGATATGTTCGCCGCTGCCACCGCCATATGCGCGTTGAAGCGATAGGCTTGCGTGCTATAAGACTATGTTTGTGAGTGTTCAGTGTTGACGCTGTGGCCAGTGTTAAAGAGGTCTTTATGACTTGTATGGGGTTCTTCAAATAGCAAATTAAGTTTCTCGTTTAGTGAAATGAAAATTAAGTCTTAGTAATATTGTTTAATTGTACTAATTGCTTATGATTCCAACACTAAGCGAGGCCTGTCCAGTGAAATCTAGGGCATATGTTGAAAGGTCGAAATAAGCTAATAAACAGATAATAATAGGTTAACAACACGCATACATAATGATCATCTATTAGACTAAGACAGTTTTAACATGATAGCTTATTTCAAGACGATTTTAAAACATAAAATTATTCAACCATTCAGTCCTTAAATCCATTGTAATTGGAAAAATCAATCATTCATTGTTGTATTGTTTACCAACAGGCCGCATGTTTGTTTGTCACACAAGTGGAAAAATATGCCTGGCTTATGGCTACAGTAGTGTTGAAACGTATCAGGCCCTTCATTCGGCTTGCTTCTAGTATACCCAAATCAATTAAAGTGGCGGGAAATTGGGAAGGATGTCGTCGAAGGTGGATTCAGGCTTTGACCTAGAAACCAAGCTCTCTTCAGGCTAGGACTTGTTATCCTTTATTTAGGCGGTCTTTCTACTGAGGCGGAGAGGAGACGAGCGGAGCTGCGCCAATATTAACCAATAAAAGGCACATGCGGTCACGACAAGCATGCCTTGCGCACGTTAGTTTAGATTCTATTGGTTAATATTGGCACAGCTCCGCTCGTCTCCGCCTCAGTGGAAAGGCAGCCTTAGGGTTAACCTAGGTCTAAAGGATTCACCTCTCTGTATCAGCCCATGGATCTAGAGATACTAGGTACTCTGGAGTGGCTTGTTGGGTTAGTGCGCAGTGGTTGTTACCTTAATTTGCTTCCCTAACTTGCAGATTACCAACGAGCACCAAAAGTTGACTCAGGGCAGCGAGTTTAAGGCAGGATGGTCGTTCTACCTAGTATTGGCTGGCGTGGCCACCACTTTTGGATGCTCGCTGCCCGTCGGTTACAATATAGGCGTTATTAATACTCCAGCTAAGGTAATATATTGAATGTAGTATATCAGTGCCAATTATGATGAGGTTGGTTTCGTAAGGCAATGAATAGGTAAATTTTGAGCGAAATAATTTATATTTTGTTACAGTTTATTATTATCCTTCATTGCTGTTTGGCAATATGAAGAAAAAAATACGGTCATTAAAGACGTTTCTTCAGAATAAAGGCATTAAAAGAATTAGTAAAGTGACGAGAATTATTTCACATTGATTCTAACTATAAGTTACATTAAAAGAAATAATAATCCTGGTCACGGCACCAATCTAAAATGTCAAAGTCAAAATTTTCCATATCAATTGCCATAACATACCTAAATGTTATTTCTTTTTATTTAATTTTAATTTGCTTATTTCATTCTAGATCTTAAAAGGCTTCGTGAATGAAAGCGTAATCGCCCACTACGATGTTACGTTGAGTCACAGCTGGATGTCAGTCCTGTGGTCTACCGTGGTGTCTATATTCATTGTCGGAGGCTGCACTGGATCCATACTTGGGGGTCTGTTAGCTGATAAGCTAGGAAGGTGAGTAAGGTTTGGCAAAACGGACAGTTATGTTATTGCTAAGTCTTGGTCGTTTTAACTCAGTTATGTGTTAGAGCCACGGTTTAGTTATTCGTTGAAGTTGGATTTATTCAACTAAATTCTTTTCGGGCGCAATATCAACATAAAGTAGCAGTAATATTATAACGTTTATTTATTTATTTAGAAATTTAAAAGAAATATACTTTTTTTAACGCGCATTTCTTTGACAAATCATGTACTTTTTTATAATATACTTTCTTCCATTTTCCAGGAGAAAAGCTGTACTCCTTACCAGTGTAATATCGGTGGTCGGCGCAGGCTGCTTCTTAGTATGTCAGGCCGCGAATTCTGTGGAGTTGCTCCTTTTGGGCAGACTGATTGTCGGTTTGTCTGCCGGTAAGATTTAAATTATATAAGCTACATTTCTGGTTAAGGAATACATAATAACCGAATAATAGGTCAATTGTATAGTACGAACATGAACATGGACTAATTTATTAAATATTGCTATTCCTTCGGAACCTGTACGCTAATCCGACAGCGAAAATATGTTTTTTTTTACCTTATTCCATTGAAATATTGTAAAAAAATTGTAGACATATCTTTGACTTCATCTGTACAAAGATAAACGTGTACCGAATAACAAAAATGCAATTTCCTGAGATTGTTGACTGGTGCCGCGACCAGGATTACAGGTTTAATTATAATATAAACATATATAAAATTACTACTCTGCATCAGAAACAACAAAAGTTTTGTCAAAAGCAGGCTAAATTTATATATTCCTCTATCCCTTTTTTTCAGGGCTAACCACGAGCATAGTCCCGATGTACCTAGCAGAGCTGGCACCACTAGCGCTAACGGGAGCCATGGGAGTGGCGTGCCCCATGGGAGTCAATGTGGGAGTTTTAGTTGGTCAGGTCATGGGACTTGAATTCTTACTAGGTAAGTCTATCTGCAGATCTTATTTATCTGTAAACTGTAATGCGGCTAAGTGGTAAAATCGTGAGTTCTGAGTGGTAGAATAGTAATTCTATTTCTATCACTAAATTCAATCCAAAGTCAAAATAATGACACATTAATTTTAATCTTTAGTGCTTCATAGTAGGGATGTTACGGAGGCGGCTGTACCGGATCTGGAGTTTATTTTTTTTATTTAACGGAGTCGGATCCGGAGCAGAAGGCGAAGTTGGTGCCGTATCCGAAGCCGGGTTCCGCAAGTTTACCGGAGGCGGAGCCGGAGCCTTTTATTTAAATTAATTCCTGGTCAAGTCAAAACTTGTAGGAGTGCGCCGCGCTGCCGTGGCAAATGCAATACCTTCAGCTCCGGTATAACTTCGGTATAAAATTAACGGAGGCGGAGGCAGAGGCGGAGGTGTGAAATAAAAAATAGCGATGGCGGAGGCGGATCCGAAGGTGTAAAATCAAACGGAAGTTCCGTCTTAACAGATGCGAAGGCGAAGCTCTGTAACATCCCTACTTCGTAGTCAAACATGAATCCTTATAGTTTCGCCATGTCTGTCTGTCCGTTGATCTGTTGATCTGTCCATCCGTATGTCACAGTGTTTTCGTGTAGAGCCTATTACAACGATACTATTATATCCAGATATTATTTGGCTAAAATACTAAAGTTGACCTAAGGAAGTTATGTGAGTTAGTCTATATTTTGAAATATTTTCATGTTACTTTTTAATGTACTAAAGTATTATTGCTTTCAGGTGGGGACAACGATTGGCCTTATCTGCTTGCCGCCTATTCTGTGCTAGTCATTATTTGTATACCGCTCTTATTTATACTGCCAGAGAGTCCAAAATATATTTATGTAATTAAGAGGGATGAAGAAACCGCTTTAAAAGGTATTTTTTTACAAAATGAAATGTGAATCGATTGATATAGAAAATAAAGTTAAAATATACTGTCAACCAAGTTATGTAATACTTGTCAAATAAAAAAAACCTTTTTTTAGAACTGAGCCGTCTCCGCGGCGTATCACCAAGCATCCTCTTGGAGGAAATAGAGCTCCTCCGCGAGGAGGTCCGCGCGTCAGAGCAGGCCGCACTGAGCGGGGAACAAGGATGGAGCATGCTGCGGGTGGCGAGGGACCCCCGGCTGAGGCTGGTGTTGTTGTTGACCTGTGCCATGCAGGCGGGCCAGCAGACCAGCGGGATCAATGCTGTGAGTCATTTAATTATTACACGACCCCGCTATGTTAACCTGTGGTGACAAATAGTTTTTTTTTTTCCAGAAATTAAGTTTGAGATAATGTATCCTTATTTTTAATTTAATATTCGGGAAAGAAAAAAAACATTTATTTCTTCAGTATTTTAAAATGAGTCAAAAAAGGGTGATCACGAATTTGAGCCGGTGGGAGAGGACAGAAAGGGAGGTTATTGAGTATAAGAAAACTGGGAGACCGAGCATCGCTCGGGTTGAAACCGAATTTTCTCGAAGATGACAACTTGAATCGTTTTTTTGCCCCCGTAAACTCTTATATTGCAAATTTCATCGAAATAGCTAGAGATGTTTTCGAAAACGTGATTATAAATTTACATATACCTTCGCGCACTGCATTAATATAAAGTATTTTTAATACAGCTCAAATAGTGGTATTTTTTGTAGCTGTATATCGTGCGGAAACATCCGCATTTTTCGAACTAGTGATTATTACTTTTTCATTTGTTTAATAATAAATAATAATTTAGCCTTAATTGTTCAAATTGAACCGTGAATTGTCGCTTTTAATTATTCTTTTTTTCATTAATCTTTTTGTCGCAAATGTATTGAAACCATCGTATTGATAGCAACGGTCCGGTCCGGTAACCCCTTCAAGGGATTTTGAAAGGGTTACAAAGGGATAAACCCTTTCAAAAACCCCTTGAAGGGGTTACCGGACCGGTCCCTGATTGATACACGTGCGGAACTGTCATTTTCATTCGTCTCGGAGCTCATGTAAAATGACATAGTTTCTGCACTTGCATCAAAATGTAGTATTCGTCCCCAGGTATTCTACTACTCGAACATAATCTTCACGAACGCGGGCCTGTCGGCGCAGGCCGCGCAGTACGCCACGATCGGCTGCGGCGCCATCAACGTGTGCACGGCCGTGCTCATGGTGCGCCTGCTGCCGCTGTGGGGGCGCCGGCCGCTGCTGCTGGCCTCCATCGGCGCCTCCGCCGTCATACTCACTGGCTTGGCCATCTCTGTTAAGTTTATGGTGAGTTTAATACAGAATATGGCTTTAATGGGTCATTGGTCAACGCGTGTACTGCATATCCACAGCTAAGCTAACCTATCAAACTAAGCCACGAAATTATGATTATTATGGATTACTAGCGACCCGCCCTCGCTTCTCTCGTTTTTCTGCAATACCTGTGCATATTCCAGAATTTTTTATACACAAAAACCTTCCTCTTGAATCACTCTATCTATTGATTAAAACCGAATTAAAATCCGTTGCGTGCTTTGAAAGATCTAAAGCGTACATACAGAAGGGACAGATGACGGGAAGCCTGTTGTTTTATACTCTGTAAAGAAGCGTCAACTATTTTAAAACCTTTGATTTGTTCCAGAAAGCGTTCACGTGGATGCCGTACGTGTGCATGGCGACAGTGTTCGGCTACGTGCTCGCCTACGGGTTCGGTCTCGGACCGATTCCTTACTTCATAGCTTCAGGTTTGTTTCAAGTTTTGTACAATTTTAATTTTTAGGACTTTGTCTCCTGCCTTCTATTACACACAATAAATAGACGAGGGAAAATGTAGGGCACCTGAGCACGACAAGTACTATCAAGACGATAGTTGAATGAAAAAGGAATAGAGGGAGACTAAGAAGAACATACTGAAATTCAAGTTCAAAATATTTATTTAGTATATTGGCCACATCAGGGCAAAAGAGGGAGACTAAGAAGAATATGCTCAAAATCAAATTCAAAAGTTCTATTCAGTAAATTGGACACATAAGGAGAAAAGAGGGCGACTAAGAAGAACATAGTCAAATTCAAATTAAAAATATTTATTTAGTAAATTGGACACATAAGGAGGAAAGAGGGAGGCTAAGAAGAATATGCTCAAATTCAAATTAAAAATATTTATTTAGTAAATTGGACACATAAGGAGGAAAGAGGGAGGCTAAGAAGAATATGCTCAAATTCAGATTCAAAAGTTCTATTCAGTAAATTAGACATATAAGGAGAAAAGAGGGAGACTAAGAAGAATATGCTCAAATTCAAAATATTTATTCAGTAAATTGGCTACATGAGGGGAAAAGAGGGTGACGAAAGGGGCAAAAAATGGGAAAAAATATATATATCCGAGCGCGTCAGATTTTCAGAGGGGATGTTAAGTGAACCCGAAAAAACCCATTCAAGAGACGGAAAATTCGAGCGTGAAAGCGTGATGCAAGCGCGTGACGGATCTTTGAAAATGCAAAAACTCTATCTGCAAATACTCGAGCGCGTCAGTCTTGCTGACCCTTAATTATACGATTATTTGGAGGGATTTTCTTAACATGACAGTATAAAAAAAAATGATTCAAGTTTTTGCTACAACTGTACCTACTTTTTATTACGCAGTCGATCATCTAAAGTCCATACCGATTGACTTGTCTTTATTAGTATACACTTTTATAACCTCAAAATTATTATTTTAGGCAAAAAGGGAGCACTCCCTTTTTGCCTAAAATAATAATTTGTCGTAAAAAAAACTATCCATGACGTAAAAACAGGAAAATAGTGTGCAAAATGTGGTCTCTAGTTGCTTTATTCACCAGAAAACGGGCATTTTAGCCAAAAATGATGCATTTTGAGGTTATAAAAGTGTTTACTAAATAAGACAAGTCTGTTGGAATGGACCATACTTATGACTAAACTAACGAATTCAAAGTCGGTAGGTCTACGTTAAGCACAGCGGAAATCCTATTGCCACCTTCCGGCTCCATCATGAGGTTTTTTGCCGTAAAGTCAATTGTTGAGGAATTATTTAAAAATGAACCAATTTTGGGACCTTCAATTCATAATAGCGCTCCCACCCCAGATTGAAAACTTGGACCTGGACTTGGACTTGGATTGAAGACCCCATGCTTTAAACACAAGAATTTCTATGCTCCACCTTTTGGAAAGCAAAAATACCCACAAACTGGATTATAAACTTTATTGTCGATTTTTAGGTTTCCGTAGCCAAATGGCAAAAAACGGAACCCTTATGGATTCGTCATGTCTGTCTGTCTGTCTCTCCGTCCGTATGTCACAGCCACTTTTTTCCGAAACTATAAGAACTATACTGTTGAAATTGGTAAGTAGATGTATTCTGTGAAAAGCATTACGATTTTCACACAAAAATAGAAAAAGACAATAAATTTTGGGGGTTTTTCCATATTTAAAACTGAAACTCAAAAAATTTGTTTTCTTCAAACCCTTACGTGTGGGTATGGATAGGTCTTCAAAAATGATATTGAGGTTTCTAATAAAAAAATTAAAAAAACTGAATAGTTTACGCGAGAGACACTTCCAAAGTAGTGCTTTAGTAGTAGTATAGTGCTTTAATTATTCTGCCCTCCTAAGCAAAAATGCCATAATTAAATTCAATAGCCAAAGAGGATTCAACTCTGTTCGGTTTGAAACTAGGTTGCAATTTCTACTGCTGATTTGTCTGAGATATCGCCATTAAGCTTAGTAGGGCAGTATTGTACACCGGAAACGGTTGATTGTGATGCGCCCAACCAATGTATCCATAACGTCTTATTATTGTACATCTGCAATCACACAATAAATGATTTTGACTTTGACTTTGACTTTGAAAAGTGCTAAAATGCGTGTCACCCCTGTTACTTCTAAAATAAGAAAATGATAAAACTAAAAAAAAAATATGATGTACATTACCATGCAAACTTCCACCGAAAATTGGTTTGAACGAGATCTAGTAGGTAGTTTTTTTTAATACGTCATATATCGTAAACCGCTATTTACCTTTCACGGAACCCTTCATGGGCGAGTCCGAGTCGCACTTGGCCGCTTTTATTACTTCGGCTTGTGGAAATCGGCGGATTATATTTTTCCCGTTAGCCTTGAATTATTTTCTTCAAAATAAAAGGATATCTATCGCGCTCAAGAATGTCGAGGTGACATTTTTTTGCACTCAAATCATCAGATTATTAAAATGTACACTTTTCAGCATGGAATTAACCCCCCATACCTTAATCTGACGCTCTCGAGTAATTCTACTTATCGATTCTTTTTACTATTTTGATCGGCAACTCCGAGTGCACGACCTTGTTTGGATAGAAGGTTTTTATTTGGTAGACATACTCGAGAGGGCTTCAAGAAATGGCTCTTATGTCAATCTGATCTGACGCGCTTGGGTAAATCTCGAAATCCCCTCTATTACCACTTAAACCTGCTAACTTTTAAGAGCTGGGTGGGTCACCTTTGTTCTCTGGTAGATAGGTCTGATTTGTTAATGTGTTACGTATGTCCCTGCAGAGATGTTCGAGGTGGGTCCGCGCAGCGCGGGCATGGCGTGGGGCTCGCTGGGCAACTGGGCGGGCAACTTCCTGGTGGGCATGACGTTCCCGGCGCTGCGCGACGCCGCCGGCGCCTACTCCTTCCTCGTGTTCGCCGCCGTCACCGCCGCGCTCTTCCTGTTCCAGCGGTACAGTATATCTACATGTATATCTACATAGGGCATGACGTTCCCGGCGCTGCGCGACGCCGCCGGCGCCTACTCCTTCCTCGTGTTCGCCGCCGTCACCGCCGCGCTCTTCCTGTTCCAGCGGTACAGTATATCTACATGTATATCTACATAGGGCATGACGTTCCCGGCGCTGCGCGACGCCGCCGGCGCCTACTCCTTCCTCGTGTTCGCCGCCGTCACCGCCGCGCTCTTCCTGTTCCAGCGGTACAGTATATCTACATGTATATCTACATAGGGCATGACGTTCCCGGCGCTGCGCGACGCCGCCGGCGCCTACTCCTTCCTCGTGTTCGCCGCCGTCACCGCCGCGCTCTTCCTGTTCCAGCGGTACAGTATATCTACATGTATATCTACATAGGGCATGACGTTCCCGGCGCTGCGCGACGCCGCCGGCGCCTACTCCTTCCTCGTGTTCGCCGCCGTCACCGCCGCGCTCTTCCTGTTCCAGCGGTACAGTATATCTACATGTATATCTACATAGGGCATGACGTTCCCGGCGCTGCGCGACGCCGCCGGCGCCTACTCCTTCCTCGTGTTCGCCGCCGTCACCGCCGCGCTCTTCCTGTTCCAGCGGTACAGTATATCTACATGTATATCTACATAGGGCATGACGTTCCCGGCGCTGCGCGACGCCGCCGGCGCCTACTCCTTCCTCGTGTTCGCCGCCGTCACCGCCGCGCTCTTCCTGTTCCAGCGGTACAGTATATCTACATGTATATCTACATAGGGCATGACGTTCCCGGCGCTGCGCGACGCCGCCGGCGCCTACTCCTTCCTCGTGTTCGCCGCCGTCACCGCCGCGCTCTTCCTGTTCCAGCGGTACAGTATATCTACATGTATATCTACATAGGGCATGACGTTCCCGGCGCTGCGCGACGCCGCCGGCGCCTACTCCTTCCTCGTGTTCGCCGCCGTCACCGCCGCGCTCTTCCTGTTCCAGCGGTACAGTATATCTACATGTATATCTACATAGGGCATGACGTTCCCGGCGCTGCGCGACGCCGCCGGCGCCTACTCCTTCCTCGTGTTCGCCGCCGTCACCGCCGCGCTCTTCCTGTTCCAGCGGTACAGTATATCTACATGTATATCTACATAGGGCATGACGTTCCCGGCGCTGCGCGACGCCGCCGGCGCCTACTCCTTCCTCGTGTTCGCCGCCGTCACCGCCGCGCTCTTCCTGTTCCAGCGGTACAGTATATCTACATGTATATCTACATAGGGCATGACGTTCCCGGCGCTGCGCGACGCCGCCGGCGCCTACTCCTTCCTCGTGTTCGCCGCCGTCACCGCCGCGCTCTTCCTGTTCCAGCGGTACAGTATATCTACATGTATATCTACATAGGGCATGACGTTCCCGGCGCTGCGCGACGCCGCCGGCGCCTACTCCTTCCTCGTGTTCGCCGCCGTCACCGCCGCGCTCTTCCTGTTCCAGCGGTACAGTATATCTACATGTATATCTACATAGGGCATGACGTTCCCGGCGCTGCGCGACGCCGCCGGCGCCTACTCCTTCCTCGTGTTCGCCGCCGTCACCGCCGCGCTCTTCCTGTTCCAGCGGTACAGTATATCTACATGTATATCTACATAGGGCATGACGTTCCCGGCGCTGCGCGACGCCGCCGGCGCCTACTCCTTCCTCGTGTTCGCCGCCGTCACCGCCGCGCTCTTCCTGTTCCAGCGGTACAGTATATCTACATGTATATCTACATAGGGCATGACGTTCCCGGCGCTGCGCGACGCCGCCGGCGCCTACTCCTTCCTCGTGTTCGCCGCCGTCACCGCCGCGCTCTTCCTGTTCCAGCGGTACAGTATATCTACATGTATATCTACATAGGGCATGACGTTCCCGGCGCTGCGCGACGCCGCCGGCGCCTACTCCTTCCTCGTGTTCGCCGCCGTCACCGCCGCGCTCTTCCTGTTCCAGCGGTACAGTATATCTACATGTATATCTACATAGGGCATGACGTTCCCGGCGCTGCGCGACGCCGCCGGCGCCTACTCCTTCCTCGTGTTCGCCGCCGTCACCGCCGCGCTCTTCCTGTTCCAGCGGTACAGTATATCTACATGTATATCTACATAGGGCATGACGTTCCCGGCGCTGCGCGACGCCGCCGGCGCCTACTCCTTCCTCGTGTTCGCCGCCGTCACCGCCGCGCTCTTCCTGTTCCAGCGGTACAGTATATCTACATGTATATCTACATAGGGCATGACGTTCCCGGCGCTGCGCGACGCCGCCGGCGCCTACTCCTTCCTCGTGTTCGCCGCCGTCACCGCCGCGCTCTTCCTGTTCCAGCGGTACAGTATATCTACATGTATATCTACATAGGGCATGACGTTCCCGGCGCTGCGCGACGCCGCCGGCGCCTACTCCTTCCTCGTGTTCGCCGCCGTCACCGCCGCGCTCTTCCTGTTCCAGCGGTACAGTATATCTACATGTATATCTACATAGGGCATGACGTTCCCGGCGCTGCGCGACGCCGCCGGCGCCTACTCCTTCCTCGTGTTCGCCGCCGTCACCGCCGCGCTCTTCCTGTTCCAGCGGTACAGTATATCTACATGTATATCTACATAGGGCATGACGTTCCCGGCGCTGCGCGACGCCGCCGGCGCCTACTCCTTCCTCGTGTTCGCCGCCGTCACCGCCGCGCTCTTCCTGTTCCAGCGGTACAGTATATCTACATGTATATCTACATAGGGCATGACGTTCCCGGCGCTGCGCGACGCCGCCGGCGCCTACTCCTTCCTCGTGTTCGCCGCCGTCACCGCCGCGCTCTTCCTGTTCCAGCGGTACAGTATATCTACATGTATATCTACATAGGGCATGACGTTCCCGGCGCTGCGCGACGCCGCCGGCGCCTACTCCTTCCTCGTGTTCGCCGCCGTCACCGCCGCGCTCTTCCTGTTCCAGCGGTACAGTATATCTACATGTATATCTACATAGGGCATGACGTTCCCGGCGCTGCGCGACGCCGCCGGCGCCTACTCCTTCCTCGTGTTCGCCGCCGTCACCGCCGCGCTCTTCCTGTTCCAGCGGTACAGTATATCTACATGTATATCTACATAGGGCATGACGTTCCCGGCGCTGCGCGACGCCGCCGGCGCCTACTCCTTCCTCGTGTTCGCCGCCGTCACCGCCGCGCTCTTCCTGTTCCAGCGGTACAGTATATCTACATGTATATCTACATAGGGCATGACGTTCCCGGCGCTGCGCGACGCCGCCGGCGCCTACTCCTTCCTCGTGTTCGCCGCCGTCACCGCCGCGCTCTTCCTGTTCCAGCGGTACAGTATATCTACATGTATATCTACATAGGGCATGACGTTCCCGGCGCTGCGCGACGCCGCCGGCGCCTACTCCTTCCTCGTGTTCGCCGCCGTCACCGCCGCGCTCTTCCTGTTCCAGCGGTACAGTATATCTACATACATACCTACATACGTACATACCTATATTTATATAGAGCATGTGGGGGCAACGGTGCAACGGTATTTTACGATTCAACATCTCACTGCACAACAACACACACAACCAACAACTTGCACAACAACACACACAACCAACAACTTGTGCGAACAGTACACGCAAAGTCTATCTATATTTGATACGGTAACATATCATTAAAAATTAAATTGGACGATCCACTTGTATTATGGTGCTGATAGACTTGAGCACATTCGTAAGAATGGTCCCCGAGATGAGCGTTCCGATAGGTAGTTTTCATTTCCAACAACCAATCAGAACGCTCATTTTGGCAAGCACTCTGTAATACTCAAATCTATCAGTACATTTAAAAGAACCTCTACATCAACACACAAACTAGGAACCCTTATAGTTTATCCATGTCCGTCTGTCTGTCTGTCCGTCGACGGTCTAGCTCAGCGACTCTTGATGCTACAAACCTGAAATTTGGCAAAACTAAACATTAAAATTACGCCAACAAAAGTTGTAAAATTAAATCAAACAATAACAATATTTAAAACTAGAACTAGCACTAAGTAGACTTTTTAAATCTAAGATCGCAAATACCCATGGCCCCAGAGTCCTATCTCTATGACATGTTTTTTTAATTCCAGTTTCTACTTCCCCGAGACTCGGGGCCGGACCCCGCAGCAGGTCTCCCAACTGTGCAGTCGCGGGTTCCAATCCAAGCCGCTCCTTTCCAGCCAAATGAACGACGTCTGACGTTACCTCGGAACGTGATACTTATAAGTCTGCCCTATGCCAATAAGTAGTATCTCATATTCAATTACCAAAGCAATTTCAACTCTAATGTCTTAGTAATAAACAGAGGCCGGAATTCTCGTAGCACTTTAGAACTGTCATAGGGACTTCTCGTTTATCGACTTCTGATATACATATTTTATCGATACATTATAGAACACATGTTAAACAAGATTAAAAGTAGAGTTAAACAACAGGCGGTCTTATCGCTAAAGAGCAATCTCTTTAAGATAACTTTTGAGTAGTTGAAAAACCAATTCTTGGTGCAATTTCTTTTCAAAAAAAAATTAAATGCATAAGAAATCCGCAAATTATTTATAAGAAACAATAAAATACTATTATTTTAATTCCTATTTAAATTTTCCAAAAAGTTGGCATCCAAAGGTTATCTCGAAGAAAATCGCTCATTCGCGAGAAGACTGCCTGTTGTGTACTTCTACTCGCAATCATATTCTAAATATTGTATTCTGTATTTATCGATATTACATATGTATATCGGAAGTCGATAAACGAGAAGTCCCTATGTTACCTCAAAAGTGCTACGAGAATTCCGGCCTCTCGTAATAAGGTTGATATTGCTGCAGGGGTTTTATATGAGATATTTAGATTGGCTTCGGAGGGCAGAAGGTTGAGGACAAAATATTCAAATTAAGTGCGACGTGCAGGGTAATGGTATGACAGCAACTTAGCGAGAGGATTTATATGAAGAGTGGAACGGGGCGAAGGGCCTTTCCGAAAATACAATATCTTGTAAGTGATGTATAATCTATTTTTACTCGACTGTGGCGAGCCCAAAAGGGTTGTGTTTGACCTGTATGTACGTTTCTATGGCTGCTCGTAACTGCTAAACGGCTACACCGATTTTGATAAATGATAAATGATACGTCATTAGCAAACCCCGGGATTTTCGGTGCGGGAATGTTTGACATTAGCCAAAGAGTAGGTATTGACATAAAAAACCGAATGTTCTCTAGCAGGATTCTACCTAATCTAATTATTGAAAAATATATACATGAATACTGAATACTTAATATTATATAAATGAAAAAGATCAGTCATTATCAACCCCTTAAGTCCCTACTGATTTATAAGTAAATAGTTCACTGATACCGGACTTACTGCAGGTAATTAATTAATGTTATTTTCATTATTATATCATAACGCTTTGTAGAAAGCTAAAGCACCTCCTACATGAGTCAAAATAAAATTTTATCATAGTGTGTATACAATTCGCAGAGAGGTAGTTGTTCATTAGGCATAATATGACTATTCTCAGACTAACCTATCTGTTTATCTGTACTCTATCTCAAAACATTCCCTCACCGAAAACTCCGAGGTATGGTCATTAGATTCGTTTTGAACTCTTGATAGCGCGAGTGTTATGGCCTGCGCAAACCGGCGGACGGGATGGCAGAGGATATTAAATTTGTCAATGTATATTTAGTGCTATTTCAATTGAAATAAGGTATAAATGTCAATGCTTTGAGACCGACCTCGGAGCATCGCAGGGGATTGCGGCTGAGGACATTTATAGGGAAAAATCCCCTGCCGTCCACCGGTTTGCGCTGGCTCTTACTGGTTATAAAATTGTCAAAAATCTGAAGCTTGCTTGTTACTTAGTTATTAACACGAATGTTTACATAAAAAAATATGAAAATATTTAATAATCATGTCAACCCTGATTTTTAATAAGGTCAAGGTTCGGCCATTGACCATATAATCTGTTAGGGTTGAGACGACGAGTAACCAAGCTGTTACTCGAAAAAGGTTGCACATATTACCATAGTTTCTTGGAGAAAATAAATTACTAAAGATACATAGTCTCCCATTTTCGGGTTGGGCCGTGTCGTCCCTTTCCACCGTGTATTAATGTTATTAAATATTTTTATTAAGTATTATTTTAAAATAGCAATAAAAAACAGAACAACCTTTATCTGTTAAAGATTAAAAAGTTAATACTCGTTACGAATAACGAAATTACACAAAAGTTCAAAATTAAATTTAAAAAAATATAAATTGCGTACGTTCAGTTGTTTAATAAGGTCTTATGTCTAATGTATAAGCTCCAAGATGAACCCTGCTAGGACAAAGCAATCTTAAAATACTTTTCATCTATACCGTGTTCATTCTTGCTTGTACTAATATAGTAAACAACTTTCTAACCTCAAAATGGATCTTTTTTTGGCTAAAACAGCTCTTTTATCGTAAATAAAGTAAACTGAGTAATCATTTTGGACATCACTTGGCCAATGTATTGTCTGTGATTTCTTTATAATATTTTAAATATCTGTTTTAGACAAAAAAAGGTTTATTTTGAGGTTAGAAAGTTGTTTACTATATTAGACAAGTAAGAATGAACACAGTATATATCTGACAAAATACTACTGTTTAAGAAAAAGAATCTCGTGATAGAACTCTAATTAAATTCATTGAGTCGTCTGATTGATTTTACATCTGATTTCACGATCACAATAGAACTCCTCAATTATTAGAAAATCTCGAATTTGACTATATTCTAGAATTAAACACAAATCTTGTATTAAGAGGCCACATAATAATATGATAAAGTCGGTAGTATAGTCAAGGAGTTTAATTGTTATGCCACTATAGAACCCTGTCGCTTAACGTTAATCATTCATTTAAGCGTAATTTCTGTCATGTGGTTTGACGCTGTCACTATGACAGGGTTCCATAGTGGCATAACAATTAAAGTCCTCAAGGACTAGGAAGTACTTTGCGAACTGGATCTCAATAATCATAACTCCTTTGTATCTGTTCTTTGGATATATCAAACTTCATCATATTTCCTTGAGATTGTTAAACGTAAAAACACGATTAGAAACAATATCCTCGATAGTTTTATTTTTCAAACATGACACCTTTTTAGCATGTTTTTGGCTGAATCTTCGAAACCATACGATCTTAAACGATGATTTTTGATTCAATAGTTGAGTATTTATAACTTCTTTATTCTGGTAAACCAGTTTTTTAATAACGGTTGTGGTTTTAAAGTAAACAGCAGTTATTTGAATTTGACGCTGCCATCGAGGCGCGCGCAAACTATCTCCATCTCACGTTGTTCACGCGCAAGCGCTTAAAGCCATCTCTTTTTATTCTTGTGTGGGCGTGGCAGCATATGTGGCCTCATAACGTAAGGCCCACCATATTACAAACAGGAAGTTTTTTGTGAGTGGCACTTTGAATCTACCATCAAGGCAATAAAGTTCAATTTCGTTTGTTCGATAATGCTATTTTCAGTTTATGAAGATAGGAAAATAAACCTTATTCACATTGCAACATAGTTCAAATTAAATTGCCTTGATTGATTCTATTGCAAACTGGGCCTTACAAGGTTAAATTGTTAGATGTAATGTTCTTGTCCTCTAGTTATCTATTTTCTATAGGCAGTACTGCAGTTACTGTCTCTTAGGGTGTATTCGTAAGTTCCATCGCTGTGTTCAGTGAACAAATATAAAAAAATAAATTTAAATACAAATTAGTCACTACCAGGGGCCCGTTTCGGAAAGGGCCCCAGGTAGGCTAACGCGTCGTCAAAGTAACATTTTTTTTTTTTTATTGTGACCCAGGCGTACTTTGAGTGGCCGTTGAGAGGTTTAACGACAAGCTGTTGCCCGCGACTCCGTCCGCATGAAAGTCGTTTATCGCAATTTCTCGGGATCTATAGTCTGTTGAAATTTAAATTAGCAGAGCTGTAAACCCAATCAATTTACCATTAATACCATTATTACTTGATTGCTTTTAACCTCGTAAGGCCCAGTGTGCAATAGGATATAAATTATCAAGGCAATTTAATTTGAACTGTAATGCATTGAGAATAAAGTTTATATTCCTTTCTTCATAAATTGAAAATGGCATTTTGGAACAAACGTAATTGAACTTTATTGCCTTGATAGTAGATTCAAAGTTCCACTTACAAAAAACTGGGTGTTTGTAGTACGGTGGGCCTTACGAGGATAAAGATCAAGTGATTAGCAATGATTTATACACTTGATCTTAACTTTCGTATTACGCTTAAGATTAATTAACCGTTAATTATACGTTATTTTAAATAAAAACATGCTTTATGAATATTTGAGGTTATGCGTCAAATAGTACTAATTCGTTTTCTTTGGCAATTTCAATTGATACAGACTATTGATATAGAAAACCGAAATATAAACTATCATATGTGACAATCTGTATATATAACATTCTAAACTGTTTGTTGGTATATCAACACACAGCCCAAATCGCTGGATCAAGTGACTTGGAATTTTGCACATAGATACATAGGGTGTAGGCATCCGCTAAGGATTTTTGGAAATTCGTCCCCTAAGGGGTTAAAATAGGGGGGAATAGCGGGAAACTAATTATATACGTACAAAGTCGAGGCCTTCCTCTAGTCTAGTAGAAGAATTGTCTGTATGTCAATCCGTTGAGCTATTTAAGCGATTGAGACACAGACATTCAAACTACCACATTTATAATTACGGTCAGGACAGTGGCAAATCCTGGTTAAAGAATACATGGAGTCGCTAGTTACTAATTATTATAAACATACGTCGCTAGTTAATAATATTTCAAAACGCATCCATATGTTAAATCGCCAAACCAGTTTAAATGAATTTAGATAGAGAGGATATCTTCGCAGTGTAAGCGTTACGAACAAACAAATATAAGTAGCTATGGAGAAACCGAACTAAAAATGTATTTAGTTTATTTTGAAACTAGCTTTCGCCCGCGACTCCGTCCGCGTAGAACTCTTTTATCGCTGCTCCCTCGGGACCTGTCCAATTTTCCGGGATAAAAACTATCCTATGTCCAATTCTAGGACCTAACCAATATGTGTGCTAAGTTTCATCTCGATCCGTTCAGTGGTTGAAGCGTGAAAGACGGACAAACATACACACTTTTGCATTTATAATATTAGTATGGAAGTATGGATATACAAATACAAATGTATTTATTCTCTAATTAAATATACAGCCTTACAGTATTCATTCATATCAATGTTGTAGGTGTAACATTTAACAAAGAGCTATGTGAGTTAACAATATAGATAGTTCTGGCCCCTACACTAGGCTTAGCCTGTCTCGTAGGTAACCATTACTTCAGACAGAGTTACCGATTCGACGCGAAAAGTTTTAAAGATACCTTATATATTTATGTGTGTATGTGTGTGTGTGTATGTGTGTGTGTGTGTGTGTGTGTGTGTGTGTGTGTGTTTGTTATTTAATCCCACTCAATACTTCTTCCGTTTCCTCATATGTTAGGTTGATAAGCCAAGGTTGCAATGGATTCGACAATACGCCAAAATCTAAGTGGTATGTCTAAAATTATATTATTAATAGGGAAATAGCGACTCCATGGATTCTAGGACCACAATATGCCACAAAAGTCTCAACCCTATTTATAACAATATTATTAGAACGCTCGATTGAACGCAGTTTGGACTTGTCTAGTTCTAGGTGCGATGGAAGAATGCTCCGTTTTTTTATTAATTCAATATGTTTTTTACTACATGAAGTGCGTACATTTTTAAAACAGAACAAACAGGCAGTTACTCTGCCGTGATACCTAATAAAGCGGCTAATTGCATAAATTACGGCCAATGACACGAGGAATGTAAACAAACTGACCGTTACTGAGTTATATTGCGATAGCGAGCGATTATTATATCTGTCCTTATTTCTCTTACGCAATAATATCTTCAGTTGGTCGATGACGGCTGTCGTGTCAGTACAGAAGTTGTCAACTTTAGTGCTGCCATTTTGTAAAGTTCACTCCTGTTTGGATTGCGTTCGAAGTGACACGATTTCAAATAAAAATGTTTTGAACTCCTGAAAGCTTGTTTACATTCTTTATCTCGTCTCGTTGGCCTTACTTTAGTACAGTACGATAAACTGGATTATGACACTCGGTAGTTTTCGACATTCATCGGGATCGGATGTGCAAATGACACGAGATACACTGCTGCATATTCATAATATCATAGTGTGCACTTAACAGTGTAAAACAGTAATGTAGTTCACCTGCCACAATTACATTTTTTAACAGTAGACCTATGAATAACACAGATGTGGCTTGATTTAATTATTATATCGCATTACTATAAACGAATACTAAATTAGTAAATGACTACAGATCATTTCATTCGAAGCAAATTCCTTTGATTTTGTTAGCTAACCCGTCACATATGTCATGAAAAGTTGATTAATACTATTTGAATATTTAGAATATTAATGAAGTTTATATACTTACTTAGTTTGTTTTATTATTAATTAAACTAAATTGGTTTGAATATTTTATGTGAGTAAATTCTAGGATCTTATATACTCTATGTGAAAACACGAACCTCTACGATTAAAACCGAGATGTCCCGAGTGTCAAAGTGGAAATAATCGTAATGTAATAGTATAAGCATTTTAAACCTAATGTGGTTGCCAATAGAGTATAGAATGCTTCGACTCCTACATTGAAGCTGCCTTCCTTGATATGACGGCAGACTTATACAGGGTGACTCCTAATTCGTGAACCCAAATATGTTTTTTCTAGCTCTTTACCGTTAGTTAAAGCACTATTATAGTAATATTTTGTAATAATTAATAAAATTATTAAATTTAAATTTACCGAGTCTCATTGTTACCCTACTTCTTACGTTGAACTATCAGACTCATACAAAACTCGTCTAATAGAATAGGGTGACCACACGGTCTGCAATTCTTACTCTTTACAGAAATTAAGTTTTACTTCAACAAAGTTTAATTGTTGGTTTTTGGAGTTAATGCACAGAATTCGTCTTGAAATGCTGCGTTAGAAACCATAATTTCGGTTCACGACTTAAAAGTCATCTTGTATGATGGTTATTGTCGTACTTTAGTCATAATGTTTCTATTGCTAGTCCTTGTGTTTCTCCTAAACATCATTATAACATCACACTGTAAGTTTATTTTCTTCTGTTTGTATAAAATAACTTTTGTTATAATTACTGTTTACTTTTAAAGTTCTGTATAAATATTATATTGTATTGATTTGATTTGCTATATTTCGTCGTAAACGTCATTAAGAGCATGTTTCGCTCAGCAAAAATGTCAATGGATGCGTTACTCTTTCATCTATAGGAGCGTTCCCACTGAGAGCATTCGCGTGTAATGAGCGTTCGGCGCGAACATCGAGTGGTTTGTAAGTTTTCTAAGGCTCGGCTCAACGTCAACACTACTCGAATATTCACGCGAATGCTCTCAGTAGGAACGCTCCTTTTTGCTAACTTTCCGGCCTCTACAATAATGTAGTGTTCATGGAGTTATCTTCGAACTCAATTTCTCATTCTATTTTAACTTAGTTGTACAATACTTTGTATTTGAATAATTTTAATTTGATTTTCACTTTTAAAAGTACGATATTTTTAGTCTATGGTAAGGGCCACGTTTTGTTAATTTATAGAAATAAGATACTTTAGATTTAGCTAGTAAATTTACAATCGCATCCTAGTGTTGGTGCTTTGGTATATTTATAGGTATAGATAACAACGAGGATGAATATTCGCTCAAATAGGTTAACCTCGTAAGGCCCAGTGCGCAATAGGATGTAACATCATCAAGGCAATTTAATTTGAACTGTGTTGCAATAAGAATAAGGTTTATTTTCCCATGTTCATAAACTGAAAATGGCTTTATGGAACAAACGTAATTGAACTTTATTGCATTGCTGGTAGATTCAAAGTCCCACTTACAAAAAACTCCCTGTTTGTGGTATGATGGGCCTTACGAGGTTAAAGTCATCACTAGGGATCGGAAATTCGGATGCTTTTGTTTTCTTTTTGTTGTTGTATTGATGTTAAGTAGTATGGAGGCGGACTCAATTTAATTTCGCTAGTAAATTTCCCGGGATTTCCCGGAATACCGGAAATTAGGATATATATACACATACGTATTTAAAGTATTTAAATAACATATTTTAGTTGTTTCTTTTTACAAAATATGTGGTTTGTTTAACTAACAATACCTACACTATTCTTTAACATCAAACTAAATTAAATTTGTTAAGTTACATATTAATCTTATGAAAACGAATGGTACTAACGTTAGTAGTTTTGTTAAGTCACCAAATTAAAACAAATATACATAGTCATACAAAATTGTACTGTTTACCAAAGTGTAGGAATGTTAACAAAATTGTTGAAAATAGTCATAACCTAAATATTTTGACAGTTTCCCGGAACTTAAATAATTAAAATAATATTTTTAAGAAGCCGACTCCATACTTGCTGAGCTTTTTCCGGAAATTTGCTAATTGTAGGTATAAAAACATCCGAATTTCCGATCCCTAGTCATCACCAGACCTAGGAATATACGGGGCAAAAATAAATGACAGCTAGGGATTACCTATATCGATAAACTCAATTATCGATGCTTTTCCCGTATACTAGTGATCGCTCCAAGTTTTGTTTGTCAAAAAAAATATTGTATATGTGTATAAATGAAACAAACTAGCAACATAATTCTGGTTATTCTTTATTTTAAGAGGGTTTTCTAACCTTCACTCATCATCATCATATTTTTTTTCCTTATTGTGTATTTCAGAATGACTGTCCCATTTACTGTTGTTAAAATAAACGAACAGAATTTTTTAGGAGTAAAAAAAATATGATGATGACGAGTGAAGGTTAAACAATCCTTTTAAAATAAATAATAACCAGAATTAATTGCTATTTTGTTTCATTTGCATAGATTCAATAAAAAAATATTTTGACAAATCAAACTTGGAGCGATCACTAGTATATGGGAAAAGCATCGATAATTGAGTTTATCGATATAAGCAATCCTTAGCTGTCATTTAATTTTGACCCGTATTTTCCTAGGTCTGGTCATCACGAAAGACAGAACTCAGAATATTAACACGTTCAGAGTAGTCCTCCATGTGGGCACAAAGGGATAAGTTCGCCGCAAAATAGCTCCATAAGCGGGAAAAAATACCGGTTAATTATAGTTCTTAACCAGGTTTTTCGTAAAAGCTCATTCGGCTAACGAAATAAACCAGTATTTCAGGAGGAACACTATTATTTTGCTCTTTGGTAAAACTGGAATAAATCGGTTGTGTTTGAGCGGAATCGAAATGAAAATGCTCTATTTGTAATGTATGGCGTCTGTGACGAGCTGGTTATAAAAAAAAAGGTTTCCGAGCCCTGT
This sequence comes from Acleris literana, assembly GCA_946894065.1. NCBI lineage: Eukaryota > Metazoa > Arthropoda > Insecta > Lepidoptera > Tortricidae > Acleris > Acleris literana. The sequence continues at coordinate 19,925,332 of OX335674.1, forward strand.
CCACAAGTCCAAGTCCCATGTATGAGGCACTAAGTAAAAACTATTTTAAATTAAAAAAATAATAGTATATACACCGAGGGGATAAAGCATTGTTTTATGTCGCGGGCGCGACATTGAATCCTGAGCAAATGAGGAATAAATGAATAAATAAATGATTTGAATTTGAATTTGAAACTCCAGATTTAACTCCCGAGCGTAGCGAGGGTGTCACGAGTTAATTTTTGAGCGAATCGAGGGAATTTAAACGGAGTCCTGAGTGCAGCGAGGGATCCAAGCTCGCCCAAGGCGAAAACAGCTTTATCCCAAAGGAGAATACTCTACTCACGTTTTGCATGATATATAATTGGGCAATTTTGACCGTATGGTGTGAGAACTTTTTTTTGTGGCCTCAACCGGGAGTTGGGGCTTGTGGAGCTATTTATCGTGCTCTATATATGGGGTACTATACTGTGAACGTGTTAACTTGGATTGTTAGATCTGGAGAAGGAAATGCAATCTTGAAAGACATTTAGAATAGACTAGCGCTTAATGGCGACTCCGTCCGCGTTTAAATTATTATCCGGAAATAGTACAATTATCGTGGTTGAAGAGTAAAGTATCAACTTGACAGTCCGGTCCCTTGACAAGATGCATACTGCGAATATTATCTAGTATATTTTTATTCGCAAAATTTAAGTCTTCATTTTTTTTGTCGCTTATTTTGCCGAAGATTTTTTTCTCAGCAGAAATAGTTTCAGTATTATAATTTCCCAATCTGGATTTATATGAATAGTTACATATCATTTTCACAAGAGTCGACGGAGCTCCGTTAATGCGGAGCTCCTACTTCTGGGTGGTTTGGCCCTTCGGGCCTGCTGCAGAACTAACATAAGCTAAACCTCGGCCTAATTACACAATGGAGAAATTTGCGAATGGGAAAAATCGAGTATAGTAAATATGCGACCAGGCCAAACGTTATTAGAGATTCCGATTCGATAACGATATCGTTCGCAAAATGCATCTTGCCTGGGTCCGCAGGAAAACTATAGTTACTAAAGCAATGCGGTCGGCAAAATGACAATAGTGTTCTACTGACAGTATCCATAAGGTTCAAAGTTCAAAACATCTTATTACACTACTGCATTCGTTTGAGAATGGGCTGTCAAGTGGATACACTACTATCCAACTAATCTAACTATATCTATACTAATTAAGCATCTATTCATGCATAATGTTTAAATTATAGCTAGTTTTTTTATATTTAAAGAGTGTACTTAAATTATTGTAAGTTCTTTTGACATGCCAAACTTGACAATATTTATAAAAAAACAATGATTCCGAATAGCTAAAGCACGTTTTTGGGAATATGCCACTGTAATTTAACCTTTACAACGCCATTGACGGATATATCCGCACCACCGGTTTAAAGCCAACGACGGATATCCGTCACGGTTGACGTAGCAAAATAAACCTGAGTAGCTTTGACGTAAGGTTGAATATGACGTAAAGATGAAATTAGTGCTGGTTTGATGACTTATGTATTTGAAATGGCGTTGCAAAGGTTAAAAGACTATCCCAAACGCACAGTTGTTAATGCCTCTAAAGTAATATTTATAATTAAAATAAAAAATGCTTTGTGAAGTTTGATATTTTGTTTTATTAATAACGTGATTATTTACTTGAACTTAGTACTCTATTACAATAACAAACAAGGTTATTATTTTAACATTAGCACGTGTAACAATAAAGTGTTACGAATTATAGGCCTCTTTTGCTATCATTGCTCTTGCTTCATATACCTTGATTTTCCACACTTTAAAACTACGTAACAATATGATAATAGGTTAAAAAAACAAATACATTGCTATACCCGTCATTTCAAAAAGGTAAATAACGTATACGTATACGTACCTACCTAAATAAATATTTAAAAAAATATTTTGTTTTCATTTGGAATATATCTTATATCACTATAATCAATTAGCTTACTTATTGGTGTGATTCGTTTTACTTTAACCTTTTTAAACGTCATTGACGGATATTTCCGCGTCATAGATTCAACGCCAACATCGAATAAATCCGTTTTAGCTGTCATGGGCATTGTAACGACTTTGGTATTTGAAATTTTAAAAAGGTTAAAAGATTTATGGTAATTATTTCTCATCAAAACTGCTCTTCTAAATCTATATTAAACTAAGATTAGGGACAAAAAGAAGTTGCACTAATGGTAGTAAGTTAGCAATAAATATCACTTTAGAATTATAACTTGGCAAAAAACAGATTCGATAAAAGGAATGCGCGGTTTATAAAATGTATTAACACATTATGCTTGCATTATGATGTTAGTCATCCACTTTTGGTAACAAACTGGATAATTTTTATACATAGATTTGGAGGCACATTGGGAAATAATTTAATTATTGCATTGCAATAGTCTCATACATTCTACCTTCCTGCCATCTTTCTCCTTAATCATAAATGCTAAGTTACAACTTTTTATACCTATAAATGGAAGTTGCCTTTTGAAAATGGAATCATAAAAATGCTGGGGGTATATAATGTGGAAGGTCCGTGAAGTCAAACAAGTCCATGTGTGATTGTGAACGTCTCAGACCTGTCCGGGGTAATTCATATATATATTTGTGACGTTCTCTATGAAAAGGGACCTTATTGTTAATGGCACTTCCGCCATTATTAAAGATGCTCCGATATAACTACAACGTCGCGTGACGCAGTGCGGCGTAAGCGCCATCGACAATAAAGTAAAGGTACCCCTTTACATAGATAATGCCACAATTGCCACATATGGGAAACGGTTGGTTGTATAGGCAGTCGCCGAGTCTCCCTCAAAGTTGGTCACACCGAGAGACAACAGCGGGCGTACTTATTGGATCAGGGCCCACATTATGGTCGCCTTTATCGCAGTGGAAAAAGCATCCGTCAATCTCGCACTTACAAACTGGTCAGAAAGTGACAGATGTTTAATCCACATCGATAAACACAACCATAATAGGCCCAGGCGGCCGTGTAAGTTGAATAAAGGCCAGTAGAAGAGACAAGATAATAGCAGATTCTGCCTAGACCTTTGTTGGTTTGACAGTTGGGTCGCAATTATCACAACTTCCTATTCTCTTCAAAAAGTGGGCTCACACTCCTCGTAACCGGTCTTCCAGGATCTTGAGCTGGTCCCAGCAAACCAGAAGCAGCACTGTGTGCGGCCCTAGCCTCATGTAGTTAGCGCTGGTGCCCTTGTAGAACGAACCGACGCCCTCGGTGCGCGCCATCTTGTAGAAACAGTCCGCCATTCCAGTGTATAGAGTGCCTCGACCGTTTAAGTCTACCCCTGGGGAGGTTGAAATAAAGTTAAAGGTTTAACCTAGATCGTTACTGAAAAGCTGATGAACAACGTTTTTTTTCATTTAGCTCTCATTTGGCGTCCATTTATCCAAGCACTTATATTATTTTAATAGATGGGCCACCTACCGCGCCTTCACACATATTGGCAGAAAGATCGTGCCAGATTATCAAAATAACAGTAAATGATGCTTACGTTGGTTGGACAGCCGAGTGCAAACGACGTCAAAAGGGTTTAGGCACACGGTCATCACGAGTCCTCCGAGGTTGGCCCCTGCGAAGGATAGCAGCAGCGGAGACTGCGTCAGCCACCCGCGCGCCACCAGCCACTCCTTGGCGTACGAGAAGGAGACCATCTGCGACGCGCTGCCCACGGCGCCGCGGGGGACCTGCGGCTGCACGCCGCGGAACAGCCCTGGTCCACAGAATAATTATATAATAGTAACATTACAAGGCCAATAACAAAGATCGTTGTCTGCGAGAGACCTTACACGAGTCTAGCTAAAAATCAGCGCTCCGGTGCCGTGTCACAGCATCACGCTGAGCTGGTACACCGTTCCAGAGAATCATCATCATCATCATGTCAGCCGAAAGACGTTCACTGCTGGACATAGGCTTCCCCCGAGGCTCTCCACTCAGACCGGTCTTGTGCTTTTCGCATCCACCGCGTTCCCACGATCTTTACAAGGTCGTCACTCCATCTTGTTGGAGGCCTACCTACAGCTCGTCTCCCGGTCCGCGGACGCCACTCAAGAACCTTCTGACCTCATCGGCCATCAGTCCTGCGAGCAATGTGCCCCGCCCACTGCCACTTAAGTTTGGCTATTCTTCGCGCTATGTCGGTAACCTTAGTTCTACTGCGGATATCATCATTTCTGATTCTATCACGCAGAGAAACCCCGAGCATAGCCCTCTCCATAGCCCTCTGAGTGACTTTGAGCTTCCTTATAAGGCCCATTGTTAGCGCCCACGTCTCAGATCCGTAAGTCATCACCAGAGAATGGTTTACGTTATCTAGTTACCGATATGATAATTTAGTTAGTTTTGTTTCAAGTGTAGTGTAGTGTTTTAATAGCTGAAAAAATATTCTTTATCTTTATCTTACATAAAGTGCAGAGTGCGCCAGGAGTAGTCATTTCAATGGTGGTTTTATCCCCTCATTGGAACAATGCGTTGCTTTGCGGAAGGTTATACTTGTAGGGTAAAACGGTAGAAGCGTTCCGGACGGACCCTGCACAACGTTATAACTTTTGTGCTAACTGTCATTTGTAACTTTTAGGAAACTCAACCTTATTGTTGTAGAATGTCAGATTGACTTTGGACCTAAGGTGGGTACCAAATTTAATCTCGTGACTGTACAGTATTCCCAGCTTCTTAATAGCTTTCGGCTGGCTATCGCTATCACGCTTGCACTCGTAACTGACAGTATATTTGTCACTCGTGTGTAACGATGATTGCCGATCGCTATTAAGAAAATGGTTGCACTGTACTAGTATACTAATCGGAGTCGCCAACTTGCCTAGGCTACGATACTTAGAATGTAGTTTTTTGCAAAAAAAATGTAGGTTATCTATATTGGTAATCAACATCTAATTATTAGTAAATAGACCTCGGTGCGTTACTCAAATGTCTGTAATCAAAAAATTGCAGGCATCGAAAATGCATACCTTTAAAACCCTCTTTGGCATAAATATTGGCTAGTGCTTCTAAGGTTCCAGAGTGCTTGTGCTGGTGGCCAACGGATATCTCCTTCGCCGCCTGCAAAACAATAAAAAACAATTCAATAGGTCATATTTAAGCTTATCCTGAAGGTCAGAATTCCGTGGTCAGTACCGACGATCAGCGGGGTTATAGTTCATTTCAAATACCATGGCCCGATTTCACTTGAGACTTAACAATGAGAGTCATAATGTTTAGCTGTTGTTGACTAATTGCTTTACTACCTGAGCACTTCAACTTCTTTCTACAATCTTTTGTTATCACAAGTCCTATTGTTCACGCTTAATGAACGTCTCAAGGGGAATCGGGCCTTGGTATATGAAATGAACTATGCCATGGTCGTGTTTTTTTTGCTTAATTAATGGCTTTCACTCCTTGTTTAAACAAGATGTAATTCGCTAATGTCCAGTTTTAGACAGTCACCATGGACTTATTAGAGAAGCAAGTCATGGATATCACACGCGAGGACAATTGTTCGGTTAAAGAGTGGACTCCGGTGGACTAAACTGAAGCACATGGGCTTAGCTCCACGCGATTCTATCAAGTCCTCATGGTCGTGTTTATTAATGAGGATCAACATGGATAAAACATTCGTCACTTTCTGACCAGTATGTAAGTGCAACAGTGATGGCGCGATAAAAGCGACCATAATACATACCTATAGTGCAACCATTTTGCTAATAGCTATCGGCAATTTTCGTTTTTCTATGATACACGAGTGACAAATATACTGTCATGTGCGAGTGCAAGCGTGATAGCGATAGCCAACCGAAAGCTATTTAAGAAGCTGGGAATACTGTACATACATATTACAGACAATCGAAAGAAAGATATTTTTTTAATTTTAATATTAATATTTTTTTAACACTTTCATTGCCGCCGACCCGCTAGGCGGGTCCATTTTGTATGAAAATCCGAGACCCTGGCAATGAAAGTGTTAAAGAGATAAAGGACCTAGTCCACATATGGATTATGATACGTCACCTGTGCCTGAAGCCGCGTTTTGACGAGGAAGAATGGAGTCCCGGCGATGGAGCCCAGCATGCCGCCGAAGCCGGCCGCCGCGGCGCCCTGTAGCACCGACGTGCGCCCGGCGGCGTCAGTGGTGAGCCCCCGCCGCTCACAGATGCGATACACTCCGAGCCTGTAGGAGATAAGGAATGTTGAGGTTCAAGGGTGTTGTATAATAAGTTATAAAAATCTATTTAGGGAAGAATCCTATAGTAAACTATAGGTACCTACCTACCAATTTTAACCCCCACCGCAAGAAGAGGGGTATTATAAATTTTACGTGTATATGTGTACATTGAATAATGTTTTGCCATCGTTTTTTCTCGGATAAGTTCGTATTGATCTTGCTTTCTCAATTAGCTTATCGGTGGGTACTAAAGCTGACTGAGACAGCAAGATAAAAACGAACTTTTCCGATAAAAAACAATGGCGAAACATTCTCTACATCTGTGTTTGCAAGTCTGTCTGTGGCCTCGTAAACGGATGGACCGATTCAGACGCTGTTTTTTTTAAAGAAAGTTTGATAGCTTTAATTGGGACGGTTCTTAGCTAGGTATCACGAATATATAATTATATATCAGTATTCAAAGTTGGGGTTGCCATTATATCGGGGTTTATCTTCTGTTTTATAGTTATAACATGCTTAAGTCCAATATTCATAAGATCAGGGGCACGTTTTATAAAACTACAAGCAACAATTATAGGTCTAAACTGGCAACACTGCTCAAATGGCTGAACGTCATTGGTCGAGTTTGTGTCAAATGGAAACTTGTAACCTGTAAATTGTAATTTGTAGCTTTATAAAAAAGGCCCCTGGGGCTCGTTTTATAAAGCTACAAGTTACAATTTTACAGGTCTAAACTGGCCACAGTGCTCAAATAGCTGGGGCACGTTTTATAAAACTACAAGTTACAATTTTACAGGTGTAAACTGGCAATACTGCTCAAATGGCCGGTCGTCATTTGTCGAGGTTGTGTCAAATGGAAACTTGTAACCTGTAAATTGTAATTTGTATCTTTATAAAACAGGCCCCAGGTCGTCATTGGTCGAGGTTGTGTCAAATGGAAACTTGTAACCTGTAAATTGTAATTTGTAGCTTTATAAAACAGGCCCTGGTGTTAAGTCCAGTCAGGTGTTAAGATCAGGAGTTATTATTACAAATGTCATTTACTAACTTAGCTTTGCTGGTGAAGACCAAAGTAATAATCATAATTTCCCGTACACCGATCAGAAATACTGAAAATACATAAGCAAGTAATGTACTCGTACTTTGAGTTGAAAATATTCATAAAAAACTTACCTAAAAGTATTAAGACAGAACTGGAACCCGAGCATAGCCGACAGCCCTCTCTGCAACGACACCATACCCTCATTCTTGGCGACCACATACAGCCCATGGATCACACTCCTGTAGTACACGGGGTGGCCCTTCGCCATGAGCTCCCCTTGCAGCTGGAGGCGGGTCTTGACCACTTCGATGGGATTTGTGAAGAACGTCGCAAACATAGCCGATGTGCCCCCCATCGCCATGTCGGTGATGTCGCGGGCGTAAGAAGCCATGGCTGTGGAGAGACAGCGCGTGAAATTTGGTGGTTTTTATAATTCCGGAAGAGTACAAACAGCCAGCAAAGCTTGCTTACGAAAGCAGTGCCTGGATTTTATTTGCAAGTTAAAAGAGAAAGTTATGCACTTACAGTACTGCCCTTAATAGCGATCAAGAAACACGAGTGACAAATGTACTATCAGTTGCGACCGATAGCCAGCCAAACGCTAAAAAGAAGCTGGGAGTAGGTACTGTAAATATGTAGGTTCTACGAATGTATATGTTAAATGTTTCAAAATAATTTACCTAGTTCCATTCAAATGATACATAGTAGGTACACTACCGAAGATGAAGATATTGTTTTCACCTTTTGAATGCCATTGACGGTTATATCCGCGAGACTGCCCATACTCGCGCCTTAATGTTTGAGGTTATATTTTGCACTGCGTTGACAGCTGTCAAATGGGGTCTTTTGGAATGGCGCGAGAATACCGCCAGCGACCTTGACGCCAACTTTGGCAAAACAGGACCACGCTGTTTTGTCACCTCGGTGTTAGTTTTAAGTTTTATATTGTGTACCTATGTATGTCAGTCTATAAGGTATTATTTGTAATTATGGGCCTCGTTGCTCGACATGAAAAAAAACTTATTCTTATTCTTATAGAATAGAATAGAATAACTTTATTTCAGACTACAAGGACCATATTTACAAATACCTTACAGACTAACATACATAACAATATATAACATAAAATTAACACGACTACTAGTAATACACTTTCGCGGTGTCTGCTAGACGGCGGCCACGAAACCGCAGAAATATGACACCCCTCGGCCAGAATTCCTCCTTTAAAAAGGTCGACAGATCTTTGGTTGGTACTCTCACCACAAATGACTTAAAATTAACCTTCTGGGCTTCTAACCACTCAACCCTAAGAGTAACTCCGGTCTTAAGTCGTACATACTCTACGAAATCCTTCGCCTCCGTAGCAGGACACAGCAAGTGGTTCGGTCCGGTCGGTGCGGTGCCGCACAGGTTCCTCGGGCCAGGCTTCTTCTTCCTCTCCAACAGGGTAAAACTATCTTTGTCCTGCTTGGGACACGTCGTGAGCAGCACCCCGCGAACAGGTTTACTTCAGTTCTGCTTCACTTCAGTAGGAAGTTGTGCTGGTTGCCGAGCAATTGGTCGCCTGGCAGTAGCAGCATACGCGCGATTTGAGGTCGTCGACCGCGCGCATGGTGTCACCTCAGCCGGGACAGAAACGACAATTTCACCGACTTTATCTCGTCCACGGGTGCATTTTGCGGCCCGTATCATGCACTCACAATAGAGGCATCGGGTGACCTACTTTCCGAAACAGCTTTCCGTAATAACACTACTTCGGCACGTAGTTCACTCGCGATGTTATTTGATAGCTCTAATTTAGACTGCATCTCAGCCAAACTGCCCTTCAGGAACGTAATGTCCTTTAGCAGCCTAGTAGCGTCGACGCCGGGAGACGGGTGGCAGCCTGGCAGCCTGTTCAGCTGCTTAGCCACGAAGGCAGGTACAGCCTCGTCTTCCAAATCAATCTTTCGGAACATATCGATGATGTCCTGCAGACTCTTGGCTCCTCCATCCCTCCGGCGGGATGGCATCAGGTCAGTCTTGCCCAGCGACTGGAACAGTAGCACCTTGCCGCTGCAAATCTCCTCCTCCTTGAAGTTGGTTTTGCAGAGCTGCATGATGCTGACCTCGTCCATGCACCCATCGTTGATCGCGTTATGTATGAACGCCAACAGCTCGATGGCTATGAGTTGCTGAGAACCCATAGCGAAAGTCACAGGCAGCGGCTAAAAGCCTCGCGGTTCGCGAATACGCATAGACATTCTTACTGAGCAATGAAACGCGTCCGCTTGCAAGCGCGCATCGCACTGCACTGATACTGCACTTATAGGTCGTCGTATCTTTTATTTGTTCTTTAAAATAGATATTCTGTGTGATTTTCTGCTGTCATTAAGCGCATGAGTGATGACTTTTGTATTTGACATGGCGATAATAAGGTTGATATTAACCTGTATAATAAAAGTTAAGCTCGGCTAGTGCTTCTGACCTGTTTTAAGCGCGTAAAAATCCTTTAAACTGGTAACCAACGTCATTCTATTAAGGCTACAAGGTCCGTCTGTCTGTCTAATCACAGTAAAAGGGTTCTGTTCCGATTATATCCGCAGTGAACTGAACATAATATGTTTGTGCAAAATGCTGTTACAGAACTAACAATTAGTTTTTAGAGTTGTTGGTAATCCTGTGGCTCTGCCTACCCCACTCTGGGAATGGAGGCGTGAGTGTATGTATGTGTATGATCCTAAATAAATAAAATAATAATTAAATAAATAAAATATGAAATATCTGTGGAAAGAAGTGGTCTCTGCCTACCCTCTGGGAAACAGGCGGGATTTAATGTATGTATGTAAATATGTAATATATGACAAAGATCCTCGTTCCACCTGGAAACATTAAATCTTAACCAGTATGTATGTAGGTACATACCTTATCATGCTTTCGAAATAGGAAAAATACATTGTAAATAAAATTCCTCTGTTGGAAATATTAATAAGAGACTTCATTGCATAGCATGCACCCAGCCACCTAGTTTTGTATTAACCACAGGTATTAACTTTATCTATTTGGTCATGCTGTCTTAAAATAAGTAGGTAGACACAACACACCTGTATCTTTATGCAACATCCAGAACGGAAGAGACACTTTAAACCTATAATAAACCCTTTTTAACTTTTAACCTTTTCAATCCCATTCACGGATATATCCGCACCACTGGAGGTTCACCGGTAGCGACGAATAAATCCGTTACGATTGACAGCGCAAAACATTTTTGTTAATGTGCATTTTATCGCATCTTACGTTCGAAATCATTCAGATTTATTCGCATTTCACACTTTCGCAGAAAGTCGAGCTCCTATTTCTGGGTCCTTTGGCCTTCCGGGCCAGCTGAACAACTAACATAACATAAACCTACCTCATATTTATGATACTAAGGGGTGCCTTGGGTCCGGAATCGTAATTTTTCATTAGTATAAAAACTGCGGAAGTGTATAAAATGCGAATAAATTTCCTTGGATTAGATTTAGATTGTACTGATTAGCACTACACTAAAAATGCCCATGTTCCTGTAGTTAAAGGAACTAATTAATAATAAACTGAATGTATTAAGTTTGTTTTTGACCAAGTAATTGTAGAAAATAATTGAAAGTTTTCGAGATATTAGAAAAAAATACATGTTACATGTAGGAAAGTTAGTTAGTAGGTGTGGTCATGAGAACATATAAAGGTACTCTAAATATTAAAAGCTTTTCTCGGATTTAGGATGATTTTGCTAATTTCTTACGACTATTATAAGAAAACACAATAATAGTAATGAGGGCGCCACTGGACAGTGTGTGTTGGCTCGTCGCGGCCTTATTAAGCGCATCCGCACTGCATCCGATCCATATGAGATTGAAAAAACAAATAGTTAGGGTCGCCGTCATCGAAATCAATGAGGAGGAATATTTGGTAACGCAGTTCGGTGAACTCGGACTGTCATCAGCCATGACCATACAAAATCCCAGACCCTATAATATGTTCAGACAGTTTGAAAGCAGTTTAAAAGCGTTCTAAACCAAACAAGAATTGGAAAATGATCAATGATAAAGCCACTCACGGGTAAAAAAAACACAAATCAATCTCATAAGTAATTTATTAAATAAATAATTTCAACACTTAACGAAATATATTAAAAGGCACTGATAATCTACTTAGCTTGACATTTGAAAATAAAAATATAAGTAACACATTATCCTATGAGACTTTTACAAAGATTCTCAAACGAAGGCAAATAATTGCTACCTTAAGTAGGATTAGAGCTATTCGACGGCAAAACAGTCTATTGGTACGAAATACTTGAGTTGTTGGTTAAAACCAACTACCTATTGTATTGTACTGATCGAAACATCATTACACTGGATGGGTTTAACGTGTTCCAAAAAAAATTGGTTTCATATTACAGATTTTCCCGAAAAAAGGTTTAGTTTTGTAACCAAGAAAAGCAAAAAATATAATTAAACAACTGGGAATATGCATGGATTTTTTAAATAGCATTTCTCAACAAAATATGAAAATACCGTAAAAGAGATCGATCGAGATACGGATGATACAAGCATTTTAAAATGCTAATTAGACAGAGAGATCCGAAGTGCACCGGTGACGTCATCGTGCAGTACGGCCATATAAACTCCACGTAAAATTCCGTTTTGCTAGAAAGAGATAGGAACTAATCTTTGTTAGCTTATACCTTGGTTATTGTAATAGCTATAAAAAAAAAAGTTTTTTCTCTCCTGTTTGTTACATGAATCAGCTTTTATTGAAGCTGTAAAAAAAACATGCATATTCCCTATTCTTGACAGTACCCACAAGGATTAAGTAATTTAGTAATTACACTCTTGCTCTCTTTTATGAGCTTGAGCGTCAAATAGCTACGATTCTATTTGAGTTGATAATGTAAATCATAAGTGGTACAGTAAAATTTAGTATATATCAGGACAAAAGTAATATTTCGCGCGGATTAAGCAATAATAGACTCTTGGTCAACGGCGTAAGCGCTTTGCCACGAGGCATTTTAATTGTATTCTTTACGTACAAACTATTTTTACTCAGTACAGTCAAGGACTTTAATTTTTATGCCACTGTGGAACCCTGTCACATAACGTTAATCATTCATTTAAGCGTAATTTATGTCATGTGGTTTGATGCTATCATTATGACAGGGTTCCATAGTGGCATAACAATTAAAATCCTTGACTGTACAAGTTGAATATAATAGGTCAAAAATTAAAATTAAACTTGTTTAAAGTTGTGTTCATTAAGTACCTAGTAACAATAAAAATAAGATTCAATAAAATTGTCGTTAGACAAATTTCTTTGGCTTCTTTTCACAATATGTATCTTAGGGCTGATTTTTCAATCTCCAGATAACATGATCAGTCAGGTAAATTGTAGCTCCGTCCTTATCTTTCTTATGACAAAGAAAAGGACAGAGCTACAATTTACCTGACAGATCGTGTTATCTAGACATTGAAAAATCAGCCCTTAGTGATAAAATTTAATTATTCATTGGATTTGGGCTAGGAACGAAACTCTCATAAATAAAAACAATAATAATACAAATTATATGTGTCGTACATAATTATTAGTTAAGAAAAAAATTAAAACTATAACTTACATTGTTTCTAACTTGCGGTCCATGAGTGACGTAAAAGATCTATACCAATGAGGAACTGGATCTTATAAAAATCGATTTTTTTAATAGCTACTTATGGCCCACATGCGAGAAAAAAACCCACCAATAGGATCGCTTTATTTTCCTTGCGTCACACAGCGGAGCTATTTTATAGGTGAATATTTTATTTACTAAAAGCTGACTGCCATACTCAGATGGCGCATCTATGGTTTACATGGCACTACATGGCAGGAGCTCACCGTCAAACAGTCGAGGCAGATCACCGTACTCAGAAACATTTTAGAGACAATCAACTCGTTCCTTTTTCAAACTTGTGTTTGAAAATTCGTCACTAAAGAACGATTTAATCGTCATTAAGTGATTAAGTGCGGCCGTTAGACATAAATAGGGTTAGGATTTTGGTGGCATATAGTGGTTCTAGAATCCATGGAGTCGCTATTTCCTAATTATTATAATATGACACTTTGATTTTGACCTGATACTGAAGTACCGTAAACTCGGGTTACTTTAGCCCTAGCGGGTAACATTGCCCACCCTTAAAACTATAACTATTTTAGTGGTAGTCATCATAAATTGGTTCAAGAATTTTAGAACTCCATAAGTAAACTAAAAAACCTAATTAGATTCCAACATACGTCAAAAAAGTGTTGCCATTAAAATGACATATTAGGTGGATCGGTAAATTTTCACTTCTGTAAATGTTATAGGTAGCTGTTTATTTTATTTATAATATTAAAGGCAACATTTAATTTTCCTTCTTAAATGAACAATCTTATTTAAATACTCGTCGCAAAAAAAGGTATTATATTATTTTGATTTATATGAGAAAAGTTTAAATAACAATGGCAATAACTCAGGGTTTAATAACATTTGGTACCAATTATTATTCTCATTATGTGCGATTACATTTTTAGGAAAAAAAATCAATCATTTTTTTACGTACGTCTTCAAAACTTGACCGAAATCTTCAAAAAATCTTCAAGTCTTCAAAAAATTATCAGTTGATCATATGTGGTAACCTTTATGGTGGACATGGTGGTTCTGTGGCGGCCATAACATCTATTGTCACTTCATTCGACATCTGACGTTTGGATAGCTCGAATGTTTTCTGTACCTATTCGCCCCGTGGTGATTTCCATTGTTAAGTTTTTGTTTTCCGTTAAGTTTTTGTTCTTTCATTTCGTTATTGTTTCAAGTTTGTGTTTTGCTCGTGGGTTTTGCTTTATCGCAAGTAAAATGGAGCCTGTACCAGGTTCAACAAACATTGATTAAAATCAGGATGACCTTTATCATATTGTGGAAATAACTTATATTGTTTTATTTTAACATATTTATTGTACCAAAAGGTTGGTTTTTCCTGAAACATCACAATGATGATGACACCGTGTAACTGTGACATTCCGCCATCTTTGGTAGTTTTTTTGACGCATATTGGAATCTAATTAGGTTTCCAAGTTTAGCTTAGGTCTGATGTAACATTTAATAGAATAATTAAATTTTAAATGTGGTTTTTGGGGTGGGCATTGTTACCCCCTAGGGCTAAAGTAACCCGAGTTTACGGTATTTGAAAAGGAACTAAATATATTTTTAGTTCGGTTATTCCATACCTACTAATATTTGATGTTTGTAACGCTTTCACAGCAGACATATCCTCCATACCAAAATTCATTTAAATTGGTCTAGTGGTGAATAAATTAATTAAAATATTAAAATACTAAAGGCCAAAATCGAAGTGGTATGTAATTATAATAAATAGGGAATAGCGACTCCATGGATTCCAAAACCACGATTTTCGCAGAGGAGTCGAGATTTAAAGTGTACGCCGCCGCCATTTCGTCTCTTTTGTTTTAGTTTCATGAAATGAAACGAAGCATAACCGTCGGCGCCTCGACTCCTCACAAATACTACGCCGCAACCGTGCCACGACGCCTCTGCCCCAACTTCCCTAACGCTTTGACTTGATTAGGTAGTCCGATTCCTCATGACGTAATGTGTTTTGGGAACAAGTTAATCTTGTCACTTCCATGTTAAAACGCAAACAAATAAAAGATATAACAATTGGGTACAATACAACTAATCTTTAGTATATTATCTAATAGGTACAGTTTCTCACTGAGATTTACTCGTTTTTATTCGATATATTAACACATAAAATGCTCACTTTCAAGGTATATGGTTACTATAATACTGCGGTAGTTTGTTAAGTAAGTTAACAACATACGACCTCATATTTGGTCGGCAAGGCTTGTATTTATATTGTATCCTCGGTCGCCTTTAGTACCAAAGCATGATAAATACGGACTTATCCGACAAAATACGATGTTGTATGATTTCACTACATCCGTAACTTGTAGCTCTATTCGAGGGTTAACATAGTATAAATTGAACTATAGGGTTCTTATCTGATAAAATCACCTTTTAACCTTTTCAACGCCATTGACGGATATATCTGCACCACTGGTTCAAGTCCAACGACGGATATTTCCGACATGGTTGCTAGCTTTTACGTATTGTATACACGTAAGTATCTAAGGTTAATATTAGCTCTTTATCGTCATCTCGTCTGTTGTATATGACTTAGCGTTGAAAAGCTTATAAGTATCTAAAATAAATATTTTATTGTACGACCAGCATTCTCAAACCAGCAGAGATTCTCTATATACCATAAAACAAATGTCATCACCATTTCAACATTATTTGTACAAATAATCCAAACCAGCAGGCCTGTTTGGTTCCATTTATCGCTGTAGGTAAATTTCGACTAAATACACGTCTCTTTCCGACATCTACGTAAGTGAGAGAGTGTCGGGTGCTTTTATCCACGTTTATCAACAGATTCTATAGCGATAAACGCGACCTTAATAGTCCCGCTAGCCTACTCACTATTCTTAAGCACCCGGTTAACTATGAAATATCGAAATACATTTTATCTGAGACTAGGCTGATGAAATATAAAATAGTTACTCTACGTTTATGTCATCAGTGTACACATGTACCTATAGATGTAATGAATAACCATAATGACATCGTTTTCGGTCGGAAAAGTTCACATTTATCATGCTTTCTCAGTCAGCCTCAGTACCCCTCGATAAGCTAATAAAAAAAACAAGACAAATATGAACTTGTCGGACAAAATACGATGTCGTATGATAATGCACTACATTTGTACAGTGCCATAGCTCTTAACCTTCGACGACTGTATTCGAACCACTGGTTCATCGCCATTAGCGGATATATCCGTACTACACTGGTTCAACGCCATCGACGGATATATCCGTACCACTGGTTCAACGCCATCGACGGATCGCATCGACTGGTTCAAGGTCAAATACGGATATTTTCGTCATGGTTGCTAGCGTCAAATAGACTTGAGTATCTATGAGGCAAGGATGACATTGGCTCTGGTTTTAAGCTCTCATTGGCGTGTGAGCTGCCTTTTGTATTTGACAAATCGTTAAAAAGGTAAAAAAGTTTTTAGGGATCGATTAAAGTCGTTTAGACTCGTATATGCTCGTATGGGAGGGAGTGAGGAAGAAGAACGAAACCGAAGATTGTTATCCCGTAAGCCAATACCATCCTTAATTGCAACCTTATCTAATTACCTACAGAGTACCTTTTATGTTTGGCATTATGTCCTCAAACGAGAAACGAGAGCCTCCGGAGGTTAAGAGCTATCACACTAGGGCCGGCACACATACAGCGAAGAAGACAATATCTCACTGCCAAAGCATCATCATCTTTGGACGTATTGAAATAAGATCGAAATTGACTAACACCCCAAATTCTCCGCAAGTGTCTTCTCGTACATTCGGCGTTAATTAATTTCGATATTAAATCAACACATCTAAAGACGATGATGCTTTGACTGTGAAATATTCTCCTGATAGGCTTCGCTTAGCTGTTGTTGATTTATGAATATGAAGTATAATCAACTTTTAATTAATTTGCATATTCAAATACCCTATAGAACGACGGTAAAATATTTAAAATATATAGTAAATACAGCCACGTCTGTGGCGAGGTCATAGATAAGATAATATAGATTAATTGTTAAAATACTTCGAGTTACGTAATACTATTATTGTACTGTATGTTATATGTTACTTTAAAATGCGTCAATGTTTTAAAAAGACATTTCAAATACCTATTACGCTATAATTATAAAGTAATCATTTTAATACTAGTGTAATCTAGTGTAGCTTTTGACTGCGATTTATTTAATTGTAAAATGACTTATGCACATTAACTCTCACCTTTTTTATATCATTAAGTACCCTATAGCAAAAAATAACAATAAAATATAAAGCTACTGTAATAGGTTCATAGTTGCATTTTGCAATTTCCTATGCTGATGTGGAACTTATGCTACCTAGGGTATTCGCATCAGCACGGGGAACTGTTTTTGTTTATAAACATATTTTAAGTACCTATAATAATTAAGTTATTTATAAATCACGAGTGAGCACAGCGGCAGATGAACTTTTATTGTATTGTCCGCTGACAAGATTTTTTTTTCAGCTTGCAGTGACCATAAATAAATTAAAAAAAAATGACGTATATTCCACAGATCGTATTATTTTACAATCCAATGGACGTATCACTTTGTTTGTTTGAACCGAGACAAGTCGACCCAGAAGGCATTATCGGTAACCCTATCTATTCAAGTACCAGTGATACACAGTCACAATGGGAAGAAAGACAAAAAAACAACTTTTAAATCTTTCAAACTGTTTTTAAACTCTGACGCAAACTTAATGTTATAAGTTAAAGGATTTATCTGTGAATCCTGTCTGTTGCATCAAAGCTCCAAAACAATTGGACCGATTCGGATGCAGGAAATTAAACGCGTGGACCGATTTCAATCTCTCTTGTCTTGTGAGGGTCATTAAAGATATGACAGTAATAAAAATTCAATATGGCGGCAACAAGACGCCTTATAGTAAAAAAGAAAAAAAATAAGTCGTTAAACTATGACAAGTGGGGTATCATTGTATGCAATGCATTGCAATATTTTTTAGGTTTCTTTCATCATTTTTCATTCAGAATGATCATTAAGGATATATAACGATTTAAAGTTGGTTAGCAACAGTCGGGATTTTTAAAGCTTGCTTTTTGCTAACCCAATAAACTTGTATCTTGATATTATTTAAAATAGCTGGCTTTGATGAAAATCGAATCGGCCCTTTACGAATTATCAGTTTTAAAAATAGGACCGTAATTATTACATGGGATTTTGTCTAGTTCATCGTTATTTCATTGAAACCTTGTCGAATAAACAATAGGGTGCATTTTATCTTCGATAATTTGCACTTTATAAAGTACACGGGGACTTACAAGATCTAAGATACTTTTTGTCTCTTTACCATCGACTTTTTTCTACTGGGACTCGAATCAGTTAGGGTTACCGATGGTGCTCTATGTGTTTTCAGCCTAACATTAAGAGACTCACTGTAATAATATCTACATTAAAATGCATAAGTCATACATAATTATTTCTAAAGCACTATTGAGCCGAGTTTAATTTACAAAAGACTCTAAGACCGTATTAATAAACTGAAACTCCATTTATTTTTAGTTTAGTAAACACTTAAATAACCCTAAACTGCTACTTTTTTTGGTTATAAAATATCTTGATGTATAATAGGAAAAATGATGCTTAAAAAATTGTCTCTAGTTACTTCATTCTCGTATGTTCGTTTTAACCAAAAACTACGCATTTTGAGGTTATAAAAGTGTTTATTAAATGATGTTCTTTTCAAGACATTGTCAAGTCTTGAAACTTATTTCATCATAAGTTTATCAATACAGGCTTGAATCATCACAAACAAAGACAAAGGTAACAACTAGTACAGGTAAATCTTATCGGGGTATCTTTCAAAGTTAGTCAACACAATGATTGACAGGACGACACGCGTCATATTCCTTGTGTGAGATTTAATGACAATTGCAACTGTCATCATTTATACATGGAACAATAAAACCAGGGTATTCAGTACTCTCTCTAGCATAACAAATACACTGACAGACGAAAGAGAAAGAGTGACAGTACTACTAACCTTTTGAACCCCTTACGTCAAATACAAAATGTGTCACTCACACGCCAAACATATTTGCTATGCTATGCAAATTAAAATCTTAATTCATTCGAAACAAAGTCTATTTTACTCTTCAATTTATGTCGGCTGTGGCCGACTGTGGCGTTCAAAAGGTTTATACTCTGGTTTTGATGTACTATCGTTATTTTCGATATTAATTGGACATAGTATAGTTCATTTACATGACAGACGAAGTAGGCGGATTCGATACTAAAACTTTGATTATCACATCACTATTACTCTACCTGTAAAACTATACTCCCGTTTTTCTTAGAATGCCAGTTTTGACAGCTGTCAACTCAGTACAAAAAATTTGTGAATATTTATGTTCTCCTCTCTATATTAAATTTCCTCTTGATCTCCTGCAGCAATTGAATTGGAAGCTGGATTTTGTGTCGTTATGGAGTGGCAGTAATGATTTTGTTTTAGATTGGTTGTGGTTGGTATTATACCGAACACGGATTACTTTACCGTACAAGAACAAGGGAACATTGGCTGGGTTATCCAACCTCAACATTGGCGGAATCATCGCACTGGTCGATGGGGCCATAATATCCCACAATTGAATTGAATTTAATCATGTCGTCATCATCATCTCCTTGCCCCTATCCCAATCACACATCCCTATTAGCCGTCATCTCAGGCATGTTTGAGGTTATATTTTGTACTGCGTTGACAGCTGTCAAAAGGGGCCATTTAGAGCGGCAGGACTATAGTCATTCATGGATTCCAGTATAGAAACGCTTTACCACATAAGCAACTATATCTAGCATTACCTTTGAATTTCTCTGTGTACTCTTAAAGTTAATCTCTTTCAGCCTGAACTCAGATCATCCTTCACTAGTTCTTCTATCACGCCTTCAGCTCGAAGGTTCTCTGAAGGTCCTTCAGCATGTCCCAGAAGACCAGGAGCAGAACCGTGTGGGGGGCCTGGCGGAAGTAGGAGGGACCCATGCCCTTGTAGAAGGCGAGGAGGCCTTCGGTCCTGGTGATCTTCTTGGCGCAGTCCACTATACCATCGTAGAGGAACCCGCGGCCGTTCGCGTCGGTGGCTAGAGATTGTGGAAAACATAATTAGTGTCCATTATAACAGCCATTATCTATACATACAGGGTGTCCCAGAAACCGACGTCAACCCGCCTAGGGCTGATAGAGCAGCTTAAAAGCCATCGATTTAACCCCTAATGTATGTTCAGCGATTTTTACTAGTTTCGGAGATATTGATCATTTTAATCTTAATTTTTGTAATTTTCCCTTATGTCCATGTCACAAAAAATCATTAATTTCATGTTTTATACCATAACTTTTTTAGTGGTATTCTTACATAATTAGAATCATTACAAATCAACGAAGTCTTTAAGCCTATTTTTTTTAAGTAGTCACATAAAGTTGTTTTTTCCATACATAGTGCCTTGTCTCTTTAATGTCATGTCTAGTACCCATAGTACAAGCCTAGAGCTTAGTTTGGGACTAGGTCAATGGGTGTGACATTGTTCCTTGATATTAGTTCAGTACTAGCTTCTACCCTCGACTTCGTCCGCGTAGTTCCGACGGGATACAAAGTAGCCTATGTTTTAATCCAGTGTATAAGCTATCTCCATTCCAAATTTCATCCAATTCCATCCAACCGTTGCAGCGTGAAAGAGTAACAAACATCCATACATACTTTCGCGTTAACAATATTATAGTAAGGATAATGATCGGAAACTCACCTTGGTTATATAGCCGCGTCATTATGACGTCCATCGGCGTTAGCGAGATGGTCTTCACGATGGCCCCGATGTTGCTAGCCACGAACGCGGACAAGTACTTCGATTGTTGAAACATGTCGTTGTCGTCCATCCACTCTTTGCATCTAGAAACGAAACCATGTTTAAGTTACAAATCTAACAAAGAGCAAGCTTTGGAAACCCGATTGCTGCTGCAACATTAGGACTGAATCGTGGTTCTAGAATCCATGGAGTCGCTATTTCCTATTAATAAATAAATAAATATAAATAAATATCAGGGGACAATCTCACACCAATTTGACCTAGTCCCAAACTAAGCTCTATCTAGGCTTGTACTATGGGTACTAGACAACGATATAAATACATATAGAGAAATAAATACAATACATAGAAAACATCCAAGACTCAGAAACAAATACTCGTGCTCATCACACAAGTATCTGCCCTTACCGGGATTTGAACCCAGGACCGCTAGCTTCGTAGGCAGGGTCACTACCAACTAGGCTAGCGCGTCGTCATTCAATCCTCATTCAAATGCATTATGCTTACGGCGCGCTCGCGGCGATCGGACGTGTTCGAATTGTGTGCGGGGTGTTATTAAGTAAATAAAATGTCTCAGAAGTGTTACGCATGTGACCTTTGCATTTCTGGAATCTCGTTTATGGAGTGTTCTCAAGAACTGTGTAAAAAACTGTTTCACCCAAAGTGTTTGGCGCTGACTAATGAGGCGTTTGAAGAACTCAGCGATGAATACAAAAGGAGCTGGATTTGCCCAGAATGCACACGGCATATTCCAAAGAATGATAATACTGATACACCGGCTCGAAGCAACGTAATGAATCAAACGTTTACTCCGGTAAGCTTTGTAAACACTGTACGTGGAAGCCGTTGCCAAACCCTAGTGAACCCAATGGGGGGAAGCGATAGTGACAGCATATTACTAAACGAGTTACGTGAATTTCGCCTTGAAATGAAGACCCAGTTCGATACACAATATACTGCCTTTAAGTCACTTCAAGGTCTAGTGCAGAGCACAGTGTCGCAAATGAGGGTACTTAGCGAAAGCTTGAATGCAATCCAAAAAAAAGTCTCCAAAATAGAGGAGTTAGAAGTCCTCATTAAGTCGAGAGAAGTGCCGGTAAACAAAGAATCGCCTTCGGTAGCAACTGATAAGCCTATATCGACGACATCATCATTTGCTAATGCAGTAAAAAAACCGAGTAAGTTAGCGGTGGTCAGTAAACAAAGTGGGGCCACTAAACCAGCGAGCGATTTACTGTCGATTAAGAAACATAGTCTGGCTGGTGGGGCTAAGTCTGGCGAGGAGGATGCAAGTGACCGCAATACGGAGAAGGATGAGTGGAATATAGTTTCTAAGAAAAATAGAACTGCCATTAATAAAGGTGGAAATACAGGCGGTCTTGGTATCCAAGGCACGGAGAGGAAAAAATACCTACATGTATGGAGGCTCAAAAAAGATACCACAGTAGAGAGTATGGAAAAATATGTAAGGAGTGTATGTGGGGGAGGAAACGAACAATATAAGGTTGATAAAATAAGGCATAAGACGGAAAGGGATTACGCTTCGTTCGTTATTGGGGTTCCGCAGAGTAGCTACGATAAGCTATGTGGGTCCGAAGTCTGGCCCGTGAATGTTGAGTACAGTGAGTGGGTGTGGTTTCGGAGAGCTACAAATACAGCGAAACCCCCGGAATAGCCGTACGGAGTTAAGCGATTTGCGCAGGAAGACGAGTAGAAGAAGTAGCCCAATAGGAATCCTATACCAAAATGTAAGGGGACTCAGAACAAAAACCAATAACTTACTTTTTCTTCTGCAAGCATCTACATTTGAACTATTTGCAATGACAGAGACTGGTCTTAATGATTCAATTCTGGACGCTGAAATTGTGCCATCTGGTTATCAAGTAATGCGGTGTGATCGTACGGATGGCCGCAAACACGGAGGCGCGCTTTTAGTGGCCACACCTCGGATTGAGCTGCGGCGAGTGAGTCATACGGTTAACTTGGATGATCGTGCATTTGAACTTGTGTGCGCAACGGTTAATTTAAATAAGAGATTCCTATTCGCACTTTGTGTTGTTTATATCCCTCCCCGATCAGACGAAAATGAATATATAACTATGTTTAACTTATTAGAAAGTTTTTGTATTAAGTATAAAGGCAACTTCATTGTGTTGGGTGATTTTAACTTGTTCTCTTGTCATACTAGCATAAGTAATTATTATGACTATTTTATGGCCTATTGCAATTTCGTTCAGGGGAATAAAATACCTAATTGTGACGGGAGGCAGCTCGACCTTGTATTGAGCGGGGAGCCCGTTCAGGATAAGGTGTCGGTGTGCGCGGCCTGTGATGACGATAGCCTGCATCCTGTAGATGTGTACCATCCCCCGTTAGCGGTGAGCGTGTCGGCTACTGGGCCTTCTCCAACCGCCGCCCGTGCAGTCGGCGACGGTGGGCCGCGCGATCTATGCTCGGTGAGTCATAACATCCAGCACTCGCTCGATGCGCGTGAATGGAATTTCTATAAAGCCGATTATTGCACGCTTTATGACAAATTAGGTTCAATAGATTGGAATGATATTTATAGTATAAACGAACTGGATCAGGTTTTAATGTTTTTCTATAGCAAAATTAATCAAATAATAGATGAATGCGTTCCTGCAAAAAATCGTAAGCCTAGGAACTCTCGATATTGTTACCCAGAATGGTATACAGCGCAAATAGTTCACGACATTAAATCAAAATATGCATTACACAAAAAGTATAAATCGAGTAAGTGTACGGAGATTTACGAAGCGTTTTCTAGGATCCGAGCCAAAGTTAAAATAGATATTGCCAACGCTCACGACCAATACCGAGACCGAGTGCAAAAACAATTGGCGTTAGATCCTAAGTCTTTTTGGCGGTTTTTGAAATCTAAAAAGTCAACCGGTTGTACTCAGAAGTTAGTGAAGGAGGGACGGATTCTATCGGAGCAGGAATGCGCCGACGAGTTCGCAAAGTTTTTCTACTCTGTTTTCAATCAGTTGCCGGCGGATTTAAACTGGGTCACTGCTGAAGCAGCGTCGGTAGCGAACAGCGCGCGAGTCCACATCCAACGTATGGATCTAAGCGAAGTGAGGCAGGCTTTGGCGCGACTCCCGTCCAAGCGATCAACTGGGCCAGATGGGATACCATCATTTCTCATGAAGGACTGTCGAGGCACACTAGCTGAACCATTGTGCTATATATTTAATGTTTGCCTTAGGTTACGGATATTTCCCGAGAGGTGGAAAGTTACAAGGGTGGTACCTGTCCCAAAGGGTGGGGGAGGGCCGAATACCAGTGACTACAGGCCAGTAGCGGTACTAAATGCACCAGCCAAGGTTTTCGAATCGGCTTTACATAAGACGCTGCAGTCGCAAGTAAGTGCTCAACTTACGGAGGCGCAATATGGATTCCGGGCAGCACGCAGCACGACTGGAAATCTGTTGCATCTTATGACGTTATTATTACCGGCCTTGGATGCCGGTAAACAGGTTGACATAGCGTACTTCGATTTTCGTAAGGCGTTCGACACGGTGGATAACGACATTCTACTAACGAAGTTTGCGACGTCCGGTTGCACGCCACATACGTTAGAATTTTTAGCCAGCTATATGCGAGACAGGCAGCAGTATGTAGATTGTGCGGGCAGGAAATCTCAGCCGTACTATGTTAGATCAGGAGTGAGTCAAGGTAGCAATTTAGGGCCATTAGGGTTCATAATCATGATCAACGATCTCCCGGATGTGGTGCTAGATTCTACATGCCTTTTATTCGCTGACGACTTGAAGCTAGTTCGAGTGATAAATGATATCTCGGACTGTCGTAGGCTGCAGGAGGACATCGACAGAGTGGTGCACTGGAGTGTGCACAATAAGCTTTACTTTAACGAATCCAAATGTAATATAATTTCGTTCAGCCGGGTGCGCAGCCCATTGCACCATCATTATGATGTCGGTGGAAAGCCAATGCAGCGAGTGACGGAGGTGCGTGATCTCGGAGTTCGCCTAACAGCCGATTTATCATTTCGTGACCACATCATTTCTATCTGCAAAAAAGCATTTCGTAACCTCGGTTTCTTGCTACGCCAAGCGAAGGATTTCACAAACATCTCGGCGATAAAAGCAGTGTATGAAGCTCTCATAAAGAGTCACCTCGAAAGGAGTGCTGAAATCTGGAGTCCACGTGAAGCTAAATACAAGCTCATGTTGGAGCGTATCCAAAACAAGTATGTTAGGTTTCTTTACTTCAAGCTGTATGGCGTGTATCCAGGATATCCGCTGTTGTATCCTACTCTCTTCGTGTTAGGAATGGTGGGGTACATTAAGTTAGAAATGAGGCGGGAACAGGCCCTCGCTTCGTATGTAGTTAGAGTACTACGAGGTGAGTTGTGCAACCCCGGGGTGGCGGGTGCCCTGGCGCTGAACGTGCCGGACCGGTTCGTGTGGCGCCGCCGCCGGCCGCCGCTGCTGGCCGAGCCCGCAGCTCGCACGAAGCTGCTGAAGGACGCACCGCTAACGCGGGCTATTCGAACAATTAATAAGGTAGCGCTCACATTAGACATATTTGTGTGCTCCCTGAACGATTTCGCAAAGGCCACTATGTGTGTTCTATGCTATACTCAATAACTGTATAAATATTGTGTTATGAATGTAGGTACTGTTAATATTGCTCACTTGTCTATTGCATTAGGTAACAACCTGTAATGATAGATTTAAGTTATTTAATAAATAAATAAATAAAAAAAAAAAAAAAAAAAAAAAAAAAAATATTATACATACCACTTTGATTTTGACCTTCACTATTTTAAAAACCGTTAAAACAAATGAAATGAATTTTGGTATGGCGGATATCTCTGCTGTGAAAGTGTTACAAACAAGCAAATATCAGTAGATATGGAATAACCAGACTAAAAATTTATTTAGTTCATTTTGAAATATGACCATACTGAAGGTCAAAATCAAAGGTTATTATAATAATTAGGAAATGAAGACACCATGGATTCTAGAACCACGATATGCCACCAAAATCCTAACCCTAGGTATAGCCTAATACGACATTCTTTGGGTGAATACTGAGCCAACGATATGGCACTTGTCCACTGCCGGCGAGGAAGCGATTAGCTATCGACTATTTTTCGCTCAAAAACGAACAATAGATTTAGATCCCGCCCCGTGTCAATGAAAGAGACACATATATTAATAGTTGTTCGCTGGCTGTAAACGTCTGTTACTCTGACCAGTATGTAAGTGCGTTAATTCCATGTTTGTCTCGAAGCGATATTAAAACGTTTTTGATCATACTGATGCTCAAGTGAATAAAATTTAAACATGGGTAAGTTCATAACGTCGGGGAAACTGCAAAACCGCGTAAGTAACATTTTTAATATAGAGCAAAATGCACCTTTTTCATAAGACAGTAAGGTTTATTTTGCTCTATCATAAATTTTTTAGTTACGCGGTTTAGGAGTATCACCGATGATAAGTACCTACCTTAGGTAATAAGTAGCGTTTAAGCACAAAACAGATAGGTACAGAAGTAAAGCACATGTATGTACTTCACTTTTCATACCTATGCTCGGCGATCGCTCTCGGGTTGTCAACTATGGCTTATGCACAAAACACTATCGTGGTAGTGGCACTCGTATCTAGTTGTAACAAAACAATAAACCTACCTACTATTACAATACAAAAAGTTTACGGAGTAGAAACGTACAAAATTTTACGTTTGTCAATGTTCACTATGGAAATTCCCTAATAACTTCTAAAGGATTACCCTAGTTACACAATTTCCATTGCCTCATCCGTTTTAGACCTAATTTTGTTCCATAATTGCACAAAAAAGTTCACAGACGCGTGTCTCAAGCGAATGTCACTCGCGCTCGCACTGGTCCCAACCGGTCCGAGATATCGTGTCCGTAAGCAGTGTCTATGTGTGCGTTGCTCGAGCGCAGTTTTTATGTAGATTGACTTCTGTACCTATCTATTTTGCGGTTTAAGTCTGTGTCATAGGTACATACTTTAGAAACGATGACTGAAAGTAAAGGAAAAAGTCACAAAGTTACGTATTACTCATTTTAATGGAATTTATGACATACTATTTCACATTCCTATTGGTCGGCATAACACGCTAGCACTACCGAAACATTTAATACAATCGTAAACCTCGTAAGTAATAAAAAATTAAGTTAAAACTGATTTTCAGGGTTCCGTAGCCATTTCAGTTGTATCATAAATCGGGACTGTGCTACAAATAAATAGGTACGCAAAGACAGTAGGTACGCAAAATCGGCTTACAGCCCTCTTGCAATGCCAATCGTGAGAAGCCGTTTGAGGCCTTCTCAGTTGTTATAAATTACTATCTTGCGTATGAACATTCTAGCGATGTGCCGAAAATTGTGACGATTGGTGTCCCGATCAAGGGTTAATCGGCGCGTGCCCGTAGAACCCTGAAAATCGGGTCATCCCACGTAAATCGAGACATCTATCAACACTAGTCCGACCGTACGTGTACCTACTGAGCAAGTTACTACTGCCATTCTAACCATGATGAAAAACTTTGATACTTACACAGCATAAGACGCTATCTGCGACGCGGAGCCGATAGAATTCCTGATCATCATGCCATGGGCCCCCCTCCACAGGCCTCCCAGGCCGTTCCTCTTGTAAATCTTCGACATGGCGTACGTCATGCCACTGTGCGCATGCTGTGTCCCCACCGCTATCTTCTCGGACGAGTACGACATCAGCTGGGTCTTCACCAGCTGTAAGGGGCTCCCGAAGAAAGCTCCCACCATCCCCGCTAACGCCCCCATCACGAGGCTGTTCGCAATCTTCGTGTTGTTCTTTTCATCACGCAAATAACCCTGGTTGTCGGCGTGCTGATATATACCTAACCTAAAAACGGTTTCGTTTCTGTTACGTATTAAGGTTTTTAATATTGATATATATAAAAAAAGCGGCATGCAAAAGCATTATTTGAAAACAGAAGACGTAGATGTTTTTAATATTGCGTTTACTCTCCGGTAAAGATGCTAGCTAGCGTTTTTTTTTGACCTGGGAGAAATGCCCACTCAGATCCGCGCCAGCGGGGGCCACGGCGGGCTATGTCCCACTTGTGCGGACTAAAACCCACTGGGCACTCCGCGAATCGCTTTAAGAGCAGGCCACGAGAGCGCTATAACGCAAAAACATAGGTCCTAATAGACTCTAGTTAACCTAACCAAACTTACTCGCATAGCATGCTGTGCCTTTAATTGTAGACTAATTCGATAAGGACTTACTTAGCGGAAGACTAGTTAAGCGGATGGGAGAGATTTATTTGCAATATAAATAACATGTTAATTGAAACATCCAGAGTGCCAAAAAACAAAAAGCAAGCTATACAGAGATTTTTCTACCTAGATAGACAGAGCTAGATAGATCTAGAGAGAACTAGATAGATCAATAAAGAGAAGATATGCTTAATTTCAGACCGAGACAATAACACACTCTTTTGCTTCGTAATAAGCATTTAAGAAGTTAGCCACAAAACTCAAAATCACTTACCGCACACCGTTCACAACTAACTGGAACCACAAAGCCGGTACTAATCCTTTCTGTAGTGCGGTCACTCCGTCATGCTTCACTATAGTATACATAGCGTGCGGGATGTTTCTGTAATGCACCGCATGCTGGCTTCGGGCCCGCAGCTCGCCCTGCAGTTGCATTCGGGTCTTTATCACATCAAAGGGGTTACTGAAGATGGCAGCTCCCACGCCCGCAATACCACCCACCACGAAGTCCATATTGCTAGAATATGGGTACGGTGTCATGGCACATACATTTAAGGGTTTTGAAACACTACAGCTTAGATTCACTATTTGCATAGTAACCGTTTTCATATGTTTTAACTGACGTCTTCATTTTCTAAATGAATATTGTCTCACGCAATAAATTTAAATACCTAAATTATTAATCAACATAATATAAGTCTGTTATCACTTAATTGTACATTATACCAAACTAAAAACACAATACAATGAAGATGAAAACATATCCCATCAAGGAACTCTTCTAATTTATTCTTGAGTAAATAAGAAAAGTATGTATGATTGGGACTTGTTAATTATTTAGGCTATTTATTAATTATCTAACTAAGCTATTTAATAAAATGAAGGTACTGTTAACATGGGCCTGTTATACCATTTACCGCACTATTAAGAGGTTTAAATAAACAATAGGTATGGCCACTTTAACCAATTAGCATGAACTTGTTGAGTTTATACAAGGTATTACTGGCCATTTTACTCTGAATTCACTTACTAAGATGTATTTTCTTTTAAAAAATTAAGCTAAAAACAAAATAAGGTTATGTTTTTCTGATTTACTTTTGTGCATGCTTTGCATTTAAACGAAATTTTGTTTAATTCATAGTTGCTGATACCGAGTACTATTCTTGTGGACATGCAAGGCATGGTTTTTACTTTAAAAAAGAGTCCCTTGAATTTTGGGTAGTAGTGCCAAGAAAATATGAAAATATTTGTAAATAGTACCGTAACCACACAAAATAATTCTCCGATTTTTTGCAAAAGCGAATTTTTTAAGTTAGATCAATATAACGGTTTGTAAATTATATTTAAATATTCGCCGCGCTTCGTCCATGCATGATCTTTGATCCGCACTATGCTATGACATAATAACACGAAACTGCGTTATTCCGTTCGCGTTGCTGAAAAATCTCAGGAATAAGGCAAAATTAAAAAAATAAACTTGCTTACGGCCTTACCTGTGGTTTCTCGATCGTTCACACGCTATTTTCAGTGATCATATTGGGTATTTAAGTATAAATTAGGGAGACCGCATCCGGCGCCCCTTGCGCTGGAGAATTCCATAGAAAACTCATTTTATATCATGTTTGTTTCGTAATAAAAACCTCGCGTAACGTCATTCGCGTCATAGTGACAGCGATCAGCTGACGGAACTTCGGAGTGGTAACGTTCAGAAATCACTGTATTGAACAACACAGTTATCTTTATAGTTTCAAATATGCACGGAAAGGATGGCTTTCTTTTGAAAAACGTAGACGGAAAGAGTCCCATTTTCATCCTAGGAGTAAAATAAACGTATGAAAACCCTTTCCTATCCGCTGTGATATTTTATTAAAAAATGCTCTCTATTGCATACAAAATCGAAAGGACCATGAAAAAAATCCCGTACACCCAACTTCTGGGTAAGAGCAGTGTGGGGCAACGTATACTGTTATAATGTCTTAGTGTGGGGTGGCGGCTCGTTGTGCGTGAAACTATCTTTACTAATACTCGTAGTTTTCAAAAAAACATGCTCTCCGAATTTGTCATTTTGATGCAAGTGCCAAAAGCATCTACCTAAGTCATTTTACACGACTACCGAGCTGCAGGCGAGGGACAAGACTCGGGTCGAGTGAAAATGACAGTTCCGCACGTGTATCAAACGATGTTTTTTAATACATTAGCGAAAAATGTACCTATCTATATATCTTGCTTGCAGCTCGGGCCAAGACGCCTCGGGACTCGTGTAAAATGACATGCTTTCAGCCTTTGCATCAAAATGTACTATTTATAAATACTAATCATGTATTTGTATCATTTCGTCGTATTGTTTGAGAAAAACATTTTATATGCCTCGGCGGAAACGGGGATGGAATGACTTGGATTTTAGCAGGCCTCGCCAAGGCTCGGCCCGCCAACCACCTTATCAGGAAATTCCCTACTTACCGGGCCTAGGCGATAATGTATTAATGAATAACTATGCAAAAAAGATACACAATACAATACAAAACACTTTATTGGTCACCATATACACCAAATAACGGATTTATAATAAAATAAAATAAATACTTATAACAAAAAATTAAGATAAAGATGTTGAGAATTTAAGTCGGGGTAAAAGAGGGCTGTTCGGAGTGTAATTGGCAACATGATCCAATTTCAGTGGTCAAATAATAATAACCTTATTCTAAATCCCTCCAAAATAAAGAACATAATATTGGGGACCTCCGGCCAGTGCAAAAAATCAATGAAAAACAGCCTATTATTAAAGTAAATCAGCAACTAATTCAACAGGTTGATTATGTTTGATCTGGGTCATAGTGATAAAGGGTATTCATTCTTCTGAAGATCAAGTGAAAAAGGGCTTAAATCTACTATGCTCCGTTTATGTATATACCCTTTCTTATTAAGAGTTCAATCAACATACCCTTTTTCACTAGATCCCCAGAGATTGCGACTTGCGTTTCCATTTTGTCGTTATATTAGATTGTAATGTGTTAATATGGCGGATTGATAGCAAAAAAAATATCTAATCAAGTTTAATAAAAAAGGGGTCATCATACAATAAACTTTTTTATTTTAATTTATTTTAATGTTTTTTCTATTGTAAGAACAGTAAAACATACAAGCGTCAAATTTGGTAAGGGTAAGATTACCTATTAGTACAAACCCTAAAAAAACAACAAACGTTAAAAAATGGTCAAGTGCGAGTTGGACTCGCGTTGATTCGATTCAAAATCGGAACATAATCAACGTACTGTGCGGCAGTACAGAACCCTCGGTTCCTCGGTTTTTCTGTTCTTTCCTGCTTCTAGTGAGTGGGAGCTTTTTAAAGCTAGAAACACATTATCGGACGCGGCTGACAGACGCGGCTGACGGACGCTTATAAGATGTCTATGACGCGTCCCGCACCCCGTGCATACCGTCCGCGGACGTTATATACCGTCCGCGGACGTTTTCGGCTGACAAAAACATCCAGCGCGCCAGATATCTATCGGACGTCCGAACGCTCAAGGTTACGTCCACGGCTGACGTCCGATAGTTTGCACAATTCAGTGTATATTCATTATCTAGATACCTATAAGTCGCGGCTGTCAGCCGCGTCCGTAAGCCGCGTCCGATAATTTGTTTCTAGCTTTATGATCGTATAAATCACAGAATAAAGACTAAATGCATAGAAACCGTACTAAATATGCAGAAAATACACTATGGTTCACTTCTTTTTACTTATGGTTTTTATCTGTTTTTAGTTGGAAAGAGATGAATCTATAGCTGTTCTTTCGTTATTTGGTACATCGTCACCAGTAAGGCGTGATTTGGACCTATAAGTATTTAATTACTGACTCGGTTTAAGTAAAATCTTTTATTGCAGATATATTTTATGACAAACAAAACATTGACATGATACGTCACGAATTTAACCAAAAATTATAAACCATAAACCATAGGAGCTTGAATCTGCCGACACCCTTATCTTCTTTTTCGGGTCAAATAAAGCTAAAGGTGTGGCCTTTCGTCAAATTTTCTTTAATGAGGATCAGAGAGTCTTCACACTCTTTCGTCCATATGATACCTTGCTCATTCTTCATCCGATCTTTGACCTTTATTAGGTCATGTAATGGTTTGGTGATAGTTGCTAAATTTAGAAGGAACTTGAGATGGTAATGAATCATCCCCAAAAGACTACGTACAGTAGTGACATCCTTTGGATTTGGCATATTGAGAATAGCATCAACTTTATCTGGGCAAGGCTTTATCCCATTCCTTGTGATCAAATGCCCTAAGAATGTGCATTCTTGTACCTACTCGAAATTGGCATTTATGTTTATTAAGTGTTATTCCCTCATCGGACATCCGTCTAAGAACTTGTTTTAATCGTGTATCGTGTTCTTTTAAGGTTCTGCCAGTTATCAAAATGTCATCTTGACAGCAAATGACTCATTCAATGCCTTCAATCATATTCTGCATTTTCTTTTAAAAACTTCACTGGCACACGCTATTCCCATAGGCATTCTGTTAAATGCAAACCGACCGAACGGTGTCAAAAACGTAGTAAGGAGTTTAGATTTCGCTTCCAAAGTTAATTGAAAGTAGCCCTTATTACTTAGCGTCTAGTTTTGATTAATATCGCGCGCCGCCTATTTGCGCTAAACTTTCGTCAACATAAGGTAATTGCAACCTTGCTCTGCAAACATTTTTCATCGCAAAGGGTTTAGCATTCGGGACTGTGCAAATTTCATATTCAACCTTTAGTTTTCCAAGTCCTTGAAACAATTCAGGAAAATCACGTAACGGGTCTAATTCTTGGGAATCAGAATGAGTGAGACACGCTGTCAATGCGATTAATTAGCCCCAATGCTTCAATGGCTGGCTTGCCCAATAATGGTTGGTCATTTTTTTTTTACAACGAACGCTACGGAGGTAATTATTTTATTTTTCCAAATGATCTCCGCCTTGAACATCCCTTGGACTATGAGCTCACCCTGAGCAGCAGCTCGGAGCTTTGAATTTGTTGGCATCAAAGTAACATTCGTAAGTTTTTTTAAATGAATTTCCCTATAACGGTGACATCTGCACCCGAATCAATCTTGAAGTCAATTTCATTATCTTCAACCCGGAGACTAACCCACCATGGGTCGTTGTTAACAACATATTCATACTGGTCCATCAACATCAGCATCATTTCCTATTGTTCCTATAAATAGGTCTTGGTCATGTTGAGTCTCTTCTATCACATTTACGGATTTCCCGGATCGACATCGCTGCGCCCAGTGACCGCGCCGCCTGCATCTTGTGCATACGCTATTCTTCGCAGGACATACCGAAAATGGGTGTGAGGGACTTTTGCCGCAGTTGCCACACGATTTCATAACTGATCGTTGTTCATTGCTGTTAGGCGGTTTAAAGTATGTGCGAGTCTTATTTCCTTGCACCGCGCTGATCTCTTCATGTGAAGTGCCTGGTCTTACTAAGCTCTGTTGGCGCAGAACTTCCTCCGCTTCTTTTGATTTCGTGATGACGGTGCTTAAAGTTATATTTGGGTCGAGTTGTAAGGTGTTAGAAAGTTTGATATCCTTTATTCCAACGATAATCCTGTCTCGGATGAGTTAATCTTTAATGCATTCCGGGTACATACATCCCTCTGCTGCCGAGTATGCTCGTGCAATAAAATTGTCAATTCTCTCATCAAGTTGTTGGCTTTGTTAAACTTCGCCCGTGCGTGTATCTTGTTTTGCGCCCGAGTGTAGTATGTAGCAAATTCTTTGTGGACTTTATCATACTGAAGTTTGTTTTCCTCGGTGAGTTTAAACGACGTTAATGATCGGCTTTTTCGCCAAGAACCATGTTTAATTATTAACTCGATTAAAGTAAAATCTTTTATTGCAGATATATTTTATAACAAAACAAACATTGACATGATACGTCACGAATCAAAACCATAGAGTTTAACCAAACAATAAACACCTGTATTTGGACCTATAGACAAGGAAAGACAAATCCTTCCTATAGGAAGGACAAAGAAGTCCCTGTGTAAAACCTTTTGACAATGACAATAAAGAAGAAAAAAAAGCCTACTTTTTGTAAAAAAAAAATCTCATGTAATACGTATCCTAAAAAGTAGAGAAAGATAGCTGACGCAAAGTACGTCTTATAGTCCGGTTTCTATGCTATATGTTCTTATTCTGTGGTATAAGTACATAAGTACGGCTTAAAATAGTTTTGCTGTTTTTTTGGTACTGGTTGGTGTATGGTACTGTTTCATACTAGATTTCTATAAAAAGTAGACTTTATGTCAAGTCTTTTATAGTATTTATTTTCGATGGGATAAATAAAAAAAAATCTTGCATTTATTTAGAAACTATTTAAACATGTTATTTTTTTGAAAAATCGTCTGTAATTCCTTAAAATAACAAAAATCTAGTAAAAAATTGTAAAATGGCCGTGCAAGACGCAATGTTCGTATTCGAAATCGTAGTCCAAAGTTTTCAAAGCTATGTGGATAGTAGAGCCATGATGATCAAAAGTGAATTCGCGGACATTTTCTCTCTTGAGCTCAAAGATCCAAAACTGCTGCACGTTGTAATGCCCGAACCGCCTCCTCTGCCACCTGAACCACCTGGTAAAAAGAAAAAAAAAAAACCTAAGAAACCTAAGAAGCCGAAAAAAGGCAAAGAGCCCCCGCCGCCGCCGGAGCCCGTGATCCAGGCAGGGCAGTCGGTCCTGTTCTCGACCAGCCCAGACGTCTTGCTGCAGAGCATGCTGGATTGCCCCCTGCAGTTATCCCTGTGGAGCAAGGAGGACAACCTGAGTTTCATCGGCTCGAACGCAATTGTCTGGGACAACCAGTTCCTTAAGTACCTAGAGGAGATTTTAAAATGCAAAAGACCCCCGCCAGTCATAGTAAATGACGAGTACAACGTATTTTTAGAGTCCAATGGACAGCTGATGGCGAAAATCGGCTTGCAGATCCAACTATTTTATTTGGGAGAAAAAATTACGACCGCGTTTCGCTCTCTTTCCGAAGACGCATCCATTAAAAAGTTTCTGTATACAGGCATAAACTCTAAAAATACGTCATATATGTGCACTTTGAAAACTACCGAAGAGGACTACTTGGCTTACAGTAGCAGATTAGAAAGCAGCTTCGCAAAGGACATTAAGAAGAGCAAAGAGCCGGTGTTTGCCGACTACAAAAACGCCCCTGGAGCCAACCTCTCCATATTCAGCGAAGGCGGTTACTGCTGCATGGGCAGCGCCGACAAGCCTCCAGAGTCGATCTATAGTAGCCCCGAAACTTTACCTGACATTAATTTTATTTGTGACTACATTAGAAAGGTGATGGTGTCTTGCAATGATAACATGAGAATGCTAACTCCTCAACCGATGATACGGCCCATAGCCAGAGCTACGGATATCGACAGGCTTTGCTACTGCCGAGAAACGCAATGGCCCCCTGGTGAATTGGCGCAGAGGTTTAAGAAAGAGGTCCAAGGCCCGCCGTGCCCCATCTGTTCAGAAAAGAAGGATGAGGGCATTGCGACTTCATTTAACCTAGCCAATATTCGAGGCCCATGCGGTAAAGCTGACTGCAAAATAGCACGTCATATGAGGGCCTACATTGAAAATTTGGCGTTGGAAGATCAAACTGAGGTCGACATCAACGAAATCGTTGGTCCTTGCGGCAGCAATCTTTGCGATTTGGCTGTAAAGATAAAAGAACTACTTCGCCATGAAGGAGTTTTCAACACAGGCCATGGTATTGGTGGCCTTTCGACTCAATGCGCATGCTTGCAGCAGATGCAGGACGCGCTTACCAAAAAAGGCCCATGTACGGCTGACTGTGACAAGGATTGCGAGTACGCCGAGTCAGACGAACAGTGCGGAGGACCAGATTGCCCGTTCTGTGAACCTGGACCTTCAAATCCGCCGGTTTACCATGTGTACTACTTCACGGTTGAGTACGGCAATGAAAAAGATAAGCCGGGTGATCCATCAAAATCAGGTAACGGAGCACCCAGCGAAAAATCATCGAAAGCATCCAGCGGATCTTCCAAAGGGTCCTCCAAAGGCTCTTCCAAAGGAGGCAAACCAAGTGGCACAAGCTCCGCAGCGGGGAGTGACAGCAGTAAATCCACGAAAAACGGTGCCCAAGTTGACCCTAATGCAAAACAGATAGCTAAAAAGGGATTAACATATTGTTCCAAAGAATGTCCTGGTTTAGATAACATTGAAAGGATCCCATGTTCGCAATCCGTGTGTAACATATTCACCCCTAAGAAAAAGATTCAATCGGAAGTATGCCCGAAAAGCCCCTGTCCCAGAGAAGGCCAGTATACTCCTAGTCCGGCAGACAGTAACATTGTAATAAACCTTGATGACATACGCAATCCTTGCTGTGTCACTGAGTGCGACGTCGCTCACACGGTGAAGGACTTCATCGTGGATGGACTTGAAAGCAGAAGAAGGCGCGGCGAGGATCCGGACAATTGCTACTGCGACTGCGTATGTACATTTAAATTCTCAAAACAGACGACTTATTGCGGCATGTGTGGTGGTTATGAGGTTTTAGGTGATGATGTAAAGAATCTGCCAGACTACGCCAAACCGCACCCGTGTCCGATATACCACAAGCTCTACGACAAAAATATCATTAGGGTCCCCAGCCCGTGGCCTGATGTACCACCCGATACCTTCAGCGTGAAAGCTTCAAAGACCATGTCTAAGACGGCGAGCATAAGGCGTGTGAACGCTAGTAGCCGTAGTATCAGCCGGTCAACCAAGAGGTTGGACGATAGAAGATCGAGTAAAGTCCAGCGCGAAAGCAGCGCTAAAAAACGAGCGGCACCGGCGAAGAAGAAGCCACAAACTAAAAAAATTTTCAAATCCGCCGTGGAGGGTGGTAATTAGACATCTAATTTATTGATTACTTGCTGTTGATCGAAATTTTTGATTCCCTCGGGAACTGCACTAATTCCCCGGATAAAAGTACCTACTAGCTATTTATCTGCATACTAAATTTCATTAAAATCTGCTCCGCTCCGCTTGTCGGCACGACAGCGATACGACATTAATACTATCGATGTATTACCGATGTATAAATGATAAATAAATAATCTATCGATTTATCGATAACATCGATAAACAGCGGTGTTCTCTACCTACAACTTGTCAAAAGCCGCCCTCAAGATTCCGTGCCCTAGTAATAATACTGCCCTCGTACGGAGAAAAGGCATGAGTGCAATTAATTCATAGAAGAATATTCAACTCTCAAGGGTTATAATAAGGTTGGAAGTGCAATACAATTCATATAGTACATGTGCCTTTTTTCCGTAGCAGAGCAGAATAATAAGCCTTCATTCCGTGCTTAATAAGCAAGTTGATTGGGGGTGTCCCTCGGAATCCCTAATAACGTTTGTCCTAACGCTTCTTTGGTCCGAGTTATAGATTGTCTTAAACAGATTTTCAGTAAATACTTTAGGTTTACAACCCAAAATACCTGCGGTTAGGTCCCTCCGTCGACTAGGATCTTTTGCTAATATCCATTAAACGGGTTAAGTGTAGTTTTTGTACATTCAAATCCATTAACCCATTGTGTCCCACGCTACGCGAGCTCAAAAAGCAGCGTAACCTACGGGTTTTAAAGACACCCACCGCGTTAACGTCTTGATTTGCTTTCCACGTCCTTTCCACTTACTCATACACTTTTTATACATAGAAATGTACATTTTTAGAAAGGTGAAAATAAAACTTACTCAATTATGTCCAAAATTAAACGGAATAATGCATAATCCAGTGTATGCAGCCAATTGATTTGAGAGAAAAGTTAAACTGAGACAGTTTCCCAAAAACACTCATATCTAATAAAGTACTACACAAACGTATATATTTTTGTAATATTCTGTTTCTCTATGTTATATTCTATAAAAAAGATATGAAAAAATACAGTAGATCACATAAATTAAAAAGATATAGCACTGCACATGCACTCGCGCAACGATTGGATAAGGTAGACTGAAGTTCACCATGAGTTCACCTGACCATATTTAGATTTTTTCCGTTTAAGTGTTATAATTGGTTGATGTTGGTTTATAGCTAATTTCACACTGAATCTAAATATATATTAATGTGAGAGACTAAGGACAGAAAATCGAATCATGGTGTACCAGAAACCACCCGGCAGCTATGCTTGCCGGTGGGTTACGTTGCTTTTTGGGGCCGGCAGCTATGCTTGCCGGTGGGGCACAAGGGGTTGGATGGACTGGACTTTAATATAGGTACTAGGGTGGATCACTGAAAGTATGAAAAAAAAATTTTTGCTTCAATCCTTTTTGGCTACTATGAAAAAGTTGTTACACCTGTCTAACATTCATAATATAAAATATAATAGAGATACATTCATATTTAGTACTGCCCCAAGCCCACAGAACTTTAAAATAATGGTATTTTCCCCTATATTGTAAAAGTTAGCTTGGGGCAGTACTAAATATTAATGTATCTCTTTTATATTTTATATTATGAATGTTAGACATGTGTAACAACTTTTTCATAGTAGCCGAAAAGGACTGAAGCAAAAAAAAATGTTTTCATAAAGATAAGATAAGATAAAGATATTTATTCAGTAAGTAGGCCGCACGGGCACTTTTACACGTCAAGAATCTACCAGCGCTTCCCAAGAGGAGACCACTGCTCAGAAGAAACGCCGCAAGAAACTCAGCAGTCAGTCATTTTTTAAACATATTACAATGGTTACTACTTAGTCTAGCATTATATAAAGCAATAAATACTTATTATACTTATAAAAATAACATGCGTAGTTCAGCAGGAAAACATGCCAAAGATCTTACGAGAGAGACAGAGGGAGAAAACGAAAAAAAAACACCGATTTATGTTTGTATAAGACGGTACAAGATGACCACATAAAAGTTTCGATATGTTTTCCTACATCAACGGTGTCCCCTAGACAAGATAAAGTTTTTGCATTTGAATAAATTATTATTGATTAAGTTTCGGGGTTAGGCCATGCATTTTTGTCTGTTAGATAATCCTCGACCCTATATTTTTCAAGTAATTTTTAAGTGCTGGAAAGGGTAACTTTAAAACTACGTCAGGTAAGTTATTATAGAAATGAATGCATTGACCAACAAATGATTTATATACTTTACTTTACTTTACTTTCGAATAGCGATTTTATTTTTATTTCTTGTATTTAAATTATGAATATCAGAATTTTTGGTGAAAGAATCTAAATTCTTAATAACATAAATAATATTCTCATAAATAAATTGAGACGCTACAGTTAAGATATTAATTCCTTTAAAAAGTTCTCTTTATGAGTCACGGGAATTTAAATTGTAAATAGAACGAATGGCCCTTTTTTGTAACACAAATCTGCCCTACTAAGCATAATGGCGATATCTCAGAAAAAACATCTGTAGAAATTGCAACCTAGTTACAAACAGAAGACAGTTGAATCTGCTTTGGCTCTTGAATTTAGTTATTGCATTTTTGCTTAGGAGGGCAGAAATATAGTTTGTATGTCAGCTGCCTTACCCCAAACCAGAATACCGTAGGGCATAACACTATGGAAATAACTATAATAAACTAAGCGAGCTGTCTCAATTGGTAATTTGTCTGATTTTTCTAACAGCGTAAGCTGCCGAACTTAGTTTTAGGCCATGCATTTTTGTCTGTTAGATAATCCTCGACCCTATATTTTTCAAGTAATTTTTAAGTGCTGGAAAGGGTAACTTTAAAACTACGTCAGGTAAGTTATTATAGAAATGAATGCATTGACCAACAAATGATTTATATACTTTACTTTACTTTACTTTCGAATAGCGATTTTATTTTTATTTCTTGTATTTAAATTATGAATATCAGAATTTTTGGTGAAAGAATCTAAATTCTTAATAACATAAATAATATTCTCATAAATAAATTGAGACGCTACAGTTAAGATATTAATTCCTTTAAAAAGTTCTCTTTATGAGTCACGGGAATTTAAATTGTAAATAGAACGAATGGCCCTTTTTTGTAACACAAATCTGCCCTACTAAGCATAATGGCGATATCTCAGAAAAAACATCTGTAGAAATTGCAACCTAGTTACAAACAGAAGACAGTTGAATCTGCTTTGGCTCTTGAATTTAGTTATTGCATTTTTGCTTAGGAGGGCAGAAATATAGTTTGTATGTCAGCTGCCTTACCCCAAACCAGAATACCGTAGGGCATAACACTATGGAAATAACTATAATAAACTAAGGGGATCTCTATATGGGGACTCCATTGCAAATATTTATCTATTGTTATACCTAGGAAAACTTACTGCATACTTTCAGTGATCCACCATAATAGGTACACTTAAATCCATTTGGGCTCGTTTAAACTTATTAACACATTCACTGCGGGACAAATCTTGATGAACTTTTAACTGGTGCGGTTGAGATCGAATCAGCCCAAATCTAAGCTCTTTTACAGTGCGGGTGAGGCCTTATCGACCTCAAATTTTAGTACTTACTCCTTCATAACATTGCCAGTATTAGTCTTGAATGTTTTTTTATGCGGTCTTCATTTGTCAGTAAATGTTATATATACTTAGCTTCGCCCTTGGTTCTGACCTCTGGTTAAAGAAAAATACGTAAAGAGTGTTTGAGATCTTTTAGGCCTCAAAACGCACTAAATTTTATCTGAGACTAGTGCAGGGAATGGCACTTATCGCGAAATTATCGGTTAAAATCATCATCTCGTTGAGCATCTTTGATAAAATAATATCTCAGAAATCATTTTAGTCAATCTAATGCATATGTGTCAGATTTATCTTTAGAGTTTGAGTCCCGGTAAGGGCATTTAATTGTGTTATCACGAACATTTGCTCCTGGGTTATGGTTGTTCATCTATGTAAGTATTTATTTATCTAATAGTTGTGTATTTGTATAATGTCTAGGGGACACGGTTTCTGTAAGAGAATGTATCATTTTTTTTATGTGGTTGTCTTGCACCGTCATAGGTAAGTATAATTTTTATTTTATTATTATTATCGACAACTATGACCGCACTAAAGTCAAGCGGTCGACTTCCGCGTCGCCCGAGTCTCCCTCACTGCGGCTTTGAGGCAACTTTCTTGAGACGTAAATAAACCTCAAGCCGTACTGAGTGAAAAATATATATAACCAGTGCGTTTGAGGTCTATTTAAACCTAAATCATTTTTTCTGTACAAACAAGTCCGGGTTTGAAAAACATAAAGAAATGTATATTTGACTTTTGATACGCTACTAGATATTTGTGTGACGAGAGCGAATATTTGTTTCTGAGTCATGGATGTTTTCTATGTATTTAAGTATTTATTTCTCTATATAAGTATTTATATCGTTGTCTAGTACCCATAGTACAAGCCTAGAGGTTAGTTTGGGACTAGGTCAATTGGTGTGACATTGTCCCCCTGATATTTATTTATTATTTATTTAGATAGTAGTGTACTAAGATCCACTGATGGATCGAGGTGTAATTAAGAGTGCAACAGAATCCATTGATGGATCCCCGCGTATTAAAGAGTGTAAACGATACCAAATGGATTAAATAATAATAATAATAATAATAATAATAATAAAGTTTTATTTTCAGGCAGTTAACCCATATTACAATCATATTAAAACTACAATTAATTAATTATACAATCATTAGGTACACAATACCATTATTAACTACTTTTTATTCGAGTTCTGGTGCACAGATAGCCAATGACGAAAAATTGGACTGCCCATGTCCCGATAAACGGTCGTCAGTATAACGTTACGAGAGTAACGCAATCTCTCCCAAAAAGAAGCAATGCGCGCCCGCATTATGGCAAAGAAGTCAGGAACTCCCACCTCGGCAAACATGGTCGAAGCACTGCAGAACTTAGGCAGCTGCATTATTAAAGTGTACATCAAAACTACTCCATTAATGGATTTAAATGTACAAAAAGTCCCCTTGACCCCTTAATGTATCCTAGCAATGGATCCTAGTGGACGGAGGGGGTTAGGTTAGGTTAAAAAAGGGTTGTATAAAAATATTTTTAAAGTTTGAAATTCTGTCGGAAATGGCATTAGGATAAACAAAAATTCGGGCAAAAATACATTAGCAAAAATGATGATTAGGGATTCCAATAAAGAACTTGTGTTTGGCTGTATCTTCGATAATGATTTGACATTGGTAATGCATATTAAACTCACATAGACGTTTATTCTATGATTCGGATTTTTCTGATTATTCCGAAATCCGTTCATAGTAAAACCTTGTCTGCCACGAACTTTATTAAAATGACAAAGTGCATTGTGCGTAGCTCTAGCAACTTCCATTGGATACGTACTTATACCAAATTTCTACTCTATAACCTTTATGTTCTCCTAATTCGTTAATATCCAAATCTTTTAGGCGCAGTTTGACAGTAGTTGGTAGTGACCCTTCCAAAGAAACTAGCGGTCTCGGGTTCGATTCCCGGCCAGGGCAAATATTTGTGTGATGAGCGCGATTATTTGTTTCTCTGTATTTAATATGCATTTATTTCCCTATATTAAATAAAGGGTTACAAGTTTGGTGGCATATCGTAGTTCTAGGATCCATGGAGTCGCTATTTCCTAATTATTATACATGACACTTTGATTTTGACCTTCAGGACGGTCATATTTCAAAATTAACTTATTACATTATTAGTTCGGTTATTCCATACCTACTAATATTTGCTTGTTTGTAACGCTTTCACAGCAGAGATATCCGCCATACCAAAATTCATTTAAATTGGTTTAGCGGTTTAATGAATAAATTAATTTTGAAATATTAAAATACTAAAGGCCAAAATCAAAGTGGTATTATAATAAATAGGAAATAGCGACTCCATGGATTCTATAACCACAATTTGCCACCAAAAGTCCTAACTCTGATTTTTATCGTCCTAGATAGTTTGGGACTAGGTCAGTTTGAGTGAGATTGTCACTTGTTGTTTATTTATTTATAATTAAAATGACTAGCTAAAATATGGTAATTTAAGTCCCGCTATCAAGGTTCTTTTACACCAAAACCCTGCAAAAAAGAGGTACGGTCACGGAAGTTAATTTGCTACCCATTTCAAAGAAAATCTGCTTGAAGATGTCATTGTCAATAGAGATGCCAAGTCATTTGTAATTGATAGGAGACTCAACCTTATTGCTGTAGAATGTCAGATTGACTTTGGACCTAAGGTGGGTCACAAATTAAATTCCTTGACTGTACTTTGGATGTATGTATATATGTTTTTTGTGACTGGCGAAGTTTAGGGTATCGTTGGACTGGTATTCAGCCAGCGCCCAGTGTCATAGGCAGACAGGAATCCAGGGGGCAAAATTTTATGACGTAGGGAGTTCCTATATCGATAAACTCAATTATCGATGCAAGTTTTCCTTGTAAAACCTTTTTATTTATAAAAGTGTAAATATTAAACAATATAATAACATCATCATCATTCATTTTTCAAAAAACGGTTTTTGAAACTTTACTCATCATAATTTTTTCTTTAAATTCTACTATAGTCAAAATAAATGATCAGAATTTGTTCCGAACTTTCGGGCATTAAACGTCTGCATCTCGGCTGATAAATCTATTTCAGGTGGCTAAATGACTTTTGAATTAGGAGGTAATAGGGGCATGACATTATTTTTTAAATATTTTGTGTGAACTTCATACTCGTCTTCAGAACAATACTAAAAAAAAAACATACAATGCTGGGGGAGATTTGTAGAGTAAGGGTAGTGTATATGGAAAAAACATCGATAATTGAGTTTATCGATGTAGGAATTCCCTACCTGTCATAAAATTTTGCCCCCTGGATTCCTATGTCTGGCCATAGGCTATAAATTATAATATAAAACCTCATCAGTCCAGAATCCATTTATGAAGCTAATAGGTGCAGTATTCCCAGCTCCTTAATAGCGTTCGGCTGGCTATCGCTATCACGCTTGCACTCGTAACTGACAGTATATTTGTCACTCGTGTGTCATAGAAAAACGATGATTGCCGATCGGTATTAAGAAAACAACAAAGGGCATTGGGTAAATTTGTTTGAAGAATATTATCATTTTTTTTTTCAGCGGCCACGGATGATTTTTACATAGTTATTTAGAGGACCTCTAAATACACATAGATATATATAATTTATGGCGTTAAATAATATCGGAGCTGAGATTTTAAAGATTTAAGTATTCAGTTTTTAGTACAAAAGTACGCCCAAGTATGAATATTTAAATATCTCGGCTCCGATGCACTTAAGAGTATTACATAACAAAATATGTTTATTTTTAATAATTCTATCATAATTTACCACTTTTACGAATGGCCGCTCCCCTTGAAAATGTATGAATTTTACAAATGACAACACTTTTACCCAAACCCCTTTTCGGTCCTTGTCACCCCTCCCCCTCTGAAGACGCCACTGACTTTTT
The DNA here is from genome assembly GCA_946894065.1 of Acleris literana. Lineage (NCBI taxonomy): Eukaryota > Metazoa > Arthropoda > Insecta > Lepidoptera > Tortricidae > Acleris > Acleris literana. The sequence goes on from OX335674.1 coordinate 19,969,827, forward strand.
TTTGTTACAGAGTCAGGGGTCGTAGTAAGGAAACCGGACACGAAGTATCCATATCCTCAAGTGCCTAAACACATGGGATGGAACTGGGCAGCGGAAGATATCCCTGGATTGAAGGTATAGATCCAGTCACATAAAAAGGCCGCTGACTTTTGATGTAGTTGTTTCTTAATTCGATTAGAATAGAGTCTACAATTCAACGAACGCATCCAAGATCAGAGGTCTTTTAGGTGACGGGCAGTATATCTCGATTATAAAATATAGGGAGATATGTTATGACAGATAGATCTTTCGCCATTTTATTTAAGCATTCACATTCATTTTGTTTTTACCCATGCAAAAAGATTTATTGTAGAACTGCGTCCAGATAATTATGTCAAATTCTAAGGAGATTGGCTAAGTTTTGTTTATTTTATTCTGTTGTTCTTGGCCACATTAAAATTTTGATGCGCTAAATCTTTCTACGCGCGCCACGTCGCGCGCCTGGCAGGATCGCCATGTAATGGGGGCGCAACGGGAGTCATGAAAGGAAACAAGTGTTCACGGTGGCCGCCGTTTAATGACTAATTCAAAGGATGATACACTACCTTATATCAAAGTACTATGCTAATTATAACTATATACGACATCTCCCACTACACTATTCTACTAATCAAAGGTAGATATTATCTAAAAAAATACTTCACAATACTAGATGGCGGTGTATATTCGTAGGTCAATATTGTACTGCGGTCGAGATTTAAGTAATTTACACAAGCACACGCACAAGCTAGCACAAGTTGCCCGCGACTTGTTTGTCGCTCGGATCACCCTTTCTATCTAGTCTGTAACAATAAAGACGCACTGAGCGATAAGCGAGAAAATACAACTTGTGCTAGGCGTACACACGGCTAGTGCAAGTTGCCCGCGACTTGTATCTCGCTCGAAACTCCCTTTCTATCTAGTCTGTAACGATAGAGACGCACTGAGCGACAAGCGAGAAAATGCAACTTGTGCTATAGGTGAAAAACTTAAGTAAATGAACTCTTGCATGTGTAGTTGTAACACATGTGTATAGACCGTTCGACATTCTACAGGGTGACTGCGTGGTCGTGATACAAATGATCACCTCTATGTTCTACCCATGAATATTGTTACGTACGTGGGGGTAGGTAACTGATAGAAATGCACGAATACACCGATAATCAAAAGTAGACTTTAATTACGCACTCACTTAAACCGTTACAAAACAATTATCGCACAATAAACTTCGAATACTCAGATGATCGCTCGGGTCGCTCTTATTCGCACTGATCGCTTTCCAAGTAAAGACTGACTCGTCGCAACCGGTGTCCGCCGTTTTATAGTTCCCGAGTCCGATTATTCTAGAACGCCTTCCGGAATGTTCGATGTACTTCGCCCCGTCAAGGTCGATCGAGACTGTTCGTTGCTAGAATGTTCTACGCCTTACTACCTTGTTGTTTTTACGATCGCAATGACCTTGATTCACGGATCTGGATGAGTCTGGAATGTTCCGCGTGTTGCCGTCTCATTCCGTGTTATCTCTTTCACACATTTCTGGAAGGTTCTCAGTATAGCTGTCTCTTTCTAATCATGCTATCTCTTTCACACGTTTCTGGAAGGTTCTCAGTATAGCTGTCTCTTTCTAATCATGCTATCTCTTTCACACGTTTCTGGAAGTTTCTCAGTATAGCTGTCTCTTTCCAATCATGCTATCTCTGTCACTCTTAGTGGAAAATTGCCATATACTGAAATGTACTTCAAAGGCCCATAAGGGGTCCTGAAAATGCCTGAAAATGGGTTTTCAGGTTATGGCGTCATCTGATCGAGGGTGGCCTGAAACGGACTGAAAACATGTTTCAGGCGCCTGAAAACGACGGCAAGTTGGTCGAAAATCTAATAATTTGGTATGTGATAGAGCTACCTCTGAAACGGACTGAAACGATATTTCAGCCTGCTGAAAACGCTTCTAAAGCACCAAAATTAACGATAAAAGATGAGACGCCTTATGCCATCGGCGTAACAATATGAACAACTTTCACTATGGGACCAACTTTGAAATCAGGAAAAAGGTCGAGTACGTATTGAACTTTTCTATAGGGGCTTCTAAACGGGCCATATTTTCACTGCAATATGTGGCCGGCAACTATTGGTGTCTTTCTCCAACACCAATAGTTGCCGGCCACATATTGCAGTGAAAATATGGCCCGTTTAGAAGCGCCTTATGAAACAGCTGTTTTTTTTTCCCTGATTCCAGAGTTGGTCCCATAGTGAAAGTTGTTCATATTCGTGGGTAGAACACAGAGGTGACCATTTGTATCACGAGCCCGCAGTCACCCTGTATTTTAATTAATTTGTTTATTTATTTATTTTTAGTTTTGTACACAACTACATGCAAGAGGTCATTTACCCGTGTTGTTAGGATCGGACGTCTACCATTCAAGTTTACTCAGTATTATGGCTTCATACTATTATTTAAGGTACGTTTCGAGTCGTTGTCGATCGTTTCGTAAGGCTTATCGTACACCAACAGTTTTGCGGGTCTACTTTGATAATTGAAGTTCGAAGTTACGTTAGCTCCATCCTTTTCTCTCGATTTAGTCTCGAGTGACGAGTGACAGGGACTCTGCCATCGAAGTTAAGAATGTAGTGGATTGTGGTAACCATCCCGTTTCTCGGCTTTTAGGTTTTCCGTTGATTACGTTCATTAGGTTAGGTTAGATTTTTTACTACTTATTTCAAAATTTTAGCTGCGGTTTATCGATAAAATATCAGTGTAGCTTTTCGGTGTTGCAAGGTGGCCGGGAAAATCAGCCTGTGTGACCCGTATGTAAAGCGATATGTCACCGGATAGGTAGTTTTAAGGTTATTTTTTTTACTATCAAGGATAGCATCAAATCTTATGTTAAAATTAAAAAAAGGTATCGACACATTAAGACAGCAGAAGATCAAACATAACATGTTTTATCTACACACATGTCATAAGTCCCCTATTATGCGTTCAAAACCCGTAGGCAATGACCAGCATTACCTGTGGTAGTAGGTGACAGCGATGACAGCTGTTCATTTTGGAAGATGTTCCAAATTTGATCTCATTACCTTACAATATTCGATAACGTAATGTCGAAATTACGTTACAGCTGTCATCGCTGTCACCTACTACCACAGGTAAGGTAATGCTGGTCATTTGCCTTTCGGCTTCTGAACCCATCTTAGAGTACTTATAATATGTGTACTTTGAATCTACTATCAAGGCAAGTTCAATTAACAATAATCCCATTTTCAGTTTATGAACATAGGTAAATAACCCTTATTCTTATTGCAACACAGTTCAAATTAAATTGCCTTGATTATGTAAATCCTATTGCACACTGGGCCTTCTGAGGATATTGGGTACAAGGCTGGGGGTTCATATATTTCTCCCCATTCTCCTTCGTGTCGATGTAACATCGTTCGAATTACAGTATAGCATTAAATATATTTCTAGAATAGTACTTTATGTGACTGTACATAATGAAGGGCATTAAAAACGAGTGTGGGTTTATGAAACGAGCCGAAGGCGAGTTTCATAATAACATCACACAAGTGTTTTAATGCCTAATTATGTACAGTTACATACACTACTTTATCTACCCACATATCATAAGCCTCCATGATGCATTCAGGAGCCGCATATTAAATTTTAACCGGTAATGGCGGTAATGAAAACATTGAAAAGTTTTCTGGCAGCTGTCATAGTTTTTTTTAATTCAGAGACAAAGTAGAGTCGGCTCCAACTTTCATATCGTTCGATATCTTACTTACGTGCGACATTTGTCAAATTTGTATGCAAATTGACAATTCATTTCGAACTAAACGTCATCTCGACTGTTATTAGTATAGAGGTCAAATCAAATTTCTTTGTTTTTCAGAGATGTTCGAAATTTGAATGTCCTAAGAACAACGAAATTGATAGTTCTTATGAATCCATAAGATTACTGCCGCAAAAAAAATGCTTTAACAACAGAGTTGATTATTATGATGGTCATAATTTGCGGTTTCTGAACGCATCATAGAGGGTTTATGATATGAGTGTAGATAAATAGATATAGGTAGCACTGTAAGGTTTTTGTCTGTATTCATAAAATAAGTAATTGCGGTTTAGTTGCTCACCATCAGCCACCAAACCAGGGAAATTAACAACGGCAAATCATTTCACTCACACCTTGAACATGCTTCAGGGATATTATAACGGAATATTTGGTTAAATTATTCAGCATTAGAAATAGTAATTCTAAGTGAACGGGTAATACCTAAGCCACTCAATTTGATGTAAAGACAATACTTCGGATGTTACTTCCTCTCCCTCCCTCTGGCATATTAAAATTGCGAGGACAACAGTCGAAAGCACAATTGAAACACTCGACCGACGTGGTCATTTTACACGTAAAAGGCGTCGCGAGCCCCACACCGCCATGGCATATCTCCCTTATTTCTATTATCTGAGAAAGGAGATTTATAGGTTATCTCTGTAAACCTAATTGGAATCCTAAGAATGCTCATTACGTTTTAGCCTCGACCGAAATGGAGGCCCGGCGCAGCCAACAAGATCTTAGTGAGACGATACAGGGCCTTAAGAGAAGGAGCGGATACCATTGCCGCCAAGAAGAAACGGATGTTAATGCAGAGGAAAAAGAAGATAGAAATGAAACCGACCTTAGTCGTAACAAAGCGCGACGGAGAATTCACGGTGCAGATGGAAGTTTTTAAGAAATTCTCAAAAGAACGAATGATTTACCAATATCCTTACGAAGAAAAACCCCCTGTTCTTTACACTATAGGAAAAACGGCAGAAGAAAAGAAAAAACTTTTAAAACAACGTGAAAGGAAAGAACGCAGAGAAACTAGACGGAAAAATAGACTATTGCAATCCACGTTTAGAGATAAGTGCCAAGAGATTTGCGTAAAGGCATATAATCAAGCGATTGGAGTACTGCCGGTCCCTAATCCCAACGACCCTGCATGCCCGTGCGACACGAACGAGGATGCCATGGGGGCGAGCCCCATCATAGACTCCTGCTCGTGCTCGGAGAACGGAACGATCTCCAGCAGCGACACTGACGGGGATACCTGGACCATTGAATTCACTCCTCCGATGGCTCGATGGGATCCTAAAGTCAAACACCCAACTGTCACGGAAAACGCCGAGACTCAGTATACTTACTTGGACTATAAAGTTAAATTACTAGACAAGCAAGGCAACCCAGTGCCACGATGCTTCAGAGGTCCCGACGGAAGGCAAGAATGCAGCGACCTAGGAGGTTTCTGGGGCCAAAACCATGTATGGTTGGAGATCAACAAAGACGGGTATATAGGAGTCGACGGCCGCTGGGTCCCCATAAACTTCATTGGTCCTGATGGATTGAATTATTCTGCTGAAGACGGATTCTTTACTGATGCCTGTGGTAAAACTCTGAGAATTGGCATCGATGGCTACATAGATAAGGACAATAAATGGGCGTTTTACGCTAGGAGAGGGATACAGAGAGGAAGGGCAGATATCAGTAAATTTGATAAAGTGAAAAAAGGCCCGTCACCACCCAGGCCGGGAGATAAGCAGAAGCCTCAAGACAAAAGCAAACCTGGTATTTTGTCGAAGATTGAAAGGTCATCACCTGCAGCTCCATCAAAAGGTGTGATTGGCGAAAAGCCGAAGAAGACGTTGTCTTATGGCCCGAAAACCGGAACTAAACCTGTTGTGATGAGTGCGTCGACAAACTTCGCGATAAGTAGATTTGATCATACACCTGATTCGCTGCTGAAGCCGGCGCTACGCAGCCGCCCCGGCGACGCGAAGAGATTCGCTCGCTACCACGAAATTATGCGGAGCTTGCAGAAATACGCAGACATCGGGGAATTGAGGCCTCCGATAAAGTCGAACAGGGCCAGCAACACGTTGCGGAAGCGAGTGTCTCCGTTCACCATTTATGGAGGCTACAGAGCAATGCCATTGGGAGGCAACCCGGCGTGTTCCACAATTAGCCAATCGCAATCTGGGTCATGTCTGAATCGGTCCCAATTAGAAACTTGTTTCAATTAAAGATTTTTATTTTTTCTTATTTTGTTTTGTTGCCATTCTTTGGATCATATCGATAAGCGATTTTTACATTGCCCCCGAAAATATTTCTTTAAAAAAAACCGGTTAGCTACGAGTCGGACTCGCGCACCGCGGATTCCGTATTAAAGATAACATACTCATTTTGTTATGAACTTTATTTTCTATGTAATAAGGCCCATTTTGACTAGTCTAAATTTTAATACAGATTTTTAAAGTTTTTTTATTATATCTCCAAAACTGTAAACGCACACAAATAATAAACACTTCATTTTATTTTTTCCATAAAATTTAAGTAATTATCTATACGTCAGGATTGTTTAGATTTTTCGATTAATTAACTTCAAGAAAAGGAAGGAACGGTCATTTTTGTACATTTTTGGCTATAAATCAAAAAGTACATGACGGATTTTAAAAAAAAAAACGTGTTCTTCTCGGGACGCCTGACAGAAGTGATAACTTAAACTAATCTAATTTGAACTGTACCACCACGCCCCGCCCCGCTGCCGTATGCGTGAGAGAAAGGGAAGCCAGACAGACTGGCGCCGCCGTAACGCGTTACGTAACGAAGCGGTTTACCCTCCCATAAGAAGTTATCACTTCAATAGTACTTTACGTAACAGTTGCTTAATGACAGGCATTACAACGTGAGTGTGGTTTATGAAACGGGCCACAAGGCCAATTACGCAGAGTCGCGTACAATAATTTATCTACACACATTTTATAAGTAGGTACTCTAAGATGGGTTCAGAAGCCGAAAGGCAAATGACCAGCATTACCTTACCTGTGGTAGTAGGTGACAGTGATGACAGCTGTAACGTAATTTTGAAATTACTTTATCGAATATTGTAATTTAATGAGATCCAAATTTGGAACATTTTCCAAAATTAACAGCCGTTTTCGCTGTCACTTACTACCACAGGTAATGCTGGTCATTGCCTACGGGTTTTGAACGCATAATAGAGGACTTATATTATGATTGTAGATAAAAATAGTTTTCAAATGAGCAGATTGAGTCCTTTCATATAACACCCCATTTGCTCCAATCAAACCACTTTAATTTTCAACCCCCCATTCTAGACCCCTTTTCAATTATTAATAAAATTAATTTCATATTTTTTTACTTAAACCAGATGCGGGATGCAAGTAGTTGCTGAGATAACCTGCTGTGACATACAGACAGAGAGACAGACAGAGAGACAGACAGGCAGACAGACAGACAACGAAGTCTCACCATAAGGGTTCCTTTTATAGCATTTTGGTACGGAACCCTAAAAATTGACCATATTTGAAATTAAAAAAAAAAAAAAAAAACAAATATTTATTCAGTAAATTGGCAACATGAGGGCTCTTTTACACGTTGGTAATATGGAGTGAACCTACTCCTTGCCATAAAAAAGGCAGTTAATAACAAACGTGTATTTTAACCTTTACCCAGACCTAGCGATTTATTTTCTTTTGAATATGGATATTGGTAGATCAAAGGGTTATAAAAAAGTAATTTCTTGTTTTTTAGGGTTTTGTACCTCAAAAGGAAAGAACGGAACGCTTATAAGATCACTTTGTTGTCCGTCTGTCTATATGTCCGTCTGTCTGTCTGTCAAGACCCTTTATCTCGGGAACGCGTGGAGGTATCGAGTTGAAATTAAAACGATATACTCTGGTCTAGGTTAGGCTAGGTTAGGTTAGGTTAGGTTAGCTCCCTTCCCCCCCCCCTTTTCTCTTGAAGTTATAAAAAAATCAAACTTCTACATTACCGTAAAAAAAGATACGGCCTTTTATGCCGCAAAAAACGTGTATTTCGACACTCTCAAGGGAATCAAAATGTATAGGGTATTTCCCGTTGACCTAGAACTGTGAAATTTGGTAAGACACCGTTTTTTACTACAAGTATAGGGAAAAATCTGAAATCTGTACATTTTTAATTAAATCACAAGAAAACAGGGTCTTTATGCAAGGAACGGCGGTCAAAATTTTGAATTCAGTTAACCGAGTCATGTGCGGAACCCACGGTGGGCGAGTCCGACTCGCACTTGTCCGGGCTTTTTTAAAGTTATGCAGTCTCTAAGTCAGCACTGCCTGGCTAAGGGCCTGTTGTTTGATCAGTATACTCGAAAATCTAATTTAAGACCAAAATCCTAACCTCAACGGGCGCACATTCGCTGTGATTACTGCATTTTGGTTTGAGTGTAGGTATTTTTATCAATAAAACTTACTCTAATATTACTGGTTACACGAGTTCTCATTCATGTTTCTATGAAATAATGTTAAAATAACGAAATAATCAAGATGGGAACTGTCAGATTTTGGTCTTTAATTAGATTTTCGAGTATAGTTAACTCTACTAAAAGTTAAAAGATAAACTAATTGTTAAAAATCGCAACTAATAGTTAAATCTCAAGGAAATGTGTCAAATTTTCGATTACTTTTTTGAATTTAAACAATTAGTTGAGTTAATTACTGATCAAACAACAGGCCCTTAGGGTTAAGCCGTTGTTTCACTGCGGCGCATGCTACGCACGCACAGTACGCACACGCTACACGCTACACACGAGCTGCGTGGATGGGATCACTTGACAACGGGAACTCTTTTTTTAAAGGTGTGAAAAAAAACATGCTTATAGAGGTTTGTCTCAAAATCATCATAATTTACTTAAAAAACTGCTAATGGCTAAAGAGCTTAAACACAACATGGTCTTTTCTTCAGGACCTATCAGACAGAAAGCGGTCAGGCGGTCAAGCGTTCAACCGGTCAGTTACTTATAATATAACGTAATATAACACTAAGACCGCAAAGAACGCAAAACTGAGGGCTCAGACAAGATGCACTACGCTAACTAACGTTTCTATTCGATTCGTTTTTAAACCAATCGCGTCACTGGTAGACCACGTGACTTTTCGTATCACGTCATCTTCCAGTGACGCGATTGGTTTAAAAACGAATCGAATAGAAACGTTAGTTAGCGTAGTGCATCTTGTCTGAGCCCTCTGATTGGTTCCGTCGTCTCGGCTATTGCTACAAAAAGCGGTTAAAAGAAAATGACGTCATTAATTCCGACCACTATACTGCCCTCCTTAGAAAAAAAGGCGTATGTCTCATAGAACTGCGCATGTATTAGTGACCTTATTTATTTATTTTTAAGGTTAAATTTACTTTGACTAACAAATTGCTCATGCGTCCTTTTTATTTAGGAGGGCAGTATAGTCCAAAGCGGGGGGGTATAATACAGGAAAAATAGCATATTTTGCACCAAAATAAGACTGACTTTCAATGAAACTTTGTTTATAACTTTATCTTGGAACTAGAAATGAGGATCTGCCAAGTCCTACCAAATTTCCATGGGGGGGAAAAATTTACTAGGCGAGTGAAGTGTCATTTTCCACGTATTATTTGGCTCTGAATCGAATGAGACCATACCCATACTTACAGAATCAATATTTTGTTAGATATGAAGGGTTTTTGGTGGAAAGAAAAAAAAAAATTCAGATCAAAAGTTGGATTTAATCAGCAAAAACAGTTCATAGTTGATATTACATAGGTACTGTACCTAACATATGTAAAAAAAAAGATTTTTTTCAACCAATAACTCTTCATATGAAGAGATGTGAAGGGTTTTGGTTATTCATTTTGATTCAGCGCAAAAAAATACATGGAAAAATGACACTTCACTCGCCTAGTAAAATTTCCCCCCAATTATAACCCCCAACAATAGGGGTAGGACCACAGAATAAGTAATAGGACTCCCTAAATTTTGGTAGGACTTAGTAGATCCTAATTTCTCGAGCCAAGATTAAGTTATAAACAAAGTTTCATTGAAAGTCAGTCTTATTTTGGTGCAAAATATGCTATTTTTCCTGTATTATACCCCCGCTTTGGACTATAGTGGTCGGAATTCATGACGTCATTTTGTTTTAACCGCTTTTTGTACATAGTCGTTATGTACATCAATGAAAAAAAAAAATATCGGTGTTTGACTAAATATGACAGTTTGGCGGCAAATTATCGACGCATGCAAGGAACAACATTGTATCTCAAATTTTGTTAGGTTGAGATACAATTTTCTTCATGCTGAAATACGTTTGAAACTAGAAGTCACAGTAAATTGAGATACAATCTTTTCCTCACATTAGTCGATAATTTGCCGCCAAACTGTCATATTTAGTCAAACACCGATACTATTTTCTTTTTTCTAAAAAACATGATTTTGAATAGAAGACATTTTCAAAAAAGAACCTGTTGTCAGAGTAGTTCTAGGTGTTTCGCTGAAATAATTTCATGCGGGTGGAGGTAGGTACTACAAACATCTATATAAAGGGCATTGGGTAAATTTGTTTGAAGAATATTGTCATTCTGTTTTCAGCGGCCACGGATGAATTTTACATAGTTATTTAGAGGACCTCTAAATTACACATAGATATATATAATTTATGGCGTTAAATAATATCGGAGCGGAGATTTTAAAGATTTAAGTATTCAGTTTTTAGTACAAAAGTATGCCCAAGTATGAATATTTAAATATCTCGGCTCCGATGCACTTAAGAGTATTACATTGCATAACAAAATATATTTATTTTTAATAATTCTATCATAATTTACCACTTTTACAAATGGCCGCACACCTTGAAAATGTATGAATTTTACAAATGGCAACACTTTTACCCAAACCCCTTTAATAAAAATGAATCGCCGAAATGTACGGTCACGGAAGTTAATTTACTACCCATTTCAAAGAAAATCTGCTTGAAGATGTCATTGTCAATAGAGATGTCAAGTCATTTGTAATTGACAGGAAACTCAACCTTATTGTTGTAGAATGTCAGATTGACTTTGGACCTAAGGTTGGACAATAGGAAATATGCATGGATTTTTTCAATCGCATTTATCAACAAAATTATTAAAATACCGTAAAAGAGATCACCGAAAGTGAAATTAAAGTTGAAATTGTCCAAGACATACGGATGATATACAAGTATATTAAACTGCTAATTAGACAGCGAATAGGCAGATCCTATATGTAGCCTATAAGGTCCGACCGAGACCGAGACCGAGACCGAGTCACGGAAAAGGGGGTATTTTTTCTATATTTGCGTTTTTTTAACTTAAAAAAAAACCCCCGTTAATAACAAACTTAATACTCAAAATTGAAAAGAACACTATTGTACGACAAAACAAAGCAATTTTTCGGCATTGTACACTGTCAATTTTTTTTAATCGATTGCCACTGTGTCTCGGCCGTTTTGGGCCGAGACCGAGACCGAGATCTCGGCACGATTTTTGGCCGAGATTTGCCAGACCGAGACCGAGACCAAGATCTCGGTCGGACCTAAGTAGCCTACCCAACGAAGGGAAATCAGGAGAAAAAAACTTGTGTAAAAGCGAGTTTTGCCATAGTTGTAGGGAATGGTGTTTTAAACCACATACTAAAAGTACTGATGTTGGGGCTGAAGCTAACTAACTAGGGGTGTACAGCCCCGGATCTACGTTTTTTCCGAACCGGGTCAGAACTTGACAATGACGCCCCCTTTCCACCAGTTCCAGGGTTATTAAACAAGTTTTTTTCTTTAAACATATGCATTTGGCGCCCTTTGAAACTGCCGCCCGGGGCAGGGTACCCCACTTGCCCCCCCCTAGATCCGGGACTGGGGGTGTATGTGTTATAGACGTAAATAATCACTATCAATGACGCTTTCGATCTGTATTGTTTTAACATATTCGACCAGTTCGATTCCCGGTTAAGGAAGAGGATTTTTTTTCCAAAATCCAATAATACAATATTTTTGGTTTTTAAAAATAAAAGTAAATCTCTTTTGCGTTGAACTTGCTATATCCAATATTTAAGGTACCTAGTTGCCGTCTATGTAACGATCGTTTTTTCGAAGGTATATTATCGAGTAGGTATTTGGTCTTGAGTCTTGGAGGTTTTCTATATGTTTTGTGTATGTTGATTAGTCCTGTAACTAATATCAAGAGAATACAAAAAAATCTTAGTGCTGTAATTTAAACCTACGTAGGTACTTTTAAAATTATCTGGTTGTCCAAGATAAAGGCTGTGACTAGTTTGGGAAACCCTGTACCCTATTATAAGTTTTTTTTTTACAAAAAATATCTTATCTTATCTTATCACACAAACTTGGTGTGTTTTGACAGCGTTTGTTTGTCTTTAAGAAAACGAGCGGCAGAAATGCATTAAATACTAGAGGACGCCCGCAACTTCGTATACGCGTAGAATTAGTTTCCCGCTACTCCCCCTATTTCTTCCCGTTGGGGGTATCTTCAGGAGACTTATAACCTAGGACCACTAGGACCCCAAAAAAAGGATTTAAGTCTAGTTTGGTTTCCCCTTTTTACTAAGCCCCGACGCAAAAGAGGGGTGTTGTAACTTATACTGACTGTCTGTGTATGTGTGTGTGTGTGCGTCGTGCGTGCTTGTGTGTGCGTGTTATTTTTTTCCATACAAACCTTGTCCTTATAGTTACGAACATAAGACTTTCTTTCTTCTATTTGCGAACCAATTTAAAGCTAGGATAAATAGGCATCTTCTGGATGAACTCTCTTCATCGTCGAAAAAATTTAAAAAGTTAATCAAGTGCAAACCCATTTTCTATAAAAAAAACAAAGGGAAACACAGAATAAGAACATATAGCATAGAAACCGGACTATAAGACCTTCTTTGCGTCAGCTATCTTTCTCTACTTTTTAGATTACGTATTACATGAGAAAAAATGAAACAAAAAGTAGGCTGTTTTTTCTTCTTTAACTGTCATTGTCACAAGGTTTTACACAGGGACTTCTTTGTCCTTCCTATAGGAAGGATTTGTCTTTCCTTGTCTATAGGTCCAAATACTATAGGTGCTTATAGGTCCAAATCACGCCTTACTTGTGACGATGTACAAAATAACGAAAGAACAGCTATAGATTCATCTTTTTCCAACTCACTATGAAAACCATAAGTAGAAAGAAGTGAACCTTATTGTATTTTCTGCTTGTTTAGTACGGTCTCTATGCCTTTAATCTTTCTTCTGTGAAGGGAAACAGGGATTATTTTTTAAATACATATGTAGAGTAGATATAAAATATAAATACATTATAACCTGCTTGTAGCGACACTTTTCCAGGGTTCTATAACTATTGGCTTAAGGGCGCCATATACGGTACGATTCGTCGTTACGATCCGTCGGTTCAGACTGAAATCGAACGACGGATTGTACGTGTGTGGCAACATCGCGTCCAAAATTCAATAGAAATATGAATCGTCACGATATCGTTGCAGATCGATCGTAACGACCGATCGTTCCGTATATGGGGGCCCTTAGGTACGTACTAAAACTTCCATGGTACATGGAAGATTAATCAATAGTAATAAGACTAATAAGGTTGCATATTTTGTCATTCAAAACCAGCCAGATAGTTCCCTGACAATTTGCATGACAATTCTAACCAACTAGATTTGGCTGGATTTGGCACAATAAAGTATCCAGATGTCTTAATTTGAAATGCCTATCGGAAACCATTCTCTGCAAAATGCTGAAATTGAAAGTAACAAATTATAAATAAATTCATCACAATTAAAAAATGAAATTTATTTAGGTATTTTTAATAAGCTAAACGTGCGCTTGTTGCCGAAATTTAGAGATTTATTTATTTTAAACTTAAAGAAAAATGGCTCATGCGGATCCACTGTTTAGGTTTGAGATCCTCCTCGAGGAGCTAAAGAGCTACGTAAACAAGAAACAATTCATTATAAAAAGTCAATTTGCTGATGTTTTTTCGTTAGTGCTACGTGATCCTTTGGAACAGGTACAATCCCTTCTTAAAATAAAAAAACCAAGGGGTAGGAGGGGAAAAGGTAAAAATACAATGTCAGAGGTCACGCCTAAAAACGTCACAGGTCAATCGGTGCTTTTTACTAGCAATATCGATGAACTGATTTCTTACATGATGCAATATCCCATGGAAATAGCTTTTTGGAATAAAAAGGAGCCAAATAGCAGGATAGGCTCCACTGTTATTCCTTGGAACCCGGCTTTCGTAGAGTTCCTGGCGAGGCTTTATAAGGGCGAAGAACCCCCTCCGGTGGTGGTGTACGACACCCGCAACGTCTTCGACGAGCTGACCTCCAAACGCATGGCGATCATCAAGCTGGTCATCAAGATGAGCCACGTCTCAGAAACTGCCCCGCTACCATTTAAAAGTAACTTAGGATTAGAGAAAAAAACAAGTCCTTTAGTTTATCCGTGCATTTCGAAGAAGTCCAACACATTGGACACAGAAAAAAGACCTTTGAATACTCGTAATGAAACTGGAGTTATAAAAACATTTTATAGTGGTGGTAAGCGTAAACATAAATATCATAGTAAAACAAGGAAACGTACAGAACGAGAAGATTTAAGCACAGGTATTGAACATAGTGACGTAAAAGAAATTGAACATAGTGGCGTAAAAGAAATTGAACATAGAGACGTAAAAGAAATTGAACATAGTGACGTCAAAGAAATTGAACATAGTGACGTAAAAGAAATTGAACATAGTGACGTAAAAGAAATTGAACATAGTGATGTAAAAGAAATTGAACATAATGACGTAATAGAAATGAAACATAGTTACGTAAAAGAAATTAAGAGTGAGTGTGAGATCACAATTGGCAAAAGCCTTCTAACTTTAATTAGAAGCGACACCGACATAAATAGAAAGGCACCACTGAGTGTAACTCAGATAAAATCTTGTTCTTCTATTAAGCCACCGAAGAATCTGAGTTACATTTTTAATGACCAGGTTGGACGATTTGGAAATAAAGTTTACACCGTTGGTTACCTTACCGTGGAGAGTATTCCGAGCAAATCAAGCAAAGGAAAGGAGTCGAAAGAGAGCTTATCCGCAAGCAAGTCGGATAAAAGCTCTAAGACCAAACCGGAAGCTTCTTCGAAAGGCTCAAAGACCAAACTGGACGCTACTGGGAAAGGCTCAGAGACCAATCCGGAGGAGTCAAAGAGCAAATCTCCTCCCACAACGTCGTCCAAGAAGAATTATACATTTAGATTATGCGCCCCGGATTGTCCTGCGCAAACGCCGAATACCGAGGGCGAGTGCACGCTGGATCTGCCGGAGGCAGCTAGGGAAATGATTTCGATTACTAAATGTGAAGATGTAAGGTGTTTAGAAAGAAAAGAAAGACCTCCAACGTTTATCGATCATCGGGACATAATGCTAGAACTGCCCAGTCGCATGAACCCTTGCTGCGTGACAACCGTGAAGGAGAAGATTAGCATGAAGGGGCACGTGTTGGTGGGCGACGAAACTTGCCCCTGCGCCTGCGACTGCGTCTTCTACGGCACGAAGACCACCTACTGCCGTGTCTGCGGAGGGTACGAGGACGTCGGCGATGACACAGCGGGAAGGCCGCACTACCTGATGCCACCTCCTTGCCCTATCTATCACAGGATAGAAAAAAAGAAAGGGAGTAGTAAGAGTTCCGGAAGTTCGAGCAGAAAAAAAATCGAAAGACCAAAAAAGGGAAAAAAGAGAAAAACTGACAGCAGATTCAAGTTTCATTATGGCTTCACTGGTATACGTACGTATTTTTTTTTTTTTTTTTACTTAGGTACTTAAAATACGTGATCTCAAAGTTTACTTTGTTGTAGCCCCTGAAATTGGTCACAGCCAATGTGCAATGCCGTGCACCGGACACATGAATAATGTTCCGAAAAGAATGGGTTGGCTTTGGAATGCTGACAACGTGCCTGGGTTACCCGTATGTCATTTAAAACAAGATCTAATTCGACGTCATACGTTTACTTAGATATTAGTTTATTAGTTAAGGCTTATTCGGAATGTATTATTAATTTTCTCAATTGTTGGGTTATCTATGAAAAGTGACCTTATTGTCGATGGCGCTTCCGCCATTATTAAAGATGCTCCGATATAAATACAACGTCGCGTGACGCAGTGCAGCTTAAGCGCCATCGACAATAAGGTCCCTTTTCATATGACGCCAAAATTAGGCGATTAGTAGTTGATATATACTATACTACTCTGCTTAATTTTCGTTCAGACACATTGAGTTACTATAGCCGTACAACTCATCAAATTATTTAACTAATTACAATAATATTTAAAAAAAAACCGGTCAAGTGCGAGTCGGACTCGCGTACCGCGGGTTCCGTATTTAAGATAATATGGTAGCAAAACGCAAAAGAAAATACTTATTTTGTTATGAACTTTATGACCTATGCGATAAGGTCCATTATGACTAGCGTAAATTTTTATACAGATTTTCAAAGTTTTTTGATATTTTTTCCAAAACTGTAAAGTTTGACAACTTCATTTTATTTTTCCCTGAAAATATAAGTAATTTTATCTTTAAATCAGGAATTTTTCAGATTTTTTGGTCCATAAACTTTGGAGAGAAGGGGGTAGGAACGGTCATTTTTTGTACATTTTTGGCTAGAAATCAAAAAGTACGTCCCAAAAAATTATAAAAAGAATAGTTTTCAAATATGCAGACTGAGCCCTTTCATATGAAACCCCGTTTGCTATAATCAATATTTAGAAAAATAATTTCATACTTTTTTTACCAAAAGCAGACGCGGACAAGCGAGTTATACAACTATGCCAAATTTCAAGTTGATAGCTTCTACAGTTTCTGAGAAAAACTGCTGTTATATACAGACAGACAGACGGACAGACGGACAGACAACGAAGTCTCACTATAAGGGTTCCTTTTTTACCATATTGGTACGGAACCCTAAAAACTTGTGCGTCTCGGGACGCCCGACAGAAGTGATAACTTAAACTAATCTAAGTTGAACTATACCGCCCCGTCCCGTCCCGCCCCGCCCCGCTGCCGTATGCGTGAGAGAAACGGAAGCCAGACAGACTGGCGCCGTAACGCGTTACGTAACGAAGCGGTGATAACTTCTTATGGGAGGGTTCCCATCTCATTACGGGGAAATCTGAGTACGGGTTCGCATTTGTAGTCCCGATGGATCCTCAGATATCGATTTTCAAGACAATCGAAGCAATAACAAAAAAGTTCACGATGGTGGCCTTTTTTTTAACCGACTTCAAAAAAAGGAGAACCCTCTGCTTTTGGTTAAAATATTTTTGGACGCCAACTTCAGTTGGACTGACCTATTTACCTACCATTTTAAAGAAGTTATTTTTTGCTTTTTGAAGGCGGGTTCTTGTTTTTTTAAACTTTTATTTTATTTTAATCTGAGTACGGGTTCGCATTTGTAGTCCCCACGGATCCTCAGATATCGATTTTCAAGACAATCGAACCAGTAACAAAAAAGTTCAAAATGGCGGCCAGTTTTTTAAAATCTGATTACGGATTCGCATTTGTAGTGCCAAGGGGCCCTCAGATATCGATGTTCAAGACAATCGAACCAGTAACAAATAACTTAAACCAATCAATCACTTTCAAAAACGGTGATATTAGGTTATATGCTCACTGTCAACATGCTGTGAACAGTATTTATGCTTAGAAACGCAATACGGGGTGACGTCAGCAGGTAAGATCAAATACCGTTTACCATTTTCGTTCATACCTGGAACTTACGATTGCCCTAGCGGCTGAGAGGTAGGTCTGTGACGCCATGGTGCCGCGGTTCAAATCCCATCCGGTTCCAGTGTCTTTTTGTATTTTAAAAATTGTTTAACAATTTTAACTACCGCTGCCGTATGCGTGAGAGAAAGGGAAGCCAGACAGGCTGTCTAGTAACGCGCGTTACGTAACGAAATGGTTTACCCTCCGTTAAGAAGTTATCACTTCAAAAATGGTTCTTTTTGTATAGGTACTTAAAGATTTTCAGATACAGTCAGTCATAATTATATACACGTTCCTAAGACGCCAAAAATGTGTACACGCCCCCATGCTAAAACAATAAGGTCTATGTATGTACTTTATCTATTTGATATAAAAATACAAAAGTAATTTACTTTTTATGACAACTGTACCAAATCCGTTCGATTTGTCTTTCAACTTGTTATAAAAAGAAAAAGGAGAGCGACACATCTCAAGCGTCCATAGAGTATGTACGGCGGAAGTTATTTATTGGCATAAATTTAAACTTATTTTAGTCTACAATTCGATCAAAAAATCGATACGTTGACATAGTTATTGACTGCCACCACTGTCTCTTATAGCCTGGCCAAAAAGTCGAGCCAGTGGTGACAGCTGCAACTAAAAAAATTCCATACAAAATTGTTGCCACGTTTACGCATTTTACGTCAAAAATGTGACAGTAACGTAGAAAGTGGCGCCCTCATTTAATTTCTACTCTTTTTGGTCGCACTATAATTTGTACTTCTATAAAATACTCGCTACTCGATTAAATTAGTAATGTAGGCCGTATAAGCCTTAAATATGCGTTTATTCGCATTTAATACACTTTCGCAGTTTTTATCCTAATGAAAAATTTCAATTCCGGACCCAAGGCACCTCTTATCATAAATATGAGGTAGGTTTAGGTTATGTTAGTTCTTCAGCTGGCCCGGAGGGCCAAACTACCGAGAAATAGGAGCTCCGCTGCTCCGTCAACTTTCTGAGAAAGTGTATAAAATACGAATAAATTGTTTACGTCAAATCTTGCTAGTCCCCGTTATTGGAATGAGCTGAAATTTGCAATTCAAGTGTAATTACCCGATGTAAATGTAATCGTATGGTGTCTCAGAGCTGACCTGGGCAATTCCATGGCAGAGAGTAACATAAGTCGTCCTTGTTGATCACTGTGCAAAAGAAGTACAGTAGGCAACAAACACTTTGTTTAATAAAAAAAAACTAACTTAAAATAAAACATAGCCTATGTTCATCAGGAATAATCTTCGATCAACAATACCAACTAGATAACTACTCCCTAACCAAATCAAAGCCAAATTCTGTCCGCGTGAATATAAACGTCAGTTGATTTTTTTTACGAACCGAGACAAACGTCACAGTTTTAAGTTCCATCTAATAACAACCATGGTACTTAGTAATAAAGTTCCAAATTTTCAAAATTTGATCTCATACTTACGACTTATGAGACGAATTCATTCATTAAATACGTCAATAAATGACATCTGTTACTTACAAACGAAAAAACGTAGGGCGACGGCACCAATAATGGACACTTCACTCTTAATTCAAATTTCATACGGTCCAAAATTGATTGTTATTCATTTGTTGCAAAACAAATTAATAACCCTTATCTTCTGTAAAATAAGAATCAAGTGTCCATATTATTGGTGCCTTGTCCATTACTGGTTCCATCACCCTAAGTATGTTAAATAAAATTTATTGTAAAATCAATCTTATAGTGCATATATTAATGTACTTTTCCCCGTTGTTGCCTTTCGAGTTCATCGTTTTTATCGATTAATTTTGCTTCTTCGAATTTTACTATTTTTACTAACGGAGGTATGGAGTCGCATTGAATGTAAATTCAATGTAAATAGGTACGTTTAAGTTTTGTTGTTTTGTTAAGATTACTTATGTTATGGGTAAGTTTGATTATTAATATTTTCTCCCACATGCTCGGAAATGTTAACCTTACTGGTGTAAAATCAGCCCGCGAAGTTCTGAGTTCCAGGTCAAGGCAAAATTAAAAAAAACAAAGTTATTATTTACTAACGGCAGCGGCCGCGAAAACGTATGAAATTTCATTACGTACCTGGTGTTTTACTTTTTAAAACCATGTTTGGACTAGGATAACTATCTCCAAACAGCCAAACACTCGTGCAATCAAAATTCTTGCTTGTATATTTTACTTTTTAAATATCATAGACTAAAAAGTTAAACCTTTTCAAACAACGTTTACAACGTATTTAAAAGTGTGTCAAATAGTTTGACTTTTTTTAATAGAAATTGCGTTTGTAGGAAGAGATGTTAAAAAAGAGATCTCTCTCCAGGCGGGTGTTATGCCTGGGGACCGAAGTCCATTGGGATGAAGTTGGAAGTTGTATATGTCATCTGATTGGAGAAACTTCGTTAGCGCGTTGTAGAACACTTAAGTTGCGCTGTCTGACGCTGGTGGCGGTAGCGAGGTAGCGAGTTGGTTGATACAAGTTGCCGTTAGATGTCGCTAGGTCGCCACACGTTCATAAACAAAATAAATTGCCCAAATAACATAAACGCGTAATAAATGATACAGTTTAAACTATATTTTATTCAATTGAATTTATTACGTTTATATTTGTCATTTTATTTAACGCCTTATTTCAGTGTCATACTAAATCGTACGTTTCTGTTCTTTTTTTTAAAGAAAATGTTGGGACTGTGTTTAATATTAATAATAATTGTGTAAAAATTCCTCACATTGTTGGAGAAAAGTACTATACAAGCCTTGACCGCGAAGGGCGGTTGCTGGACTCGTATATAGCGCGGCCTCGACTGCGTCTCGGCCACGCTAACTCTACTCGTCCCGCAACGGCCTATTTCCCGGTCTGTGCAGTAATGTACATATTTATATCTGTTTGTAAACTCTTTAAAGTACAAAGTTATTTATTATTTTATTGACGTTACCTATATTGTTTTTATATTTATGTGTAGGTATATGTTTATTTATTTTATTACATTATGTAAAATTAAAGAATAAACAAAATAAATGGAAAACAAACAATACCAAAACAAAACGAATAACGTTAATAAAATGACAGGGCTCAGACAAGATGCACTACGCTAACTAACGTTTCTATTCGATTCGTTTTTAAACCAATCGCGTCACTGGAAGATGACGTGATACGAAAAGTCGCGTGGTCTACCAGTGACGCGATTGGTTTAAAAACGAATCGAATAGAAACGTTAGTTAGCGTAGTGCATCTTATCTGAGCCCTAGGGTGTCTATCGCCGGATATCATAAATAAAAGTATAGTCCTGTTAAGTAAAAATAATACTTATACCCTGACTTTACAAGTTTACATGTATGGGAGGATCGATTTTTATATTTATTCTATAATTGATCTTAGTGCGCGGTATAAATATCTATATGTACCTATACAGAATTTTAGTGAGTTGAGTTGAGTGTCACTTACGGACAGACAAACGGACATAGCAAAACTATAAGTTTGACTTCGGAACTCTAAAAAGAACTCTCACGGAAAACGCTCGCGGTTCTGGTAACAAAATACCTATCTTGGCTTCTATTTAATATCCAAAACTGAATCAATACCATAACAGCGTCGAAATGGCCTAACGCACTCGCAATCGCTTCAAAGTGGAACAATTGTTTTAATTTTATATGCAGAATTAGGCTATAAGCCCTCTGGTCAAATACGATTTGGATTTTACTGCCTAGAATAGAGGCGCAGTAGTGGTACAATAATAAAAATCCACTCCATGCATCTAATGTTCCGACAAATGTTTGCGCGTATATTGACCAACCTTGGCTGAACATTCTTAGCTGAGGTTTAAATGTCGTTTGTTAGTCCTTTACCTCAAAAGAATAAATTCCTTGTAGCGATTCACTGAATCGCATTTTAACTCGAATGAACAAAATTTCAATAGAATCTTTTACTTGAAGCAATTTTTCGCGTGGCTTTTTACATGAGTATAATTAATTCGTAGCATTTCATTTTTCGTGTAGTATTTTACCCTAGACGCATTTCGTCGCGATCGATGTTTGTTTGGGACTCTATTTAATGTGACGCGTTAATTAATGTTCGCACTGAAATGCAGTAACTTTTTTTTTAAAACGTGATTTGTACCTGTAGTTTCATGTGATCATATGTCTTAAGTGCTATCAAACTCATTGAAATATTATCTTTGTGACTAATAAATACTCTGTCATTGCGACATTAAAGTATAGTGACATTGATTTCAGATACAACAATTATAGTTTGAAATATTTGTGAGAAAATATGGAGCTTGAACCTGGCTAAAAAAGCCAAAAAAAAGCGAAAAAGGTACATTGCGACTAAAAGATATTGTCTAATACTGAATTAGACGATTAGGATACAAAGCGAAAATTTATGGCACGATCGAGGTGAAATGCGACAAAAAATAATATCGACTAAAAAAAATGAAGATTGAGACACAACGCGATAGTTAATGCACGATCGAGGTGAAATGCGACTAAAACTTATATCGACTAAAAAGTAAACGATCGAGACACAACGCGATAATTAAATATGCGTTCGAGGTGAAATCCGATTCGGTGAATCGCTACAAGGAATTTATGCTTTTGAGGTTGCTAACAAACGTTAAATATCGTTATTTTATTGAAAATTATCGACCCGCCGTCTCTTCGCTTCGGTTTATGCGAGTTTTCTGTAAAACCCGTACATAATCCAGAACTTATTATACATATAAACCTTCCTCTTGAATCACTCTATCTATTGCTGAAAACTGCATTAAAATCCGTTCAGTAGTTTAAAAGATCTAAGCGAACAGACAGCGGGAGCGACTTCATTGTATACTATGTAAAGATAAAGATCAAGAAGAACGCACATGACAATCAATACCGTCTTAACTCGAAATGTGACAGTGTTGAAAAATTTATTCTAATAGGGTATTTGCCTGATATTAAATTTCATATATTAATTTGGATAATATATCAATATACGTAGTGTGATAAAATAATTCAAAATCAAATTTGAAATCGGTAATAAAATTAAAAAGTTTTAGCCTTTTAAAGTTTTTTGTCCATCTCTTTCTCACGAAACGATGTTTTGCGTGTAATTCATATGGCGGTTGAGTAATATGACGTCATATTCCTGTATTTTCCTCTCTGTCTAAAAGCACGTTTTAAACATTTATGTCTTTCTTATTTTTAAAGATATTAAAAAAACTATTTATACTCGGCTATTCGGAAGGCAAAAAAGCTTCAATTTAAATACTAATAAAAAATTGGGCAAATACCCTATTTCAAACTAGTACAAATAGTTATGCATTACAATTTATTTTTGAGTTAATACGGTATTGAATGTCATGTGCTTATGATATTATGACATTAATTGTTACTGTGAAGTTTGAAATATAATATATTCTACATTTACTTACCGAAAGTATGTAAGACACTCCGACCGTACGTTTCTTTTTCTATAGTTATTTTTGCAACATTTTTATGCACATTGTGGCATTGTGATGCGTGTTGACATTGGCTGTCTGTCAACAGAACTAATCAAAATTAGGACCTCATGCCGCAAGTGAGCCGTTATTAACCAAGAAGTATTTTTTGCGCTGACCCGTTAGTTGGTATTGTTGGTCGAAGGGGATAATGTAGTTTTCTAATGGTGAAAGAATTTATGAAATCGATCCAGTAGTTTCGGAGCCTATTCAATGCAAACAAACAAACAAACAAACAATCAAATCTTTCCTCTTTGTAATATTAGTGTAGATATTGCCGTTTAAGTAACCAACCAGTTACGAGGTTTTTTTATACTTATTTACTATTAATTTATTTGTTCCTTTTTTTATAGTTCCGTCCGGCATACAAGCCGGGCGCTGTGAGTAAGTTTGTGCTCAGACTGCTCCGACAGGCCAAACATCCTGGTGAAATAGCTAAAAAGCGCAAGAAGGAGCCGCCTAAGAGGAAACGCCCGCTAAAACGGCCTCTCTTGATAGTTCACAAGAAGGACGGTGAATATTGCGTCACCATGGAGGCTATGAAATCGTACGCTAAGCAGAGAGCGGTTAACCAACCGCCATACGAAGAAAAAGACCCTGTAATGTACACCATTGGGAGAACGGAGGATGAAAACCGGGAGCGAAGGAAAAAGAGGCAGCGTGCGCAGAGACGGTTGGAGAGAGAGCAACGCGACTTCATTCAGAGTGCCTTCAAGGATATGTGCAAGGACATATGCCTAAAGACATATCAGCAAGCCTTGGGTATTGGGCCTGACACAGAGATGCCAGACTGTGCGTGCTACCCCGCGTTGCCCGGGCCGGATGACGTTAACATGGACCGCTCTTGCTCGTGCTCGGAGGACAACGCCTCGCTAGTTTCCGACACCGACTCGGATGAGTGGATAGTAGAGTTTACGCCTCCGAATGCCTACTTCGATCCGACCTTCAAAATTAAAAAAGTGCAAAAGTTAGATGTTGAGACGCAGTACTCTTATTTGGACTACCGAGTAAAACTTTTAGACTTCTCCGGCAACCAAGTACCGAGGTTTTTCAGAAGCCTTGATGGTAGAGAACAATGTAGTGATTTAGGAGGTTTTTGGGGTCCAGATCATCGTTGGCTGGCGATCAACGTGGACGGCTACATAGCTCCTGACGGGCGATGGGCGCCGAACATATTCACCGGACCCAACGGAGAACAAGTAGATGCAGAAACGGGGAAATTCATGACAGTACATGGAGAATGGTTTAAAGTCGGTGTCGATGGGTACGTTGACTGTCAGAATAGATGGAAGTTTTACCCTAAACGAAACAAACCTGGCAAAAAAACTGCCAAGTTTGGACAATCCTTCTCCGCGAAGAAGGGTGGAGGAGACGATCCGAAATCTGAACAGTCCTGGAGTTGCTTTGGCGACGTTTCTCCTGCCGAGTTGTCCAAAATGGGTATAACTGGGCACGGGATCGACAGAAAGATGCTTTATCAGGCTCTTAAAGAGTTGGTGGCCAGTGGTCGAAAAGATGTTAAGCTCCCAGATTTAATTAGAGGTCATCCGCCCAAAAGCGCTAAGAAAGGAAAGCGGACGCCCAACTATGCCTCCACCGAGCAGGTGAGGTGCCGGCACGCCCCACCCTCGGATAAGGGAATCGTAATAGACAATACCGGTCACAAGAGGTATTTCAGGGCGCATGGCTGGAGGAACCCAAGGCCTCGTGAAAGGATTGTTAAATTAGAACGACAGGGCAGAAGCTTGAGTTCGTTCCATAAACCGTGTTTCCACTCGTTTATTAACCACGATAGTATGATAGCGCAACAGAGGGAGCGTCTGCTGAGGATGGCCGCGGGGAAGACCACCCCCATCGAAGGCAAGAGCGTAGCCGTGCAGACGGTGTATAGAATGTGATCAATTTGCAGACGTTATTTGTTTTTAGACTTTAAAGAATTTAGGTATACCTACGTCGATAACTGTGGACATTCTGTTACGTAGTTAATTTATTTGGTAATGTGCTAAGTGAAATTTTGTAACGTTTTGTATCTGTAAGACGAATGAATAAATAGTTTTAAACGTTTTATGTATCTTAATTAGTAGTGTCTAGTGTACCTACAATAGTTTTATCATTTAAAGCAGCGGTCGGCAACCTTTTGGCAGGCGAGGGCCACAAGGTGGCAAAATAGACTAAAGGCGGGCCGCACTTGGGATATTAACCCTAGAAGCCCAATATATGGTTTAAGAACTTTATTCCCATAAAGAATTTACAAAATTCACTTACATGAGAATAACGATACACTGTATAATTTATTAGAACAAGCGCACAGGCTGTGCTTATTAAGGAAAAGTCGCAGTCACATTATTATCACATCACAACACAAGACTATTTTCAAATACCTATAATAATGAATTTCTTATTTACTTCTAGTATACTACAATTTAAACTTGGCAAATATTACTTGGTATCATTTACAATCTTTTATTTAACGTTATTTTAAAATAAAGCAAACTAAACTGTGAGAATTAGTAAAGGTGGGTAGGAAGTTACTTTCTAACAGTTAACAAAAGCGCAGGCGATAACAAATGTGTAGTCCAAGATTCACTAAGGGATTCACTAACTCTTCTATACACTTAGTGAGTTCGTTGATAATAACAGGTCTTATAGATTTTATTACTTTAGCAGTAACGCCATCCAAACCGGAGCTAGTATTAGTTTTGAGTCTTGTTATGATATTATTTATTTCATCAGTGGTGGCTGGTTGTAAGCAGTTAAGATGTTCATTTTGCACTGATTGTGACATGGTATTAGTTTGTATAGGGCTTTGGCATGCTGGAAGGATTTCGTTAGCTAAGGAAGACCCAACAGTGGAAAAGTAAATATTAAACTGTTCACAGATGTCCTTAATATCAGAGAATGTTTCTGAGGCTACTACTAATTTTGTTGGTGGTATGGTTTCTTTAATTCTATTGTTCGATAGATCATTTACTAGGTTCCACATCTTCCGGGGTTTATTTTCGCAAGCTTTGAAGGACTTGTAGTAGTAGGTTTTTTTCGAATTCTGTATCTCGTCAGACACTAATTTCTTTCCACGATCGAGCTCCTGTTTTAGTTCCTCATTATCTGATGCACGTTTGTAGTTTTGCCATAGTATATTTCTTTTGCTTATTGAATCCATGATATCTCTGTTTATCCACTCTTGTTTTGGTGGGTTAAGAATTTTGATTTTTTTAATTTTACTTTCTTTTAGACATTTAAGTAGTTTAGTCTCGAGGTTCATGTAGATGTCGTTCTCAGTCTTGCTTTTATTCTCTTCCATAGATTTAGAAAGGTGTGCATAGTTTATGGCAAAATATTGTACTTTTTTCTTTGTGGGTGGATGATATTGTTTTATTTCACAGTAAATCTGTTTGTGATCGGCCATTTCAGAGTCAACAATAGCAATATGGAAATCATTCTGCTTGAGGTTTGAACACACGTGGTCTAAGATAGTTTTTGACGTCGATGTCTCGCGGGTACAGTGTTCCGGATCAATCTTGTTCAATATTTTTATGCCATTTCCCTTCAGCATTCGTTTGTACTCTTTCGTTACTGAGTTTGGTTTTAACAAATCGTAAGTAGTTGAAGTCTCCAAAGATCAGAACTCTATTGCGTTTTTGAAGTTGACTAGAGTATTCTTCGAGGAATTGAGTTGAGTTTGTCCGTTCTGGTTTATAAATGGTTCCAATATCAAGGGAAAAATTTTCTACGTGAACCCAAATGAAATGATTTTCATTTATGCTACATTCTTCGATGAGATGATGTTTCAAGCTTTGGTGTACGTAAATGGAAACTCCTCCTCCTCTTACATTATGTCTCAAGTTATAGAGATGTGAGTATCCAGGTAGTTGCAGCCTTTTTGCTTCATCTTCATTTTTTATCCATGTTTCACATAACGCAACGATATGGATAATAGTTTGGAACGAGTATACCTATAATAATACAATTATTTAACAAAACATACACGGGCCGCAACTGCCGCAAGTAAGACCGCCGCCGCGTGTTGCTGACCGCTGATTTAAGGGATCGACAATACTGTAGTTTAAATACGGCGAAGCTGCATAATTATATTGAGACGCTTTACGTATTTCGTATTTGGCCTTCTTTTGGATGTGAGTACCAGATCCCGCGGCGTACGACGTGTTAAAAACGCGTTAACGCACGTTGTATACGCGTTACTGCGTTAACGTTGACTGTGTTTATTTTAACCATTAAATGCATGATTTATTTTAAGTTGCTAAATGTTTAAACTACTTTTAATAGCGAGCTGATTATAGATAACATTTTTGAGTTGCTTGTTACGTAGGATTGTAGGATACATCCTACATCTTGCATTTAAGGGTTAAGCTTCGGTGTGGCCAATCCTTTGTACCTTTTACGAAGACATGGCGCGACGTCGGCGACACGCAGTGTTTATGCAAAAATACGACAGTAAGATTTTTTTTCTTTTTTTTTTGCTTGATTTAATAACATGACAAATTTCAAAACTAATGCCGATTTAATTTACAGGTCGCTCAAGGCTGGAAACCAGGTGCAGTTTCTAGAGTGCTCCTAAGAAAGCTGAATCTAGCTAAATTCCGCACGTCCGCGGTCACGAGCCGCACTCAGATGAAGAGGTTGAAGAAGAAGACCGTGGACAAACCTCTGCTGATCATTAGCAAGAAGCAAGGGCAGTACAGCGTTGAGATGCAGACGACCGACCAGAACAACACCGACTACAAGCCGCTGGTGTACAAGATCGCGTCGGCTAACAACGAGGAGAAGATCAGAAAAAGGGAAAGGAGAGAGAAGTTGCTAAAAGAAAGAGTGCAAAAAGGGTGGGGTGACCCTTCCAGCCCTGAAATCTGTGAGACTAAGTGTCTCCGCGCTTACATGGAATCCTGTGGATACTACGGAGATGTCCCCGACGACAATGGATCCGAGGAGCAGTCGTGCGAGGGGAGTTGCTGTGAGGAAGACTCCTCAGATGATTCCCTTGACGTGGATTGGGAGATACATTTCACGCCGCCGGTTGTCCGCAATAAGGACAAGACTGACAACAGTCCGACGGATGTTAAATAGTATGGACTGTTTTATACAAGCTTGAAGGGGTGCACACCGTGCACAGTTTTGATTTTTAATATAATGTTATTATATTTGTGCATAATTCCTTCATTTTCATCTGCTCAAGTTTTTTAGAACTACTTAACGCATTCATTGCCGGCGTCGCCAATTTTTTCTCGGTCCCTATTTATTTCGGGCTTCCTGGCAGCCTCTCTGTTTTGTTATTTATTAAAACGTTAAGCTGTTGTACACAATATGTACAGAGTTAATACATACTTTACCTTTTCGTCACCATTGATTTGATATAAAGTCACAGTACATTTAGTGCCCCAGGGTCTAGTGGGAAATCTAGTAAAACTCACAACAAAACTTATCTATCTTTATCATTCAATTCACTCATGTATATATTAAGCATGTCCCATATGACGAGCGAGAGAGTGGTATGGGGCGTGATTCTGATGTAGAGAGGACCGAGGCCCTTGTACAGGCCGTTGAGACCCTCGGTTTTGTAGATCTTGCTGAGGGCGTCGAACACTCCCGTGTACAGCAACCCTCCTGTTGCTGCTGTCCCTGAGGGGTAGAAGAGGTTTTGTTAAAGGCACACATTAGGCTTTTTGAAGCGCGTGTTTTGGTAATGCGCATTTAAAGAACTAGGTCAGTCGAAAGTAGTAAGTAGTATATACACCATCTAGACATAACTATAATTATAAGCGTGCACTGTCAGATTTTGGTTTGAACGCACGTTGCCCTTAGAGGCCAGGGGCCGTTTCCTCTTGATCCTACTATATTTGTCCTACTGACTTTCGGCAGAGCCCTCGGGCGGAGCTTCTGTTTCTGGGTGGTTTGCCCTTCGGGCATCTGAAGATACCTAACGAAGCTAACCTACCTACTTTAACAGCCACAATTAGTAGTCATGGGTTTTCAAATATGTGTTAAATTTTTGTGCAATAGGACAAATATTAGTAAGATTACGAGGAAATGAGTGGCCAGAAGCCGTAGCCAAGATGCAAACGCTACTGACGTTTTTCTCTTCTATCGCTCAAAATGTATGGGATGACAGTGATCTTCCCAAACTCCCTGAGTACTGATCGATGCACTAATGGAGCAGAAGGTGAATCCTAAAAGAGTTGCAAGTGATATAGGATCCACCCAGACCACTGGCGGATCAGAGTGAACTCCACAATGCTGTTCGCTTCACTAGCGAATCGAGTCGGTGGAGCCTAGTGGATTGAGGCGGGACCTCCTTCCGATGGTTATTGTAAACAGCGCAGCCGAAAACACATTCGCTGCCGTCTCTATACAGTCTAGATAAGACGAATAACACTAACACTAACGAATTTTGAAAACTGATGAAATGCCCGGTTCCACCTATCCCACCTGGCCATCCCACCTGGGAGGGAAAAGTGTATTTTTCTTCCACTCTTTCCACCCAGGTAGGGTAAGAGGAACATTTCAATTCCACTCTTCCTACCCCAGGGCCCCCCTTCGTCCAGGTTCTTTGGATAGGTGGAACAGGGGCTAGATAGGTTATGTTAGTTTTGCAGCAGGCTCGGAGGGCCAAACCACCCAGAAATAGGAGCTTGACGACACTGTCTAATTGATTTGAAATGAGAGTGTCGACGGAGCTCCGTTCACTTTTTAATTGTAGCAATTCGCTAGCAGCCGGGGCCCTACGGTATACAGGTGGAATCTAAGTCGTGATCACAATGATCACCCGTGTGTTCTACCCACGAATATGAACAACTTTCACTATGGGACCAACTCTGAAATCCCGAAAAACGAATCAGCTGTTTCATAGAAAAGTTCAATACGTACTCGACCAAAATGTATGAAGCAGCTGTTTTTTTTTTCTTGATTTCAGAGTTGGTCCCATAGTGAAAGTTGTTCATATTCGTGGGTAGACCACAGAGGTGATCATTGTGATCACGAATTAGATTCCACCCTGTATAGGAAGAGTGGAATTGAAATGTTCCTCCTATCCCACCAGAGAGGAAGAGTGGAAATAAAAATCACTTCCCTCCCAGATAGGATGGCCAGGTGGGGTAGGTGGAAAGGGTGATAAAATGTATGGAATTGACATAAGCATAAGCACTGAGCCTCTATTCCAGGGGCGCGTTTTACAAAGCTACAAGTAACAATTTTACAGGTCTAAACTGGCAACACTGCTCAAATGGCTGATCGTCATTGGTCGAGGTTGTGTCAAATGGAAACTTGTAACCTGTAAATTGTATTTTGGCCCCAGGTGTTAAAAACTGTCTTTGACGTGTTATGGTATTATTTTTTAATCGGCTACCATAAAGCTGCGTCCGCTGCGCTGTGTTTTCGATGTTCTTAAACATCAAACATGTTTTTCGAACAGAAAAGGAACGTGGCCAAAATGTTTTTTGATTAAAAACACAGAAACAGTTTTCCGTCACAGATGGAAAACATTCCCCGCGTTCGTCTGCGGGGGAAGGGGGTCATGTTTTGACTTTTGAAAGTTTTGAGTTTGAGTGAAGAACTGTCAAATAGGGCATTAATTATTTAATTTATAATTATTTGCAATGGAATTTGAATATAAATAAATATTCTACAATCCTACAAACAGACAGTGAATACACGTCAAAGATGACAAATAGTACTGGGATGACAGCTGTCAAAAGAAAAGTGAAATGTTATGACAAACAATCATTGTTCACTCCAAAGTCGCAATGGACGTGGAGTTGTACCTAAACATGTTTTGTAACATATTTTGCTAACATGTTTTGTTAGTTTTTTGGCGCAGCGGACACGCCTTTAGTGTCAAGTAAATAAGAGCTATTAAAACGTTGACAATACGATAACCTGTCAAAGAAAATGCGGTTTTTTACCGCCTATAATAGAGACCGTCAGAGAACATTTGCATCTTGTCTAGGCTCACAGGTTGGTTTTATACAAAGCCGCTGTACAGTTGATTTATCTCACAAAAGCCGGTGAGCCATACTTGTAATTGTACACACAGTACGGCGACGCTTAGGGTGCGGCTCCACTGAGGCGGAGACGAGAGGAGCGGAGCGGAGCTGTGCCAATAGTAACCAATAGAAAGCGCATGCGGTCACGTCGAGCGCGCCTTGCGCACGTTAGTTTATATTCTATTGGTTAATATTGGCACCGCTCCGCCTCAGTGGAGCCGCACCCTTAGCGACGACATTTCGGAGACGGCACGTGTTTGCGTGCGTGCGTGAGTGCGTTTTACACACAAATATGGCACACCCGCTTCCGTGAGATAAAACAATTATATAAAAACTTAAGTGTATCTGTAAAGATAACATTAGATTAGATTTATTTATTTCATTTTGAAAATTTACATGCCATTTTATAAATTAAAATAACATGAGTTCGCAAAAAGATTGTCAGAGTGTATAAGAATAACAATAAAATAACACACAACAATAAAATATAGACCGTTCGACATTCTATATGTATTTGAAATTTGACGTAAATTCCAAATTAGTTTTGTACACAACTACATGCAAGAGGTCATTTACAGGTAGATTCACTATAGCTGGCATGAATGTAATGAACAAAAGTAATGTCACCTAATTACTGTATGAGTGCCGTCCTTTGAACCAAGGTTCGAATTTCAAACCAAAAAATTTAAATTTTGCAAAACACTCATTCACTCATTCAATCCATTCGTGCCAGCTCTTGTGAATCGACTTGTACTTAAGTTTTTCACCTTTACGACGTTTAAGGCACTGAGTGAAATTCTAGAAAACTCTTGTAGTCGCATAGCGAATGCGTTAAGATTTCTTATTATTATCCAAAATGGGTATGCGTTTGACCTACAGGTTTGACCTCAGTCTCACGATGTCAAGTGACGAGGTGGAGGGTGGACACGCTTACCCAGAAAAAAACCTAGTCACTCTTGCTTTAAAAACTCTTAGGTTTTACGAACTAGCATGATGAACCTGAACCATAAAATTAAAACAAAAGGTTTAGTTGTATAATGTTTGAATGTTATACACAGAAAATAATATTGTTGCCGCCAAAGTTTATCGATGTTGAATACTGTAACTACTTTTATCTAAGTACACACATATCATAAATCCTCTATTATGCGTTCAAAACCCGTAGGCAATGACCAGCATTACCTGTGGTAGTGCGACAGGCTGACAGCGATGACGGCTGTTAATCTTGGAACATGTTCCAAATTTGGATCTCATTACCTTACAATATTCGATAACGTAATTTCTAAGTTACGTTACAGCTGTCATCGCTGTCACCTACTACCACAGAGGGCTCAGACAAGATGCACTGCGCTAACTAACGTTTCTATTCGATTCGTTTTTAAACCAATCGCGTCACTGGAAGATGACGTGATACGAAAAGTCACGTGGTCTACCAGTGACGCGATTGGTTTAAAAACGAATCGAATAGAAACGTTAGTTAGCGTAGTGCATCTTGTCTGGGGCACCTGGTCAGGTAAATGCTGGTCCACCTGGGTAAACCCATCTTAGAGTACTTATAATATGTGTGTATATAAAGTATTGTACGCGACTCTGCGTAATTGGCATTACGCAACCGTCACGTAAAGTACTATTGAGAAGTTATCGTATTGTCAACGGTATGATAGCTTGTTTACTTGCCAGTAATGGCGTCCGAGTTAACAAGACGATGACATGTAAAAGCAATATGGATTTACCCAGTAGGATAGAGCCTCTTGTCTTTGTCTCTTTGTATCGGTCGGTACCTGTCCACCTGTTTTTGTTAGAGCACATCTCCGAAGATACTCAACTGATTTAAACTATAATAAACACAAAACTAGGTGTAAAACCTAGTACTACTATTGGGATCATTTATTTATGTGTCATTTACATGTGTACCGATTGTTCCATATGGAACTAGAATTATGGACATCCCCGACGACGTTGCTTCTAGTGGCAAGATAAGGAATCGATTCTGACAGCTGTCGTGCTAGCTAGAGGCATTGCCAATATAATTGTAATATTTGTTTATTGTTTGATATATTTACTAAACTACTTTCAACTACTAGGCACTACTAAAAACAACTTTCATTATTGACCTCCTATGGCCGTATTAATAAACTCGTCTTGACTGAGATGCCTATCTCGAGAGACGTCAAAGTAAACGTCAACCCATAGAAAGCTGTCATTATTGACGTGTCTTGTGATTGACATCTCAACCAAGATGATTTTATTAATATTGCCCTTACTTGGCGGTAGTATTAACAGCCACAGACTCGTGGACCTACTACTTTTGTCCCACTCCTATTCGCTTTCGTCAGAAATCGTTTTTATTCCGCAAAAGTAGGTAGGTTACGTTTGTTAGGTATCTTTAGATGCCCGAAGGGCAAACCGCCCAGAAATAGGAGCTCCGTTGAATAGCAGTAGGACAAGGAGTAGTCAGGCGTGTTAACTATTATTATTTACAAAACCAGTTTCAGAAATATTGTGAATTGAAAATATTATGGTAAAGAAAGAAGGAAATATTGTTTATTCGTGCAATAGCTCTTAAGTCTTTAGCACAAGAGCGTATTAAAGAGAAATATAAATCCAAACATCGTAAAGAACTAATGCACTGTATTTGTTTAGGAAACGAGCTGTTTAGTAAAATAAAGGCAATAGACAGTAGCTGTACCTACTAAGTACCTACAGAATAAAAAACCGGACAAGTGCGAGTCTATAGTATAAGACGTATTACTTGCCAAATTTCATAGATCTAGGTCAACGGAAAATACCCTATAAATTTTGATTCCCTTAAGAGTGTCGAAATATACGTTTTTTGTAACTGCCGTATCTTTTTTTTACGTTAACTTAGAAGTTTGATTTTTTCACAGTTTCAAGTGACTATAGACTTGAGTATATGGTTTTAATTTAAACTCAATACATTAACGCGTTCCTGAGATAAAGGGTCTTGACAGACAGACCGACGGACGGACTACAAAGTGATCTTATAAGGGTTCCGGTTTTTTCCTTTTGAGGTACGGAACCCTGAAAAGTATAAAAAATAAGTTCATATCAGTTCCCATAACATAGATAAACCGAAACCAATTTGATTTCCTGAATACCACTAGCAACATCATCTTTCAGTTCTGGTTTAAACTTTATAACTGACCAGCTACTTTCTGTCCAAGAACTAGGTACCTACTAAACTACTAAAGTCTGTTCCTATTCAGACTGCCAATGACAATAACAAGTATACCTGACTGTAATTGTCTTTAGATAGAGGTGAAATAGTAATGAGAATAATTTTACCGTAATTAGTTTATTAAAAAGGTTGAATATATATTCATCATCATCGTCGTATTATTATTATACTGGGTACGACAGAGACGAAAACCACACTTATCAATCAAATCTATCAAACCTCACTACATTTACAATGTCAGAAATAGTTCGAAAAAAAATATCTCTATGACAAGACTCTGTCAATGTAATGGTGTTTTTAGCGAATGTGCTTTTCATCAAAAAATACAATATTAAATAAAGATTACTAACTTAAAATGGACATGAAGACAATGATAAAGTGTATAAATAAATAATATATCTAGGCTGAACCTTTAAAAGTACGCGAATATGGAGTTTTAATGGTAAATTGGTTTGTTCATAAGAGTGACGAAACGAATAGGAACAGACTTTACGTAAAGCTGTTTTTTTTTTTTAAACAGAGCTTGGCTACACTATAAACTAGTGACCAGGTCGCTCCGTTCTTTGTTACAAAAAGTAATGTTCCTAACTTTCTATTCCTAAGTAGGTACGTTATAGGTATAGCAGTCAAGTCATGTTTAGGCTGCGGTCCTATTCGGCGACGATATGAAGCTCGAGTACCGTAAAAACTCACATATGCGTGGCACAATCAAGACGATACTTAAATTAGTTTAGTAATCCTTGCTATTTGTGTGGTCATCAATTATGTCATGCTCCCTGGACACCCCACTGTCAGTTTTGTAAAGTTTTTAAGCATAACCCTAATGTACACAATATGTACGTACTTAAAAATAAATGTACCTCAATAGATCGAGAGTACAAATTATATGAGATTGGGGTTGCTGTGGAGCATCTCCCCAGCAACCCCAAAGATTAATTTAAGAATTTGTTATTTATTAAAACATAACGCTGTTGTACCCAATATGTACTCAACTAGTACGCACTTTATTTTAAATGTACCTCCATAGATCGAGAGTACAAATGATCTAAACTAGGGGTTGCCGTGGAGCATCCCGCCAGCAACCCCAAACATTGAATTTAAGAAATTGTTATTATAACCAACATGGAAAAAGTCGATTTTATTCTGTCGACACGTTGAGCAAAAGCTTTATTCTCTTTATAAAGTACAGCATACGCTTGCAAATCAGAATCAAATGCGAAAGTGTTTCAGTTCATTTGTACTCTCGATCTATGGAGGCGCATTTAAAAAAAAACTGTGTACAAATTCGGTACATATTGTGTACATTAGGGTTATGCTTTAAAACTTTACAAAACAGACAGTGGGGTGTCCAGGGAGCATGACATCATCAATTGGCAAACGTTTAATTGATAAAAACAATGATTTAGTCATTTAGCTCTTATGGTATTCAGGGGACCAAACTAACTTTACCATCACCCATCAGATAAGAAGCAATCGCTGGTCAGTCCTTTAATAAGCAGAGCAGGCCACATCCAAAGCTAGCGTTTGAAGAAGCGACGGGTGTACCCTCATACCCTGATTGTAAATCCTCGTGTTGACGACATCGAACGGCGTTTCCAAACACACAACGAATAAGCTGCTGACGAGACTGCTGAGAAACGCAAGCATCGCCGGGGAATCTTTGGCAATTCCCACCTTAACCAGCTGCTCTTTGGTTCTGCAAGTGCACACGGAAAAACTTATTACCCTGGTTATACAGTCGGACGGTGGTCACGTCGAAGGGGCACATGGCGACGGCCACCACTGCGCCACTAATGGCGCTGGCCGTGAATGCTAGCCAAAATGGAGAGTTTGCGCATACGCCGTGGGCTGCCAACGTTTCTTTTGCACTGGAGAAAGAAAACTGTTTACTCTTATGAACTGCCTCAGTTGACAATAAGTATGGCAAAACGGGTGTGCCACGGAAGCCAAACTGCTAGTAGGTTTTGCGGTCCATTTGTTTTATTTGAAAAGGCACAGCTCTTTAGATGATGACGATGATGAAGTCGAGTCGATGATGTAGAAGCTATTCTAAGGCACGTAAAATTGTAGTATACTGTGGATGTCATGCTCCCTGGACACCCCACTGTCTGTTTTGTAATGTTTTAAAGCATAACCCTAATGTACACAATATGTACCTACCGAATTAGTACATACTTAAAAAGAAATGTACCTCCATAGATCGAGAGTACAGATGATCTGAATTTAGGGTTGCTGTGGAGAATCTCCCCAGCAACCCCAAACATTGAATTTAAGAAATTGTTATTATAACCACCTGTCGTCATGTTGAGCAAAAGCTTTATTCTCTCTATAAAGTACAGCATACGCTTGCAAATCAGAATCAAATGCGAAAGTGTTTCAGTTCATTTGTACTCTCGATCTATGGAGGTAAATTTCTTTTTAAGTATGTACAAATTCGGTACATATTGTGTGCTAGGGTTATGCTTTAAAACATTACAAAACCGACAGTGGGGTATATATGACATGACTGTGGCGCGTCTAAAGGTAAAAATATTCTGAGCTATGTACACTTCCCTTTATACGACTTTGGACTCGATGAAGTTCGTGGATGACCATGGTATAGAAGAAAATAGTGAAAACAGGCGAAATAAGCTGCATGCAGCGTCGTGTCGAGAGAGTTGCTCGACACTTCAATACGACTGTTGCTTTTACATACATACACATACATACCCACACGCCTGTCTCCCAATAGGGAAGGCAGAGACTGGAACGCCAGGTGCACCGGTCTAAACATTACAACTATCGCTTCCTCTTCATTCATGAACCTCTTTTTTTTTTGTTGCGCATAATATAAATCCGTTAAGCCGTTTTGATTGAAAGACCAACATACAAACTTCAAACATTCTCACAGTATTTATTAAAAAGTAGGATTGAAAAAGTAAGTACTCTTAGTAAGTAATCTTTAAAAGTAAAATGCTTTAAATTGCTCTTTCTTTACTCTTTAGTTATGCCTATTAACTCTTGAGTTCAACATTTGTAATACTGGATTGCGCTTGTCATGCAATTTGCATTTTAATACTAACAAAACGTAATTATAATCAACAAATTTAATAATCTAATAAGACAGCTATTTAACGGTCCTAAAGGGATCGAAGTGTATCCGAAAGGGCCTATCTGTATAATAACATAAGATAAGATAAGCCTTTGCTTAAGGTTTAGTTTGGGACTAAGACAATTTGTGTGAGATTGACCTCTGATATTTAATTATTATGATGACTATTTTATTGAGAGTGAGTAGTACTTACGCGGAGAAGGTTGTAAGTTGCGCCGCGCTCCCGACTGCCAACCGTGTGCAGGTGGCGTTCACCCCCGCGAAGTAGCCCTTGAAGCCTTCCGTGGAGTATATCTTGGTCATGCCGTCGTACATGCCTGGAAGAGGATGCCAATAGGACTACTTCAACAGACTTTATCTTGGAGGTTAAGGTCGGTAAGATGCCTTACGATCACACCATGACACTTATCACTTAACCTTCGTCGGCGGAGCTTGATTTACGGGTAGCTTGTAATGTAACTTTCTATTAAGTATTATTGTGTTTTACGATTGATAAAATGACCTTCTGCTGGAGTTTCTTGCCGCGCTTCTTCTCCGCAATGATGGTCTTGTCCGAAGCGCTCGTAGATTCATTCCATATTTACAACGTGTAAAAGAGCCCTCATGTGGCCAATTTACTGAATAAATATTTTGAATTTGGAATTTTTACATGTATTTTTTTAATGTAGTTCGGCAATCGACAGATATACTGTCAGTTTCAAGTGCAAGCGTGATAGCGATAGCCACCCGAAAGCTATTCAGGAAGCTGGGAATACTGTACGTATGTTAGGTTAGGTTAGACCTGTGACCACCAAAAAATTTAATTCGGCGAAGTAAAACATTCTAAAATGAGTGTCGGTGATTCAAGGGCAGTCAAGCAGTAGTGTTCGCATTGCTGTGTTCCGGTTTGGGGATAAGACAACCGGTGAAATGACTAGCATAGAGGCATTCCATCTTAGTCCTCAGGTGTGGCAACGGGTCTATATTGACTGACATAATTATTTTTAGTCATAATGTGCTTTAGGTAATAATCATGGCAAGTCATAACGTGTTTTTTTAACCTTTTCAACGCTATGTCAAATACAAAAGACGTCACTCACACGCCAATGACAGCTTAAAACCAGAGCGAATATCAACCTTGCCTCATAGACATCAGGTCTATTTTGCTTTGGCAACCACGACGGAAATATCCGTCGTTGGCGTTGAACCAGTGGTGCGGATATTTCCGTCAATGGCGTTGAAAAGGTTAAAGAAACTGTTACTTTTTCAGGGTTTTTATAAATCAAACCTAACCTAACCTAGCCTTGTCTACACGTTAGATATTTCAGAACTTCTGAAAAGTTTACAGTTTCAGCTATATAAAAAATTATGACTGTCAAAAATTATGTCAACAATTACATTATGACCAATAAAATTGTGGGAAACAAAGGGCTCCCGTTGGCAACGCATTTGAGGTCTTAGGATTGCAGTTTTGAGATTGTAGTCTTGAGATTTCAAATGTCTATGTGTCTCAGATCCCACTTACCATCAGGTGGCCTAAATGCTCGCGTGCCATCGCCTTGCCATAAAAAAAATAAAAAAAGCTACCATTTTGCAAGCTATGCTGCCCAAACTCACCTTTGTACCTATGCTGCCGTCCGACCGCGATGCTGGGGTGAGAGGCTGCCTGAATCCTGGTCTTTAGCACCGACAAGGGGTTGGCCACGACACCGCTAACTATGCCGCTCACGCTGGACCAAAACACGGACTTGTTGATGGACACCTCCCCGTTGGCCTTCGCCGTCCACCCGTGGACCTCGGCCACGTGGTACATGCCTAGTCTGTGAAATGATTAGATAATTCAATGTGCTGTTGAAAAGTCTCGAACACGCCAAAAGATTCAACCTCACATGCTTTTTGAACTAACGTTAAAACTTAACTGCTGTTCTCTACCTACCTAATTAAGTAGACAGAAAAGACTTTGAAGAGATGTTTCCTATTTTGGACCTTATTACTATGCATTAAGGTCAAAAAATGGATACATCTCTTTACAACTGTACAATTTCAGTCAAAAAGAACAATGCCAGATCTTAGCTTAAAACACTTTAAAAAAAAAAGGCTCGCGGATATGAAGGATGTTGATATGACCTGTTTTGTATGAGATTTAAATTGAGTATTTTATTACTGAGGTACAGATACTTTATAAATAAGATAACTTGCAAGTAATGTATGTAATGTAAAGTGAAATTAGACAAGTTCTTCAGAAAAACTAACACCACAGCATTGATTTAAATATTTTTCGACATCAAATAAACCCTGTTCTATAATTATCCGTCACATTTTTTTCTTAGGCCAAAGCTTTTAAGGAAACCTGGAATTGTCTTTGATGAACTTATTAATTCAATCAAACATTGGAAATTACAGAAATTGACGATAATCGATCAAGAGCCTGAAATTCCCTGTATCCTACTGAATTTTAGCGGTGGTAGTACGTAGTACCGTATCATATGCAAGGTCCATGCGGATCGTGACCGCCATCTTGGTCCAAGACCTGCCCCCTATTTCACCATCTTGACAATAACACGTGACAGGTGACAATTCGGTATACATTGCAAAGTTAACACGCTGATACATCACTGAGAGTCATAAGATGCGCCATGTACACTGAAATGTCACCTGTCACATGTCATTGTCAGGATGGTGAAATAGGACGCTGGCCCAACTAGCATAGGACAACCGGTGAAATGACTAGCATAGACACATTCCATCTTAGTCCTCGTTTGACTCTTCAGATTCCAAATGTCTATGGTCTTTAGAACCCATTTCCTGTAAGCCCGCGCTAGTTTGCCTTGCCTATCATCATCACCATCATACATACATAATTTCACGCCTTCGTTCCCAGAATGGGGTAGGCAGAGCTACAGAATTACAAACATCTCTAAAAACTTGTTGATAATTCTATAACCACAATTTGCGCAATTAGGCTAAGATGTTTACCAGCGTATTAGTGACAGGTTGCAAGCCCATCGCCTTACAGTACTACAAGCCTTTATTCCCTTAGTCGTCTCTTACGACATCCGCGGGAAGACATGGAGTGGCACTATTCTAACTCGGCAACCACACGAGGTCATCACCATCATAATTTCTGCCAAAAGACCTCCACTGCTGGACATAGGCCTCCCCCATGATTTGCCACAAGAACCAGTCCTGCACCGCTTGTATCCATCGGTTTCCCGCAACCTTATGGCACCTTACACATTGGAGGATCATGGGCCAAAGTAAGGGACGCATTTACACCTTAGAGTGAGTAACATATTCTTGCATCTCACTCTTACGTATTTCTCCGTCCCTTACGCCCATGATCCGCCAACGTGTAGAGGGGCCATTAGCCACGTCGTCGGTCCACCTTGTTTGTCGACGGGGCTGTGTCTTCCGGTACGCGGAGAGAATTTTTCAAACCCATTGGCAACAAAGTCACCAATATAGCCTTAAAACTTATCTATGGTTTAAAATAACTATCAAGTAAGATTAGGTAGGCTGCCTTAAAATCAAAGAAGGCTGATAACTGGATAGTAATAGTACCTACCTATAAGCATTTTGAATTTAATATGGTCACCAATAGAGTATATAATGCTTTGACTCTTACATTGCAGTTAGACCTTCTTTGGTACAGTGGAGTTTATAAATATGCACAGAATTTCACTTCTTTTTACTTATAGTTTTCATAGTGAGTTGGAAAGAGATGAATCTATAGCTGTTATTTCGTTATTTGGTACATCGTCACAAGTAAGGCGTGATTTGGACCTATAAGAACCTATAGTATTTGGACCTATAGACAAGGAAAGACAAATCCGTCCAAAAAAGGAAGGACAAAGAAGTCCCTGTGTAAAACCTTGTGACAATGACAGTTAAAGAAGAAAAAACAGCCTACTTTTTGTTTAATTTTTTCTCATGTAATACGTAATCTAAAAAGTAGAGAAAGATAGCTGACGCAAAGTACGTCTTGTAGTCCGGTTTCTATGCTATATGTTTTTATTCTGTGTATTAAATAAACAAGGTACTAAAGTGTACACATATAACTGGACCGTTTGACGGCAGTAGGATAACCCATGTTTACCTGACGGAGTTCATGGTGAAGCCCAGGATCAGCGCCGGCGCCAGGCCCTTCTGCAGCGCAAGCGCACCATCAGTCCTCCCGATAACGTACAGCGCGTGGAACATGCCCTTGTAGCGGACTACCTGCCCTTCAGGAAAATGCCTTGTTCAAAGTCGGATCTTAGCGCATTAACTTTTAGGCTGCCTGTCTAATGGAGCTAAGCGAGGCAGCGGAGCGGTGAACGAGGAAAAAATCCACCAATAGGAGAGCTGCGCTGAGCGAGGCTAGAAAAGAAGTATTCCTATTGGTGGATTTTTTCCTCGCTCCGCTCCAGGACAGGCAGCCTTACAGTTACCTCTTACGATATTTTCTGCCATTTATTTTCTAATTGGCCAAGGATCATTCATGAGATCAGTCCTTCTTCGCAGAAAGTCGAAGAAGGAAAATGATTATTTTTCAAATTAATGTGTAGATAAATACTTTACTGCATAAAAAAAACAATGCAATGAAAGTAAAAAAAAGAATGTACAAAGATAAACTTATCCTTTACGAAATCTAACCCGAGAGAGATTGAGAAAAGTGAAAGCTTATTCGAGTAGTAAACTAACCAATAAAATGTATAAAAAGTAAATAGGTACATTCAAATGTGTACATAAAATACATAAATAGGTATATATTTATACATGTATATACATATATACATTTATGCAGAGGACAGATGATACAATATTTAGGAGCTAGCTAGGTAGAACTTCTTCAGTTTGCCTTTTTTAAGAAATCTGCTGATTGGAATTTTCTAATGCCGGCCGATAGCCGATTCCACAACCTGACAGAGTGCACCGAAAAGGATTTCGAATAGAATAGGAATAGAAAGGAATGAAGAAATTAATAGTTTCTCGTGATTTTACTTACGCTGTCACTGCTATGACAAGGTTCTATGGTGGCTTAACCATTAAACTACCGTACAAAGTATCAGCAAGCAACTAAAGGCGACATTTCATTTACTGCCTGATTCACAATCGACAAGTAAAGCATATTTGACACATAAATTTAGCCCTTTCACTTTCTTGCCCTTGAAAATAGATAAGGAGAGAGCCAACTTTAAATGGCAGATAAATTTACTTGTCGATTGTGAAACAGGCCCTTAATGAACGAACGTATTCACAACTGGGTATAAGTCACAGAATAAGAACATATCGCATAGAAACCGGACTATAAGACGTACTTTGCGTCAGCTATCTTTCTCTACTTTTTAGATTACGTATTACATGGGAAAAAAGAAACAAAAAGTAGGCTGTTTTTTCTTCTTTAACTGTCATTGTCACAAGGTTTTACACAGGGACTTCTTTGTCCTTCCTATATGAAGAATTTGTCTTTCCTTGTCTATAGGTCCAAATACTATAGGTCCAAATCACTCCTTACTTTTGACGATGTACCAAATAACGAAAGAACAGCTATAGATTCATCTCTTTCCAACTCACTATGAAAACCATAAGTAAAAAGAAGTGAACCATAATGTATTTTCTGCTTATTTAGTACGGTTTCTATGCCTTTAGTCTTTCTTCTGTGGTATAAGTCAATACATTTGACAGCCGTTAAACCTCTTTTCGTTTGTTTAATAGTTTAGTGTAGTGACTAGTGATCTTATTTAAAACGATATATGTAAATAGGAATTTATGAGAACATTACCTAAGTCACGAGAAGCTGTAAACTGTTTTTTTTAAAATTATATATTTAATTGATGATATGATATTTCCAAGAAAAAACCATTTTAGATTACAATGAGAACGTTTGCATTGTGTTGAAGTCGTAAAAAATGATTAACACTTAAAAGTTAACTCAGGTAAACACGTGAAAGAAAATATATTACCTACGTAATCGACTAATAAGCATTAGGTAGACTTACAAATAGATTTAATCGTTACGGAACCTGTCAATTTTATACATTTATTTGAACTCCCCTGGCTTATCTTATCATGAGTCATGACCTATACTCGAAAATCTAATTAAAGACCAAAATCCTAACCTCAACGGCGCACATTCGCTGTGATTACTGCATTTTGGTTTAAGTGTAGGTATTTTTATCAATACAACTTACCCTAATATTACTGGTTACACGAGGTCTCGTTCATATTTTTATGAAATAATGTTAAAATAACGAAATAATCAAGATGTCGGATCTGTCAGGTTTTGGTCTTGAATTAGATTTTCGAGTATAGCAAGCTACAATATCAAAATTGCTAAAAAGGGATATGTCACTGTTGAACTTTATAAAATATCGTTCCTTTCGTTTTAAATAAACTTTCACAAATGCTACGGTTTTAATTGTAAGTGCGTGAAATGGTAACCCAACATTTCATCGGATTCGACTTCATCGATTGTATCATGCGCATGATTGTACAAACTTGTGTATAAGATTGACTCGATCATCATTTTCTAACTCCGGGTCATCGAACTCTGAGTGCGGTCGCTGGTCTTTGAAATGTAAGTAGGTATAGAATACTTTATGCATTTTTTATAGTATTGTGCTGTGTTCTGTGTTTTATAAATCATTTACACCGCCTTATCTTCCCGCGGTTGTCTGGTAGAGATCGCTATCTAGCGATAACACCGTCTGCTTTGTAAAAATTACGATATTTTCCCTTTGTTACATAGATATATTTTTGGCGTGATGTTATTTTATTTTTAGTTTTCTAATAAAATGATGAGTGGCGTGCAATAGAACTGCGCCTCTATTCAAGACGGTAAAAACAATATCGCATTTGATCTGTTATCGTATTGTCAACGTTTTGGTAGCTCTTATTTTCTTGACAGTAATGGCGGCTGACGTCATAACAATACCATAACAGGCAAACTAAGTACGATATCATGTTTTCATCACACTTGCTCGTAAATAGTGTCATAACATGCTTGAAAAATCGACCGTAAATCCAAAATAATACCCGCGGGCCTTTTTTTTACCATTACGCCCTATCGTGGGTAATAGCTTTTTTTGTAAATATAATACGTGGACTCAAACTATCATAATACGTCGCAGCATTAGCATAGGCTAAGCTAGATGGACCCCCCGCATGACCCCGGGGGAGGCTTGACTCCCCCGGTTGGTTACAATGTTACGATTTCAAACGAATTTGCCATTTTACCAGGCACAAATGTTTCCAGCATGGACACCGACGGGTC
This sequence comes from Acleris literana, assembly GCA_946894065.1. Lineage (NCBI taxonomy): Eukaryota > Metazoa > Arthropoda > Insecta > Lepidoptera > Tortricidae > Acleris > Acleris literana. The sequence goes on from OX335674.1 coordinate 20,014,478, forward strand.
TGTGCGTGGATTAGAGCGGGGAGAAAGGAAAAGGTTTCGTACTACTAATCAGCGGAAAATATGTAAACATTGCAATAAGCGTAGGAGAAGGCATGAACCAGGACGACAAATAAAAGATACTGATTGTGTATGTCATGATTTATTAGATATTCCTTCTGTCGTGTCTCAACTTGTTGAAACAAATAAACAAACTTCTATCCAACCAGAACAACTGCCCAAAACTAAACCTCCCTCTTCCAATGCTCATTCAGATCAACAGTCTCTCCAGACTAGTCAAAATATATCCGTTGATCACATCTCCAATGCTAACAAGAACCCAACTCAGTCTACTGCTCAGACTAGCAGAACCCAATATGAGGCTTATGACATAGAGCCCTTTATAGTTCATGTCCAAAAAGCATTATCAGGCAGTGAAAATCCCTCTCTCCATCCAGTTCAGTTTGGTTATTTCTTAAAGAAAAGTCCTTTTAAGAATATAGTTAATGGTAGTATCAAACGCATAGGCAGAAACAGGCTCTCAATGGCTTTCTCAAACTACAAAGATGCCAATGATTTTATCAGTAATTCATTCTTATCATCAAATAACTACAAAGCATTTATTCCATCATTTAGTGTGACCCGAATGGGTCTTGTACGAGGCGTTCCCTCTGAGTGGACTCCAGAAGAGGTTCTAGAGAATGTATCGGTTCCTATTGGGTGCGGCAAAATTCTTAAAGTGAGGAGATTAAATTACAAAGTTAGAAACATTTCACCTCCTGAGTGGAAACCTTCTCAGACTGTTGTTCTTACATTTGATGGTCAAGTTTTACCCAAACGAATTTTTATGTGTTACAATGCTTTATCTGTAGAGCTATATACCTTCCCCACTATACAATGCTTTAACTGTTGTCGCTTTGGTCACACCAAAACTAATTGTAATTCTCGCCCTCGCTGTTACAAGTGTGGTGATGGTCATGTTGGAGATTCTTGTTCGGTTGAGGAAGAATCTGCAACCTGTTGTTTGTGTTCCGGGTTTCATTTCTCTACCAGCAAAAAATGCCCAGAGTTTGAAAGACAGACAAAAATAAAGACCTATATGGCTCAAAACTGTGTCTCATATGCTGAAGCAAATAAAGTATATGAGCCAGTTTCTAAATCATTTGCTGACGTTATTAGAAAATCTTATCCTCAGTCGGACGCCCCTATTGCTCAAGTTTCTCCAGCTTCTTCATCACTTAAATCACCCCCTCCATTCATCAGGTCATATAAAAAAACAGTGTTCACAAAACCCTCAGTGCCTTTGAAAATAAACAGAGGTTATAACAAGTCTGAACACAACCTTCTTATAAAAGATTACGATGCTCCTTCTCCTTCCAACGGTGTAGCTTTTAACCTATCCGCAAACAACAATGAAACAGTTTTTTCCATATCTGATGTTATTCAAAATTGTTAACTGAAATTAACACAATGTCCAATAATAATTCTACCGAACAACGCTGCCCAACAATTGACTTTTTAACACATTTAAAATCCAGTTATGGATCACAGATACGACCAAATAATACAATGGAATTGCAGAAGCGCAATCTGCAATAAACACGATTTACTTCACCTTCATAATAAATTTAACCCCCTCGTTTCCACTCTGTCTGAGACATGGCTTAAACCGGACTCACTTTTCCGTATTCCTGGTTATGTCATTCTTCGACAAGACAGACCTGACGGTTATGGTGGTGTGGCCATAGTAATCAGGAATTCTGTCTCCTTTTCTTTGTTTCCTCTTCCCTCTTTCAGCGATGACATATCTGTTATCGCTGCTATTGTAAATAATATTTGTATAGTTTCAATTTATTTTTCGCGTCCTAATGTAAATATTTTTTCTCAATTAAATAATTTATTCTCTGTGCTCCCAAAACCATTCTTGGTGTTAGGCGATTTTAACTGCCAACATCAGTCTTGGGGTAGTTCTACATCAAATTGGTATGGTGAACACTTATTAGATATAATAGATTCTCATAACATATGCGTTTTGAACACCGGTTTACCTACTCGCCATACGGAACCGAGTCAAGGCGCCAGTGCTCCAGACTTATCTTTATGTTCGTCTGATTTAGCTTCCACCATTCACTGGCAACCTCATCCGTCTTCATATGGTAGTGACCACTTTCCTATCATAATAACCATGCCTTTTCTTAAACCCGTTGGAAACCCCCGTCCCCCACGCTTTAAATATAAATTAAACAACGCAGATTGGCAGCTGTTTAGACAGACAGTGGAAGAAAAAACTAGTTCTCTTTCCAATAGAGATCAAATTTCTGCGGATATGCTCACTAAAATTCTTATTGAGTCTGCGGACGAGACTCTTGTTATTAAAAGTGCAAAAATATCTCATATCCCGTCCCCCCCTTGGTGGGATCATGACTGTACAGTAGCAATTAAAGCAAGGAAATCGGCAGAGAAAATATATTGTAGCGAGATGACTGCAGACAATTTCGAGTTTTTCTTAGAGTCTGACCGTAACTGCAAGAAATTATTTAAAAAGAAGAAATTTGAAGGCTGGCAATCATTTTGTGCAAGTATTAACCCTAATGTCAGTCCGTCAGTGGTCTGGCGTAACATTCGTAGGTTTAGATCTGCTTTTAATGGTTCGTCTTCGAAACTCCCTCTCTCTTTGGCTGACCGCTTTATGGATCGTCTCGCTCCCCCTTCTGTTCCTGAACATGTGCCCTTTCAAATTTCCATTCCTCCATCCATTGTAAATGAACTTTCTGGTTTGAACTCTCCCTTCTCCCTTCTTGAGCTCAAAGGAGTACTGTGCCGTGTGAAAGACTCCGCTCCCGGTGAAGATGGAATCCCTTATTCATTTATTAAAAATCTCAGTGATAAAGTCCTTCTATTATTTCTAGATATCTTAAACTCCATGATGATTTCAGGTTGTGTTCCTCATTCTTGGAAATCTCAAACGGTTATTCCTTTTCTAAAACCCAACAAGCCCCCCGACGACCCTTCATCTTACCGCCCTATTGTTCTCTCTTCTGTTCTTATTAAAATAGCTGAACACTTAGTAAAAAACCGTCTTGAATGGTTTGTGGAGAAGGGTAATCTGTTAGCTCGCTCTCAGTTTGGCTTTAGAAGAGGTAAGAGCACTATAGATAGTTTAGCGATTTTTATTTCAGACATTAGATTGGCTTTTTCAAATAACAAATCCGTAGTTGCTACTTTCCTTGGCATCAGCGCAGCTTATGACAACGTCCTTATTTCTGTATTGATGAAGAAACTCGTAGATTTAAATGTTCCTATAATTTTATCTAACTTTATATTTAATATCCTCAGTGAAAGACATATCAACTTATATGTGGATGAAGCGACCTTTTCTAGAACGGTATGGAGAGGACTACCTCAAGGGTCGGTTCTCAGCCCATTATTGTACAATATATATACATATGACTTAGAATCGAGCCTAAGAGGGTCCTCTGAAGTATTGCAATACGCTGATGACCTTTTGATATATAAAACTGGCCCGTCTATTCAAGAAAATTGTAATTATTTAACCTCCTCCCTCAGTTTATTAAAATCATGGCTAGACCACAATGGTCTAGAATTATCAGTTCCTAAGAGTAGGGCAGTCTTGTTTTCCAGAATGCGCAATCCTTCACCCATTGATATAAAATATGTTAATGCCTCGATTCCCTCAGGTAATTCAATAAAATTTTTAGGAGTAATTTTAGATACTAAGCTCTCTGGTTTTCCTCATTGCGAGTATATAGTTGCTAGATGTGAGCGGAATTTAAATATTTTGAAATGCCTCTCCGGGGTTTGGTGGGGAGCTCATCCTTTTTCATTAAAGTTAATGTATAATGCTTTGATAAGAAGTATTCTTGATTTTGGCACATTTTTGTTGGAACCTGGTAGTGTCCTTGCATTCAAGAAATTGGACAATATTCAGGCTAAAGCGATGCGAATTATTTTAGGAGCCATGAGATCAAGCCCAATTAATTGCATGCAGGTAGAATCTGTAGAGCCTCCTTTGAGTTTAAGACGACAATTTTTAGCTGACAAATATTTATTCCGTTGTTACCAATTTACCGACCACCCTCTTATAACTAAATTATCATGCCTCGCTGACCAAGTCGACAGTTGTAACTATTGGAGAAACAAACGTCTTCCTTGTCTGATAGAAAGTTTTAAAAAAATGGTTTCTCTTAAAGCCCCTACTCACCGATCAAATTCCATCCCTTTATTCTCATCTAGTTACGAATCTCTTACCCTTCTTCCTGACATTCATTTAAGTATTGGTATTTCAAAGATTGGCTTCAACCAGAAGCTGACATTTAACCACGTGGTAGACTCAAAGTGGCCACAGTGGCATCGTATATTTAGTGATGCCTCCAAACACTCAGCCGACGGCTGCGTGGGTGTTGGGGTGTATCACTCTCAATATAATATAATTCAAAAAATAAAACTTCCCCCTGAATCTTCCGTTTTTACTGGCGAGTGTTTCGGCTTGTTTAAAGCTGTTGAATATGTTTTGCTGATGAAATTAAATAGAACCGTTATTTTTTCGGACTCATTAAGTGCTCTTCTAGCCTTAGCCCGTTATCCATTCGGTTCCCACTATCTGTTCCCTATTATCATTAAAATAAGAACTTTGTTATTGGATTGCTCATCGAGAGGCTGTTTTGTGTCCTTTGCCTGGGTCCCTGCTCACTGTGGCATATCTGGTAACGAGAGAGCCGATCGAATTGCCAACGATGCGGTTATCTGTGGGGATTTGCACTACTATAAAAATTATGTTCATGACCTTGCAGCTTTGCCCAGAATTTATCTCAGGTATTCCTGGGATAAAATCTGGGGGCCCAGACAAGATGCAAACGCTTCCAGGCGTTTTCCTTTCTATAAAATTCAACGCCTAAGCGTTTCTATCCAAAATATGCAAGACAAAATGCTTTAGAATAGAAAATTGTGCTGTCGATTCTACAATGTTTTCAGTATGCGCTATAATGATGATTTAGCCTTAAATTGTCTATGCTTTGCGCAAATTGAAACGTCAAGTGTCACTGTCAACATAATGACATCAACTGTCAAAAGTATATTTGCAGGTTACCTATAATTTCGGCTTGTAAATAAGTATTTTTTCATCTCTGTTTTTTAGTTAAAGTATCACCTTGCGGTTAGATTTGATGTTTAACATGTTAAAAAACTCTTCGTTTAAACTTTTAGACAAGAAGCAAGGTGACTCGCGGCGGGCCTTTGATAGGTACTAATTAATAAGAGCGGAAAACACTTGATCGAATTACTGTTGTGATCATGTTGTGATATTACGAGCCAAGTAAAACTGTATTTACAGAAGAAGGATTATTATAATATACCTATGTTTGGTAGGTTTAGGTTTAGGTTAGGTTTTGTCTTAATTGTTAATTTTAGCTTCGCGGTGGGTACTAAAAGTTGACTAAAAGTACAAGATCAATAGGAACTCCGGCAAAACATGATGGCGTATGATTACGTACTACATTTACGTACATAAATCATGTTAGTTTGCATTTTATTATACTTTTAATTACTTTACAAAGGTTTATTGGTAATTTTTATTTTGCACTTAGGCTACGCTAGGCCATCACATCTTCATAAATAATTATAAACTTAGTAAAGATAAAGACAAAGCTGGCTAGTTACTAGGTTTTTTTATATAGAACCTTTCCATAATAAAGACTAAGTAATTTTATTTATGTAAGAATGTTATTTACTAGAAATTTTATAATAAATTAATATGGCATTAATGACAATTTAATGTTGCAGCCAAAAATAACCCCTTTAGAATACCTACTTACATTTTGTATGAAGATTTGTATAAAACTAGCTAACTATTTAATTATAAGCCATTGCTATGAACATGAAATAAGCTTAAATTTATCTTTCAGATGCAAAAACTACTAGCAACAACCAAAAATATTTGTTAGTATACAATACTGAGTACAGTTTGGCGAGATATTGGAAATGGTATGATTATTTTATTTAACTTTTGTTCATATTTGTTTGTTTATTCATTTTAAAATATTTCCTATTAATTATCAGATTAACCTTATTAAAAGGGGGGGGCTTATTCTTAAAAGGGGTTTGGGTAAAAGTGTTGTCATTTGTAAAATTCATATATATTCAAGGTGAGCGGCCATTCATAAAAGTGGTAAATTATGATAGAATTATTAAAAATAAACATATTTTGTTATGTAATGTAATACTCTTAAGTGCTTTGGAGCCGAGATATTTAAATATTCATACTTGGGCGTACTTTTGTACTAAAAATTGAATACATAAATCTTTAAAATCTCCACTCCAATATTATTTAAGGCCATAAATTACATATATCTATATGTATTTAGAGGTCCTCTAAAAAACTATTTAAAAATCATCAGAGGCCGCTGAAAAAAAAATATTACAATATTCTTCAAACAAATTTACCCAATGCCCTTTGGGATAGATGCCATCATGTAAGTAATACAGTTATGTTATCAATAGGCTGATAATGAAAATGAAACGTGGCAACATGACCACCATTGTGCTTAACGGAGTTTAGGATACTTGGTAGTTACTATATAGGCAAATATTTGTGTGATGAGCGCAAGTATGTTCCTGAGTCTTGGAAATTTTCTATGTATTTAAGTAAGTATGTATTTCTCTTTACAAGTTTGCTTATAATTGTCTAGTACCCATAGTACAAGCCTAGTTTCGGGTTTAGTTGGTACAAGCTTGTGCAGGGTCTGTCTGGATCACTGCCACCATCTTATCCTTCGACTTAACTACTACTAAGAATTTTATTGTGTTCCGGTGTGGGGATAAAACAACAAGTGAAAATCCTTGCCTATGCCTCTATACTCTATAGGCATTCTATCTTAGTCCTCAGGATTGGGAACGCATTTGGGGTCCTGGTATTGCAGTCTTGAGATCATAGTTTTGAGAATTCAAATGTCTAGTCGGGTCTCAGATCCCAGTTATCATCAGGTGGCTTGTAAGCTTGTGTGTTTTCTCCATGTCATAAAAAAAGACAATTTTTTGTAAGATTGTCCCCTAATATTTATGTATTTTATATAATTCAAACTCTGCAATTAGTTTTATTAAGACCAAAAATAATAATCGAATTGATTAAATATAATATGATTAGCTAAATATTTTTTAAATTGAAACTTATAATTTCAGTGCCTACTTAAGTTTTTACTTATTCTAGAAATATGTATATGTATTAGTGGACGTCTTTTGGCTAATATGATGATGATGATTATATTTTTAAAAAGAGATGCCGCGCGATAGATCAGTATTGAAAAGAAAGGTTTTTAATGTTAGTATGTATGGTAGTTACTTGAATTTATTTAGGCATCTAGATCTCATCTTTTTGTACACACATCATTACTTATGAAATTATAAAATAATTGGTTGATGGACATAGGTGTGATAAAACTTAATCTTTAGATTTGTATAATTCAATTTAAATTTGCCATTTTTTTACAGAGCTGATGTCCCAATCCAACTTGTCAAAGTTTCCGCTAGCGCAGGTAGCGTCGCGTCCTTACTGGCCTCACCTGGAGCTGGACTCCAAGCCTCAGCAAGTCGTGCAAGTCACCATACGTAAAGAGCTACATGCAGGCCAGATTGTTCTGAAGCAAAGTCTGACGCATGTTGGATATTTTACGCACCGCTGTGGATGAAATGACGTAAAACCGCGACGCATAAGTCACGTCACTACTTTTACGGTGCGTCAGGGTATTTTGGGCACGAGGTAGATCCTTTAAGTGATATAAGTAGGTGTAACAATCACCAGAAAGCGACGCTGATGACACGGTTACCCTAGTGTCCCTGGTCTGCCTACAAAGCTAGCGGCTCCAAGTTCGATTCCCGTTAAGGGCAAATATTTGTGTTGAATTGATTTGCAAGTTAGTTATTCGTGATACAAGTACAGTTGCTCTATTTAGGAACAACTGTTATCATGCTTGTTTGGAATTTTAAACGGCCTTTAGTTATGTATATCTGTAATAGTCATTGTAAAAGTTTGATAACAAATCACTGCAAAATTGAATAAAACAACAAATAATGGAACTACTTACTGTATTTGCACCATTTGTTCATACTATATTAATGATTTTATAGGTTGATTCACTAAAGCTGCCACGTATGAATTGCATTAGTGTATTGGGATTGATGTTTAAACTGCATTTAAGAAGACAATCACATGTGGCTCCATTTATGGCAGCTCTTGTAAATCGATATGTATGTTAATTATGCAGACATTGTTCATTCTCGTTATTCGACATAGATGATGATTATAAGGAAGAAAATAAATAAATATTCAATCATTTAAGTCTTTTATTTCGTAAGAAACACCATTAATAATTGGTATCATCCTAAAGACGTCTAAAACCTACACCTATTTATAATTCTAACAATGTATGAAAATTTGAAACCTTTCTATGAAATGAATAGGGTCCACACAGTCTGGGTAGGGTAGCTCTGCTGTTCACATTACAAAAAAAAGTGTAAGTATAAGAATATTAATTAAACCCTTAACCAGGCTGACAGGTCACACGTCACACTAGAGATTCAGCCTTAGGTACTAACATACAAGGTACTATTGAGTAGATTTTATGTGGTACACATGGATCCCTTGCCTGGTTAATGGCCTGGCCACGACATTGCGCGAATTGCGGCGCGGCAAGCGATTTTCTTATACATTGCGTGTGATGCCAACTAACCGCAGAACGTTGCGCGTCTCGACCGTGCAATGTATTAAGAAAACGCTCACCGCGCCGCAATTCGCGCAATGTCGTGGCCAGGCCGTAAGGGTTAATTAATATGTATGTACGTACAGTACATACATACATATGAATGTATGTACAATGTAAACACTTTATTGTAAAAAAAAACAAAAGAATACAGAATTGGAATGTACAAAAGCGAACTTATCCCTAATATAAATGTAAGTAAAAGTTGTAGACCACATTTTATTCCATTAAAGATTTTAACACTAACATCAATATACATTTTTGAGATTAGTAAATTTGTAAGAAATAATTCTAAGTTATTTACCTACAGCTCACAAATTATAAAAAAGAACAAGCTTGTAAGTTCTCTTAGTAACATGAAAATGATCAGTTGAGGGACCCTCCACATGTCAGTGCAAATATATAATAATACTAGCTTCTGCCCGCGAGTTCGTCCGCGTAGATTTCAACTATCGTTATTCTTTGCTTTTAATTTAATTTTTTTCGGGATCAAAAGTAGCCTATGTGTTAATCCAGGGTATAAGCTACCTTCATTTTAAATTTCATCCAAATCCGTCCAGCCATTACAGCATGAAGAAGTAACAAACTAACTCGACACACAAACACACAAACTTTCGCATTTATAATATTATTAGTAGGATACCACTAAATTAAGTAGTTGTGTAATTTAGTTGTTGAATAGGTATCTAAATATAATCCTTACTAATATTATAAACACGAAATTTTGGATGTATGGATGTTTGTTACTCTTTCACGCTGCAACAACTGGACGGATTTGGATTAAATTTGAAATGGACATACCTTATACCCTGGATTAACACATAGGCTACATTTCATCCCGGAAAATCTAAAAGTTCCCGACGGAATAGCGATATTCGAAATCTTCGCGGGCAGAAACTAGTATGAAATAAATGCAGTGCCCTAAGAGGGATTATGTAGGACATGAAATATTTTTAAGACTATTGTGAACAGTTTATGCTATAAACGATATGACATATATCAATGACTATGAATTAATTCTATATGACATAATTATATCAATGACTATGAATTAATTCTAATATAAAACTCATTGCAGCACATGATCCTATGTAAATCTTATTGTGGATTTAAATTTAAAAAATAATATACCCTTTTTAACATTTTACCTTTATCTAAGTACAATTCAGACAGCTAACTCAACTAACTAAATGTTATTGGTTTTCATAACAACTTCTCATGATTAAATGCTTTAGGTGCTTTAACCCTTAAATGCATAATGATGTAGATATACATCGTATATTTTAAAGCTCATTTTCAAACGTACATTTTAAGTAAATTTCAAACTTATAATTTATGCAGTAAGATTTGTAGCTTTGTCAAAATTCAAATTTGGAAATGAACTTTAAAGACGCGTTTCACTTTCGACATGCTATGCATTAAAGGGTTAAAAAATTCAAAAATTCAATTTTTTAGTCCACAATGTTGAATCACCTCTGCATGCAAATCATTGCAATTCTCCCTGCTTGATGCGGCTCCCAAAATGAGCGTCATTTCATTATCCATGGCCCCTGAGTAATCTGGATTGCCTAAAACATAAAAAAAATGTTACAATTTACAAGCAAACTTAGTAGGTAACTTTTTCCTACCAAAGCAGGATGAGACTTATCAATTTGGTTTGTAGTAGATGGTATCTAACTTCTCACTAATATTATAAATGGGACAGTTTGGATGTTTGTTATTCAATCTCACCAGAACGACTAAACAATTCTGGATGAAATTTGGCACAGAGATAGATTACAGTCTGGAACAGCCAACTTTTTATCCCGAAAAATTGGACAGTTCCTGAGGGAATAGCGCTAACCGACTTATACACGAGTGAAGTCGTGCGCAAAAGCTGTGACAAGGATGATTTTTGTTTCTGAGTGTTGCATGTTCTCTTTGTATGTATTTATTTATAGAAGTACCTACCTAATCAAAGCCTATTCCTAGACCTTGACAATTTGTGTAAATACTTTGCTGCAGTATTAATTTAGGTGTACTTAGTTATTCTCATGATTTGTTGTTTAAAAGAATTAAATAAATAAATATCACTCGCAAACTATGTTAGCTCTTGGCTTAATTTCCTCTATATTGGACACATATTTGAATACCTAAACTTATTTATAATATGTATTTTCTAAACAACAATCTGTCTAACAAACAATTTGGAGAGTCCATAATTTAGAAATATACTTAGTAGAAAAATTAAAGAGTAAGTAACATTTTTTTAATCAATGACCTCCTGTGGCAGCTTGAAGCTAGTTTAAAATGTGGCACTAGAACGGCAGATTCAAGCTTGTGGAAATGGAATAGCACAACAAGACACCTTAGAGATTTATCATAACTTTAATATTCTATGGGTTATTTATAACTGTTATAAGCTTTTGAATCATTCTGTGTTGATACTGCTAAGATATAAATAAAGCGCTTCATATAGGATACTAATTAATGGGAGAGTGGGACCTCATAATACTTATATGCATTTATAATTGTTTCTAGGAGGCCCTAACCTTTATTAGGTAGGTAAGTATGTTATATTTAAAATTTTCATTTCATTTCATCATCATACATTCATCAGTTTATCACCATATTAAGATAAACAGTGCGCTTATTGAGAAAGTATTAAGTGTTGAAAGAATATATAGGTACCTACCTCTCACTGATGCTCAGCAAATTAGCAATCGTTCACATTTCTTGTTTGAGGTAACAAAATCCATATCTTAGTAGGTAATTACTTAATGGCTGGTTGAGGGCTTGCATTATTTATTACTAGTTTACTAGGTGCTGCATGACAACCATTTTCCGTTGGTTATATCCCTGGTCATATCCCATATCAAACACAGGGAACCTGCAAAAATAACTATCTATTAAATAGGTACATGTGCATTTAAATAGGTTGTTATTGTTGTGAGTAACTAGGTAGTCAGGTACCATATTTCACATCATCCTTACCTTTGCTTCGAATAGAGTCCAAAGTAGTTTTAAATGTTACATTATTGTAGCAGAGTAATTCATGTGTAGGAAGTCTTTCTCACAAGAAAGCATCGGCACTACTTAATTTGGTCTTGATTCGGACGACCTCGACGATTCTGATACTTTGACTAAGCACTTTTCATTGTTTGCAGCTCACAAAAGTCACAAATAGTACATAATTTGGAAAATGACAATTCAAAAACTTGATTTATCACCGCTTGTTATCACGAATAATAATCACTCACGCACAGCTGATTCAAAAACCGCCATTTTGATTGTTTAGTTGGGCGTTTTTCTTCAAGTCTTCGGAGTTAGAATAGTTTTCTATATTGTACTGTAGAATACAGAACAGAATGCACGTCAAAAGTGCTTCTTGACTAGCCATTTGTATGAATTATGTCATTGTGACAGCTCTTTGCGCTCTCTGAGCGTTTTTCTGTTCGTTTCGATATATTTAAGATGACGCTTTGTCTTGCACTTACTCTATTCGTTTAGATAAACCACGTGGTCAATTTTTCCCCCATACATTTCAAGACGATAGAACAGAAAAACGATACCGGCGTTGGCATCTTGTCTAGGCCTACTGGTCAGCAAACCACGATAAGGGTCGTCATTATCGTGCCATTCAACCGTCTATTTTACATAAACCTTGGTTTTCCAAGTTGAGACTCGGCAAGAAGGCTACTTCTATAATTGTCCGTATGCGCTTGGGTCACGTTTGTTCTCCGGCGCATCTTGCAAAGCTTAAAATAATTAGTAGTTCTATTTGTGAATGTGGTGACCCTGAAGGTGATATCAACCACATCATATTTGCTTGTAGCAAATATGACCGTTCATGTCTCCTAGAAGGTCTTATTTCCCTTAAAGTTCCTTTCCCCTCCTCTGTATCCTGTTTATTGTCCCCTGTTAATTCTGACATATACCAAATTTTAACAGATTTTATTATATTAAATCATATTAAAATTTAATTTGTATCCATATATTTATATATTAAATTCCAGTTATTCCATTATTCCATTATGTATCCTTTCCATTCCTGATCTTTTATTCCGTTTTTCCAAATTCCGTTTAACCCTTTCTCTGATAATTCCGTTTCCCCGTTTTTGTTGCCATTCGGGCCAAAAGCACAGACCGTGCAAGGGCCAAAAAGATAAAAAAAAAAAAAAAAAAAAAAAAGTATAAGTGTAAGTATCTGTGGTAAGTCATAGACAATGATGTAGTCTGCCGCTAATTTATAAATACTGATTATAAACTGTGTGATTCCAAAATAATAATTAAAAGGGTGGAGCACATATTAAAATTTATATATCAATAGGACATGTCGTCATGAGAAGAAAGGGATAATGCGACTCCGCCGGACATCGCCAACGCGGCTAAAATTATAAGTGACAATCGTAAGTTAAAAATATGATCTTTTGTCTGATTTTATTTCATTTCCTCGCAATTGTGATGAAAAACATTGTATGTTACACGGGTGGTAAAGGAAATACAAAGCTCGAGTCATTAAAGCCCTCAGCCTTCGGCTTCGGGCTTCTAATAGACTCTCGTTTGTAATTCTATCTTTACCACCCTTAATACACAATGTACTATTACGCCTAGAATAGAGGCGCTGGCTTAGGTACAGTCACAACACGGGAATGTTAGGCCACTTGCTACTCTTCGGAATTTAGCCGAGTAATACATACTGGATACACGAGTATAACCGACTAAACTAGGTTTGCACATAAGAATAAACAATAACTACACGTAGAAGCGAATCTCCTTTACCAATGCCCCAAATGCCGCGTTTTAAATACCTACTTCCCCCTTCACCCCGCTACGCCCCTCTGTCTTCCGCGCCCAAAGTTAGGGCTGTCACTTGTGAAATATTTTAATCGGTTTATGGATGTGTTATACAAGTTTAGTCACGAAATGTTATTTGTTTTCCTTCAACGTGGAAACATTGTTGCAAAATGAGTTTTTTACATTTACGTTCAATTAGGTAATAATACTTTTTGATGATATTAAGATTATCTCCAAAAAATTACAGGGCTATTAATCATCTATATAAAACAAGGAAACGAGTCTATAAACAACATTTAAAATAATAATTAAGCTCAATAAGTTTTATATTCTGGTATCCAGAGTTACTTCTTACGTTCCTTTCGGGTCCATTACTTTGATTTTTTATTAAGTTGAAAATAATTTATTGCAAAGTACTATTCTTATCTATAAATATTTTTTTGTCACTTTTACAGCCAAATAGACTGCAGTAATGTTTTCCCGTGGCTAATTTAATACATATAATAGCTGCGTGTATGGACTCTGTCAATTAGTACGGAAAATATATCGTAAGATGTATTGCTATGATATATATTTTTGCATATTAATATATATTCCGTGTGTGACACCCCCGACTGACTAGACACCTCAGGTGTCGCCAGGCGGTAGGTATCTAACGCGCCGAGCGCGCGTCGGAAGCCGGGAGTTTCGCTTCTACGTGTAGTTATTGTTTATTCCTATGGTTTGCATTACTCGGCCAAAATACGAACTGTAGCAAGTGGCTCAGCAATCCCGTGTGGTGACTGTACATTCAGCAATGGACAGACGCAAGCTGATAGGTAGATAGGGAAAAATCTAAATAGGTATCAATGCATGCGTACGAAATCACGGGCGTCCTCTATTTACATCATAACAGCACTTTTGGACATCGCGTGAGATATCATGATGAGAGATGAGACGTAATATCATGATGGTGATTAAGGTGATGAAGGAACCTGCTGGTGCTTGGGCTGCAGCTCCCCCTGCAGCTGCATGCGCGTCTTGACCACGTCGATGGGGTTGGTGAACACCGTGGCGCCTGCGCCGGCCAGCCCGCCGATCACGAAGTCCATGGTGACAGGGTCTGTGGGGAGATGGTTGTTAGAGACAGACGAACATATCAACATACCAAGGAAGGACTGCCCAAAAATTGGCACAGAAGTGAAGAATAGAATACCTACATAAGTTAGTTCCTCTGGTTACCACCTGTGGCCCGTTTCACGAAGCTACAAGTTACAAATTACAAGCGGAACTCACTTTCTAGCGAAAGGAGTTAGAAAGAGGCTTCCGCTTGTAATTTGTAACTTGTTGCTTTGTGAAACGGGCCTCTGAGCGCTGCCTGTTCTAATGAACCACGGAATCACTCGTTTTTTTCATTATTCTTATTTTTAGGGTTCCGTAACCAAAGGGTAAAAACGGGACCCTATTACTAAGACTTCACTGTCCGTCTGTCTGTCACCAGGCTGTATCTCATGAACCGTGAGAGCTAGACAGTTGAACTTCACAGATGATGTATTTATGTTGCCGCTATAACAACAAATACTAAAAACAGAATAAAATTAATATTTAAAGGGGGCTCTCATACAACAAACGTGATTTTTTTGTCGTTTTTTACTCGATATTAATAACGGCAACAGGTAGACGCTTGAAATATTCACAGAATACTTAGTTGTATGTTCACTTTGAAAATAAATAATTAAATTAAAATAAAATAAATATTTAAGGGCGGTTCCCATACAACAAATGTGTTTTTTTATAGATAATGGTACGGAAGTTTACGGAACCCCTCATGCGCGAGTCCGACTCACCCTTGGCTTGTTTTTTTTGTTTTGCTTTTATTTTAGTTGTTTAAACTATCCGTAATGTATGTACCACATTCCGTGTTTTCACCAGGACAGCCCAACGGAAGACCAGCGTTGGTATCACATGCTGAGTTGGGATCGTTTCGCAACAATTACCACTGTCTGTCGTCTCTTTTCCTTTTTTTATGTTATACTTATGTGTGTTACTGTTGTGACTAAAATGTTTTTCTGCCGTTTTAAAAAAAAAATGTTTTGTTAGAGTTCATTCATTTGTTAGAACTACACCTAAAAATCTTAAATTTCTTGTGGCGATTCACCGTTTGCATTTCACCTCGTTCGTGTATTTTATTTTCGCTTTGTCGCAGTCGTCATGTATTTTGTTCGCTAATAGCTTAAGAGGCCACCTATGCTAAAGTCTGGAATATTCCGTGATCTGGATCTCAATCTCCATAACGCCTTTGTATCTGTTCTTTGGATATATTAAACTTGATCATATTTCCTTGAGACTGGCAAACGTGAAAACACGATTAGAAATAAAATCCTCGATACTTTTATTTTTCAAATATGACACCTTTTATGCATGTTTTTGGTTGAATCTTCGAAACCCTATAATCTTTAACGATGGTTTTCGATTCAATAGTTGAGGATATGTAACTTCTTAATCCTGGCAAACCATTTTTTCAATAAATGTTGTCGTTTTAAAGTACATACATACATACATAATCTCACGCCTTCGTTCCCAGAGTGGGGTAGGCAGAGCTACAGAATTACAAACATGTCTAAAAACTTGTTGATAATTCTATAACCACAATTTGCACAATTAGGCTAAGATGTTTACCAGCGTATTAGTGACAGGTTGCAAGCCCATCGCCTAACAGTACTACAAGCCTTTATTCCCTTAGTCGTCTCTTACGACATCCACGGGAAGACATGGAGTGGCACTATTCTAACTCGGCATGGAGTGGCACTATTCTAACTCGGCAACCACACGAGGATCGGCAACCACACGAGGACGTTTTAAAGTAAACAGCAATTAATTGAATTTAACGCTGCCGTCAAGGCGCGAGCGAACTATCTCCATCTCACGTTCCTCACGCGGAAGCACATAAAGCCATCCCTTATTATTCTTGTGGGGGCGTGGCACCATAGGTGGCCTCTTAATAGTCGCATTTCACCTCGATCGCTTATTTTATTGTATCATTTGGTCTCGGTCGTCTATTTTATTATTAGCAAAATATTTTTAGTCGCTGTATATTTCTTTCGCATATTTTATAATAGCATTTCGCCGTGATCGTTTTATTTCATAAAACTGTAGTTACAAAACACTTTAAACATTTTTTTTTTATACAAATTCAAAATATCGCCTCGCCGCCGGTGGAAAAGCACCTTTACACAAATATCTTGCCCTTACCGGGATTTGAACCCGTGTCTTCCTTTATAATGCTATTTACATACTCATTAATAAATGTCCTACCTACCTAGGATGATTTGAGGAGATTGTTTTTCGATTTATTGACAGTTTTTTTTCAGTGACCGACAGGCCAAAATTGATTTCCACATGTAGCTAGCTAAAACTAGTTAGTTTACGTCAATACCTTATTATCTCAATCGCAGTGGTTCACTTAAGTAAGAAGAATGCATCTTGTATATTCCTCAAACTCTTGCTAGATATAGTGTATAGGTAGATTCACTAAAGCTGGCACGAATGGAATGAACAAAAGTGAAGTCACCTATTACTGTCTGAGTGCCGTCCTTTGAATCGATGTTAGAATTTCAAACCAAAAACCTGTGGGCTCAGACAAGATGCACTACGCTAACTAACGTTTCTATTTGATTCGTTTTTAAACCAATCGCGTCACTGGAAGATGACGTGATACGAAAAGTCACGTGGTCTACCAGTGACGCGATTGGTTTACAAAACGAATCGAATAGAAACGTTAGTTAGCGTAGTGCATCTTGTCTGAGCCCTCTGTTATTATTTTACACAATTGTACACTTTCGTTCACTCATTCAATCGATTGCGAATCGACCTATACAATCCATTCATCAATTTTATACCTTGTTCGTTCAAATAATATACCTTCCCCAAAATATAGAATGGTATATTCATATTCATTCATGTGATTTCTGTCCTAATTCAGAAGGGAATAAGACACAAATTGAAGATCAATTAATAACATTTAATTTAAGACAAGGTCGAGGGAGCTCCGCTTAGCGCTAACCTAGCGACTCGTTTCTACTGTGGTGATAGTTCTAACCTAACCTTGAATTTGTAAAGTTTGGAATAAATTAGTATGCAACAATTACTTACTACGGTAAAATATTTGCTAAACTACTAAGTAGGATGTAATAATATTTTGGCAAGTGATTTCACCAAATAAAAAATTGCAAAATAAAAATATGTTTAAGGTTGGCTTGCGAAATAAAAGTACTGCGATGAGATAATTGGAAAATGATATGAGACGAAATATATTTCGCCGAAACAGCCAGTACAGGGCTCATAGGCAGGGCAGTAGAGCTGGAGCTTTTTTTGCCCGGGCCTTTGGTTACCTTTCTACGCCTGTGAAAGGTCCGTTCCCGTGTCACCGTTAATGCCCTTGCCTTTCCTTTATGATTTAAGAGAACTGAGACACATACATACACACATACATACGTTCAGCCTATCTCCTAATTGGGTAGGTAAAGACTATGGAACGCTAGGTGCATCGGTCTCAATAAACAACTTTCGCTTTCTCAACTCAAACTCAGACAAATAAGTAAATAGGTCAGACAGTCAATAATACTATTAAATAATCAAATCACGAGTACTACTTAGAAAAGTAAACAAATGACAATTTATCACGAACTTTGCACATCGCAAGGTACTGAATGTACAATTTTACACTCCACTTTCGCCATGAGTGCTATGACGAGAGTTATTTACGATTTATTTGTTTAATTTATATGTTAGCAAACATTACAGCGTTAAGAAAAATTATATGCCGTAATTAAGGAAGACATATTCAAGGTTGTATGATTGTTTCGAGATGTCTATTTAAAAAAACATTGACAATTTACACGCTCGGGAATTAAACTTTAAAAAAAAATGGAATTTCTGACACTGAACCAACGATGTATGTTATCTGTGCAAACACATCACATTAAATTGAGACCACAATTTTATTTTTGACTTACTCTGTCAAATATTAAATGCTTCGCAAACAATTCAAATAGAGTAGTAACATTCATCGCCAACCAGTTTGAAACTACAAATAAAACAACAAAGTGAAAACAAGAATACATACCTTTGCCTCGACCTTAATGTTATCACTAGTATCACACGACACGACTGTTATCACTGACACATTTCGACTAAATACTCGGTTAAACAGGTAAAGAACATATTTATCACAGATCTTTGTTACCTTTTACATCATTTGGCTATCATGCGTGACATTGAATTCTCAATTACGTCAGTCTTAGTGTACAAACTTACGTTTACCGTTCGCGGAGTCGCTACCGTCGAACGGTTAACTTCAACAAAGTATGAAGGTTAGATAGTTCAGCGTTTGTCCGCCTATATTACTAAGTTTGCGGTATTATATGCTACTATTTGTTATACAACGTGGTGTGACGTCACGCTAGCACGCGTTTCGCGCGCTTACTTGGCAATGAAATTGGTGAATGAATGAATTTATTTTCGCTCGTTAAGTTCATTCATTATAAGAGCGATAAATTAAGACGTAAGGTCTATTTCTAAACTTTTATATTTAAAATGAAAAAGGGTTATCCCATAACTCTTCGTGAACCAACCGAGAGTAAGAGACAGCAAGCGTACTTACCTAAGTTCGATTTTTGGGGTTAGGCCTCAAGTCCTTGTTCCGAAAACTGTACAGGCACGCCAATCTCACAGATTTGACAACAGTATCTTTGGAAAAAGATAGGATTTTGCCATACTCGTACTATTAAACGAGAGTTAATTGCGTAATAAATAAAAAATTACCTCGACGTTTCGATTGTTACAACAGCCGTGGTCACGAGCAGACTAAAGAGGAGGGCGTTTTCTATTTCGTTCGATTTTTTTGACTAACTCGCAGTTTTTTTTTGTTTATTCGAAATGTCAACATAACATACATCGCTCACAATATCCGACGACTTATCCGAAGACACAGTTTTAGCTTGCTCTTACAATCTAGCATATACTGTTAAGAATATCATAATTATTGTAAAATCTTCAATACTTATACTGAATACTTAATGTTAAGAATCATCAACGTTGGAGCTAACTATTCTTAAATTAAAGGTTGTACCGTTTAATACCGTAGGTACACGTATTTTCGCTAACTTTGCGATCTACTTTTATGAGTTAGGTAAACAACAACATTATGAATCATACATAATATTATAAAACTCACTTCTATAAGCAACCTACGACCTACTGTAATTATATTTTTCTTTACTTAGGGCCTGTTGTTTGATCACTAGGTAAACTAACTAATGATCAAAAAACGTTACTAATGGTTAAAATCTCAAGGAAATGTGTCAAATTTTCCATTCCTTTTTCGAATTTTAACAATTAGTTAGTTTAAATACTGATCAAACAACGAGGCCTTAATAAACCTATTAACTTGGAAGTGACGAGTTGAACTTAAACTATAGGTTATGCAACAGGAGCAATACTGAAACTCGGTGGAGCTCCTACATAGTAGATTATTCGTCAAGGGATGAAAGCCACCTATATCACACGAGTTGTTTTGGCGGTCGAGCAAAGCGAGAGCGCTAATATTTCTAGTGTGAAATAAATGGTGAGTTTCACCCGAGTTGAACACTCTACTTTTCATTTCGATTATGAGGAAAGTAAAAAAAGTTAGTTACGGAAAGTATCTTTCCTTTGATTTTGGTGGTAGAAGATGGTCCATCACTGCTTGAGCCTATTCCCTAAAATCAAATCTGGCGTTAAATCTATTTCCGAATCAGACGAGGAACTCATTGTAATAACACTAATAACTTATGAAAAATATAACGAACACAGTATATTACGTAGTACAACTAGATAGGTACTGAAGATCGTATCTTGTTTTCCCGCTCTTCTTTTTGACACAAACTTTCTTTATAGCACCAGAGTGCCAGCCTTTTTACCCGACTGCTATGAAGGGTTATTCTTATTTATTAGGTGCGGTTTTGAGGCGGTTATTTTATTACAAACCGCAAGCAATCAAATACTTAGGAATTAAATAAAAAGTGATTTTTAAAATAAAGTTAATACGAAAATAAAAACATTTTATCCATCTGTTGGTATTATAAATCAAGAAAAAAAGCCTTTGCAGTGAGTATCTAATTACAAAAGGATACTAAAGTACCATAACACTATCACACTGTAAGTAGGTCACGTAAATACGTAAAAAGTCGTTAGACATCAATAGTGGGCACGAACTAATCATAACAATTGGGGATTTAGGTCAAGTGCAACCGACTGCCCAGCCGAGGACAAAACCCGTATCGTGATGTAATGGGGGTTGAGTTATTTTCTCTATTGTTTACTTTGGTTCACCCCCACTAGACCGAATATCATAAAAGCTAATTTCATTAGGCATACCGACGTTTGATATAATTTTCATTAGCCCTAATGTTATGACAGCTAAACTTGTATGTCCTAATTGATTACTAGACCTAAAGTTATATACCCTAATGTTTACACGTACTAAACGTGAAATGCTATAATATTACAAAAACTATCAATGATGATACCTAATGATTAATAGATCTAATAGTCATAAGTCCTAATAACTGTTTGAACTAATAATTGTTTGAACGAAATATAGACAAAAAAACAATTACAAAGTTAGGTAAATTTTACCCACATAGGTTAAGTTAGGTTAGAGTTGCGACGCGGAATAGGAGCTCCGCACAGCGGAGCTCCGTCGACCTTAATTACGGTCGTTTAGGACCTCCCTATCAGACTCAAAATGGAAATGGTAAGACTCAAAATATTTTATTTCGTGCATTTCTCATTGTGAATCTAGCTTAAGAGTGAATGGAAGGTGAATTAACGAAGGGGGTAAATATTATTGCATTTTTTAATAAAGAGGGCGGCATTAGGAACTTATATAATTAGGTTTAATAAATGTTAGGTTTTTAACATATTAGGTAATAGTAATGTTCGGTGTTCAGAGAAATCGGATAACTAAAAATAGGGCTATTAAGAATCGGATATAAAAAATTTGTATAACGTAAATTCGGGATGCTAAAATTAGGGCTAATAATGTTAGGAAAAATAAAAAATCGGGTTTTTGAATTTAGGGCTAATGATGTTAGTGGTAGTGAAAATAGGGTTAGCTTTTTCGAGCTATAATAGGAGAACCGTTTACTTTACCAATTACTTACTTGTATTTCTTTAGAAAGGAGGTACGGCGGCGTTTTTCTTATATTAGCTCATAAGCTCCGTGCTTCAGGTGATTGTCGCGCTGGCTCTTTCTTAGGTTGAAGGCTAGGAATAGCTATTCAACGAAAAAGGACCTTATCGGCACCATTCCGGCAGGCTTATTGCCTAACGCACTCGTAATCGTTTTCATTTTGACAGTCCGAAGGCGAGTCCGCATACAAAATGAAAACCATTGTTTCACTTTCAAGTCGATTGCGATTGCGAGAGCGTTAGGCAATAGGCCAGCCGTTGACATATAGGCGATATTTGTACATAGTTACTTAGACTAAGATAAGTACCCGTAAGACCGAGCGTAATCGGGTTGCAAACGAATTTTCCCGAAAATGACGACTTGGCAGATTGATTCTTCGCAGATTGGCTACCTGGGGCCTGTTTTATAAAGCTACAAATTACAATTTACACGTTACATGTTTCCATGTGACACAACCTCGACCAATGACGACCTGCCATTTGAGCAGTGTTGCCAGTTTAGACTTGGAAAATTGTAACTTGTAATTTTATAAAACTTGCCCCTGAAGGGCCACCATTAGAGCGCGTACACATAGAACGTCCGTTTTTACAGGATCCGTTTTAACGGATCTTTTTACCTTGTAATCTTCTTTTTTACTGGATCCAAATACTGTTTTGGGTGTGACCTCGCTCATACAACTACATACGCCATCACATCAAATAACGGACCTGTGAAATGGATCGCTATGTGTACGCGCCCTTAGCTAGTAGCAAGCATACGTACTGTCAAATAAATAAGAGCTATAGTAACGTTGTCAACACGATAACATGTCAAAGACAATATCCGGGTGGTATAGAGGTCCATGTGGTTGCCGGGTTGGAATAGTGCCACTCCATGTCTTCCCGTGGATGTCGTAAGACGCGACTAAGGGTATAAAGGCTTGTAGTACTTTTAGGCGATGGGTTTGCAACCTGTCACTAATACGCTGGTAAACATCTTATGCTGGCACTTCACTTGGCGTTGCGTGTTCGCGTATTTGCTTTATTTGGCCAAAAACGACTATGTGTTCATTCGTCTATATTTGCTATATTTGCATTAAAAAGCCAAACACGCAAATACGCAAACATGCGTATCCATCCGCTTGTCGGTTTTTGGGCGCACATCAAAGGACGCAAATATGGTGAATATTTGCATTCACCGTCCACACATCGCTCGCTCAGTTCCATCCTAGCAAACTCAAATTCAATTTTGAACAGCAAACATTTTCGCGTATTTGATATATATTCGGTTGGCATCCCAAGTGTGGATGTCGTGTTTGTGATATTGGACTTCATACGAATATTTGGACAAACACGGCGAATACGCTACGCGAACTCGCAACGCCAAGTGAACCTAATACAAAATGTGGTTACAGAATTATCAAAAAGTTTTTAGAGTTGTTGGTAATTCCTTAGCTCTGCCTACCACGCTCTGGGAATGAAGACGTGAGTTTATGTATCTATATTTATGTAATAGAGTTCCAGTTGTCCTATTAAACATCCAACACCACACAGGTATTATGACACAGTCGACGTCAAAGATAGGTTTTAGTTTATATTTATATGTTTGTACTTTATTTTTATTAAATACCTACAGCACGTAATCTAAAAATACCTACAGCACATAAATTAAAATCACGTCATGTTTGAACTGGCCATGAACTGGTAACGATGGCGTGCAGAGAAATGTAACCCTCCGTGCATAGAAGTTACCTTGCGGGAGGGGTTTGTTTTCTCTGCAGTTTTAATATACATTAACCCTTTGTACGTCTAACCTCAGAGGCCGTGGACAAGATGCATTCGGTGTTCGTTATCGTTATCAAAATGTATATAGGATTGGCGTAAGCTGTCCGACGGTCGCGAGCGCCTACGTCAGTTCAATACATTTTGACAGTTTTCGATAATCGTTTACGTTAGCGTTAAGCGATTGTCTAGCCTCCGTTATCTGCTTGAGTACTGGTCAGTGCAATGTCACATGATCAACATTTTATTCGATTTTGAACTTAAAGAGTAAAGTTGAATAGAGTCTCAAATGTTTTAATTTTTCCAATCCCAATGAACGAATAAACCATAGACATTCATCATTCGTTGAATCCTACTAATCCTACTTAGCGTTGAAAAAGTCAGGAAAAAAACCGGATTTTTCCAAACAACTTGTTTTTTTTCGGATTTTTATAGAAATAAACAATGAAATTTTCTGCTCTTTATTTTGATCTACATTCGGTCTTAATTGCTCCTACAAATTGGTGACATCGACGACATGGAGGCAGAAACAATTGAAATACCTAGGTGGCGAGAGTGGCAGTGATTGACTATGAATGAATTGTCATTATTCATTCGTTATTTTTCCTGTCCTCCTCATAATCCTGCTAATAATATTATAAATGCAAAAGTTCGTGTGTGTGTTTGTTGGTTACTCCTTCACGCTGCAATGGCTGAACGGATTTGGATGAAATTTGAAATGGAGATAGCTTATAGTCTGTATTAACACATAGGATACAGGTAGATTAACTAAAGCTGGCACGAATGGAATGAACTAAAGTAATGTCACCTATCCCTGTGAGTGCCGTCCTTTGAACTGATGTTCGAATTTCAAACCGAAAACCGTTATTATTTTACACACTTGAATACTTTCGTTCACTCATTCAATCCATTCGTGCCAGCTCTTGTGAATCGACCTGTACCTACTGTTCATCCCAGATAAAACGATTAGAACAGTTCTAAATTTGAATTTGAATTTGACGTTTGACGCGCCATTTTGCGACAGGTTACGGGGGCAAGTGTGCGACCCCGTCCGACATACGAAGGCTTAAGTACTAAAGTCTAAAGTGTCAAATTACTTATATATGATGCTTACCGTAATAGTACAAGTATTTATTTTTAGCTTACTAAGCCACTAAAATATAACATATCGGCAAATATTTGAGTAAATTTAAAATTGCCGACGTCACGTTTCAACTAAGTATTGAGCTTGTGTTGACGTCATTACTTAAGCTTCTATAAAAAAGTTCTTGGTAATTGTGATGGAGCTTCCAGGTACTATCGCCTCGTGCGTTTGATAGAATGAACTTTTTAACCTCACGATGGTTTCTTTTCTAGGAAAAAAAGACGGTGCCTAATATTAAGTATGTAAGATCACTCCGTGATCTATCCATCTGTTTAGTTTTGAAACAACGAGAATTGCCTTTAGTTCTATAGAAAAAATTGCCCATGTTTTGCTTCAATAGTTTACCATGGAACTGTTGAGAAAAAAAAAGTTAGCAGTTTAATGACGTCACAGTTCCATAGAACAAATGGGACATACCCCATCAGCCGTGTTAATTAAGTCGTGTTGTTACAAATTAACTCGTCTGAATTGCAAATTAGTAGCTTTCAATCGAGCAGCCGAAAACAAACAACCTATACAGTCCACGCTCACGACAAGCCTCGCACTAGGTACATCAACTACGAGTACCTACCTAGCCTGTGTGCTTAAGTATACAGGGTGGAAAAAACAAACGCCGCATGGACAGGAACTAGGTACCTCAAATATTGGAAATAGCAAATTCTCCGCAAAGGAGATTTGTTTTTATTTTTGAAAAAAAAAGTCCTGCGTTTATGGTTTTTTGTATTTTTTTTTGCCTTAACCGGGAGTCGAACGAGAGACGTGATTTATGATATAGATCAAAAGTGTCATTGATAGTGATCATTTATATCCATTACACAAACACCTTTAGTTTAAACTAAAAAAAGACCGTAAAAAGAACACGCCTTTATTGTTTTATCATATTCGAACAGTCCGATTCTCGGTAAAGGCAGACGAATTTTCAAAAATCCATAAATGAAGAATTTATTTTTCAAAAATAAAATTAAGTCTCCTTTGCATAGCATGTTGTATTTCCAATATTTAAGATAGTCGCCGTCAATGTGGTGTTCGTTTCCACCCTGTATATGCCTACTCCATGGCATAAAAAAAAACATAAGTGCCCGCTATGCGTAAGCATTTGCACTGATTCAGTTAAATGCCAACGCTGACTGTACCTTTCCTTTGCCCTTTTTTAACATAAATCACCGTAGTGCTTCTGAGTCACTCATTGAGTCAACCTCACGCGGCCTAAGAAAACTGGATATGGCTCTAAAAGGGGTGGTAGACGGTCGAGATTTAAAATTGCGATCTTAAGTCCACTTGCACCAAAAATGTATATATTTTTCGTATGAAAACTCGAGTTAGTGTCTTATCCCAGTGTTAAATTTCTGGTGCAAGTGACCCTTAAAGTTCGCGAATTGAGTCGGCTCGCGTCAGTGAGTGACAGACGCGCGAGATATAATATCGCGATCTTAGGGCCGTATTAATAAACTCATCTTGGGTGAGATGCCGATCACAAGATATGTCAAAGTAAACGTCAAACCATAGAACACTGTCATTTTTGACGAATCTCGAGACGAGCATTATAGTTGAGATTAGTTTATTAATACGGCCCTTAAAGTTCGTGAACTTGCTTAGCTCGCGTC
This sequence comes from Acleris literana, assembly GCA_946894065.1. Taxonomy (NCBI): domain Eukaryota; kingdom Metazoa; phylum Arthropoda; class Insecta; order Lepidoptera; family Tortricidae; genus Acleris; species Acleris literana. The sequence continues at coordinate 20,040,721 of OX335674.1, forward strand.
GGTGACACACTTTGAAGCTTGCTCAGTTGCTCACACTTCAAACGCAAAATGTCGTCGACAGAGGAAGCTTCGAGTTATTAAGGAATTATATCATATTACATTTTAAAAATCACTCATTTTAGGTTTTACCTAGAATTTCTGAACCAAAATAATCAAACAACACATCATAAATGCCAAACACCTCACCCACAGACTGCCGAAAGATCGCGGCTCGCTACTCGTGGCGATGACAGACGTACGAGCCAAGACGGGCTACGAGCAAAATTTAATCATGTTGGATCACCGACGAACTTACCTGGCGGTTTTTAAGTACGCGTACTTCGGATGACACACGGGCGAGTAAGATCGCCGAGCCGCAAGTACGCGAACTTACTCGACCGTCTACGAGTATCACCTCTTTAACACACATGTCCCACTGACGACGATGAGCGAGAAGCTAGAGAGCCAGCGATCGAGTTAATATAATATTATGTGTCTCTTTTATTGACACGGGATTTATATCTTTTGATGGAGAGAGAGTTCTCGCCGGCAGTGTGAACAGCCAGCGATAATATACAGTGTGTGACATCCTCTTCTTCTTCTTTGGCGTAACACTCTTGTCAGAGTGGTCGTGGTCGTCACGTTGATTTTGTGGCCTGCTTCACAATGCGACGCCATTCTTCGCGAACTGCCGCCCTCCTGGTACAGTCGTGTCCAGTGTGACCGCCGACGGCAGTTTTTATTTGGTCCGTCCACCTCATCGGCGATCTTCCGCGTGGTCTGATGCCCTCGACCTTGCCTTGCACTACCAGGCGTTCGATAGATTCGCATCCGCGCCGCGATACGTGTCCAAAGAAAGTGAGTATACGAGCTTTTACTATGCTTGATAGTCTCTGCTTGATATCTAGCTCTCGAAGAATGGACTCATTTAGTTTAGTTTAGTTTATTTATTGCATAAAACAATTACATTAAAATTTTCATGCATTGATCTATGTTCGTCAAAATAGGTACAATAATTAAGACAAAATAAAAGTAGCACTCATAACATAAATAATTAAATTTGACAAATAACAGAAACCTAAAAAACTATACTAATACTAAGTCAAGTAATACAAATACAACGTCAATTTAGAGAGCCCTAGATCTACAGTTTAATGTCAACAAATTCTTTAACTGAATAAAATGCATTCTCCAATAAAAGGTTCTTTAGTCGGCGGTTAAATGTTTCATCATTTGATTCACATTTTAAATCAGTGGGTAGGTGCTCATAGAACATCGGGCCAGTAACACGCGGATTTTTGCTCGCAAGCGCCATGCGACGAGGCACTGTGCGCAGGCGGCCTGGCCATTTGTTCGGAATTCCGTCCACGATATACCGAGCATTTTCTCCAGCACCACATCTCTAGAGCATCAATTCGTTTCTTCTCACTTTCTCGCAGGGTCCATGTTTCGGCAGCATACCTAAAGAAATATGGGGAATACGAGAGCCTTGATAAGTCTGGTTTTGGTGGCCTTGGTGATGTTTCGATCCTTCCATATTTTCTTCAGCTTATCCGTAGCCGATCTGGGGTATGAACAGTGACATCCATAAGAAAATAACATTTAAGTAACGATAGCTTTAAGTGCTGTGAACCCTTTACAGAAGGAATTAAGTTAATAGCTCCAATAAATTTAGTGTATTTCTTTTAAAAGGTCCATCGAGCAGCAATGTATAACATTAAGTCTAAGTTAATCGCATGTTAATTGAGGGTATTTATGATACATTGCGTGGCGAATTAGTATGCAAAAAAAGTACAACTTATGTTAATAATACACAAGTTTTTATGTTAATTAGGATGCATATTAACTATTGTCAAAATATATGTTCGTATGGATGTCACACACTATGTGTCTCTTTTATTGACACGACTATTATAAGTACAATCAAGGACTTTAATTGTTATGACACTATGGAACCCTGTCGCATAACGTTAATCATTCATTTAAGCGTAATTTCTGTCATGTGGTTTGACGCTGTCATTATGTCAGGGTTCCATAGTGGCATAACAATTAAAGTCCTTGACTGTACTTTTTATAGAAGAAAAAGTTTTAGTTTTATGTTATTATTTTATAATTAAACTTACGTTACTAGAACCGGGATTTCAGAATTGAAATACAATACCGCTATTGAGAATGCTCCAATTTCGGATGCCTTAACCTAATAATGCAGGTTTTACAAAATATATTCACTTGTTCTTGCGTTTCAAGTTGCAACCCTAGACTTGAGGACAGCGTCAAATAGTACCTTTTTTGGGCTGCATCGTTTCACTTCCAGTGTTAATTTCGGATTGACCTTGGCGTCATAACCTTGACCTTGAGCACTACTGACCCCTATCACCGGATTAGGGGCTTTCGTGAAACGCGCGGGGTTGCCGCCCCGGTTTACGAAATTATACACTTAAATTATAATAATACCTAACTCCGACTTTACGGGAAATGCGAAGCGCTTTAAGGTGCTGTTTCTCTGGCAGACGAGGGCAGGATTGAATTGGAGTGAATTGAAATATGTATTGCGAAGTTTTCTTCTAGCCCATCGCCAGTGGAAATATTATAGGTACCTAGAAGTTTTAACAACAAATTGAAGTCTTATTGTAGCGACAATTACCCGATTCTATAGTGGCCTCTAAACTTCCTAAATTTATTTAGGTGTCGCTAAAACACTTTGCTATTCTACGAGCAGCTGTCATAATCAAATGACAGCGCTAATTTGAATCTGACTCTTCTTATTTTAGGCGGTCCATTCAATATTGTATTGACTTTCTGGAATAGCACTTGTCAAAATTGCCGTCTAAACTATGTCTAAAAATTAGACAATTTAGTTTTAGGCTATTTAAGCGATGTGCACGTAGAATCTGCGGGCCTTTCGCGTAACTCACTCGCAATCGCGATCGGCTTCAAAACAAAACAATTGGTTTCATTTTGTATGCAGACAAGCCTTCGATTTTCAAAATGAAAAAAAAGTTTAAAAAAACAAAAACCCGCCTTCAAAAAGCAAAAAATAACTTATTTAAAATGGTAGGTAAATAGGCCAGTCCAACTGAAGTCGGCGTCCAACAATATTTTAACCAAAAGCAGACTACACGAATACACGAGTTACAATGAAAAATACCAAAATCGCTATGGGCGTGTCTATAAATTTTGAAGAGTTCCGTCGATTCCTCATGGATTCCACCATCAGATCTTCATTTTGATAAAAATGGGACCAATCGGGAAGCACCAGCTTTCAAATAAAAAAATAATCATCTAAATCGGTTCACCCAGTCGAAAGTTCTGAGGTAACAAACATTTAAAAAAAAAACGGACGAATTGAGAACCTCCTCCTTTTTTTGAAGTCGGTTAAAAACGATTGTGATTGCGAGTGTGTCACGCCAAAGGCCTGCGGGTCCATTAGCGACAAAGTTAACCCTTCTTGTAGTGCTACATATGATACTTTTAATACTCAGATTGTCTTCTTTATTACAAACTTTTATTTAACTTGCAATGTATGTATGTATGTACGGGTCAAATCTTGCAAGTTAAATTTGACCCACTTCCCGGTTTCCGATGAAGCTGAAAATTTGCTGTAAATTGGATGACTATGCAATACTATTAAGACATGGAGGTGATCTGATGATGGAGTCAGGTGGCGACAGAATCTCCGCTACACTTAACGTAGACCCACCGTGTTGGGGCTCATTTGTTTGGCCTTGATAAGAAGATAATTACAAAAAAAAAGTACAGTCGTCAACAAAGGCTTGTCGCAAAAATGCATTTTTCGACGGAAACTTATTAGATTTAGGTATTTTAGAATTTTTGATGTTTTGTGTGTTTACTTGAATACTTAGTTAATAAGTCTGAACCTAATAGGTATTGGAGAATATATAATTGTACCTAATCGCTTAGCGCGCTAGATCACATTTTGTTTTTATGTATTATATTTTGAATTCTGTTAGACACTTCAAGTAGTTTAAGCAGTACTACTTATTTTAATTATTGATGAGTGCATAAGTTTTATGCAGTGTTTTTTTTTTTTTTAATGTTTAGTTTTCTATCTAATAATATTTCAATAACTGAATAAATATTATTTATCCCTTATAAATAGCCGGGGCTGGAGAGGATGTTAAGCTAGGAATACACATGCCTGTCGTTGGCACACGTGCAGAGCAGCTCCTTGCATGTGCCATCTACTTTCATGTGTATACAGGCAAGCAATTTGATTAACTGGCATGCAATATCCTCGTCCTGCCCAAGTTTTTTTATTTATACTTCTGGTTTCTGCCCAATGTCCTTTAAATACAAAGGACAATTTTACATATAAAATTTGATTTCCCGGGCAAAAACTACCAAATCGAATGTGTCTTTTATTAAGAACACTGGGCAGGACGAGGAGGGAGGGGCTACTGGTGCTGCAAACCGTATGCTTATGGCACGTGTGAATTAACGCGATAACTACAGGCATGCCTGCCTGGATGAAATAGCATGCAAGTTAACTATGTGCCAGTTACTCGTATATGCCTTTAACTAGTACGCAAGCTACTGTTCCGTTATACAGGCATGTGTATCCCCGGCATTATGCGGAACAAAAAAAAAAGATTGATTGGAGTAAACAAAGTCCAGTTAACACTGCTGCGGCAATACCTAACTAAATTACTAAGGAACACACATCGTGCCTACGTATCTATAAATCCGGAATCAATACAAAGGGTTCAACAGTTTGGTGTGTCCACGTTTGACCCGCCATGAAGGTCGCGCGATCGATGTATAATGATGGTGGGTATCTGCCCACTGCTAGTGGCTAGCGGCGTTAGGTGGCAAGCGACAGTACCTCGGTCACTTCATGCTATTGATATTCAGTAAACCCACAGTATTTAAATAGTCTCGGCTGTTTATCACTTTCACATCCTAGCAAAACCAATATACAGACAAGCGTGACAGCGATAGACAAGCGAGTACTATTAAAACTCTCAGAAGACCTATGTCATAATAAGCACCGTGATTATATTCCGTCAACTACTTATTTATTTATTTGTTTAGGATTGTCAACAGTGTAGATATACATTGCTTCTTCATCATCGTCATGTCAGCCGAAAGACGTCCACTGCTGGACATAGGCCTCCCCCAAGGCTCTCCACTCAGACCGGTCTTGTGCTTTTCGCATCCACCGCGTTCCCCCGATCTTTCGTTTCTGGTAGCCGGGCCTCTGCCGGAGATTACCTAAAGCACCCCCTGCCCCGCCGTTACCATGGCCGCTACCGGAGCCAGGAATAGCGGGGCCGCCGGGGACTAGGGGTTTGGGCTGTTGTTTTAAATTCATATTTAATTGGCTTTTGATCTAGAACCGTTGGGGGGAAAATGCCGTAATCGCCACGCTTGGCAGGCGGGTTGGCGACCGCAGTTATACCATGTAGTCCGCGGAAGACGCTGCTGCCCATCCTCATACATTGCTTAGTGGTAAAAAATAATATATGTACTAGGTTTAAATCTAAATGCTACACTAATTCCAGAGGCCGGAATTCTCGTAGCACTTTTTAGCTGTCATAGAGACTTCTCGTTTATCGACTTCCGATATCCATATTTTATCGATACATTATACAAAACAACATATTAATGAAGATTAAAAGTACAGGTAAACAACGGGTGGTCTTATCGCTAAAGAGCGATCTCTTTCAGATAACTTTTGAGTAGTTGTAAATGTGAAATAGAGATTTGCCATGAAAACAATGGACAGCAATTCTTATTGGGATTTCTTCGAAAAAAATCAAAAGGCCTAAGAAATCCACAAATTATTTATAAGAAACAAATAAATATTATTATTTTAAATTCTATTTAAAATAGTATAAAGTATAAAAAAATTGTTATCCAAAGGTTATCTCGAAGAGAACGCTCATTCGCTTTAAGACTGCCTGTTGTTTACTTCTACTCGTAATCATATTTTAAATATTATCGATATATATATGTATATCGGAAGTCGATAAACGAGAAGTCCCTATGACAGCTCAAAAGTGCTACGAGAATTCCGGCCTCTGTTAATTACAGACAACCTCAGCATGCAATAGTTTTTTTTAGAGAAAACACAAAAAAAGATAGTAAGCATACGTAACAGTGAACAAAAATTCAAATTTAAACGTATTCTTCGTGAATTTAATATAAGTAAAACTAGTAAATAAGTACTTATATTTCATAGAGAACCGTATAGGTATATCTAGCATCGTGTCGTGCCGAGTAACATGCGCTTTAAAGTACTAATGGGTTTATACTGATAATTATAATTATACCCAATTATACCAGCGATACACGTGTGGATTTATTCACTACTTTTTATTGCTGCTCCCTCGGGAACTGTAAAATTTTCTGGGATTAAACTATTCTATGTTCTATTCCAGGACCTAAGCTAGATATATGTTTTCATTTCATCCCGATCCGTTTAGTGGTAGAAGCGTGATTGAGTAACAAACACCTAAACATCAAAACATCCAAACTTTCTCATTTATAATATTAGTAAGAGTAAGATTTATACATTATAAATTTTTTTATTCAGCGTGAATGATTTTTAGCTGAAAGGCAACAATAATGGATACTTACTTAACTGTGAATTCCCGAGATCATCTTTTATTATATTCTACATATATAAAACAGTTAATGCAAAACAAAAACAAAGTCTTAGATCTTTCAAACTACGCAACGGATTTTAATGTAATTTCATCAATAGATAGAGTGATTTAAGAGGAAGGTTTTTATCTTCTCTTCTACATCTACATCTACACTAATATAATATTATAAAGAGGAAAGATTTGATTGTTTGTTAGTCTGTATGCCGATTTGAAACATTCTTTCACCATTAGAATGCTACATTATCCCTGAGTAACAAGGGCTATGTTTTATTTTTCTGCGCGGACGGAGTCGCGGGCAACAGCTTGTGTATAACCAATCTGGTTACGGGTGTTTCACAAAACTGTCATTTGTAATAAGCTTTATAATTAAATTTTAATCATTCTAATTATAACTAAAATACAAACTTTGTCAAATATTAACCATCGTAAAAGGCATTGGTTTTTATTTTCTCTTTAATGAGCAACCCTTGCACATTCTCAGCGAGGCTCAAAACCTTCCCCGATAAGGCCAAACCGTTTTACTATAATTCAAACTACTGGCAAATAATAACCAAAGCACTTATGTCACACCTGTCACTGTCACACCAAAACTTTCCGTCGGCAGTCTCGATGGAGGCATAACCTACAAAAATTGGATTGAATTGAACCGGCCATCCTTAGATGTTTCGCGCCTGAAACTGCCCGAAATCAAGATTTCGCAGTTACATTATCGTGTTTCGTTCGCCGAAATTATAAACATAGAGGCGTGAAAGGGATGACGTTAGGAAAGGTGTGAATATAGTTGGAAGTCACGGCGCAGGTCGGCCTCGGCGCAGCACGGCGCCCAAGGGCAAGCCTTGTTGGCGGGCGGGCTCGCGAGCCACCACTCGCCCCATGCTGCCCGCTCCGCTCGCGCCGCTCGACCCGCACAAAACCCGCGCCCTCACCACCATCTACGCCCCGCGAAAACTCCGCACCCGCCCCACAAAAACAGCAGAACCCAGAATGATAGAAAACGACATCAAACCCACCCTATCCCCGTTCAGACCGCTCCCAGACATAGGACAGAAGGAACGAACAAAAACAAAAGTTATCGTGTTAGATTTGAAGAAAAATGACTCTGAAAAATCCGTGCGCGTTCTAAAACCTTTGACTCCTTTGAGGATACGCGGGTTTATGAAACAGCAGGAGGAGAAGCCGCAGTTGCTGCGGGAGAACACTTACGAGGTGCTGGAGCCGGTGTACTTGAGTGAGGCCAAATTGAAGAAGAGGGACTCGTCGAGGAAGACGAATGCGAGGCTGGAGCAGCAGTGCGAGGAGCAGGGAGAGAAAGTGTCGCCAAAGACGCGGTTCAAAAACGCAGCTATAAAGGTGACGAAACTGTCCGCATTTCCTGAGACAGGGAAGCTGTTGTGCCTGCGAGAGAGAGAGACGTTTAACCTGTGTCTGAACGAGGACAACACCGTCTGCAGATTGGAACGCCTCCCCCGTAGTCCTGCCCAACCGCTCAACAAACTATCGGAGATCTTTCAGACCCTCGAGATGAAAGGTCGGCACAGGGACAAAATGAAAAAGGAGAACAGTTGGTTCTAGCTTAGTGCATAAGAGAGTTTATTTACGTGTTTTCTATGTGATTTTTCACGCAGAAGCAATTTAAGCGAAAAAGTGTTGTTTATTTTGTTGTATAACTATTCAAATGTATACGAAGGATATATTCACATTGCTCAAGTTTGATGTTTGAAGATTAAAGTTTTATTAAAGTGTGTGTCTTATAAACGGTTTTTGTCTGGTGTTTTAAAAATTATGAATGCTATAGGCATTAAAATCCACGCGACCGCTAAATCATTAATCAAGTTCGATAACTTTCCTAGCGCCACCATACAGCTAAGGTTAGGTAAACACGCCGCAAAGAAAAGACGGCATTTAAATTAGAACTTTGTCATTATAAAGGTCATTGACTAATGCTCGTTGCCAGTATTTAAACCGGGGATAGAGTTACTTTGGTTTAAAAAATTACATTGCTTTTTATAACGGGCAAAATCGTACAATTGTTATTCTGTGATCAGTTTAAAAGCTCATTATGTGGACAACTGAAACTGAAGTAGGTAGGTTACTAAACAAGTTTTGGGATACACTATATTCTGAAACCAAGCCTTATGTTATCCAAATTATATTCTAGCATGAGTTTATTTGCATATTTCATAGGCCTTTAGATCAATTAACATTTCGACAGTTTAAATAGGAGTATATCATAACAATTTCTATAGTTGTGTTTTCAAAACAAACAGCCCTGTTTTTACTGTTGTATAGGTACTTGGAATATTTGCGACTTTGTATGCGTTTTTTTGTTATATCGTCGGCTTAGAGTGCAAACCTGCTAAATCCATTTTTAAGAATTAGCAGATTTGAACTTTATTTCATTTATTTAGAGTGCAAACCTGCTAAATCCTAAAAATGGATTTAGAAGGTTTGCACTCTAGCCGACGATATGACTTACTCCGTTCTTAGTGCACCGTGGAGCACCACTGGGATATTTAACAGTGGATATTGTTAATCGAAGGAAAAAAACATCAATTATCTGCACTCGAGATACAAACTAACAGTTGCCCGTAGGCACGTAGGGCGGAGTTAGGTTCCTGGTTCTTTGGCCGAGCTTATTCGTCGACGAAACCTGCGGCTAAGTTAAAAATGGACTCACTAAAATGGTAATAATAATATTTTGACGGGACTATTTAGGATCGCCGGTTATTCGATAACAAATTTAGAAGGAGTTGTTTAAGTGCCCTTTTCTTCCTTTTGAGGGCAGTGGTCCAACTGGTTTGTCATCAAATTAACAGGCTCGACGGAGATCGCGGAGCTCCTATTTCTGGGTGGTTTGGCCCTCGGGGCCAGCTGAAGAACTGACATAACCTAAACCTCCCTCATATTTATGATAATAATTTTGGTCAGTTGAAACTTTTTCTTCGCACCTGTTCAAAAAACAAGGATTTCCATATCTCATTAACGGGCTGAAAATGGCATTTCCAAAAAAAAATTTTGTTGAGTACTCGGCCATTTTTAACAGGATTTCTAGACCATGGAAGAAGGCATTACGAAATTACTGGATTCTTTAAAGCTCGTTTTGAAATTGTTTCAAAACACTCATACATAATATTTGTAAGACAATAAATACCTAAAGACAAAATTCGTGACAATAACATACAACATTTTTGTTTACTTTCTTCTCAGTCGAAATAAAAAGTAGTGTTTAACTCTGGTGCAAGTATCATTTGCACCATCAAACTACAGGTGCACCATACTAGCGTGCAGCCTAAATACCTCAGAATGCAATTGATCATTTTCATCCCTTGGTTAAAAATCTACTATTGCTATGTCTGCCATGTTTTATGCTATTCTAACAGGTGAACGGACGGACTTCAATGCAGTTTTTTTGTTAGAAAGGTTGTCAAGGTTGAGTCTTTGCTATCTAATTCACGTCACGTTAAGCTGGTTGGTAGTGACCTAGTGACCCTGCGGCTACGAAGCTAGCGGTCCCGGGTTCAAATCCCAGTAAGAGCAGATATTTCTGTAATGAGCGCGGGTATTGTTACAGAGTCTTGGACGTTTTCTATGTATTTGAGTACATACACATGTTTACCGTTGTCCCATAGTACAAGCCTTGAGCTTAGTTTACAACTAATTTCCTGGACTACAGGTCGATTCACAAGAGTTGGCACGAATGGATTGAATGAGGGAACGAAAGTATACAAGTATGTAAAATAATAACATGTTTTCGGTTTGAAATTCGAACATCGGTTCAAAGGCCGGCGCTCACACAGTGATAGGTGACATTAGGTACTTTTGTTCATTCCATTCGTGCCAGCTTTAGTTAATCTACCTGTACACGCCGGTTCTCTAGATCATTTCTGGCGCTGACAATAGGCATTTGGAATGAGCTTCCTGCTGAGACTTTCCCAATGCGCTACAATATGGGGATTTTTAAATAAGGTATCATTAACCCTTTATAGGACAAAGTGTTTGATTATTTCAATCTATTTTGAATATTAATGTAAAGAACAATAAAGCACACATTCAAACACGACATACGGTCTCAAACGAGACCGCTAGCAAAGGGTTAAATTTCTTCGAGACCGGCAACGCATTGGTGACGCCTCCGGTGTTGCAAATGTCAATAGGCGGCGGTGACCACTTCCCATCAGGTGGGCCATCTGCATGTTTGTCCGTCGATGCCAATAATAAAAAAAAAACAGTTTGGGAACAGGTTAAAGGCAACTATACTTATATAATATTATAAAGCTGAAGAGTTTGATTGCTTTAACGCGCTAATCTCAGGAACTACTGGTCCGATTTGAAAAATTATTTCAGTGTTAGATAGCCCATTTATCAAGGAAGGCTATAGGCTATATATCCTCACGCTAAGAGCGGAGCAACGAAGAATGTTTCAACCTTCTACGTAAACAAAGTCGCGGGTTAATGTTAGCGTTAGCCCAAAGTAACTATTCCACGAGGACGAGGTCGCGGGCAGAAGCTAGTTTGTGATATTGTTTTATTTATTAATTCTAATAATATGATTGCAAAAAAGTCCGTGGATATTACTATCTCCCAAGTGTAGTTAGTTACCCCGGTGATTACCATTGATGACCACTAACTCGCTTCGCTGAATAATAAACGCGAAAATAACAAGAGCTATTGTGAAAACCTTTGCCTTGGCCTTGTCTGTCCACTTATCGAAATTACGTTGAAGCCTTGTCATTTCTTTATCGATTTCATTAAGCGGTTCAGTATCATGGTCGCCCATGTCGCGGTGGATAAAGCATTCGTCACTCTCGAACTTACAAACTGGCCAAAAAGTGACAGATGCTGTATCCACGTTAAAGGTGCGACCACACCGCTGCTTAAAATATGGAGACGGCACGGAATCGCAGCGACGCATCGTATCCGTACCGTTTTTATCGCATGCCCTCCACACCGCTGCTCAAAATACGCTGACGGTACGGAATCGCAGTGACGTGCCGTGAACGTCACGACTTTATCTTGACATTTACGACAGATTTTACACTTGATTTAAATAAATTCATTAGAATAACAATATTTTTAAAACAAAATATAGATTTCACTATTTTGTTTTTGCTCATTATTATTCCTCGTTTAATTTTAGATCTAAAAACGTTAAAAAAAATTGTAAAATATCTGCAAGATTTTGAGGAAATCGTGTTTTTATGAAAACAAAATGATATTTTTGCAGTAATTTTCCACAAAAAAAGCAGTTACTCAGTATTTTTTTTAATTGGTCTAATATTGTTATCAATTATTATAAACCTAACTAATGTCAATACGATGCATTTTCTTTTTTCTTTTTTGGGCTATTAGATCAAAAGTTACATCGTCACAAGTAAGTGTACTTCCCAAATTTTATTAGAAAGTTTGACAATGTGTAAAAAAAAAACCAGTGGCTAAGAAATTAAAAAAAGTATTGTTTTACCTATAAATTAACCTAAAATTTCATCCCTTTCAATATATACAGTTTATCGAGTACCACCCTGTATAATCAGTCCGCTAAATAAAATTCAATTCTAATTTATTTACAACTGAAGTTGAAGTTTTTTTTCTTTCAACCATTGGAATAGTTTTACTTTAAATCTATTATCCCCTATTGCTATCGTATGTTATTGTATCGTTAACGTTATGATTCTCTTACCAACTTAACAGTAAAGGCGCCCGAATTGTCAAACGATTGCAATAGGAGTAAAACAAATTAGAATAGGGGTCTTGTTTACTTCGTGACGCTACCATACAAACTTAAATTACTACGGCGTAGTAGTTCGTAGCGCTTCGAAGTTCTACGCCTCTACGGCCGAGAGCAATCAATTCCTTCGCCGGTATTCTAGGCGGTAAAAACGATATCGTAGTTTCCCTGTTATGGTATTGTTATGACGCCAGCCGCCATTACTGTCAAGAAAATAAGAGCTATCAAAACGTTGACAATACGATAACAGATCAAATACGATATTGTTTTTACCGTCTTGAATAGAGCCGCTGATTGTTCAAATGGAATATTTTCTTTGATTTTTTTGTAACTTTAATCAATAAACCATAATTATAATCATTAATCATTTATTCATTTAACATAGGTTACATTAGATGTTACAATTTTAATAACAGGCCGTTATGTTTTACCATTACTACGATAGGCATATAAATTAGTGTAGTAGGTTTAAATAAAATAAATAAAAGTGTAAAGTAAAGAGCGTCAATAGAATTAAAGAAAAAAATTGGAAATACACGACAAATAACTTAAAAGGCATTAATATTCTATTTCTAATTGCATTTATATATTATATGTACATTTAATTATAATTTATAACTAAAAATAGTCAGTCAGATATCATGCACAGAGTAGTAAGCCTTCTGGATTAGGAATTCAAGGAGCTTTACCTTAAAATCATTAATGTTTTCTTGTTCCGAAATATAGTTAGGCAGTTTATTTAGCCATACCAAATATGCTATATAAAAGCAGCTACTTTTCTATCTTTTTCTGACTGTAGCTTAACGATTGACAGTCGTCATATAATATATTGGATCAGATTTCAGATTAAGATGCACATATATGTATATCTAAACTCGGCTTTATTGTTCTGCTCTCTACATGCTCTAAAAATATATTTGCTAACGACTATACCACCCGTTTTTTTACCCGACTGCCGAAGGAGGGGGGTAATGTGTTTCACAGCCTATATATGTATGTTTGTTGCTTTGTGTCACTATAAAAACTAAACCCGTTGTCCGATGTTGATGATTCTTATATCAATCGATTTGTCTTAATCTGGTAAGTGTCACTGAAGATATGTCAGTAATCAAAATTCAATATGGCGGCAACCAGACGCCATACTCTGAAAATTAAAAAAAAAGTCGACCAATTATGACAAGTGGGGTATCATTGAATAGGGATTTAAAAATCATCTTAGGTTTCTTTCATCATTTTTTATTTTGAATGATCATTTAGGATTTATAACGATTTAAAGTTGGTTAGCAACAGTCGGGTTTTGAAAGTTTGCTTTTTGTCAAAGTTATTAACGGTTGTTAACATCTGCCAGGGCATTCGAAAATAGAACTACAGTACAAGATATAAGAATCATTTTAGTTTCATTAATATCATGACGTTAAGGCTGCTGCTCCACTGAGGCGGAGACGAGCGGAGCGGAGCTGTGCCAATATTAACCAATAGAAGGCGCATGCGGTCACGTCTAAAATGACTTGCGAACGTTAGTTTAGATTCTATTGGTTAATATTGGCACAGCTCCGCTCCACCCCGCTCATCTCCGCCTCAGTGGAGCCGCAGCCTAACACTTAATTCTTCCATGGCGTTGCTTGTGTCCAAGGTTAGCGGTGATCATATATTCCACCAGGAAGCGTACTGGCTCTTTTGCTCTTCTAGAATTAAACAAAAAAATAGACATATTTCGTAGGATTGTCAATAAAAAAACTTTAATAGTAAAGGCACATAAGTTTGATCTTTTTAATTTTTTATCCATTACTCGTATACACTCTATATTCACCCCACCAATCACACAAAGCTCTTAGCATCATTTTCAAGCCAACACAAAATCAACTTTAACTTAATAATACAAGGCCTGATGTGCGTCCCTCCGACCCACACATGTGACCTTTTGCACGTGTGTATTATTTAAGGCAGCGCAAACAGCAAAGTATCGAATCGGCATTAGCGCTGTCCATTCGTCACGCAACGTCCATCGCATGTCCGGGGTCCGGATCGCTTTAGCCGGACTCGCTGACCTACATAAGCATCATATCTTGTTTAGTTAAAGCTATACAGTATTCCCAGCGGGCTTAATAATTATCGCGTGACAAAATTTAGATAAAACATCCGTCACTTTTTGACACGTATACATACATATAAGTACGAGAGTGACGGATCCTTTATCCACATTTTGTCACGCGATAATCACAACAATACCGATACGCCCGCAGAGGACTTACTTTGAAAATCGAAGTTCGGAGTTACGTTAGGTCCGTGCCTGTCACTCATCATTCGAGACTAACTCGAGAGAAAGGGATGGAGCTAAAGTATGTATGTTTTGTTGTTTATTGCGTTCGTATTACCTAAATATTAATAACGTACCTAATAAACTTATTCATTATCATTTTCATTTCAGGTTCAAATTAGAAGGTTGTTTAATGTAATTAAGTGTGTAGTGTTTTGTTCGTGTGGTTGCCGAGTTAGAATAGTGCCACTCCATGTCTTCCCGTGGATGTCGTAAGAGGCGACAAAGGGAATAAAGGCTTGTAGTAGTGTTAGGCGATGGGCTTGCAACCTGTCACTAATACGCTGGTAAACATCTTAGCCTAATTGTGCAAATTGTGGTTATAGAATTATCAACAAGCTTTTAGAGATGTTTGTAATTCTGTAGCTCTGCCTACCCCATTCTGGGAACGAAGGCGTGAAATTATGTATGTATGTATGTGTTTTGTTCGTTTCTGACGTCAGTCATTACGAGTTTTCCAATTTCGTTAAGTAATTAGATATGGTACTTACCCAATGCAATCGACCCTGGGCTTTGTCATTGTGAAAGTATTCAATTGGTTGATATTTTTGTTACTACCTATTTATTCTTTATTGACTTCCTGTTCCGGCTGCGCCGCAAAAAACAGCTAATTTTATAAAGTAACACGTCGCACCTTCAGAACAACAGTGACCTAATTCAAAATTTCTGCTTTTAAACTTCAAGTCATAATTTTATTATTATAGAGACCTAATTCGAAAACTAAAATTTCTCAGTTACGTCACTATTGTTTTGAAGGTGCGACGTATTGAAATGCTATTTATAATTCAATATTACATACCTACGTAGGGTGACGGCACCAATGATGGACACTTTTAGCTGACACGCACCAGTAATGGACACTTCACTCTTAATTTAAATTTCATACGGTCCTAAATGGATTGCTGCAAAACAAATGAATAACCCTTATCTTCTGTAAAATAAGAATCAAGTGTCCATTATTTGTCCCTTGTCCATTACTGGTTCCATCACCCTAAACGTCCCGTAAGTACCTTGTACATATAAGACATATTTTCTTTTAATAATTTGGTGTATGGACACACCAAAAATACACAATGCTATTATTATACTATGATTACTATGTAATAAAATCTTTCTGAAGCCTGGCATTACGCTAACTAGCGTTTCTATTCGTTTCGTTTTTAAATCAAACGCGTCACTGGTAGATGACGTGATACGAAGAGTCGCGTGATTTAAGTCGTTTATCCTGCTCCCTCTGGAACTGTCCAATTCACCGGAATAAAAACTTTCATGTAAAAAGTTTCATCCCGATCCGTTTAGTGGTTGAAGCCTGATTGAGTAACATACATCCCAACTTTCTCACCTATAATATTAAGATAATCGATATTTCTAAATTTTTTTTATCACACCCATGAGAAGCCGTGGCGTGTCGCTAGTTCATAAGATTAGTAAAGCTGACCGCCGCAGTCACCCGATAGGTCACCGCCGTATTTTTAGTCACCTGTCATTATTATGCCGTATTGATCCAAAACAAATGCTGTTGATATCTAGCCATCATCAGGCCATGATGTGTACTTCGATTGTTAACGTTATGACCAATGTGTAGGGTTGTGTTTGGAATAACAGTCGGGGAATTTACAGTGTGTAATTACGCGTCAATTATTTTTGAGTCATGAACGTTTCTGTCCATAACGATATACGGAATTCCGTATATATCCGTAATTACGGGCATGGGGGTAAATAACACCATGTTTTCTGTAATGAACACTCAATGGAGAGATGGGCGCAATAGGGCTAGTATTCTTATGTATGTATGTATGTATGTAAACTCTTTATTGCGCAAACAGAATATAACAAATGAAAAAAGAAACAGAAACACAAAGGGTATGAACGAAGGCGAACTTATCCCTTTAAGGGATCTCTTCCTACTAATATTATAAATGCGAAGGTGTGTGTGTGTGTTAGCATAAGAATAAATAATAACTACACGTAGAAGCGAAACTCCCGGGTCCCGACGCGCGCTCGGCGCGTTAAATACCTACCGCCTGGCGACACCTGAGGTGTCTAGTCAGTCAGGGGCGTCACACACGGAATATATATTAACCAAGATATTGATATTGTGTCTTGAATTGGTTTTCGTATTTGTGTTGATTTTAGTGTTTATGGTTGAACTAAGATAGTGTTTTAAAAAGTGAACGACTATTTACGGCAAAATAATTAGAAATAATTGATTAAATGAAGGAGTTTTATGAGATAATCTTAATATCATCTAAAAGTATTATTACCTAATTCATCGTAAATGTAATTAACTCGTTTTGCAACAATGTTTCCACGTTGAAGTAAAACATTAATAATAATTCGTGACTAAACTTCTATACCACATCCATAAACCGATTAAAATATTTCGCAAGTGACAGCCCTAACTTTGGGCGCGGAAGACAGAGGGGCGTAGCGGGGCGAAGGGGGAAGTAGGTATTTAAAACGCGGCATTTGGGGCCTGGTCAAAGGAGATTCGCTTCTACGTGTAGTTATTATTTATTCTTATGGTGTTAGTTTGTTACTCCTTCACGCTGCGCTGACGGATTTGGATGAAATTTGAAATGGAGATAGTTTATACCCTGGATTAACACATAGGCTTTTTTTTCATCCCGGAATATTTTTAATTCCCGAGGGGATAACTTTAATAGAAATCTACGCGGACGAAGTAGCGGGCAGAAGCTAGTAATGTTATAAAGCGGATATCCTATGAGTTGATTAAGAATTGGGATACACCTAAAAAAATAACTGCTTGCTTTTAAATTTTTATTCGAAAGAATAGTCTTTAATATGGATCTAATATCATGATTAAAAGTGTTATTATTGTTTTAAATAATGCATTAAATAAAAGTAATCTCGCCTACTAACTACTTGGAAAACGTCGCCTACTAGCTACCTATTTGGAAAGACGTTTTTTTTATTATCTGTGATCAGTTCTCAAAGTCATAATAGACTGACGCCATTCAAACATAATGCAAACAAACAATCGCAATACATTTAATTAGTAGGCGTTAAAAACAACCATATAAAAATAAAAACTCCAACATATATTTAAAATAGTTTATTTCATCTTACATAGCTGAAACTTTACAGTATCTTTATCCATCTTTAGCTGAATTTCTTAGCAGTTTCTTACAAATCTTACAGCTGACAACTGAGAGGCAGAACCTTCAAATAATATACAAATACAACATAATTGAGTCGCTTAACTTCAAATTCGGATAAGTCCATGCAAGACTTGACAGAAGCGCGTGGAGCTAACCCCATGTGCTTCTGTTTAGTCCACCGGAGTAAATCTCTTTAACCGAACAATTGTCCTCGCGTGTGATATCCATGGACTTGTTTCTCTAATAAGTCCATGGCGATTGTCTAAAACTCGATACTGGCGAAATACACCTTATTAAACACAAGGAGTGAAAGCCATTAATTAAGATAAGAATAAGAAGAAGTCCATGCAAAAGGACAACGGAATTAGAGTCTTTTTTCAAACAAGTTAAGTTATAAACTCGTATACCAAATTTCAAGGAGATATCCGAGTTTAATGTTAAGCGACTCAATTTTGCTATACAAATGAACTAGTCCAATACAACTCATAAACGCACTATAAACCGATTTTAGTTGAAGCATGCTTTGTCACTTTCTATCAAATCGAAATGTCACAATGACAGATAGGGACAAACCATATTTGAAGCATACTCATTAATGTTTAAATGTCACATATGCTAACTTTTCCCTGCGACTTCATCCATGTAGAAGTCGTTTATCACTTCTCCCTTCGGGTACTGTCTTATTTTCTGGCATAAAACTGGACCCTATGCCCGTTTCCGGACTAAGGCTATCTCTGTATCTCAAGTTAAATCATGAATTCGGTACCAACAATCAAACACTTTCGCATTAATAATATTAGTAAAAATAATATGAAGTAAGTTCTGTTCATTCTTACTTGTCTTATATGGGTCATTATTTGGGAGTTTGTTCCGAATCACTTTCGTGGTCACATTTTTGAAGGAGTGGCTGCAGATTTCGTTTTCGTTTCTGATTAGGTATCTAAGTTTACCGGACATCTAAGAAATATCCAAAAACGGCATCAAAATATACGGCGAATTCTTCAAAAATATGTCCACAAAAGTGAGGCGGTTGAAACGCTCGAATAATGACCCATATAGTAAACAACTTTCTAACCTCAAAATATACCTTTTTTGGTTAAAACAGCTCTTATCGTAAATAAAGTAAACTGAATAGACATTATGGACATCACTTGGCTTGTCTGTGATTGCTTTATTTAGTTTAAAATAGTAGCTGTTTTAGCCAAAAAAACTTCATTTTGAGGTTAGAATGTTGTGCGGAACGCCCCAAAACGCCGCACACGGCGACCGAAAACGCCCAGTATAGGCAGTTTGTTTATAAACGAACACACGGTTTATTTATATAGTAAGGCTCTGTAGATACGCGAATAGATGGTTAAGTTTTTAGTGATAGTTTTCTGTATTTTCCTAGCTCGTAAGTAGTTATTAAGTATTTAATTAAGTAGAATTGTTAATAAAGAGTTTGTATTGTTTGTGTTTCCTTATTTAGAACCCCTGCCGGGTAGGTTTTGCCGTAGTTTACAGAATGTAAACAAACTTACCTGGCAGTACGCATGCGCCGTGGCTCCCCTCCACAAGAGAGGGCCACCATGCGGAGAGGGGATATTCGCGCCTGCGCAGTAGGTGTTTTCCCGACCATGTGGAAATGGCGGGAAAATACCTATTGGCGCGAAAACCCTATTTTGTAAATATTTTCATAGTTTATAAGTAAATAGTTAAGTTTTGTATACTAGTTTGTAGCGCAGATAGTTCATAAGGTTTTCTAGTATGTAAGGTGCTTCATATGTATTAGAAAATACGGAAAACTTTGAGAAATAAAGAAAAGTGGAGGGGGGGACGGAGGCTCGGAAAATTTGTATAAAATGGGGACCCTCGGCCATAGAAATTGCACTCAAGAGCCACTCCCAGCCAGGGCAACATAGAAGAGCCTCCGCCCTCTCCGAAACGTCTGATCAATCCACCGAGCATTTTCTTCACCGAACCTGCCCTGCCCACTTCAGAACCAGTCATAGGTGCGAGTCCGCACAAATGTTGTTTACTATATAAGACAAGTAAGAATGAACAGACCTTACCTAAAAACCTGCTAATTAAGAGCACCCTATGTGCCAAATTTCATCATTTTGACATCTTCGGCACCAAAAGTTTGACTCCTGGGCCTCAATTCTATATGGTAAAAACGATATCGGCTTTGACCTGTTATGGTATGGTACATAAGCTATCAAAACGTTGACAATACGATAACAGGTCAAAGATGATATGGTTATTACTGTCTAGAATCTCGGCCCTGATCATCAGCATTAGAACTGCCATAAAATGTGGCATTATCTATGTAAAGGGACCTTATTATCGACGGCGCTTACGCCGCACTGCGTCACGCGACGTTGTATTTATATCGGAGCATCTTTAATAATGGCGGAAGCGCCATCGACAATAAGGTCCCTTTTCATAGATAAGATCACAATAGTAGTTAACGTGACGGTTGCGTAATGACAGGGACTACAACATGAGTGTGGTTTGTGAAACGAGCTGCAAGGCGAGTTTCATAATAGATCACACGAGTGTTGTAATGCTAATTACGCAGAGTCGCGTACAATACTTTATCTACACACATATTATAAGTACTCTAAGATGGGTTCCAAAGCCGAAAGGCAAATGACCAGCATTACCGTACCTGTGGTAGTAGGTGACAGCGACAGCTGTTACGTAATTTTGAAATTACGTTATCGAATATTGTAAGGTAATGAGATCCAAATTTGGAACATCTTCCAAAATTAACAGCTGTCGTCGCTGTCACCTACTACCACAGGTAATGCTGGTCATTGCCTACGGGTTTTGAACACATAATAGAGGATTTATGATATCATTGTGTGTAGATAAATAGTTTTCTAGGCGCATAAACTACACAACAGACAGTAAGCTGGAACTGTTCTGTAACCTGGCTATTTCTTCCTTGAACTTGGCGCTGGTTTCTTTGGCAAGTTGTAGTTTTTCTTTTAACTCTGCTATCTCATTTCGAACTTTTGTTTGTGCCGCTATTATCTTTTCCAGTGTTTTTTCTTTCTTTTCTTCGACTGAAAAAATAATGAGAAATCATTTTGTTAATTTATATTGATTGGATACGGTTTCAAATTAGGATGAAATTTCAGATTCAGACATACCTAATCGCACAGCATGTCGAATTATAATTAATAGTATTACTTCGTATTTATAGGTTACTAGCTTTTGCCCGCGACTTCGTCCGCGTAGAACTCGTTTATCGCAGTTAAGTAAATTAATAGTTTTAAGTAATTCTATAGTTTGACATCCTCCCTGGCAAGAATGATCTTTCAAACACATGTAATATTGAGCTCGAAATTTACCGGGACACCAACTTTAACCATTAACTCTTACGGGAGGGCACTCCCGATACCTCGAAAGAGTTCAGGAACTCTACGGGTAGGACGTGACTTACTCTGTGTCTATGACATTGTCTACCAAGAGATACTCCACAACATCGCTTTCTACATGAGACATATTTTTATATTTATCCGCCCGACAATTTCGTTTGTCGGTGCTAATATCGCCCTCTCGCACAAACATTCTCTATTCTTTATATTGTTTTTTAGATCGGGGTACACGTTATTTTTTAGATCATCTGTGTTTTGTACAATATTACAGAATTCGCGGTTTAATGTATTCAAATCGTTACTATCTCTCGCCATACGATCTTCGCCAATTTTTAGTAGAGCTGCCGCATATATTGCCCCGACTGTGTATCATGGTGTACTCGTAGTTCCTGGCATATTTGTAGTGAGGTATATTTTTTATATACATATATACCCATATCGTAGATGCCGAAATGCATTTATTTTATCCGCTGGTATGCCCCTAGTTATCACCGGTAGATGAGAATCTGTCTAAATTCGCCGTCTCAAAGCACCATCCCTCCCATGATTGTTTGGTTGCTCTTAAAATATCCATCATAGTTCAATATTACATATATTATATTATGAGTCTTAATACTAATTATAATGTAGGTATCTATCATTATAAATGGCGGAACTCCCAAACATCATCCGTGAAAAAAAGACAATATTCTTCAAACAAATTTACCCAATGCCCATTAATCTAATTCGGTCCCGCGGTTAATCCTTGAAAGCGTAACAAACAGACAGACGACAGACATAATTGAATTGCCATTTTAAATTTCTACCTATACTTTCACCAGTGGCGTGCCTAGGGTTTCAGGATAGGGCAAGCCGAGATATATGATTTTGTAGTTTTTAAAGTTATTTTGGATAAATGTCTCAATTCGCTTTTTACCAAAATTACTAAAATCGTTCGTGTCTTTTTGGAAATAAAATTCATATGTCTTTTAATCGTGCCAGCTAAGTTATTTGATTTTTCATAATCAGATAGGTACCTATATTCCAAACTTTGTGTCGTTCGATAATAATATACCTACAACAGCAGCAATAAGTATTGTGTTTTTTACACTGATCTAGGTATTAAACATTAAACCGTCTTTTACTTATGCGAGAAATGAGAAATAGGTACTGAAAATCGGATATTTTATCAGCAAAGTTTAAAGAGTTTACCTTTTACTCGCCAAGCAAAATTTGTGCACACTTTAAATAATCACAATCACAAGATTCACAAGGGAATACTTCCTCCATTGCCAATCCAATTGAACAACACAACAAACAAAATACTTAGTGACCGCAGTTGACTCAAACAAAACAATTCACAACAAACAAAACAAGTAAAATTACTGAAGTAAGCAAGCAAATAAATAGAAGTGAAGTCGGCCGTCAACGCGGCTCAACACGCGCATGCGCGAATTTCGCATTTTACTCGACTCGCGTACAACTTCAGACGCATGCAGGGCTTAAAATCTCGTACTATTTGCTATATGAACCTATAAATAGTTATATCTCATTATAAGGCAGTTCTAATGCGTAAGAAAGAGATATACCGGTTAAGATAGAAGCCCGCCTGCAAGCCACCGCGTGCGAGCGGGATGACTAGCCGTGACTCAAGCGAGTTCGGGTCGTCGAAGCGCGCAGCAGTGCTGCCCGCCGTGCGGCGGCGGAGCGCGATCAAATTCGGTACTACACTGCTGTTGCATTATTTGAAAAATTTAATGAGAGCGCGAATTGAAATAGTTCGTGATCGTGACCTTTGATTTTTGATCGTTGTTATATTTGTAAGGCAAGCCCGGCTTTTGGGCTTGTATGGCAGTACCGCCACTGACTTTCACATAATTTTCGAAATCTGCGTCCTCAAAATCTAAGAAAATGACACCCATGATGACTTTTTCAAAAAACACCAAACATTGTCGTTATTCCCTCGGGAACTTTAAAATTTTCCGGGATGCGATTTTTCTATGTGTTAAGCCAGGGTATAAGCTATCTCCATTCTAAATTTCATCCTAATCCATCTAGCTATTGCAGCGTTAAGGAGTAACTAACTAAAACCCCCTTTTACCCCCTTCGGGGTAGTTTTTTCTAAATCGCTGAAAGAAGTATTTTTTATTTATAAACAGTAGCCTAAATATCAATTTCCTAATGTAGCCATTTCGATATCTCCCATACAAATTTCTACTCCCCATTTATCGCCTTAGGGGGAGTTTTACCGAAATCACTGAAAGTTTTTTTCATGTTAAACAGTATTAAACAGTAGCTTAAACACCAATTACCACAATTCCAACTAAAAAAATTAACATAAATGACCAAATTGTCATACAAACTACCATTCCAAATCTCACCTCCTTAGGGGTGATTTTCGAGATACAAATTTAATCTAATTCAGATCCGCGGTTCCTTCCTCCTCCTTCCATCCTTGAATGCATAACAAACAGACAGACGACAGACATAATTACTTTCACGTTTGTAATATTAGTATGGATTTTCTTTCTACAGCAATATTATGTATACCTATCGATGTATAGTTTTTTACCCCTTGAGAATTGTTTGAAATGACATTTTAGAATTAAATAACCGACCAATTCGCCGAAAAATTAAATGCCTGTCCGTAATTATTTTCAAGTGATCATAATAACCGCCCTAATATTAAATAACAGCCGTAGAATTAATACGCCGTGAATAGTGCATAGTATTGAAAGTTGCGGAAAAAAATGTTAAAATCTGGATATGTCAACGCTGACAACTTCAATCTGACACCGCTCCTTTTGATATAGACTAACAAAACTGAATGTAGGTACAAAGCCTATTTCATGTTGTCACACTGGATGACAAAAGCCATAGGAGAAATAAATTATTCAATTGCGCAATTTTGCCAAATAATTACTAATCTTATTCTATATTAGTAATTATTCGCGTCCCCAAAAACTAAGAAAATGTTATCTGTGACAACTTTTTCAAAAAACATCATTGCCGCCAGCTTGAATTCTAAATTTGACATCATTTTCATAATCTGCGTCCCCAAAATGTAAGAAAATGATACCAATGACGACTTTTTGAATAAACATCATGGCGGCCATTTTGAATCCCAAATTTGATATCATTTTCGAAATCTGCGTCAACGCAACCTAAGCAAACGACACCCATGATGACTTTTTCAAGAAACACCAAAGATATTGTCGTTATTCCCTCGGGAACCTTTAAAACTTCCGGGATGGGATTTTCCTATGTGTTAATCCAGGGTATAAGCTATCTCCATTCTAAATTTCATCTAAATCCATCCAGCGCCATTGCAGCGTGAAGGAGGAACAAACTAAAACTCCCTTTTACCCCCCTTAGGGGTAGTTTTTTCTAAATCGCTGAACGAAGTATTTTTATTTATAAACAGTAGCCTAAATACCAATTTCCAAATTGCTTATTTTAAAAATAACTAATCTCCTATACAAATTTCTACCCCCTATTTTAACCCTTTTGGGGATGAATTTCCTTGGGTACCCTTAGGGTACCCAAGGAATATTCCCTTCAAATTTCAAGTCCCTATGTCCAGCGGTTTAGGCTGTGCGTTGATCGATCAGTCAGTCAGTTTTACACCTTTCCATCCCTTGGGATGAAATTATCAAAAACGCTGAAACACGTATAAATTAATTTTCAATTTTCAACCTAAACACAAAATTTGAATAGTCTAAATTAAACTAAAACTGACGGACTTTCATACAAATTTTCATCCCCTTAGGGGTGGAATTTCCAAAAATCCTTCCTTAGTGGATCTTTACACTATATAAGGTATCTATGTGCAAAATGTCAAGTCTCTAAGGTCCTAAGGTTTGGGCTGTGCGTTTATATATCAACAATCCGTTTTACCCCTTTTCATCCCTTCGGGGTTGAAATTATCATAAACGCTGAGACACGTATAAGTTAAAATTCAATCGCCAACCTAAACGCAAAATTTGAAGCGTCTAACTTCAAAACTGACAGACTTTCATACAAATGTTTTTCCCCTATTTTACCCCCTTAGGGGTGGAATTTCCAAAAATCCTTTCTTAGTGGATCTCTACACTATATAAGGTATCTATGTGCAAAATTTCAAGTCTCTAGGTCCAGCGGTCTGGGCTGTGCGTTGATATATCAACAATCAGCTTAGCATTTTATATAATAGAAGATAGATTATTAAATTATAATTACACTGTGGTTAAAGTTTCATTAAATCAACTTAACTTAACTTCAATTTCGTCCCTTTACTTTCTCAACCTCGTATCTGATCGAATAGTTAGATAGGAAAAACACTCATGTACCATAAAGAATAAAGACTACTTTCCTATCTAACTATTCAATCAGATACGAGGTTAAAGGGACGATTTATAACCTTCTAAGGTCCACCATACAACAGAATTTGCGAATGGAATATGAACCTATTATGAATACCATAGAGTACATTTTATAAATTTAGGTTTACAGATATTCAAATGAGAAAACAATCCAAATTGCCCCTGTATTGTAACAGTAACTTCAATCCACTAAGCCCCACAAGTCCCCACTTAATTTTACATTCACAATCATGTAACACAGATCGAAAACCCTTTTTACGATTAGAAAACAAAACAGAGAGTAATAATCATACTTGGCATAACTCGGGGCATCTATACGAAAGTGATGTAGCAAAATATTTTATCGACAAAAATATATATCAATGTTACTGCCAACATCTAAAAGTTATTCCACATAAATAAATATTACTTATTTTCTCCTCATTTTTAAATGAAAAAATAAGCAAATTAAAACCATATTCGTCGGTATTAATGATTGCCGTCTAGATAAAAATATCCACTTTAAACTGCTAAACGTTTTCTCAACGTTCCCTCAACGTCCGCAGTGGTCAACGGGGCATTCTTAAAATATTTATAATGACTCAAAGCCTTATTGAAATTTCCTCACCTTTTATAAGACTGTTTACTTTTTTCATGGTGGTTTACATATTACCTCGTATATTATTCTTACTCTAAGATATGAAGGTACTGACAGTAAATTGTCATTTTGATTGAAATGACATCTGCATACCTTTATTATATTAAGAGGCTCTATATCAGATATGACATCGAACCTCTTTATAGTAATCGAGGATGTTCAATGAGCACATGTATTAATTTAATTATATCAACATCTTTATAATCGATATCATATCCCTAGAACTTGCCCTGAGTGTTCCCAGGTATGGTAATAATGATAATAAAATTAATACACCCCTAAATTAAATATTAATATTTAATTGCTTTAGAACAGTTCTGCCCTCCTAAATAAAAAGGACGCATGCGCAATTTTACGGTCAAAGTAAATTCAACCCTCCATCTTAAGAAATAAGGTCACTTATAAATACGCGGTTCTATGAGGCATACGCCCTTTTTTCTAAGGACGGCAGAGTTATACCAACAGGATTACATTATAAACCAGTTATTTAAATGATAATGGAAATTGGAAAGTTAATGCAACCACTAGCAGTCAATTATTATGGGAAAAATATTAATTTGGTATTTAGTGCCTAAGTATTTAATGTAACAGGATCGCTGAGAAGAAAATAGAATAAAGTAAACCAGCCCTCAAAAAAAGGTTGAAAAAGTGACCTTTTAATTAGTGTTTTTGTTTGTAAGTTTTAATTTTATTGGGTACTTGATAAGACTTTTTGCACCTAGTGACAGGCGCATGATTAGTTAACAATTATAAGTTTGAGCGCTTCACTCGCTAACTAAATGTAATTACATTATAAATTAGCTATTTTGAAAAATAAACCATAAAATATATATAAAATTTAAGGCAAAAATAGTAGTAAAAAAACAAACTTACAATTAGTATCATGATTCCACTGGCCGTTGGTCAGAGGTTGGACGGTTGTCAGCAGATGCTGCATCAGCTGTGTGGGCTCCTGGAACACAATCTCCTCGTAGGACTCGCTGACGAGTGCCCGCCCCACCGTCGGGGGAGCACCCTCGGACACCGGGGATTGAAAGAGCTTCAGAATGTGGTATAATGTTACCTGTAAAACATGAAGAAGATAGGTTAGCGGCGAAATACTCACGATTGTATAAAAAATATTTAGTATACATTTAAATGTGTATGCAATATAATCATCAAAGTAAAAAGGATGCATGTAACTAGGCTTTAACCCCCCTGAAGGCCAAATGTAATGACAATGGGCTAAGTAATTTACAACTTTTGTGGAGTGACACTTTCTGAATGCAATGTTTTGATAGAATACTTAATTTTTGATATCACTAATAAATCAAACCTAACCTAACCTATGTGTAGCAAATTGATTTATACATTTAATCTAAAATAGCTTCAGCATAACAAAGCTTTCAGAAAAAAAAATCAGACAAATAAATAAATAAATAAATAAATATCCAGGAACAATCTCACACAAATTGACCTAGTCCCAAACTAGGCTCTAGGCTTGTGCTATGGGTACTAGACAACGATATAAATACTTATATAGAGAAATATATACTTAAATACATAGAAAACATCCATGACTCAGGAACAAATATTCGCGCTCATCACACAAATTTCTGCCCTTACCGGGATTTGAACCCAGGACTGCTAGATTCGTAGGCAGGGTCACTACCAACTAGGCCAGCAGAATAAAATAAATATTACAGAGTATTTGGGTGTTCCCAGATATAATGTGTTTTATCTTTTGAATGTTTACTAATGCAGGAGCAACTAATAATCAAACGTAAAGCACATGGAATACTGGATCAGTTCAGGCACATGTCAGGTCAGGAATACAGCGGGCTAATTTACCTATTTCTATACCAACAACAACACATGCATATCCATACAAGAAACACAAACCAGGGTTCAAAAACACCCAATATTTATTATAAATATCCAATTATTTGATATATATCCAATATATATCAGATAAATATCAATGCATAATATTTTTGTTATAAACTTCAAAATGTCAGATATTTTTGATATAAATCTGATATTTGGACAAAATAGCATGCATAAATTGAAATTAAACATGAATTTAAATTTGTAAGAACTTCCTGTTTATTATGAATTTATATTCGATGGTGATAAAGTTTGAAATTCAATATACCTAATACTAATAAAGTACGAACAAAACAAGGTGTTTCCCCGAAACTTGAGTTTGGTAACTGAAATTAAAGTATAACATTTTTAGTGTTGTCTGTGTAACTGTGGAAAAACCGGCTTTTTAAAATAAATATCCATTGATATATATGACACGAACTGACCCGTGTTCAGTTTGTTTTGCGTTTCAGACATAGGATAGATATAAAGAATCTTTATAAAATAAACTTACAGGTCTTTCATTTGGATCATGAAAGTATATTTTAATGACTATCTCGAACTCTCCCCAGCCTGTCTCCGTGAGCTCGTAAGGCGGCTTGGTCACTATTCTGTTCGGGTTCGTGTAGCTCTCGTGCAGTTTAAAGTTCACTTTCTTAACGTACTTCGTCATGTCTTCATTTGCGTACGGTTTCAGGTATACAGTCCATTGATGCGTGTGCCCATCTTCTTCTCGTTTCTTGCCGAAATATCGCGCCATATTGCCATAAACTATCGGCTTTACGATTACTAGGCCCTGGAAGTATAAAGAACATTGTGGAAATTGAGTGAGGATGCCATTTATAGCATAGTATTTGAGTAGAATAAGGGCTACATTACCTTCACTCGGCCGCCTGAGTCCGGCCCGAAATCCGTTGGTAAGCTCATTTCTGACACAAAATTAAAAGTTTTTGGATACACCTACACGATTTTGTTTACAATTCAACAAAAATAAGATCGCGCTCGCGACGCTATGTCCAATATTTCCACTTAACTGTCACTTGTCACTTTGACATTTAAAACGTCATACTTGTGAACAGTTTGAGACACAACTTAAAACGCAAATTATCCGAAATCGGTTTATGGCACAAAAATCTCAAACTGCTGGAAACATAAGTCCCGCGTGCGGTATAGTTTAAGATACATATTAGTTAACAACAGTTTCATGAATTGAAACTTTGCTAGTATAGTTATACATACATACATTAAATCACGCCTGTTTCCCAGAGGGGTAGGCAGAGACCACTTCTTTGGATGGTAATGTGCTAGTAAATCCTTAATATTTCTATTAAAATTATCCAAAAGGTTGTTCTTTACGTTTTCACTGTGCAATACCTTTTAACATTAAGCTTTTAACCAATCGATGTAAATTTTGTTACGGAGATAGTTTATAACCCTGGGTACGGATATAGGGTGCTATATATATATAACCTAGAAAATAGAACAGTCCCGAGGAAATAGCAATGCACGACAACTATGGGGAACGATGTGAAAGTTAATTCACTGTTGCTTATTTTTTGATACAAAATCAAAAACAATTCATTTAGAATCTATCAAAATCTCCATTAAACATGGGGCCATGGGAAAAAAGAAACTGCCGCAAACTATCAAATCATACATTTAGAATAAAAAATGAACAAGGTATAAATAAAACACAGTAGCCGCATTATTACTTTCTTATTTAAAAGGCATGAGAACAATGGTCCGTCAAGCTCTTTCCTTAAATTTAAATGCCATAGTATCATAATAATAATTTTATTGTTAAACATTTAAACTAGCTACACGGTCGCGTAAATCGCTCTACGGTAATAATGAGCACAAAATTGACATTCACAACATTGAGAATGCGGGACTTTGTCGCATTGAGGCTTTCACTAATAATAAAGACAGTCGGGGTCGGTCGTTAGGCCGTACATTCATTAGGCGATCATTTTTTTAAAGTGCGCGTTTTCGTTAAAGTAATTATTAAACAAAGCCTGTTTCTCCGTATTTTGTTACCTGCTAATTGTTAACGCTTGCTTTATTTAAAAGTAGGAAAAAATAAAAACATATTATGTGTAGGTGTGTGCACTTTAAAAAAACGATCACCTTCAATAAAATATTATCCTATAATTAAACATGGTAATTTTTACAATATAGTTTTGCCGAAATTGTCGTCATTTGACAGAAATTAATTTTCCGACAGTCTGGGGAAAATGAAACTATTTCTTAAAAACTCTAAGTAAGTAAATATGTTTAATATCTGTAAATCTTATCTTTAGTAAGCTGTAAGAAATAGATAATTTAAATATTTATGAAATTAAATAACTTTCTTAGCGTAACGTTCTTTGGCGACAGAATAAGAACCTATACTAGGAGCAAAATGAGAAGTTAATTCTGACAGCTCTCATAACCCATTTCGCGATGACAGCAAAGATGACAGCTGTCAAGACGTACTTTTTAACTAGCTACTAACATAGCCGGTTTATCGGAGTGTAAGGTGTAAGGTACAGTAAAAGGTGTCGAGCAGCGTTGCGTGTAAAATTAAAACTTATGTTCCGTTTGGGAGCTCTCAAGAGTTTCAACGTCCAATAGGGGGTCGGTTTCGTCGTCACACCGCGAGGAGCGCGACCCGTGCCGCGTGGCCGAAACTCTCTGGGTGAAATGCAGCAAGTTCGGCACCAGGGCTCCGCAGGGCGTCGCGGGCGCCGACCGCGAGGACACCCTCGTGCCGGGGGACGTTCTGGAGGTCTTAGAAGGATAAGCCACTGACAAAGGCATGTATAAGCTCGTTTTTCTCGCCTTGGGAGTTTTCTTTCCGCTCTCTATCCGCCGGTGGCGGCGATCGTCGCTAGGTCTCCTCAGCGTGGAGTCCCGGGACTGCGTGGGGCTGGTGGGCTGCGGGGGCGACTCACAGGCCGCGAGCTCGGTGGAGGGGCAGGTGAACAGGTGGCGCAGGCCGCGCGCCTCGCGCTCGTAGGCGGCGTCGCGCGCGGCCGCCAGGTGCGCGGGCGGCGACGCGCCCAGCCGCGGCTTGCACGCGCCGTCGCAGTACAGGTCACAATCGATGAGCTCCAGCTCCAGGTCGAACGATGGGTCTTGCTGTAATTTCATTACAATTAAATACATTGATAAAACTTATGAAATAATTGCGACCCTACTTTCCGAACTCTCTCTACTCTCTCTCTCTCTCTCTCTACTACCTCTCTCTCTTTACTCTCAAGCGGCGCAATCGATTTTCATCAAATCTAGCTAAGAACCGCTTTGATTAATCCAGCGTTACTCGCTAGGTATTTCGCGGTATTTCGTTATTTATATTTTTAGTATAATTTTAAAGTTCAAATTCATCCCGTGTCAATAAAAAGAGATAAGTATAATACTTGATCGCTGGCTCTACTCGCTTCTCGCTCATCGTCGGCGGTAGGACAAGTGTCATAAGGTCATAACACACCTAATTAAACTTTATACTTTACTAGGTACTTAATCCTTTCACATCGTGAAAACACGGAATTCACGTCTACTTCCGAATGATGCCGACGTGTATATGAATTATTGAATTATTAAGTGACATGTTTGTATTAAATAAATAGAGTACTTTCGTTATCAATGTCAAATCTCAAACCACGAGTTTGAAGTATACCATACTGAGATGTTTAAAACACCACAATCAAATTATATAGAGAACAGGTGTAGGTAAACAAGAAGAAATTTAATTAGGGGAAGGTCGGGTAAAGCGAACACCCCAGGCAAAGCGAATTCGGCCTCCAAATCCCGAATTACTCGTCCTTGTCGCACCACGCGCCTATACGACGTTCCGGATCCTTCGCTCAGTGAGCGGCAGGCGTAGGAGGGAGCGGTCGCTGCGCGCGTAGTCGGTGACGAGTCGAAACGTGTTTTTGGTGAAAAAAGATCGATGTTTAAAGGTAAGTACATTGTCTGTTATCTTTTCATAGTATTTTTCTCGAACCTTAATTGTCTACGCTTCTGTTCCCTATTTAAATATCTTCCGTTTACAGTGCATTTCTTTGAGTACCAAGTAACGGTTATTTTTTGAACATGATTAATTTCAAAAACAGACTGATCGGGCAAAGTGGATCGGGCAAAGCGGATATCGTGTTCACTTTGCCCGTGGATTTATATTTATGATGTTAAATTTTCTAATCACAATATTTTATTACAGATGGTAGATAAATATAAAAAAAGACCAATCAGGGCTCCTGGTCAACAGAAGTCATGGATATGGCTATTAGAGCGTGCAAAGCCGGAGAACCAATAAAAGGAACGGCACAAAAATATGGATTGCCATATGCCACGTTGTACAGGCATGTTAAAACTGAAAATGCATCCAAACAACTTGGTCGGTTTCGTCCAGTGTTTAACGAAAACCAGAAAAACGAGCTATTCGCTTATTTAAAAGACATGGACGGTGTCTTTTTTGGATTGACTCGAGATGATTTTAAAAGTTTAGCGTACGACTATGCCACGAAAAATAGCTTGAAGTATCCAAATAGTTGGGACAAACAGAAAAAAGCTGGTGATGACTGGCTACATGGCTTTTTGTCTCGTCATACTGACATAACCCTCAGAATTCCAGAGCCAACCTCAATAGCCCGGGCAAAAGGATTTAATCGCACAGCAGTATCCCGATTTTACGATAATTTAGAGACCCAAATTGAGAAGTATGGCATTGATGCATCGAGATTGTATAATATGGATGAAACTGGGATATCAACGACCACTAACAAACCCCAAAAAACCTGTCAACAAAAGGAAAGAAACAAGTAGGCTTAGTAGCCAGTGCAGAACGTGGTCAACTGACAACCGTTATTGGTTGTTGTAACGCAGCTGGTTCTTTTCTTCCGCCATTCCTGATTTTCGCAAGAAAGAAGATGCAACCAAGACTACTTCATGGAGCACCACCAGGAACACAAGGGACATGTACCCCTAATGGATGGACAACTGGCGAGGTGTTTCTGAATTGGATGCAGTTTTTTGTCAAACATGTTCGCCCCACAGCTGAGAAAAAAGTTCTGCTATTATTAGATAACCACGAGAGCCACAAATATTATCTAGCACTAGAATACGCAAGCAACTCAACTCATACAACTCACAAAATGCAGCCCCTGGACGTGGCTTGCTACGGGCCACTGAAAACATATTTTGAGAGAGAGATCAACCATTTTCAGAAGACCCACCCTGGTCGTATTGTCAATCAATATGATGTGGCCAAATTACTGGCACCAGCTCACTTGAAATCTGCAGTAGCTATGAATGCAGTCCATGGATTTGAGCGACCAGGTATTTGGCCAGTGAATAGATACGCTTTTGGAGAAGAAGAATATGAAACAGCTGCCGTGATCGCAGGAACATCCGGCTTAAATGTTCGAGCTGAAGTAACGCCACAAATAATACCAGAATCAGATATTGCGGTTCCTTCTATAAGCAGTTGTTCAGGGGAAAGACAACCAAATTCAAATAATACAGAAAGGACTGCTGAGGTGCCCAACACACCACCTGCACCTGATACTTTGAATGATGTAACATCTCTAAGTAATTCTACCATTAGCCCGTCACTTCGAAATTTTGATTTTGCTGAAGATACAATTACTGCTTTTGCAAATACATCAGATTCTGATGATGACGCTCTTATATCTCTTACCCACCCCGAGCGTCAAATCAATGAAATTGAAAGTCCACTGAGAGTTATAACACCCCTTTTAGTGACACCTACACCTGACTGCTCAACTGATTCGGAGCCTAAGGCTGCTGACATCGGTGACCCTAAGGCTGCTGACATCGGAGATGTTATAACAGCACGTTTATTGACACCTAAACCTGACTGTTCAACCGAGTCCGAAGCTGCTGATATTGAAGGGATGATAATAGCACGTTCAGTAACACCTAAACCTGGCTGTTCAAAAACTATTTCTGAGCCAACTGTTGAAGGTACTTCAAAAATAATAACGAGACGTTTACCTTCACCTCAACCCAGTTCCTCGAAAACTCATTGCAGCCCATTGGCTTTAAGGCCGATTCCAGCTCCAATGCAACCGATGACAACCCCTAAGCGGAAACCACAGAAATCAGAAGTATTGACAAGTACACCATTAAAGACAGAACAAAAAAATAAATTTGAGAAAAATAAAGTTAAAAACGTGACATTATGACATGGGATGACAAACCAAAGACAGGAAATAAGAATACCAAAGCACCAAACAAAAATACTGCCAAAAAATCGAAAAAGACTGCTAAAGGAGCTAAATCTAAAAAGATGGAGAAATTTAAGGATACCGTGTGCCCATTTTGCGGAGAAATGTATATGGAAGAAGATGGACAACCAACTGAAAATTGGATTCGCTGTGATACATGCCTTCAATGGTGCCATGAAGACTGTACAGCCTATGAAGGCAGTGCAAAGTTTATTTGTGATAACTGTTCCTAATTAATATTATTGAAATTTTGTTATGTTGATTAAAATTCTCTTAATTATTAAGTTTATTAAGATTTTATGACTGATATTTGCTTTGCCCGGGACCAGTTTCACTTTGCCCGAGGGCAAGTTTCACTTTGCCCGGCACTCTGGGCAAAGCGGATAAAACAACTTTTTTTATGTTTTGTTCTTAATTACTAAAACTGTTAAACATTAGAGGCTAATGTTGTTTTTTTTTTAAAGATTAATGATTAAAGACTGATTATAGTCATTTTTTTCATTTCTTCCTTTTAAAACTTTTCTGTTATATCCAGTCAAACGTTAAGGTGTTCACTATGCCCGAACTTCCCCTAATTGTTGAAAATAATTTCGCAGGCTTGTCGATTTTAACGTTTCCCAGGTCTTAATGCTTTCGGCATGACTATTAAAAAGAACTGAAAACAAACTTAATCTTAATTAACAAAAAATACTCTGGTATTAACCACTCTATATCGATTATCACTCTCGCGATGCGACGTTCCCCAACGTTGTCTTGATGGGTACTAAGTCAGACTGAAGTAGCATGACAAATACGAACATTTCCGAGAAATACGATGTGAAAGGATATTTCACTACATCTGTACTTTACTAGGTAGGTACTTTACTTTATACTCCTTTCAAAGCTGCTGGCCTAATAGCCTAACGCACTCGCAATTGTTTTCATTTTGTATGCAGACTCGCCTTCGGCCTGTCAAATTGAAAACGATTGCGATTGCGAGTGCGTTAGGCAATAACACGGCTGATATATTTTAAACGGCCCAACCGATTTTCATGAAACGTAGCTAAGAAACACCGCTAGAAAACCTTCTTTCAAATAAACATCAGGTGAGACTGTGGTCAAACGCAAAACCATTAAAAAACCGCATCCATATCGTTTAACAGCTACATTGACATAAACAGACACACAGACACACACACACACACACACATGGCAGTCAAACTTATAACACCCCTTTTTTTTGTCACGGTAATAAAATAAAGGAAACCCCCCATGGCTTACGAGAGGGTGGTCGGGCGTGGTGCGCAGGCTGCGCGCGGCGGGCTGCGCGGGCGCCGGCTCGCGCTCCGTCAGCGACAGCGAGCGTAGCAGCCCGCACCCGCTCCAAGAGAGGTCGGCGGAGTACGGCGGCGGCACCACCGTATTTGCCTGCGTTCATACCGACACCTTATACGACATTATACTGCCATAGGAAAAAGGACGCATGTCTCATAGAATCGCGTATGTATAAAGCGACCTTATTTCTTAAGGTAGAGGGTTAAATTCGCTTTGACTATCAAATTTTTCATGCATCCTTTTTATTTAAAAGGGGCAGTATACCTTTTCAACGGCTTAAAAAAGGCGCATGTCTCATAGAAACGCGCATGTATACGTGACCTTATTTCTTAAGATAGGGGGTTCAAATTGCTTTGACTATCGAATTGCTCATGCGTCCTTTTTATTTAGAAAGGGCAGTATATCTTTTCAATGGCTTAAAAATAGTGCATGTCTCATAGTTACCGCGCATGTATAAGTGACCTAATTTCTTAAGACAGGCGGTTGAAATTGCTTTGACTATAAATTGCTCATGCGTCCTTTTTATTTAAAAGGGCACTATACCCGTTCAAAGTTGACGGGTGTCTCCAACGCGGTTGGTCTATACAGCTCAGAGGCCCTACTTTGAAAATCGAGGTTATGTTAGCTCCCACTCACTCATAATTCGAGATTAAATTAAGAGAAAAGGAGAAAGGAAGGAGGAGCTAACGTAACTTCGAACTTCGATTTTCATAGTATAATATTACAAAGAGGAAATATATGTATTTTTGTGTTTGTGTATGTTTGTTTTTTTTTTTACCTTATATTTTTATTTCATAATGTTTGTAACGAATAAATTAAAAACTAAATACGGACCCAATTTCAAAAATTCTTTCACCATTAGAATGCTACATTATCCCTGAGTTAGGCTGCGGCTCCACTGAGGCGGAGACGAGCGGAGCGGAGCGGAGCTGTGCCAATATTAACCAATATGTATTAACCAATAGGCTATGTTTTATTTATCTGGAGTCGCGAGCAACAGCTAGTAGATTATATAATAACACATTGTGATATAAGTTCGTTCTCTGTATCACAACGCGACGTCGTCCGTCAAGTTGTTAAGTTAATGTAAGTACTTTTCTTTTTTCTCAGGAAAAAATCAAAGGGGGGCATGAAAATATTACTTACCATCAGGGGAGACTCGACATACTACAGTATACTGTAATTTTAATTCAAGTTACACTTTATTAAAACGGCGCGGTTAAAACGCTCCACGGCCTTCTACCCAAAGCTACCTACATAGAGAAACACATACTTATTAAACTCATCACACAAATTGCTCGGGAATTAAACCCAGGACCGGTAACTCCATAAACACTAGGTACCGACTAACCGCGTCTAAAATGTTTGTCTCAATCACAGAACAGAAAAAACAGTAGAATTGTTATGTGGGCGTGTCATGTGTGGCATGGTTAAGGTCACAGCTCATTAGAACCACCCGGCACCCGACCCGCACCGCCTCGCACTGTGGGACGAAAATCGGCTCTAGAGGACATAGAAATCGAAGTTCTCATTTTTACAATGTTTTGATTGGGATTGGTTTCATTTGCAGTTATAATGCTAAATTATTATTTTGGTTGGATTGTGTTTGGAAACCGATGAGTTATAATTTTTTTCCTTAAAATTTGTATGGGATAGCATGAAAAAGTCCAAATATCTCTGAAACCGCAAGAGAAACCGTTATATCCTCGCAGATGGTTATAAAAATAATTATTTGTGATTTTTTGGCGTAGTGCATATTTCAGTCATTGCTGCGGTTTTTTAAAAAAAAATCGATGTTACTTTTTGTTAGTCCTGGCGGATTATTTTATCAATAAAAGACTTGAATATTTATATTTTGTATATTTTATACTCAAATTATAAATCAAACAATTATTTGATTTATTATGATCGCTTAAAATATATACAATTAAATATTTTTTCCGGTAATGAGGAGATTATTGTGCATGTTTAATGAACTATATTCAGTAATGGGATTATACTTAATTTATTTTGGTTGTAAATAGTTTGTAATGATTTCTTGAGTAATTAGTAATAAGTTTTAATGAGATACAGTAATTAATTCATTAGTAATAAGGTAGGTGATTACTTAACGAAGTAAGTGGTAAAGGAATCATCATTAGCTCACATCAATAAATAGACCAGACATTTATCCAAGAGCGATAATCGCAATTATTCTGTATAACTCTGAACATCTGTACTCCTGCTAAAATTTAAAAATGACAAATTTTTCTACCAACTTGGACCTATTTGTCGTTTTACAAAGCAAGAAGCCGGCATTTAATCAAGAAGTATTGTTCGAAGCAGTGGTGCAACGTTTGGGTTCCAGTTTATCTGAAGACGAAATAGAAATACTTATAGAATTCTGTACAAAGTTTACTCGATCTGCTGTTACGAGATGGCAAAAAAGTAACCGGAATACGAAAGACTTCAGAAAATACTACGAAAGTTGGCTTCAAGCTAATGTTGATTGGCCCAGCTGTCTACAAACTAATCTACTCAGCCCTGGACTACTTCAAGATTCTTCGTGTTCTGAGCCTTTGGAATCGTCAACTACGACTGATTTTACTTTACCAGAATGTTCGATACCATCTACTTCAACTGGAACAATGACCATGCGATCCAGGAAACCATTTGAAGAACTATCAATCAAGCAAAAAAAGAGAAGATTCGACAGTTATACAGGAGAAGACTCAACTGAATTAACATATGCAACGGCAAAACTCTTGAAAGAAGATGGGCGTGAAGATATAGCATCCGTAATTGAGTACATGCTCAAAAATTCTGAAGCAGCTGCAAATATACAAAAAATGATCAAGAAATCAAATACTTCAGTTACATATTCACCAGATAAGGCACTCGGTCTTTACGTGGCATTAAAGCTGACTAAATGGCAATACATGACCTTAAGGGAGTCAGCTATTCAAGAAGGAGCCGAAGATCTTTATCCATCATACTACAAGATTCAGTCAGCGAAATTACAAAGCTACTCTCCGAAATCCGCTATAACCATAACGGATTCATCAGCTGAAATTAAACTTCAAGCTTTACTGGATTTGACTACGCAGAGGATTCTAAAAGAATTACCATCTGATATTGAAGACAAAGAGTTGACGCTGATATCGAAATGGGGTTTTGATGGTGCATCCAGCCAGAGCAAATATAAACAAAAAATGGATGGCGAAAACGATGACTCGAGCATATTCATGGCATCATTAGCACCACTCAAATTGGTTTGTGGTGAGGACATTTTATGGACGAATCCAAAACCCTGCTCACCGTCTTATTGTCGCCCATTGATGTTCCGTTTTGTTAAGGAAAGTAAAGCCGTAGTTTTGGAGTTAAAATCAAAGTTCGAAGAAGAAATTAAGGGTCTACTTCCTACGGAATACAATACAGCTAAAATAAAACACCTTTTGAAGATGACCATGATAGATGGTAAAATTTGTACTTATCTATCGGAAGCTAAGTCAAATGCTACGTGTTACTTGTGTTTGGCTAAGCCTACCGAAATGAATAAGCTAGATTCAGTTGTAGTGAAGCAGATTTCGACAGAATTATATGAATTCGGGTTATCTTCACTACATGCTCGTATAAATTCAATGGAGTGCCTTTTACACATTTCTTACAGACTGAGGTTTAAAAAATGGGCTGCAAAAGGCGAGGAACTCAAAAAAATAATGAACGAGACGAAAAAAGTTGTTCAAGACCGATTCAAGGAAGAGCTCAACCTTTTGATCGATAATGTAAAGCAGGGATCGGGTACCACAAACGATGGCAATACAGCAAGAAGGTTCTTCGAGTTTCCTGAAAAAACTGCAGCAATAACTGGATTGGATGAAGAACTTGTTCGCAGATTTGCTGTAATACTGCAAGCAATAACATCTGGAGAAGGAATAGATGTTATGAAATTTAAGGAATATACCTTTAAGACTGCTCAAAAGTTCATAGCAATGTATGATTGGTATTATATGCCGTCAACTGTGCATAAGCTATTAATTCATGGAGCAGACATTATTGCCAGCAACGCCATTGTTCCCATCGGAAGTCTCTCGGAAGAGGCTTCCGAAGCTCGAAATAAAGATTTTAGGAGGTTCAGGGAGCATAATTCTAGAAAAAGGAGTAGGCAAGCTTGTAACGAGGATATCCTGAATATGCTTCTATTATCCTCCGATCCTCATATTACGGCAATAAGACCTAGTTTGGATAAGAAGAAAAGGCAGGCATTTTTTGCCGAAACTAGGTCATTATTTTCGGTTCAGGAAGTCGAACTGGAACGAGAGGTTTCAGATCCGTGTGATCTATATCAAAATGAGTCCGATATAGATCATTCGTTCGATATATTAACCTAAAAAAAATTATTATGTATCGTGTTTATTTTAGTCACATTATGGTTAGTTATTTTTTTTACATTTTTTACTTTTATTTCTATATAGTTACACAGAAAAAATACTATTACTTATATCACTTTTTTTTTTTACTTTTTATTATAATTATTTATATATGTAAGAAGAGTATTTGCATTTCGCTACCTCCCCCCTCTTACATAAGTTGAAAAAAAAATACGCCACGCACTTAAAAAAAAAGACAAAATAACATCGATTTTTAAAAAAAAAACCGCAGCTATGACTGAAATATGCACTACGCCAAAAAATCACAAATCATTATTTTTATTACCATCTGCGAGGATATAACGGTTTCTCTTGCGGTTTCAGAGATATTTGGACTTTTTCATGCCGTCCCATACAAATTTTAAGGAAAAAAATTATAACTCATCAGTTTCCAAACACAATCCAACCAGAACAATAATTTAGCATTATAACTGCAAACGAAACCAATCCCAATCAAAAAATTATAAAAATGAGAACTTTGATTTCTATGTCCTCTAGAGCCGATTTTCGTCCCACAGTGCCTCACCTCGAGCGGTTAGTATTCTTTATATTTGACGACGTGCTAGCCTAGTTGGTAGTGACCCTGCCTACGAAGCTAGCGGTCCTGGGTTCAAATCCCGGTAAGGGCAGATATTTGTTTGATGATCACGAGTATTTGTTCCCGAGTCGTGGATGTTTTCTATGTATTTAAGTATATATTTCTCTATATAAGTATTTATATCGTTGTCTAGTACCCATAGTACAAGCCTAAAGCTTAGTTTGGGACTAGGTCAATTTGTGTGAGATCGTCCCTTGATATTTATTTATTTATTTATATGGATTTGTATGGGCATGCGCTCACTACATCAACTACGTTACGCCGGGTGGTTCTACGCTACGTACGAATACTAACTGCTCGAGGCGAGGCGGTGCGGTTCGGGTGCCGGGTGGTTCTAATGAGCTGTGACCTTTATGCGCAGTTCCGCACAACCTTCCATACTTTGCCGCGATCGCTTGTGCGTGAAAGTTGTGCGAATAAATATTTCTAAAATAGGAAATAAATCCAGAAGCATGCCTTATTGTGCTATTTTGGAATGTAAAAACGATAGCCGCACTAAAAACATTTTCCATGGTGGCGTGTTGTTTTTATGATAGTGTGAGTATTGGCGACAACAGGTCTGATACTAAGCGAAGCTCATGGCATGGCACTTCTACTGTTTTTTCTATTCCGTGGTCACAATAGATAATTTTTCTCTGATTTTTGTTGCTATAAAAGTACTATGCCAAGTTCTATGCTAGAAATAAATTAACACCACGTACTTAGGAATTTCTGTAAGCAGTATTTTATAGTAAAAAAAAACGGAGTATAGTTAATATTAAGTCCTTACTTCATTTGCTGCGTTGCAAATGAAACTGGAGTTGAGAGATTCGGCAGTACTCGTCGCTGAGAGAGAGCCTGGAAAAAAAACATCGAAAATTAAACCGATTCAGGACATATACCTCTATCACAAGATAGAGTTTAGCCTACCTAACTTTGCAATAGAATAGAGAAGGTATCACAGGTAAACAAATAGTCGATTAGGACCTAGCTTCCTCCTTTTTTGAATCGGTTAAAAAGATAGTTGACTGTACAGAGCGATAGACGTCTCATACATAAAATAATATAATAATAACAAGTATCAATACTTTTTTTTCTCAAATAATGGTGTTGCTAGATAAAACTTTTTTTAAACTAGCAGCAGATAGCAGAACGTAAGCCCAACTGTTTAATTGATTCACAGCAGCTCTTGTCAATCATCCTTTATGAAAAATAGCATAAAGTGTAGAAATAGATTATATTGGAAAAAAATACACCATTGACGTTATCTTATCTTATCTTATCTTATCTTACAGATGGGCCCTTTCGGATACACTT
Source organism: Acleris literana (assembly GCA_946894065.1). Classification (NCBI taxonomy): domain Eukaryota; kingdom Metazoa; phylum Arthropoda; class Insecta; order Lepidoptera; family Tortricidae; genus Acleris; species Acleris literana. Next base: position 20,082,524 of record OX335674.1, read on the forward strand.
CGACCCTTTAGGATCTTTTGTGCAATTACCCTCTTACACACTCAGCTGTTCGAATGTGCAGGTTTCCTCACGATGTTTTTCCTTCACCGTAAGAGCATCGGGTAATGCACTTAAGTTAGAAAAACTCATTGGTACATGGTGACCGCGGGGGTTCGAACTCGGGACCTTACGATCACGAGTCGACCCTCTAAGCCACTAGGCCACCGACGCTCTTCACCATTGACGTTAAAGATAATGTTTACATTTTTGTACTATAACCTCGTACGGCCCAGTGTGCAATAGGATGTACATAATCAAGGCAATTTAATTTGAACTGTGTTGCAATAAGAATAAGGTTTATTTTCCTATGTTCATAAACTGAAAATGGCATTATCGAACAAACGGAATTGAACTTTATTGCCTTGATGGTAGATTCAAAGTCCCACTGACAAAAAACTGTCTGTTTGCAGTATGGTGGGCCTTACGAGGTTAAAATTGCAATTGCAAGTTTAAAATAAAGCATTTAAAATATCTCGTAGGCAATCATCGGTGCGACGCCGTAGATGTGCTACGCACATCTCGCTGCGCATTGAGAGGCCTTATTCTGCTCAGTAAAACTACATCGCTTTTCATATGTTATCGTATTGTATTTAACTCAGCCGCCATTCTGCCCTAATAAGCTCAATGGCCATATCTCAGACAAAAAACCTGTAAAAATTGCAGCCTTGTTACAAACGGAACAGAGTTGAATCTGCTTTGACTTGTTAGATAAATTTCACGAAATCATTATTTCTGTGAAGCGATATTCTTTTCGCATTTTTTCCCTTTCTTAATTCTACCCAATTTTGTTTTTCCCCGTTCGATTTTATTACCGTCGGTTTTGTTCATATTCGACTTACTTCCCAGTCGCATGTTTTCCCGATCGATCTCTTTACCAGTCTCACTTTTTCCCAAAATGTAATTACATCGTCATGTAGGTAGGTTTAGGTTATGTTAGTTTTGTAGTAGGCGCGGAGAGCCAAATAACCCAGAAATAGGAGCTCCGCGACAGCGGGGCTCCCTCGACTCTGTCAAATTTGATTTTTGGAGTGGGAAACACACTACAGAGTATATATAATGCTAGGAAAAGAAGCGGCTGGATAAAACTCGCAAGAGTAAAAACACGGATGTGAAAATAAACCGCCGGGAAAAAGGCGACTGGTAATGTCACGTTCGGGAAAAACGCGAAAAGAAAATTATCTTCAAAGAAAAATTGCGTTTGGGAAAGTCATCTAACAAATCCAATACCATACTTACACCCGTATTTATAGTCAAGAAAAGTGATTACTTGAGTATTAGTAATGTCAAAAGTCATATAAAAATCGTTACTTTAGTCATTACTTTTACTCAAGTAATTACTTTTCTTGAATAAAAATACGGGGTTAGTACCAAGTTCACCAAACGATGTTATTTAATCAATGTTAATCGACTGTTAGTGCATACATTTTGACAGCTGTTAACGCTCTAATCGTCTGTTAACATCGTATGGTGAAATTGGTATACTAAATCTTAATTTATAAGCTTATTCTCTAAGCCGGTTTTAACCCGAAAAAAAACACTGTTCTTTTAAAATCAAATGTGTCTATCGGTTTTGGCCTTTTGGAGTTACAAAGCCAAACCAAAGATAAAAACGTAAAAACTACTAACAGTTGTGACGTTTAACTTAGCCAATCGCAGAGCCCCCTCGTGCTGCTTCAACACTTCTTTCACTGGCGTTAACATTGCTATGCTGTGAACTCACTGCAGGGTTACGCTGTGACCACACTGCAGGCTTACGCTGCGACCACACTGCACCAGTACTCAGACCGTACTGGCTGGTTTAGATACTTTAGGTTAATTAAATTGTGTCTAAGTCAATTTGTGCATAAGTGTGTAATTGGATTGCATTATTGCACCCACGCGCGCAGCACGTGTAAACAATAGATATATCTAATCAGCATTACTGTCATCAATTCATCATCATATCAGCCACCTAATAAGCTGTATTTTACAAAAACTATCAGGCCTCGTGTGGTTGCCGAGTTAGAATAGTGCCACTCCATGTCTTCCCGCGGATGTCGTAAGAGACGACTAAGGGAATAAAGGCTTGTAGTACTGTTAGGCGATGGGCTTGCAACCTGTCACTAATACGCTGGTAAACATCTTAGCCTAATTGCGCAAATTGTGGTTATAGAATTATCAAGTTTTTAGAGATGTTTGTAATTCTGTAGCTCTGCCTACCCCATTCTGGGAACGAAGTCGTGTATGTATGTATCAGGTGAAAATGCAGCGTTACAAAATTTTCCTTTTCTTAATTTCTACTCGACTGCTCGAGGAGGGTTCATGTTTTTGGCCTGTATGGATACGAGTATGTGTAAGTAGTATGGTACTTTTGTTGATTGTTCACAGTACGAATACATCGTGCATATACATATAGTGAAACAATAATTCGGCATTACCACGCGTTTAAAGCCAACAGACCAACAGTCGGACTGATGGACCGAGTTGGACGCAGCGCTCTGTTAAAATTTGAGACTTAGGTACTTACTTTCTCATTCTAACAAATAACTGCGTCCCTCTCGGGCTCTCGGTCTATCAGTCCGTCTGTAGCAGCCTTAAAACCAATACCAGCGCTGACTTAAATGCCATCATTACGCTCAATTGGGACCATGTCGTGACTACATTCTTCTTTTGCGTATTTCTTTGTTGTTGTTTGTGACGAATAAATGTTTTTCTTTCTTTCTTTCTATTTAAATTAAAATATTCAAAACCCCTTCATCCGATTCCCTTCCTCACCTGGCGCCCGGATGACGTAGTTCCGGAAGTAGTGCACCATCAGGTAGTTCCCGCCGGACTTCCCGTCGCCCTCCTCGCACGTGATCACTAACGGGAACATGTCCGGCTTGCTCGTCACCTGACAACAAAAGTACGAGTATGGTGGTAAAATCAAGGCATTATCCATAGTATGACGATATTTTTCCCAAAATTTACCAGTCTTAATTTTTTTCAGTAGCTTGTTTTGCCGAAGATTATTGTCTCAGCAGAAATAATTCCATTACCTATCATGATTTCCCAATCTATATTTATCTGAATAGTTAAGTATGTACAGAGTCAACGGAGCTCCGCTGGCGCGGAACTCCTGCTTCTGGGTGGTTTTCAAAGCTGACAAAACCTACACCTATCTACCCATTTCGGCCGTATTGTTAATAGGGAAATTTGCGACTGGGAAAAATCCAAAATGGTAAACAAGCGACCAGGAAAAATTAAGAATGGGAAACAATGCAATTCGGTAAAATCACAAATCGGAAAAATCGCAGATGGAAAATTGCTACGCAGAATAATCGAGTTTGGAAAAAAGATTGTTACACAATGATAGATACGAAACATGTTTGGCGTGCGAGTAACATTTTGTAACCGACGTAAGGCGGTCAAAGGGTTAAACTTCCCTCTATTTGCCTCAGAGGTTAAAAAGGCAGCGCACCTCAGAGTACGGCGGCGGCGCCTGATGGAAAGACCCGCAGCGGCTGTACCGCGGCGGCGGGTACACGGAGCCGGCGGAGTCCAGGTCGGAAGCCGGCCGGCGCACGCAGCACGCCAGCGAGCACAGACACACGCGCTGGGAGCTGCGCCGGGCCAGCATGCACCACAGACAGCACACCAGGATGCTGCCCAGCGTGCCCAGCAGGAACAACACTGGCCTGGAAGCAGAACAACAGGGCTGTAGCGGAAAGCCTTGGAAAGTTTTTATGAGAATGGAATGTTTTAAAAGAATACCTACTTTATTCTTTGATGTCGCTTATAAATTAATCTGAAACAGCTCCAGCATAACATGTGTTACCAACTGTGAGGTAATGGCGTAGCCCATATAGTAATGGTAGGACCTTGGTTCAAGGATCTCTACCACCATCCTATCCTTTACCCTACCGACAAGCAACAACAGCAGCAGCAGCAGCAGCAGTTTTCGCGTTATTGTGTTCAGGTGCGAGAATAAAAACCGGTGCAATTACTACAATAGAAGCTTTCCATCTTAGTCATCAGGGTTGTCCACACGTTTGCAATCATAGCATTGCAGTGTTGAGATTGTGATAGAGATTGAAATTTGCAAAAAAATATGTTTTGAAATGTGCATATTGAGCCCTTTTATATGACACCCCATTTTCTATAATCAAACAAAAAAATTTAACCCCCCATTCTAGACCCCTTTTTAAACTAGGTATTTCTAAAATTAATTTCTTTTTTTTTTACTAAAAACAGATGCCGGCAGACAAGAACAACTATGCCAAATTTCAACTTGATAGCATTTATAGTTACTGAGAAAACCTGCTGTGACATACAGACAGACAGATAGACAACGAAGTCTCACTATAAGGGTTCCTTTTTACCATTTTGGTACGGAACCCTAAAAACGGAAATCAAAAACTGCACGCCAAAGCGAAGATGGCTAATGCTCGTGTACAAACCATTGCGCGTACCAGGTGTACCGAAGAGGCTCCTTCACAGTGTCCTGGTCGCGACGGGGGGGCGGAGTGGGGGGCGGGCCGGGCGGGCAGCAGATCTCGTCGCAGCACTCCCAAAGCGCCGGACAGAACCGCCCGTCGTGGCACGGAGTCTCCAATGATACCCGCTGGAAGAGAGAGGGTCTTGAGTACGAGAAACTTTTCAAGAGTATAGGAGTTAAAGCCTGAGTTTTCGAGACTTAGCGAGAATAAGAGGATGAATTAGGTATATAATCATCTAGCTTTACATCGTTTTCATATTTTTTAGGGTTCGGTATCTGGAAGGGTAGCCCAACGGTACCCTTTTAATAATGCCTACGCTGTCGGCTGGACGCTACTACCCCTTATGTCCCACCGGCAAGCATAGCTGCCGGGTGGTTTCCGGTACACCATGATTCGATTTTCTGTCCTTAGTCTCTCACATTAATACATAAATTCCCATGAATTGTATGTCAATGGATTCAGTGTAAATTAGCTATAAACCAACATCAACCAATCATAACACTTAAACGGAAAAAATCTAAATATGGTCAGGTGAACTCATGGTGAACTTCAGTCTACTTTATCCAATCGTTGCGTGAGTGCATGTGCAGTGCTATATATTTTTAATTTATGTGATCTACTATATGTTTTCATACTTTTTGTATAGAATATAACATAGAGAAACAGAAAATTACAAAAATATATATGATAGTGCGGTATTTTTTTACATATGAGTGTACGAGTAAGTGGATAGGACGAGGAAAGCAAATCAAGTCGTTAACGCGGTGAGTGTTTTTAAAACCCGTGGGATATGCTGCCTTTTGAGCTCGCGGAGCGTGTGACACAAGAGGTAGAGCTGTATTATTTGAACCGTGATAGATAGCGGGTTTTTTTTTATTTTTAGAATACCTATGTGTTTTAACGGTGGATTCACAAAAAAAGTTAAATAATAAAGGAGGTTCCCATACATGAAACGTTTTTTAAACGTAAGTATTTTTTAACTTCTCATGCTCTTAAAATATTACTTTAGTCTCTGTACATCGGGACTAAAGCTTCTTATTAATCTCTAGGGATTAAAGTATTTTTTTTTAATTTACTTTGGAAACCCCTAAACAGCCAATCACAGTGTTTGTGAATGGAGGATTATTGCCTTTATTGCCATTTTCAGTGATTGTGTATGGACCATTTTTAGGCCATGGAAATAACCTCAAAATGACAACAGTGCAAAAATATTAAAAAAAACGATTTAATTTCGTGAAACACGAATAATAATTACGAATATGAATATATTTAATTATATTAAGGATGAATTTTATTATGCATGGTGCAATTAGTACCTATTAAAAAAGTTTTCAAGTTTGAACCTGTTGGCTAAATATGCAAGCATTTAAAGCGGCACTGTACAAAAAAAAAAGGATAAACCGCGGAACGAATTAGTACCTAGGAAACTTTCTTATAATCAATATTGTAGTTTTGTAAAGAGCGTCGTCATTGGCGGATTGAGCAAGCACGGGGTTCGTAGCAAATTCTATAAAGAGACCCCGGTTCGCTTTAGGTTACAGGTTGTGGCGGGCTCTTTTCTGCAACTGGGCGACTTAGATATGCGCCTATTTTGTGTGCGGGTTTGTTTTAGGTTATTCTGCTGGAGAATATCGACTGGATTATTCATCCTATCGTCAACCCTGATGGATATGAGTACACGCATACTGATGTAAGTACCAAAACAGGAGAATAGCGGCCTTTACACGTAAAGATCGGACCGCGGGAAACGCCACGCGCCATTCCAATCTTCGCTCCGAACCGTACATTTTTACTATTTTACTATTACAGTTGCATTTACACGTACGGTTCGGCAAGAAGATTGGAATGGCGCGTGGCGTTTCCCGCGGTCCGAACTCTACGTGTACAGGCCGCTTTTTTAGAGGTTAGACTTGGGTGCGCGGGGCCCGTAGTATTTGCTACTCTTGCTACGTGGATAATCCGGCAGTGAACGTCGTTTTTTTCCTCGCATTCAAAGTGAAAAGTAGAGTGTTTAACACGAGACTAAACAACCATAATGACACTCGAACTATAGACACTCGCTGGCTCGCTCGCTCGCGTGGCTAAATATCTCTTACCATTATGGCTTGTTTTAGTCCCTTGTTGAACAATCTACTATTATTTTTGCTGTATTTTAAAATCGATAAAAGATACAACCGTCAAATTTATGATTACAGTACAAACCCTGAAGACAAACAAAAATGGTCAAGTGCGAGTTGGGCTCACGCTGATCCGGAAACCTCGGAGCGCGAGTCTGACACGCACTTTGTTGAAAATGTTGTGGTCGCCGACTTCAGTTGGACTAACCTATTAGGTGCCTACAATTTTAAAGAAGTTATTTTTTGCGTTTTTGAAGGCGGTTTTTTGTTTTTTTCAAGAAATAGGTTTTGAAATTCATTGCTTGTCCCCGCCTGGAACACCTTTACCAATATTCAAGTTAAATTTAAATTGTTATAAAATATCAATTAGTACATACTCTTACAATTTTCTATAGATTATATAGCTTGTTTTTCGCTTTTCAGTTGTTTTTTTTATTGCAGTCGGGTTTTTATTTATTTTTATTAATTTTATTTATTAAAACATTATGGTCTCAACAGTAAACGTTTCGTAAAAAGCATATGGTTTCGAAAGCAAGATGGATAAATAGTACAGTGAAAAAGAGGCCCAGGGCCTTATTTCAATCGGTTTGAATTTTTAAAAATACCTCTTATGCAAGTTACCCAACTCTCCGCGTTTAAAGATCGCACAAAAGTCTTCATTTTAAGTAATAACATTTCGCAAATATCATTTGTAAATATAACGGCAAATAAAATGCTACCATTTAGCCAGTTTTTCCCCAAAGCCTCGGTAGCAGCCTCATTTCCGCCGCAATGGCCGCCTCATCACTGTTTCGGCGTTTCGCCTCGGTCCACAATATACTCGAGCCACGCTGAATGGAACCCATTTAAAAAGTTATTTTATATTCTGCTTGTGATGTTTGATCAAACAGAGGGATTTGAAACGTTTTGAAGGTTATGTTGGTACTTCTAAAGGCCGGTATTAGTAATCTAAGTTCTATTGCCACTGCGATTTAAATAAATAAATTTCAGGGGACAATCTCACACAAATTGACCTAGTCCCAAACTAAGCTCTATAGCAACGGTCAGCAACAGGCGGACCGCGGTCCGTTTGCGGACCGCGAAAGGTCGGACCTTGGACCGCCAAATATTGTAATGTATTGCATACCAAGTATAAATTAATACATAGATAAGGTATACTATACCTTTATTAATTGAAATAATATTTTTAAGCCACATAGAATCTAACTTAATACTTTTGTTTTTATCTGGACCTCGTTGAAATTTTCCCACAGTATCCGGACCCCACCTAAAACTACTTGCCGACCTCTGCTCTATAGGCTTGTACTATGGGAACTAGACAACGATAAACATACTTATATAGATAAATATATGAGTCATATAGAAGCAAAGTCAGCAACATCACACAAGATGCACTACGCTAACTAACGTTTCTATTCGATTCGTTTTTAAACCAATCGCGTCACTGGAAGATGACGTGATACGAAAAGTCACGTGGTCTACCAGTGGTTGGGATCCGGAATTCAATATAAATAAATTGATATTTCACCCAGTTGTAACCACTCTATATTATGTCCTTTTGCGAACTTTATGTAAATATACTCTACCTATTCCGATCACTGGTCATGTGGTTTGACGCTGTCATTATGACAGGGTTCCATAGTGGCACAACAATTAAAGTCCTTGAATGTATGGAACCCTTTGTGCGCGAGTCCGACTCGCACTTGGCCAGTTTTGCTTATTTTGCCTAATATCAAAAGAACCAAATATATCTAACAAATACTCACTGAAGCCGTCTTTACATGGCTATATTCATATTAGTTCTGAATGACAACCTTATTTGACATTTTGGTATTGGGATCAATTGGTAATTTGTATGTATCAACATGGAAAAATTGACAAACTAATGCCACACTCACAAATACGCAACGCCAAGTACCTATAGTGCCACCATTTCGAAATTCATAAACAGAGCCCGGAATTTTCGAAGCACTTTTGAGCTGTCATAGGGACTTCTCGTCTATCTACTTCCGATATACAATATGTATATCGATAAAAACAGAATACAATATTTAAAATATGATTACGAGTAGAAGTAAACATCTTCGAGATAACCTTTAAATGCCAAATTTCGGACATTATAAATAGGAATTAAAATTATATTTTAATGTTTGAAATAAAATAAAAAATGGATTTCCTATGCCTTTTAAACATTTTTCGATAAAAATTGAAACAAGAATTGCTATCGATAAGTTTTCATTGCAAATCTCTATTTCATATTTTCAAGTACTCAAAAGTTATCTGAAACACATCGCTCTTTAGCGATAAGACCGCCCGTTGTTTACCTCTACCTTTAAAATTCTTTAATATATTGTATTCTATAATGGCAGATGGCTATGGCAGCTCAAAAATGCTACGAAAATTCCGAGCTCTGTTCATAAAAATAAATTTACTTAGTCGGAAATATTTTCGTGCGTAAACAAATAAAAAGTACCTATACTTATTGTCTGAACAAACAAAGTCAAGGCCTGCGAATATTTACGTTTAGAAGCTTCTACCGAGCAGACCTTGAGACGGCGCTGTAATGTAATGTTTTCGCAGTGGCCCGTTGAGTACGCACCGGGGGGTACTGCTGGCTCTGTAGTCAACATGGTAGAAACGTAACCGCCATAAATTGGTCATGTAACGTCTATATTGTCTATCCTTAGCTTGGGAAAAACAGGAAAAATACCGGCCAAGAGCATGTCTGACCATGCTTAGTGTTGGGTTCAGCCGTTAATACACAAAAACTTCCTCAAAAAACCACAAGTATGAAGTAATTCTCTATTTAAAGTTATTTGGTGCCGTCTTAGGTCATTTTGGTAGGTATAAACACTTTAGTCACCTGTATCTCAGGAACCAATCAAGTCTACTTAGTCGTCATAGTGTTCCTTTAAAATTCGTTATATGTGCTTTCATATAAGATTTTTTTCAGATTTTTAGTAATTTCAGTTTTGGCTGTAGGTGGGGGACACTTGACTCTAACAAAAATTAGCGCTTTAAAGCTTAATATTTCATAAAAGGATCCCTTAATCGAAATAGTAGTTTTCACAATCGTGTTATAATAGAGAGCTTTTTAGTCGAGTACCGCCGCGTGTTTAGGCCACGAAGCTTGCTGAGTGGCCTGAGTAAGCTTTAGTTACTTATTTAAATTTAGCGTTTTATTTTTAGTTTTTTTATTTCATACTCGTATACTTGTAATTGTATATGTTTAGATGAATAGGTAAAAGCGAATATTAACACCTTTTTACGTCCGTTTTCTCATTAGTCATGTTATTATTTGCTGAATAGTGAGCCGTAGCTGACTGTACCGGTACTGCCAGTGGGAGCGGCCGACGGACGGGCTATAAATAGAAAATCGATGCGTCGCCCGGTGCAACCATTGCAAAAATGCAAATGCAACCTGACGGCTCAGACAAGATGCACTACGATAACTAACGTTTCTATTCGATTCGTTTTTAAACCAATCGCGTCACTGGTAGACCACGTGACTTTACGTATCACGTCATCTTCCAGTGACGCGATTGGTTTAGAAACGAATCGAATAGAAACGTTAGTTAGCGTAGTGCATCTTGTCTGAGCCCTCTGGCCGGATAGAGTGACAGTTCTAGGTAAATTAATAGTCTGCGGCTCCACTAAGGCGGAGGTGAGCGGAGTGGAGCGGAGCTGTGCCAATATTAACCAATAGAATCTAAACTAATGTGCGCAAGGCGCGCTCGACGTGACCGCATGCGCCTTGTATTGGTTAATATGGGCACAGCTCCGCTCCGCCTCAGTGGAGCCGCAGCCTATACTCGGTAAAACCTAATTGGACGTACCTAGTTTAATGAAAAAGATCCACAACATAACGCAAATGTATTTGAATTTGAATTTTATTTCTGTCAATATAATGTCCAATTCTAAATTTGTGGGTTGGATCCTTTTCCTTAAACTACGTCCAATTTGCTTTTAATATGAATCGTATTGTCAAAGTTATCATGGTATTGACAGTAATGGTGGCAGAATTAAAAAACAAAACGATAACATGTCAAAACTGCCCTATGACATTAGACATATGGCGGTATCTCAGACAAAACTCCTGTAGCAGGTGCAACTTTAGTAGTAACGGGATAGGGTTGTATCCGCTTTGGCTATTAAAGTTGAGATACCGCCTTTTGGCTTATGAGGGCAGAAAAGCATTGGTTCGTTTTTAACCGTTTTAAAAAAGCGAGGAGGATCTCAACTCATCGGAATCTTTTTTTAAAATTAATAATTAATAATTGCGGTTTTACTTACCTTATTGATTTGTTGACGTTTTTTTAAGCGAAAGCGATAGCTCCTGATTTTAGGGTAAGTCCGGATGAAATTAATCTGGCAAGATATTTATCAAGGCCATTAAGTTGAATCCCAAATCTTTAAGCCCACCCAGTGCATTGTATTTTCTATTGTAAAAACAATTGATAATCACGCGGTTTATTTTAACGTACGTAACATTTAGGGCGTTGTTTGATCAGTATTTAAACTAACTAATCGTTAAAATCGTAACTAATGGTTAAATCTCAAGGAAATGTTCGATTCCATTTGCGAATTTTAACAATTAGTTGAGTTAACTACTCGCCCTTAGCTGTTAAATGTTAACTAATTATTCTGACTTTCTATTTTGTCGATGAAACCGCAACAAGAAGCGTTCAACGTCACGGCAACGATCTGTCTAGTCTACACAAATGACTAGTCAAGTGACAGGTGGCATATTTAACGTGCGTTGTTTTATATCCTACCTGTATTTTGCGAATCAATAAAAAGATTCCGACGATTTGAGCAAGTTCTCCTTTTTTAAAGTCGCTTAAAAATTGAATTCGGATACAGCGGGCCCTGCCAAGATGCATTACGCTAACTAGCGTTTCTATTCGATTCGTTTTTGAAACCAATCGCGTCACAGGTAGATGACGTGATACGAAAAGTCACGTGATCTACCAGTGACGCGATTGGTTTAAAAACGAAACGAATAGAAACGCTAGTTAGCGCAATGCACTACGCTAACTAACGTTTCTATTCGACTCGGTTTTAAACCAATCGCGTCACTGGGAGATGACGTGATACGAAAAGTCACGTGGTCTACCAGTGACGCGATTGGTTTAAAAACGAAACGAATAGAAACGCTAGTTAGCGTAATGCGTCTTGGCAGGGCCCGCTGAGATACAGCCGGAAAATGGCGGATCTGAACCAGCTGTTTGAAAGTAATAAATACATGGTAATACGCTGCTTGCGCTAACATGCTATAGGTATATTTGAAGTTTCTATTTCATGGTTGAGTTTTAAACTTGTTGAAGTTACCTAATATGCACTCCTTGAAACTTGGACGAGTTTCAGAAGCTCCAGAGAAGAAAAATATCTAGATATAGTCTAGAGTTCTAGATATACTAACTAGGTAGCGTTACGTAAAGAAGACCGTCCCAGTCTAGCCCTAACTAGGTTGCCGACAAGCTACGCTAAGCTAGACTTAGCTAACAGGTTTATATTATAGGTCACCGGACATTAAACTGGCGGCTGAAATCAATAGGCAGTCGTGAATTAATCCTAGGATAAATCCGTATTAGAGTACTTCCACAGAACAGAAAACACAGTAGAAGTGTCAAGTGGGCGTGTAACGTGTCGCATGGTTCTGCGGAGTTCCGCGCAACCTAATATTATTTATTATTATATTATGATATTTCTAAAACAGGAAATAAATCCAGAAGCATGCCTTATTATGCTATTTTGGAATGTAAAAACGGTAGCCGCACCAAAAATTTCCATGGTGGCGTGTTGTTTTTATGATAGTGTGAGTATTGGCGACAACAGTCTGATACTAAGCGAAGCTCATGCCACTTCCACTGTTTTTTCTATTCCGTGGAGAACTACTTACTACAAATCAATATTGTGACACTACTCCGTTTCAGATTGAACAATAGGACCTCTATTCAAACCGGTAAAACCATTTTGCCCTTGATGTGATATCGTATTGTTTTTAACTCAGCTGCCATTACTGTCAAAAAAAATATTACAAAGGGCATTGGGTAAATTTGTTTGAAGAATATTGTCTTTTTTTTTCAGCGGCCACTGATGATTTTTACATAGTTATTTAGAGGACCTCGAAATACACATAGATATACGAGGGGCGGCTGAAAAGTAATCTACCTAACAATGAAACAAAAGACTGTCGTGGCTAATTTTTTTTTATTTTTCTATATAGTCCCCTGCTAGTAAAATGCACTTATTAAATTTTTCAAATATTGAATTTAAACCATTAAAAAAAAAATCTTTCGGTTTGTCGTCAAAAAAGTCAGTAACCGCAGCCTTCATTTCGTCATCGGTCATAAACCTTCGTCCCCTGAGGTCTTTCTTGAGAAGTCTAAACAGAAAATAGTCACAGGGGGCTAAATCTGGACTATAAGGGGGGTGGTCAATGGTTTCGAAGCCATTGTCTTTAATTGCTAGCTTCGTTGTGCGGGCGGTATGCACTGGTGCGTTATCGTGCAAAATCAGAATACCTTTGTTTAGTTTACCTCGCCGTTTTTCTTTTATTGTCTCTCTTAGTTGGTATAGTAAGTTTGAGTAATAATCAGCATTCATTGTAGTTTTCTTCGGTAAATAATCTATGAGCAAAATCCCTTCTGTGTCCCAAAAGATTGTAGCCATAAGTTTACCTGCCGATGGACAGACCTTGAATTTCCGAGGCGGCTTCTCATCCTTAAATTTCCACTGTAACGACTCTTGCTTACTTTCCGGGTCCCATTGTCGAATCCAAGTCTCATCACATGTTACAATTCTAGAAATTATTTCTTCCTCTTTCCCTCGACTCATCTCCAAAAACTCTTCGCAACATTTGACACGCCTCTCCATGTCAAATGCAGTCAACATTCTGGGGACCCAACGTGCACTAACCTTGGACATGTTCAAATGCTCATGAATTATTTCATTGACTCGCTCTTTACTGACGCCCACATCTCTAGCTATCTCCCACTGCTTCACTCGTCGGTCCTCTAATATAATTTTTTTCACCCTGGCTACATTTTCATCGGTGACGGCCGAAACTGGTCTTCCGCTACGAGGATCATCTTCCAGACTCTCACGACCTAACTTAAACTGCTTTGACCAAAACTTTATAACAAATTCGGAAGAACACAAACTGCCAAACACACGTAACATACGCTGTCTGATCTCCGAAGGCGTATTCCCTTCTTTAGTCAAAAACTTAATCACCGCACGCTGCTCGATTTTATCCATTTTCACTTTTTCTACCGACATGTTTGAAACAATTGTAGGAGACAAATAAACGTGATGCAATAAACAAATGAATGTAATACATTTTGAAAATAGAATAACAAACGAATATAAATCCATACCAGCCAGCATTATTTTTGTATATATTTCTGACCAAGGAGATTACTTATCAGCCGCCCCTCGTATATAATTTATGGCGTTTAATAATATCGGAGCCGAGAAATTAAAGATTTAAGTATTCAGTTTTGATACTAAACGTGTACTAAAGGTATGAATATTTAAATATTTCGGCTCCGATGCACTTAAGAGTATTACATTACATAACAAAATATGTTTATTTTGAATAATTCTATCATAATTTACCACTTTTACGAATGGGCGCCCACCTTGAAAATGTATGACTTTTACAAATGACAACACTTTTACCCTAACCCCTTTAAGGAAATTGGCCATATGAGGACTCGTTTATGATTTCAACGCATTTCATACACTTTCGCAGAAAGTCGACGGAGCTCCACTGCTGCGGAGCTCCTATTTCATAGTGATTTGGCCCTCAGGGCCAGCTGAAGATCTAACCTAAAAAAATAAACCAGGCCTACCTCATATTTATAATACTAAGGGGTGTGCCTTGGGTCCGGAATTGAAATTTTTTATTAGTATAAAAACTGCGAAAGTGTATAAAATGCAAATAAACCAATCGCTTCACTGGTAGATGACGTGATACGAAAAGTCACGGGGTCTACCAGTGACGCGATTGGTTTAAAACGAATCGAATATAAACGCTAGTTAGCGTAGTGCATCTTGGCAGGGCCCCCAGGGCCCGTATTATGGTTGCGTTTACCGCGGTGTGAAATACAACAACAACTAACTTCTGCCATAACAATTGTAATCCTAAAATCCATTTCCATAATCGTTTGTTCTATATTGATGATGTGACATATTTTTTATCAACGTAATAAGCTATTGTCGTAGTTATTACCTTATCGTAGTGTCGTTGCATTTCACAATCAGGCAAACTGTCTTTTAAAACATTAAAAAAAAGTTAACTAAATTTTTAACGGAAGAAAAGGCGGTTTTTTAAATTCGTTAGTTTGATAGAATTCAGTCTTTATTGGACTAACTTATTATTACATTCGCTGTTATACCTAATCAATAATCTCAATTGTGATATCATTTTAGAATCTTCAATAAACAGGCAATTTTTTAAGAAAGCAGCACTACAGGTTTTGATACAATTTTTCCTTTCGGAACTTGTGTCCTAACTCCTCTGATTAACAATTCTCAAATTTCACACTGAGTTTATTTTACGTACTTATCACATTGGACACTTACTTAAACTAACACTTCATGTAATATCTAGTTCCTGAAATTCCCACTTTTTCAGAATTCTTACTCTTATGAAAATATAAACATGTAGATATGAAAATGAGGTAGGTTTAGGTTATGTTAGTTTTGCAGCAGGCCCGGAGGGCCAAGCCACCCAGATATCTACATGTTTATAGTTTCATAAGAGTAAGAATTCTGAAAAAGTGGGAATTTCAGGATATGACATTTATAGGCAGTAGTGATTTTAGAGAATGAGTAACAGATGAATAGGTATTTTGGTAAGTGTGAATTTTGGGAACTGTTAACCAGAGGAGATAGGACAAGTTCCGAAAGGCAATTTTTTTACACCGTGCTATGTCAAACGTACCGGAAGAAAAACTCAGATTCCTAAATTTGACTAGAAAAATTTAGAAACTGCTCATTATTTATTAATTTTGTTTGAACGGTCTTAAAGCCAATTTAATCAGCTTTCTTTAACAGCAAACGAAACTGCAAAAACTCTAATAACTGTGGTCGTAGCATCGAAAATGGTGAAGCAGGGTACCGCATTTCCTAAATTTTGGAAAGTGGAGATATCTCGTTTTCCGTGCGACTTTTACCAAACATGATTTATCATATTTTTGACACTCCTGAGCTGGGCTATCCAGCCCTATAAGGTTGGCCACTAATATCCCGGACACCCTGTATATGAAGCATATTAATATTTATACATATAACTTGATACATTAACAATCAGTGCGGTTAGCACAAGTTGCCCGTGACTTGGTTGTCGCCCCGATCTCCCTTTCTACCTATCTAGTCTGTAGCGATAGAGACGCACTGAACGACGAGCGAGAAAAGACAACTTGTGCTAGCCGTGCAGTGCAGTTTTACTTATTAAATACTTCGCTATGCTCAAAGAAGAAATCTCTATCATAGAATTCCTGCGCTCTTTGTAGATTATACATCCCGTCCTCGCCGTAAATATATTGTTTTCCGCCCTTGTGACACTATCTCCTACATATATCTCTACGACTGTATCCGGGTGACAGACGAAAAAATATAGGACAACTAGAAATGGACCAGGCACGGGCCTCTAATCAACCCGACAAAACAAGAAGATATAGCATTATCAGCAGTTTTCTCTTGATAAGCAATGGTAGATTTTTGACATGTAAAAGTTCCCAAAAGCCTACTTATTGAATAACCATCTTTTATCTAGCTTTTGACGTATTAATAGGTCTTATTAACTCGACAGCAATGGCGGCTGAGTTACAAGCAATATGAGAACATGACAATTGACAAAAGCAATATGGTTTTGTTAAGTAGAATAGAGTTTCAGTTGGTGCAGTTAAAAAGCCCTATAGTTGTCCATAGACTGAATATGCAAGAGAGCAGCATCAAATGCGTATGCAGCGCTCTAGGTATCTGTTTTAATTTTCTAAGCGGTTTTATAGGGAATATTCATTTTATTTACAGCTTCAATAAAAGCTGATTGATGTAACAATCAACAAGGGGCCTAATTCTGCTCGGTAAAACTATACTGCTTTTCATATGTTATCGTATTGTACTTAACTCGGCCGCCATAATAGGGTATATGCATGTTTTTTTACAGCTTCAATAAAAGCTGATTCATGTAACAAACAGTTGAGAACAATCATATTTTGAATAGCTATAAACATAACCAAGATATAAGCCAACAAAGATTGGTTCCTATCTCTTACTGGCAAAACGGAATTTAATATGGAGTTTATATGGCCGACCTGTAACATGACGTCACAGTGCATCTCGGATCTCCTGTATAATCGTTGTCTGATTAGCAGTTTAATAAAATGCTTGTATCATCCGTATTTCTTGGCCGATTTTAATTTTAATTTCATTTTTGGTGATCTCTTTTACGGTATTTTCATATTTTGTTGAGAAATGCGATTTAAAAAGTTCATGCATATTCGCTATTATGTCTTTTAAATGCGGATTCCCTTTAATCGCATGTTAATAGAATGTTTTACTTTGCCGAGTTTTCCTTTCATCGAAAGCTCATTTCTGCTGACGCCTTATTGTTTTTAGGTTATCTGAAGCATGGGTTACGTAGGTTAGGTTAGGTTAGACCTGTGACCAACAAAAAATTATAACTGCTGCACGTGTAAATGCCTGTCGATGAAATTAAAATTCGGCGAAGTAAAACATTCTATGAAATGAATGTCGGCGATTATAGTACATTGTTGCAGAGGATAGAAAGTACGCGATTTTTGGACGAGTCATATAGACGGCCGAAACGTAGTTGAGGCACTCTAGTGTACGAGTCCATAAATTACACTTTCTACCGAGGCAGACATAGTGTTTTCACAACTACTGAGAGGAAATAAAAAAAAAAATCATATTCAAAACTCAAATTTTAATTCATGTTAATATGACATCACCGCCAATTTTACCATAGATAACATTTTTTTTAATCTGGACCCCTATTCTCGTGGCACTCGAGAATAATAAACTAACATGCAGCATGAAGATGTCAACTCCATATAAAATTGTATTTGTTTCGCCATATCTCCCATGTAATTTCATCTCTAGTTCGAGTTTGAATTACATTTAAAAAAAAGCAGTGACATAGTTTTTAGTCTGTGTATCTTTTAGCAAAAATACACCTAATATTTTACGACACTAAGGTGTGTTCTGATTGGTTGATTTCAATTTTTCATTTTAAGGAGCTATGACACAAAAATTGATTGATTGATTTTCATTGGTTCTTAAAGTTGGACAACAATGTTCTCGACCAATCAGCAAATACGCCGACAAAAACATTCTTGGTCTGTCCTTATAAGTGTCGTTTTGTGACGCCAAACAAAACCATCTATGGCCATATTTCCGAGCAGTGTTGTGAAAAAGGTATTGTCCCCTGTGGTGTAAGTATTTTGTTGATTGTATAGATAGTTTCATTGATTTAGCCGGCTAAGTATATTTTACGCGGGAAACCCGTGCCATGCCGCACTGCGCATGCGTGGCGTCAGATCGATACACCTGTCAAATGCCACACGCTGCGATAATGGTATATGGTTTAAGTCAAAATCTTCCTATTTTATTATTACTGCGGTAAAAAATAACTATCACTAGTTTTACACATCTAATTGTTTTTTGTTTATGTTTGCGAAGTAAATTTAAAAATATGTAACTTTAATGGTTATATAGTTTAGATTGCTAGGACTGATTTTAGCGAATTCAGACTGTCTGACCTACATCGGGTACCAGCATTTCATTGTATTAAGACAAAATATTGTTTTCTTACCTAAGCGCTGCATAAATAACAAAATTATGCTTAGCATATTTCAACGCACTCAAATGATTATGCAGCGTTCATATTAAAAAAAAAACGCAATGAAAACTCTTCTCAATTCCCACATGATAAACACATAAACTGTAAAAAAAAAACATCAGAAACGGATCACTCACTTGTATGGGAGTCATGATGAAGAATCCAATTAATACTAAGGCAATTGTGGCTAGCATCATCATGATGATCAGAAAAGGCGTTGGACAGGGAAACATGAGGCTCGCATCACAATGCAACACTGCAACGAATTGTATTTCCAGAGGAACGTTGTCGCCCTTCCTCTAGGCTAGCGCGACGCACACTGAAACGTGATGGCACCTCCACCATTCAACATGATCCCTACCCTTCCCTTCACTTTAACTAGGTTTCGCGAAACTGTCAAACCTCCGCAAATAGCGACGGGTCTACTTAAACTGGGCAGTATACGAGCGCTTCGAACAACTTCAGTTTGCGGCCATATTGATTTTGAGTAGGTTTTATGGCGCTTATATTATGGTAGAGTTTTGTTTAATTTAGTTTTTTTTGTGTATTTATTTTGTATGTGTTATACAGGGTGGACGGGAACTACCTTAAATATTGGAAATAGCAAATAATTCTACGATAAGGAGACTTACTTTTATTTTTTGAAATCATTAATAAGGTACTGCATTATTTCATGGATTTTTGGAAATTCTTCTGCCTTAATCGGGAATTGAACTGGTCGAATATGACAAAATAATAAAGAAGGATTGTTAAGGTCTTTATTTAATTTAAATTTGTATATTTGTAGATATAAATAATCACTATGAATGACGCTTTCGATCTGTATCATAAAACACGACTTTATTGTTTTGCCATATTCGACCAGTTCGATTCCCGGTTAAGGAATAGATTTTTTCAAAAATCCATTGCAATAGGTATTTTTTTGTTTTTAAAAATAAAAGTTCTAGTAAAGATCTAAATCTAAGACACTATTGTACACCTCAGTGAGGTAGGATATGGAGAACTGATAAACTATTTATAAGAACCTCTGTAAAACCCATTATCTCATATTTTGAATTTTAAGTTAGTCTCCTTTGCAGAGAATTTGCTATTTCCAATGTTTAAGATAGTTGCTGTCCATGTGGCGTTCGTTTTTTCCACCCTGTATACAAGTTATAGGCGGTATCAAGCGTTGTTTTTATATGGCGCGCGTGTTGTAATTCACGTATTTTATACCGGGAACGAGTGCGTTTCGACGTGGGGAGGAACGGAAAGTGGGTATTATACGAGTGCCACGCATAAATCGAGAAACGAATATATGATACGGTGGAAAATAAGACGTAAAACATGCCCATAACCTATCTGTACTTTTCGACATAGGTCTATTTTTATACATATATGATTGGAGTGTAGGAATCGCTTTGCAAGAGTTTTATTTATATTTATTTAGGAATGTTTCATTTCGACTTGAGTAATGACGCAATTCGGAGATCGTGTAGGCTAGATATATGTACAGTTTCATAAATATGTGTACACTTTAGTACCTTGTCTATTTAATATGTTTAAACTGCTATATATGAATTGTCACAATTGTCACAGCTATTAAAGTGACGAGGTACTAAAGTGTGTACATATTTATGAACTTGACTGTAAAATCAGCAGCAGAAGTTGGTGGACCGTTGAAGAGCTTGAATTTGTCTACACTCGCTCATGGCACAATATAATACAGGGTGCCTCTGACCTTGGGGCTTTAAATGCAACGATCGATCCTACTCGCTAAACTGAAGTACTTTTGCTCTGCAACATTAAAAAATAACTTAAGTTTAGATAACTAATTAATGTTAAAATCTAATTGTAAAATCAGTGTATTACACCATGGCCATAAACACTATCTCATGGTACGGGGGGACATTTCCTTGGTACGAGGGCTAAAGGAAAATGAAGAATTGGATCGCGTACATTGAAAATTACATTTAACTGGTATGAAAAAAATCGAATTTAAGTTGGACATATTTTTAACAACTTACAAAACAAAAGAAGTTCAGTTTCAGGAGTAGAAAAAAAACATGCATTTAAAGCCCCAAGGTCAGAGGCACCCTGTATACTTCGCCTGGTATTCTCTTCCGAAAAGCAGCGCTCACGTGATTGGACACATACTACATCATCGGCTGTCAAAAGTTTTCAAACTTTGAAATCGGGGTAATTAATAATAGTTTGTAGATAGAGCAAAGGTAATTTTAAAATAATAGCTATAATAACGTTGCCAATATGATAACATGTCAAAAGCAATTTGGTTTTACCGAGCAGAATAAAGAACCTTAACGACTTTCAATGGGAAAAATGGGAAAAGTGCCGAAACTTCGATTTTAAGCGGCGCTCTTCGCTCGTAACCTTTTTGAAGCTTCATCTTTAGCTTTAGTTACAGACATGAGAAATCTGTAGCAGAGCTTACGATTGACAGCTGTCACGTCGTTCGACGTAAGGTTGTTTGTTGTAGTATGTTATATAAGGACTTGACAGAAGCACGTGGCGCTAACCCCATGTGCTTCTGTTTAGTCCATTAGAGAAAATACTCTTTTACCGAACAATTGTCTTCGCGAATGATATCCATGGACTTATTTCTCTAATAAGTCCATGGGAGTGTCTATAAATAACTTAACATTGGCGAAATACACCAACAGGAGTGAAAACCATTAATTAAAATTAGATTAGATTAGATTATGTTATACTTATAAGCAGACCGCTTCGCTCCATTTAGACTTGCCCGGGGACGGCAAGTGCACCTAGTTTAAAAACACACTTCTTCATCAAGGGCTTCTCAACTCGGTATTCCGCACCGTAAGCGACTGACACTGTTCTAACAAACAAACCAATTCTACATATTTTAAAATATTTAGATTCGAATATTAGGTACTAACGTAATCCAGCGAGTATAACTTAGATGCAGCCAGCACGCTACAAGCAGCGAACCTTCACAATACATTTAACCTTTTGAACGCCATACGTCGTATACAAAATGTGCCACCCACACGCCAAACATGTTTGCTATGCTATGCAAATTACACCTTATTGCTACCAAACAAAGTCTCTTTTAATCTTGAACTCTTGTCGGCTGTAGCCGACGTGGCGTCAGTGGCACGACTTTTAGTTGACGGCCAGAGCCGACTGTGGCGTTGAAAAGGTTAACAATTCAATAGCCAAGTGTTTAGCTACTCGCAGCATCATTTATTTAACAGTACATCGCAGTCGTACATCAAAATTGGGCTCGTCGCCAAAATTTACAAGTTTTCACTGAACTGAGAATAATAGTACCTACAATCCCCACCAATAATGATCCAACATTGGGCTGAAAAATATCTGACACGTCTTTATTGCTAGAGTTATAAGATCGTGTCAGATATTTTTAGGGCAATTTTGTATAGTATATTATTGCTGGTAGCTGTACTTATTTGTATAGTTATTATCATAAGGTATTTGTTATTCTAGCATAACTAGAAAAGCTTAAGGTCTGTTTATCCTTACTTGTCTTATATAGTAAACAACTTTCTAACCTCAAAATGAACCTTTTTTGGCTAAAACAGCTCTTTTATCGTAAATTAAGTAAACCGAGTTAACATTTGGGACATCACTTGGCCAATGTATTGTCTGTGATTGCTTTATTTTGTTTAAAATAGCTGTTTTAGCCAAAAAAGGTTCATTTTGAGGTTAGAAAGTTGTTTACTATATAAGACAAGTAAGGATTAACAGACCTTACATTTTAATTTGCATATGTACTTAAGATTAGTGCTTGTGCCACAAAGGTAAGTAAAAAAAATGCTTCGGCCTTATCTTGCATAGTTTGAATTTGACAGAAAGTGCCAAAGTATTACTTCACTAAAAAAGGTTTATCGTACGTTCATATAAGGAGTTAAACTATAAACTTTTTTATTATGTTTTTATGGGCTGATTCTTCAATTCCCAGAAAAAATGTCTGACAGATTAATCTCATATTTTTCCTTTACTACAGAAAAGACGAACAAATTCATGACTTTTCTTTAAAAACAACTATAGCGTCTGACGCCGAACGTTCTACGCCGTAGCTTACGCGCAGATATGCTACGACGCGCAGCGTTTGCTACGAGATCACGGCCAGCGCCTCTATTCTAGGCGGTAAAAACGATATCGTAGTTACGGTATTGTTATGACGTCAGCCGCCATTACTGTCAAGAAAATAAGAGCTATCAAAACGTTGACAATTCGATAACAGATCAAATACGATATTGTTTTTAACGTCTTGAATAGAGCCGCTGTATTCTAGCCGGTAAAAATCACATCGTATTGTAAACGTTTTGATAGCTCTTATTTACTTGACAGTAATGGCGGCCGAGTTGAAAACAATACCATAACAGATCAAATACGATTTGAATTTTACCGCCCAGGATAGAGACGCTGATAAAGTAACCTTATTCAGAGGTCATAGCGCACTACTCGGATCGAAGACGTACGTCCCTTTCTAACTAGTGTGTAAGAGATGGATGTGAGAAGGGGTAAATTTTGATACCACATTAATTTAGGACAAATATTTTAAGATTTAAATAGAAAGACTAAGCTTTAACGTTCTAGCGATTTCGTCCGTGTTTTGTTTTTTTTATGGCAAGGAGAGGCACGCGAGCACTCAGGCCACCTGATTTTAAGTGGGATCTGAGACCCAAAACTGCAATCCTAAGACTGCAAATGCGTTGCCAACCCTCAGGACTAAGATGGAATGGCTCTATGCTAGTAATTTCACCGGTTGTCTTTAACCTTTTGAACGCCATTCATCGAATACAAAATGTGCCACCCACACGCCAAACATGTTTGCTATGCTATGCAAATTACACCTTATTGCTACCAAACAAAGTCTCTTTTAATCTTGAACTCTTGTCGGCTGTAGCCGACGTGGCGTCAGTGGCACGACCTTTAGTTGACAGGCAGAGCCGACTGTGGCTTTGAAAAGGTTAAAGTCGGGTCAATGTAGGATGGTCCGTATGTCAGATCATATTATAAACACTTACGAATATGACACTTGTTTCTTTACTTTATATCTTAACCACATTAATACAAACCTTGTGACGCCGTTCAATAATTTAATTCTTAACCATCTTATTCATAAACGCACTATAAACCTATTTTAGTTAAAGGACCAGTCTGTAACCTTGGTGAAGGTCTATGTGCAGGAGTGGACGTCTTTCGGCTGATAAGAAGGAAGAAAAATATGTAACATTTGTTAATAAATTAAAAACATATCTTATTTGTAAATGCCCGTACTGTGCGCAAGAGTTTATGGATTATTAATAAATAATATTAAGAACTTAGAATTATAATAGACACAGAATAATTAATAAGAGAACGCAAAATTAGATAGTAATTCTCAAACCATTTCTTTTATAATTGTACTTAGTTTTTAAACAATTTGCGATGCCCTAGTAGGGTCCATGTATGTACTCTTATTTCTTAAGACCACCTTGTAATACCATGGTTATGCAAATAAATGAATATGAATATGAATATGATGTGATGATGATGATGCGTATAGTAAGTGTTTAGGATAAAAAAATACGGCTGTCACAGTCTGTTATTTCGGTTCCACGAAAGTGCGGTGTTTTCCTAGCACTAAGACATGTCCTCCTTTAAACGCGGCTTAAAAAGAGTATTCACTGAAATAAAACTTCGCTGTGCCCCTGGCATTGCTGATGTTTATGGGCGACGGTGACTAATTAATTACAATTTACAGGTTACAAGTTTCCATTTGACACACCCTCGACCAATGACGACCAGCCATTTTAGCAGTGTTGCCAGTTTAGACCTGTAAAATTGTAACTTGTAGTTTTATAAAACAGGCCCCAGGTGGCCCGTCTGCTCGTTTGCCTTTTACAGCCATAAAAAAGTTAATTTTAGACCATTACAAATTATCGCAATGTGCTGAAATTTGGAATTTAATAGTTAATCCTATGATTCAAAAATCTTTATCTTTACGATTCCCCACGTTGGGCGCCACTGATTCAGAGTTAGGGCAGTGATGAAAATAATAATATAAGCACTGTAACCTTATAAAAAAAATCGACTTTATTTAATATTCGTGAGTTCCATAACAACTTGGATCAGAGCGCAGCTTATCATAGGTACTCCTCTGAAACGGGCAAGTGACTGCGGCGAGACTTATTCCCGCTCGGGAGGTAGCACGGAATCTGAATCCCAAAAGGGGGGAAAATACCCTCACATTAACCACTAGGCCGTATTTGCAAACATTTTAAGAATATTGTTCTTGGTAATAAATATGCTGTTAGTATAACTTCCCTTCTAGACTAGGACTCGGTCGTCAACGTAGCGAGAGGGACTGGTGAGGTGATATCATTTTCTCAAATAGGAATTTTTCTTTATGCGTATTTTCCGTTCACATTTTTCCCCGTCCATTTTTATTTTTCATTCGTATTATTCCCCATTCATGATTTTAACCTTTTGAACGCCATAAGTTGAATACAAAATGTGCTACCCACATGACCCACACGCCAAACATGTTTGCTATGCTATGCAAGTTACACCTTATTGCTATCAAACAAAGTCTCTTTTAATCTTGAACTCTTGTCGGCTGTAGCCGACGTGGCGTCAGTGGCACAACTTTTAGTTGACGGCCAGAGCCGACTGTGGCGTTGAAAAGGTTAAATAACCACAGGTTATGTATGTAGTAGGCAATATGTTTGTGACTGGAAGATCAATATAATTATAAGTAGTGTGTATACTAGGCATATTATTCTTTATTATAATAAATGTTCTTATTCGTATAATGGTATCCAATAGCAATTGCAGGGCAGGACCTGATCTAATGGTGGAGTCGGAGAGTGGCAATAGTATAACCACTGTACAGTATTCCCAGCTTCTTAACCCTTTCAACGCCACAGTCGGCTCTGGCCGTCAACTAAAAGTCGTGCCACTGACGCCACGTCGGCTACAGCCGACAAGAGTTCAAGATTAAAAGAGAGATTAGTGTTTGGTAGCAATAAAGTGTAATTTGCATAGCATTTCAAACATGTTTGGCGTGTGGGTGGCACATTTTGTATTCGACGCATGGCGTTCAAAAGGTTAATAGCTTTCGGCTGGCTATCGCTATCACGCTTGCACTCGCAACTGACAGTATATTTGTCACTCGTGTGTCATAGACAAACGAAGATTGTCGATTTCTATTAAGAAAATGGTTGCACTGTAGATTGACCCGAATAGGGATTCGTTAGTTTTGTACTTTGATCTCAATAAGCAGCTGATATGTAATGATATCTTTACTAAAAAAAAGTACATTCGGTATCAAAAGCTTTTTCAAGTGACAAGAACTTAATCTAAAGCACTCGGTTGTTTTATGCGATCAACGCTACGTCAAACGCGACGCGTTTGACGCGCATAATTTTACATCAGCTAATTACCAAACATTGTAACAATATCTGATGTAAAAATGCTGTGCGTCAAACGCATCGCGTTTAACGCATAAAACGCGAGCGCTTAAGAGGATTGTGAAGCTAAAAATCTCCATACAAAATGCAAAAACGTTTATCTCCCATTAAACCTCGTCCGATTTTTACGATTCTGAATATATGTTGTAGATATCATGAAAATCTATGTCTGTACGTTTTCCTTTCCAAGAAAATATTTCTTAGAACGAAATTTAAAAAACAAAAAACAGAAACGTACAGACCTAGAAAATCGGACTTGATCGGGTGAGAAACGTTTTCGCCCGGAGCTAGTTTTGTATTGTTTTTTTTTGACAGCTACACGATTTTAGCGGCGCTTCACAATCCTCTTAAGTTTAGTGACGGAAATTGGCATTGGGGTAGGTAAGTGCGTCTACGAGGCAAGTGCGACAAACCATACACTTTTTAGGAGATATTGTTGATTTGACGCACTTGTAGTAAGTGCGTCAAACCTTACCTTAATGCTTACGCAATGCTTCTTTCCTGGTGCCACTGACGGGCTTTAATTTATGTTAATAAAACAATTTTATTTCAGATCATTTTATATATTTACATTATTAATACTAGAATACTAGATATTTCATTGTTTCTGTCTCTCCATCAGTTGCGCTATCCTGTCTAGCGCACGTGTTTGTTCTAGCTGCGCACGCGCCTGTTCCTTCTGTGCGATCGCTTGTTCTTTCTGTGCGAGCGCTTGTTCTTTCTGCGCGAGCGCTTGTTCCTTCTGCGCAAGCGCTAATGAATCTAGCGCGCGTACCTGTAATAAAATAAAGTAATTTTACCGTCCTAAGGCCCACTATACAAGGAAATTTGTCAATAGAATATGAATCTATTGTGAATGAAATAAAGTCAATTTTCTAATTTGCTCATAAGTCATAGAAACAAAAGAAATTCCACTTTACTTCCTTTGCCATAGATCTTTATTGCAATATCCGTATATGTACTATTTTTGAGGAGCCTCAGGTTAAAAGTTTAGACGTTCGCTGCTAACAACTGGGTTATTTACGTATTTTGTACACGCGGGAATTGTCAATGGCGCTGTTTTTTTTAAAATGTTATTAACTATCGTGGTTGGGCGGGGGAGGGTCCAAATCAGCGCTAGTTTGCGACCGGTCGCCAGGTGATATGGGTCCGTCCCTATGTCAATCTACTTGTCCGGTAGGTGGCATGGTTAACGGCCGAAGGTGGAGCTCACAGTTGCACTGATACCCTAGGCAAGACTAGTTGTGTTCCTTCCCGAGGTTGCTGCCTGTCAACTACTCGGTTTCCCCGGATTAAA
The DNA here is from genome assembly GCA_946894065.1 of Acleris literana. Taxonomy (NCBI): domain Eukaryota; kingdom Metazoa; phylum Arthropoda; class Insecta; order Lepidoptera; family Tortricidae; genus Acleris; species Acleris literana. The sequence goes on from OX335674.1 coordinate 20,109,748, forward strand.
CGAGTAGAACCAAAACAATAGTCGAACTCCTGATCGTCCTATATTCACCCTTCCATGCCTCCTATATTTCCTATCTAATCAGCTGCAAGCGATGTCGTGGCATGTCGCAGCGGGCCTCATATCCAACAGTAAAGGATGGGTAGCGGTAAAATGCCACCCGCGTGTTTGTGCCGTGCGCGGGGACCGGTACGGGTGGAGAACGAGATCCTGGTAGGTTGAGCTTGAAGAGAGTCGGAGTCGTTACCCTCGGATAGCAACACGCCACTTTGGCTCGGGATTCATCTCACACGGGAGGTTCTGGCCTAGCCAGTCAGAATGAGGTCGGTAGCCGGCGGTGTACGGCCCCGAGTCGCCGTGGTAGGTGACGGAGGGCTTGGCACCGTGCGGGCTCACTCGGCAGCTCACTTTGGGACGCTATATCCGGCTCGTATCCCTGATGCGTCAAAGCATCCCCAGTAGGAGGGCTCCAAGGAGGGTGGGGAACGGGTTGGATGAAATTTAGAATGTGATTTATGGACAACAACAAACCCAAAATGACGAAAGCTGAATCCTCCGCAAGGAGTGAGGCAAAAGCGCCTAGCGCAAAGAAGGACTGTGAGGTGAGACGCCGACCTGTCGCAGACAGGGACGCGGGATCCGGGAACAGTGGTGCACACAAGCCCATAGGGGCAGATAGGGCGCTTCACGCCATCAAGGGCAACAGGAGCAGGAGGCAGAGGAAGAGGGAAGCGCAGGCTGCAGCGCTCCAGCGTCCGAATGCCGGCCCACCTAGGGACGGCACCGTTGAAGTGGGGACAGCAAGGACACAAAAAAGGCCGTTGGTATCACCAAAAACCAGTGGTGACTCCAAAAGGACGAGGGTATGGTCGTATGCGGAGGCACTTTCTTGCATCAAGGTAGCGGTGATACCAACGACCTTCCCAGCCAAGAAGATCTTGGGGTGTCACATGGCGGCCATTCAGGGGGTGGTAATCCAGCGCCTCCTGATCATCCCCAAGCCGTTCCCCGACATTAACTTCGGGACCATTGTGGGAGGCGCCCTGCAAATCAGTTGCGGTGACAGGGCATCTTCCACGTGGCTCAGCTCCCTCATCAGCGAGGGAGATATTGCGGGGATGAGCCTCAAAGTCGTGGATGCCAAGGATCTTCCAAAACCGGTGAAGATGGCCTGGAAGACGAAAATCATTGGCATCCCCGATGCAAAGGTAGTGTTTCAGCTGCTCCAACGCTTCAACGAGCGGCTGAACACTGACCAGTGGAAGGTGGTCGACACCTCGGAGGCGGCGGCTGGCACCCGGCGCATCATATTGATGGACCGGGAGTCAGCAGACGTAATCCGAGAGGCCGGCTACGTTCTGAAATCGGGGATCGATGTTAGCACCTTCAAACTCTTGGACGATGCCGAGAAGAGGGGTGCTGGCGTCGATCCCGTAGAGGCTCCCCACACTGTCGTGGCTACTGAGGTGGCGGCGGACGAGGAGTCGGACGGGATGGACGAGGTGGACGGGGATGGAGTGGACGAAAGGCCGCGTGGGTGTCGGGAGGCATCACCGGTATCGGTGACGACATCCGAGAACCTGCGTGACCTGGAGGCCCTCTACCTCGGAAACCCCTCTTCGCCAATGTCCGAGGACTGCGAGGCGCCGGCGGAGGCTGCTGACCTCAGCAAGCCTAAGCCTCCAATAACACCATAAGAAGCCATGGGAGGCATAAGGTGCGTACAAATCAATTTGCAACACAATAAAGCAGCCACAGCCCTTCTGGCGAAGCAGCTGAAGACTGATAAATTCGATGTAGCCCTGATTCAAGAACCATATCTATATAAGGGCGAGATCAGGGGACTAAATGGCACGGGGGGAGTTATGTATTACCTCTGCCCCGAGAATAATATGAGGACTTGTGTGTATGTCAGAAATGGCATAAATGCCATGCCTTATAATGCTTACTGTTCCAGGGATCTTACCACTATTAAGATCCAGGAGAAGAGGTTAGGCAAGACTCTCATCATCTCGTCTGCCTACCTCCCATACGAAGCGACGGACCCCATCACACCTCAAATCCGGAGTCTTGTCGCAACTGGCAGTCAGGTGAACACCGACCTGATCATCGGCTGCGACGCTAATGCACATCACGTAATCTGGGGCAGCTCGGATGTCAACAAGCGGGGAGAGAAGTTACTGGATTTTCTGGTGAGCTCTTCTTTACAATTACTAAATAAAGGGAACAGCCCAACTTTCGTCAATGCTAGGCGTGGAGAAGTAATTGAGATAACGGTGGCATCTAACCACATTTACGAAGATATTCACTCGTGGCATGTTTCCAATGAAATCTCACTTTCAGATCATAGATATATATGCTTTAGGTACAAGACCGACATACCAGTTGAAACTGTGCGTAAAAGAAATCCTAGGAACACCGATTGGTCATCCTTTAAACGTGACCTAAAGGTGGAACTAGGGGATCCAAAAGGTAAGCTCAATTCCATTATTGACATTGAATTTGAAGCGGACAACATGGTACGGGCGTTACACACCGCTTGGACCAATAACTGCCCGGAAAAAAGGGTGCTAGCCAAGAAGATACCCTGGTGGAATCCTGAGATAACCAAAATCAGAAGCGAAACTAGGGCGATCTTCAATGACGCGAAGGCGACAAATGACTTTAGCAATTACGCTCACAAGCTCACGGAGTATAATAAAGCTGTGAGAAAAGCAAAAAGGAGTGCGTGGCGGAACCACTGCAACCAAATAGGCTCGATACCTGAAGGTATGAGGCTCACAAAAGCACTAGCAGTAGCAAGGTCAAACCCATTAACATCAATAAAGGACGATAAAGGAAGGATGACAGAAACGGGTTTAGATACCCTGAAAGTTATGTGTAGCACACACTTTCCCGGCTCCATCATACGAGAGAGCGAAATAGACAATGTACCAATTTGTGTGTCAGAGCAGACAGCACGGACCACAAGATACAATTGGGACACTGCCAAAAAGGTAGTAGACGACAGCAAGATAAGGTGGGCAGTATCCACTTTCCAACCGTACAAAGCACCGGGCCCGGATGAAATATATCCAATCCTACTACAAGAGGGCGCAAATATAATTGTCCCGCATTTAAGCAGGCTGTACAGAGCGTGCGTGGCCTTCGGGCACGTTCCACATGTCTGGAGGCTTGTAAAAGTGATCTACCTGCTAAAACCAGGCAAGGCAGATTACAGTGATGCCAAATCATACAGGCCTATAAGTCTATCATCATTATTTCTAAAAACATTAGAGAAGCTGGTAGACAGGCACATAAGAGATGGACCTCTAAGGCGGTATCCACTGCACAAAATGCAATGCGCGTATCAACCGGGCAAATCCACGGATACTGCGATTCACTTTGTAGTGAATAAAGCTGAAAATGCCCTCGAGAACAAAGAGATCTGTCTCGCAGCATTTCTCGATGTGGAGGGAGCATTCGATAGAACTACGTTCGAAGCCATAAACACATCGGCTGCTAGGCACGGCATTGAACCAACCATATGTAAATGGATAGGCAACATGCTAAACAGTAGGCTAATAAAGTCAAGTCTGTTGGGCGACGTTCTATTCGCCACTACGACAAAAGGTTGTCCCCAGGGGGGGGTTCTCTCACCAACTCTGTGGAGTCTGGTGGTAAACTCTCTTCTAGAGGAACTCAACACTGGCCCACTACAAACTGTTGGGTATGCAGATGATCTCGTGATACTTATTAACGGGAAGTTTCCGGAAACAGTATCGGAAATCATGGGAAAAGCTTTGGAAAAGGTAGAAAGTTGGTGCATTAGCCATCAGCTATCCATCAACCCCAGCAAAACTGTAGTGATTCCATTCACTAAGAAACGGGACCTCAAACATGTGAAACAGCTTAAGCTGTTTGGCGAGGTACTAAAACTGTCAGGTGAGGTAAAATATCTAGGTATCACACTAGATAAAGAACTCATCTGGAAAAAGCACGTAGACAACGCGATAACAAAAGCGCTGAGAGTGTTTGGAATGTGCAGATCGGCATATGGTAAGACATGGGGCCTTAACCCTAAAGTACTAAAGTGGATCTATACTATGATGGTAAGACCCATAATTATGTATGGTTGCTTGGCCTGGTGGCCAAGAACAACACTAAAGACATGCAAGGACTCTCTTACTAAGGTGCAGAGGGTGGCCTGTATGGCCATAACAGGGGCATTCAGAACGACGCCGACGGTGGCAATGGAGGTCCTACTAAACCTCCCACCGCTGCATATCGCCATACAGTCTGAGGCATGCAAGTCACTGCAGAGGTTGAAAGAGACTGGCCTGTGGAACGACGCAGCGCCTAGAACCAGACACACTAAAATGGCACACAATCTTGCTCCAAACAGAATACTGACGATGGGCTGCGATAAAATGCAGCCTAAGTATATATTCCAGAGGAACTTCAATGTCCACATTCCGACAAGAGATGAGTGGAAAGATGGGTTTCACCTATCAGAGGTAGACAACGCGATATGGTACACGGATGGTTCAAAAATGAGCTCCGGTACGGGGGCGGGTATTCACGCCAAGGACTATAACAGTAGCATAAGTATGGGCAACTACGCAACGGTCTTCCAGGCGGAGTTGTATGCGATAATTGCCTGCACACAAGAGAATATTGATAGGCCTCCACAGGAGAGAACTATCTTTATTTTAAGTGATAGCCAAGCGGCACTTAAGGCGCTGACAGCGCCTAAAGTAGACTCAAAACTAGTCTACAATGGAATCCAAGCCTTAAACAAGCTTGGTAGGCACAACAAGGTGAAACTGATGTGGATTCCAGGACACGAAGGCTTTCCCGGAAATGAAGCCGCGGACGAGCTGGCAAGGGAAGGGTCCAAGGGCGCTTACGTCGGACCTGAACCATTTGTGGCACCATCACCGGGCACCATAAAAGCAGCCCTGAACAATAACTCCCTAGTAAATCACCTAAAAGAGTGGAAAACTACGGAAGGCTTAGGGCATGCGAAGCTCTTCATAGATGGAGTTGACCAGAGCTGGACCAATAAACTTTGGAAACTCAGCAGAAGACAACTCCGATATATTATAGGAGTGTTTACCGGGCACTTCGGGGTTAAACATCTCCTAGAAAAGATGGGCCTTTATGACAACACAGATTGTAGAATGTGCGGCGAAGAGGTGGAAACAATGAAACACTTATTGTGTGAATGTGATGCCCTTGCCGGAGTAAGAATGAAAGTCCTCGGTTGTGGCTACCCAGAACCAAGCGATTTCAAGGCACTGCCATTGCACTCCACTATCCGCTTTCTGGAAGGGGTGGAGGCTGCATTGGATTAAGTGCTAAAAAAAGGAAGGGGTAACTACACAAAAGATCCCATAGGGTCGAAGTGTATCCGTAAGGACCCCGCCAATAAGATAAGATAAGATAAACTATCGTGGTGGGCCTTCACAGTAGCGCGTAGAGCTAACCCCATTTGTTCTGTTTAGTCCACAAGAGTAAAATATTATTTACCAGAATAATTGTCCTCGCGTGGACTTATTTCTCTAATAAGTTCATGGTGATTTTCTGAACCTACTCTACTCCACCGACATGAGCATAGCTCTTAAGTGAATAATGATGATGCTAGCTAATACGCAAATTCTACTCATTCAAGAAATACCAGATTCTCAATACACTGGAATCCCAAAACGTAGCATTTAGACCTAGCGCGCACTGCGGTAAAATTCTGTGCGTTTTTTTTTCGCAAATCTGTGAATTCCATACTTCTTATCTGTCTACTTGGATGTGCGGATTGCGCGAAAATTCTGTAGCAAACCACAGATTTTAAACTGCTAGAAAAAAATCGCGGTAAGATTTCGCAGTGCGGGTTAGCCCTTAAATTAAGGTATCGTTGATTATCTCTAATATTTCGAATCTGGTAAAGAGGTCTGGTATTTTCAAATTCTGGTAGGTACCTACTCGTATTATAGGAATGAATAGCCAATATGCGTGAAGCTCACCTGTGCCTCCTGTGCCGCCACCTGGCGCGTCATGCACGCCAGGATCGCCTCCAGGAGTCGCGAGTTGCTGGCAGGACTGCTTTCTGTTGGACAATCAAAAGTACACTTGTTAAAAAAAAACTATTGAGGCATGAAAACATCAAAATACCACACTGAGATCAACACAGCCGCAGTTCAGTGGCGGCCGCGGAACGGAAAATGATGATGATGATGATGATGATGATGATGATGATGATGATGATGATGATGATGATGATGATGATGATGATGATGATGATGATGATGATGATGATGATGATGATGATGATGATGATGATGATGATGATGATGATGATGATGATGATGGTGGTGGTGGTGGTGGTGATGGTGATGGTGATGGTGATGGTGATGATGATGATGATGATGATGATGATGATGATTATGATGATGATGATGATGATGATGATGATGGTGATGTTGATGATGATGATGATGATGATAGGTTATAGGTTATAGGTTAGAGCGGGCTGGTTTCCGCAACTCGACGACTTAATGTATGCGCCTTTTTTGCGTGCTGGGTTTTGGCACTACTCTTGCCAACCCAGTTCTACCAGGAAGCCTAGCAAACCCTTGATGTTGCCGACGGCTTCCGGTAGCGACCTCGGTGTTCCGAGGTGACGTGCCCGGTATGTTGCCACCTCAGGGCATTCCATGATGACGTGGGCCGCGGTTTCCTCCGCCGTCATACAGGCTCTGCACAGGGGGCTGTCTGTAACACCTAATGTGAACAAGTGTTTGTTAAACAAGGCATGGCCAGTTATGGCTCCAGTTAGTAATCGGAGTTGGGCCCTTTTGAGGAGTCGTAGCTTACGCGATAATCCGGGATTGATTATCGGAAGGGCTTCCTTACTTTGCCTGCAGGTGTTTAGGTTGCTCCAGTAGTGTTGGTGCTTTTCCTTGGTGACTTGGCGCAGCTTGTTCCGCAGCCAGCTGGTCGGCAGGGGCAGAAATGGTTCAGGACCTATTAGTTCCGTTTCTGAGCCCCTTCTCGCGAGTACGTCCGCCGCGTCATTACCTCGAGAGTTACTGTGTCCCTTAATCCACTGTAGGGTGATGGGGTTGATGTTACATACCTTAGAAAGGGCGTTGTGACATTCGTATATTAGCCCTGATGTTGCTGTGTAGCATTGTAGGGCTTGGAGAACTGATCGGCTGTCGGAGAGTATTCGGATAGGGAGATCTTTTACCTTCCTTTGCTCGATCGCTGTTATAGCCATGATGATGCCCACGCATTCAGCCTGGAAAACTGTGCTGTGGGCTCCTAATGGCGTTGAGATATGTATGTTTAGGTCTTCCGAAAAAGTACCTGCTCCGGATCCCGACTTTGTCTTGGATCCATCTGTGAAGATCCTTACTTCCCTGGGGTTGAGGCCTTCCCACGGATCCTCGTGCAGTTGTATTTTGTACTTCTTGTCGAAGATGAACTGTTTTGGTATTCTGTCGGTGGCTGCCTCTATGAGCGGCTCCTCATTGACCGCTTCGTAGAGAATTTCGGTGTGTGGTACCCTGGCGGGTCTCCACAGGTGCAAGTTCCTAAGACGTACCGCTGTCGCTGCCGCTTCCTGCTGGATGAAGAGATGCAGTGGCGGGAGGTCGAGCAGGGCTTCCAGGGATGCTGTGGGCGTAGTCCGCATGCATCCGGTGGCTGCCATACCGGCTAGTCTCTGGAGTCGTTGTAGTTTTGCTTCCACAGTGGAGAGTCTGGTGCGTCGCCACCAGACTACCGCACCATAGGCTATGATTGGTCGTATTACTGACGTGTAGAGCCATAGGATGATTTTGGGGTGTAGTCCCCAGGTTTTACCTACCATCCTGCGACACTGCCAGAAAGCGATTGTTGCCTTGTCTATCTTGTTGTTTAGGTGATTGCTCCAGTTCAATTTGCTGTCCAGTATGACTCCTAGATACTTTACCTCATTTGATAGCTGGAGTTCTGTTCCAAACAGCTTGGGGAGTTGGTAGTTGCCCAAGTTGCGTTTGTTGGTGAACAATACCATCTCCGTTTTCTTCGGGTTGACAGATAGTTTGTTGGTTGAGCACCAGCGTTCTACGATACTTAGGGCTGAGCGGGTGACGTCGCAGACCGTGCTGGTGACGTTGCCGCTCGTGAGTATCGCTATGTCGTCCGCGTAGCCTACCGCGTAGTAGTGACTGTCGTTTAGTTTGGCGATCAACTCGTTCACAACTATGTTCCATAGTAGCGGGGAGAGAACGCCTCCCTGGGGACAGCCCTTTGCCACCAGTGCTAGTTGGTTGTTGTTTGCATTGAGTCTGATGACCCTTTTGCTGAGCATGTTACCTATCCACTCGACCAGGGTCGGGTTCGCCCCGTGCCTGACTAGCGCGGCTGTTATGCTGTTGAAATTGGTCTTGTCAAAAGCCCCCTCAATATCTATGAAGACGCCTAGGCACATAGATTTGTTCTTGATGGCTTCCTCTACCTTGCTTACTACTGCGTGTAGGGCTGAGTCTGTTGATTTACCTTGGCTGTAGGCATGTTGGTTTGGGTGCATTGGTACGTTTACCAGGCAGCTCTCCCGTAGATTTCTGTCGCATAGCCTTTCCAAGCTCTTTAGTAGGAACGAGGTTAGGCTGATGGGTCTGTAGGATCTGGGGTCCGAGTAGTCGCTCTTACCTGGTTTTGGTATGAATATTACCTTGACCTCCCTCCACCGTTTAGGCACATATCTGTGTGCCAGACAAGCGGTCAGGATCCCGGCGAGAGCCCGAATCAGTCTCTCGCCCCCCCACTTCAGTAGGGCTGGGAAGATCTCGTCTAGGCCCGGTGATTTAAAGGAGTCAAAGCTGTTGATTGCCCATTTCACTTTATGAGGGTTGATTACCTTGAGGACCTGCTCCCAGTCTACCGTGGTAGGGGGGGCCTCTCCGCTCGTCCAGCTGGTCAACTGTGATATCACACAGTCAGGGAAATGCGTCTCTACGAGGACTCGCTCTGCCTCCTCTGACGAGCTGGTGAGTGTGTTGTCTGGCTTGCGTAAGGAGCCCATGGTGTGCATGGTCTGGTTGGAGAGAACCTTCCTTACCCTGTTGGCCTGTGAACATGCTTCTATGTTGTTGCAGAAGTTCCGCCATGAGCTCGTACTCCTGTACCTGAGGCGTTTCTTGTACCTGGACTTGGTCGTTTTGTAGTTCTCCCAGTCGTGGTCTGCGCCTGTGTTCATTGCTCTGTTCAGTTGTCGTCTCATCTTCTTCCTGAGCCTCTCCAGCTCAGGGCCCCACCATTTTCCTTCGCTGTTGCGGTTGGCTGGTGGGTTTGAGAGAGGACATGCATGATGATAACTAGCCACAATGGCCTCCGTTAGGAGAGTTACCTGGTTTTCTATCGCTTCGCAGCCCTCGACTTGGAGTGTAGCCGCCGACGGCAACGTAAGTTCCAGCCGCTCAGCGTATAGCAAGCGGTTGGTTCTACGTGGGTTCCGCCGAGGAGTTTCTGCGAGTGTATTTACCTGAATGTCGAAACGTATCCATCTATGGTCTGAGCACGACAGTTCCTTTGAGACGTGCCAGTTCATGATGTATGATGATATGATGATGATGATGATGATGATGATGATGATGATGATGATGATGATGATGATGATGATGATGATGATGAAAGCACACTAACCATTATAACCATATGAATAGACCAGATAGGTAAATGAAAGTACATATAGATTAAAAAAAAATAGTTTACCAGCATTATTCCCATAGACTCGTTCTATTGGTTCTAAAGGTTCGGTCTTGACTCTGCTGGCAGAAGCATCAGTGAAATCAATACCGTCCGTCGAGTTATCGCTGACCTGGCCGTCAAAGCTGTCGGAGAGAGGGTCTGGATCCACAACCACTTCCTGAAATAAAACAACCCTTATTGAGTTAAACTTTTTTTTCTTTTTTCTGAATATCTGCAATCAGTATTTTCTACTATAAGCAGATGTAATTGGCGAGTCATGTTCAGCAGAGTGTGTCCTCCAGTGAGAACAGCGACTCATTTATATATGTTTCTGTTTTATGTGAAGATGTCCCTTCTTTTTAGACGGTTCTCATAGGTCTTGGTGGTAAGTTGTGTAGCAAGTTCATTCGGATGAGCTTGTAGCCTCTGGTAATACCGTCTCGTCATGTTTAATATCTCTGACTGTGTTCATTTTGAGATATTCGTGGATTTCTGCATTTGTTGTGAAAAAGAAGAGTTAAACTTGAAATCTATTATTTTCAATGCTAGAAAGGGAGCATTTGTATTGTATATTAATTTGACTGTATTAAATATGGGTTGTGCTGACAATGCTAGAAGATTATCCATTGGATTTGCTTAGATCTTTTAAACTACTCAACAGATTTTAGATAGAGTGATTCAAGAGAAGGGTTTTTATGTATTAAATAAGTTCTGGGTCTTGTACGTGTGTTACAGAAAACTCAAACTAACCGAACCGAAGCGAGGGTGTGTCACTAGTTATATATAAATAACAAAACCTCAACGTACTAGACACTACTTTCTCGCCTGCTACTTACATTTTGTATTACATTACCAGTGATCGGAATATATAGAGTATATGTACCTAAAGTTTGCAAAAGGACATAATATAGAGTGGTTACAACCGAGGGAAATATTATTATTTATATTTAATTCTGGATTTCCGGTATTTTACTGGTACTAGTAAATGTAGTTGCAAGGAAGTCTCCAGTTTATGTCTCTGTCCTACGAAGTTTAGGTAAATATACTCCACCTATTATTAAGATACTTAAAAGAAATGAGTTACAGGCCCTTTTTATCACAAACCAACATAAAATATCCCATACCGTAAGTAAATATTACGTATATTTAGCATAAATACCGGAAATCCGGAATTCAATAAAGATATATTAATATTTGATCCGGTTGTAACCAGTCTAAATTGTGTCCTTTTGCGAACTTAAGGTAAATATACTCTACCTATTCTGATCACTGATTATTACATTTCCTTTCATTTTGGCTCAAAATTTTTGTGAAGTAGATAACTTCTATAAGTTAATTACTAAACTTAATTTCATATTCAAAAAAAAAAATTTATATAAAAAAATGTCATGCTTACGATTTGCTTCTTGGCTTCAGGCTCTGAATCTGTAACTTGTTCCGAGTCCCAATTGCTTTGGTCTCTCTCTGCATTATTTTTGAGCCCTTGTTTATTTGCCTGCCAGTCTTGAAGTGCCTGGAATATCGTACAGATAATTATATTAATTTAAATATTAATCATAAGATAAACTCATGGTTAGTTCAGCAAATTTCTGTTGGAGTCATTAACTGGGAGTTGCAACCACATGCTGGAACAGAGTTATGTCTAGTAGTACTTTAACCTTGTAAGGCCCACCATACTGCAAACAGGGAGTATTTTGTCAGTGGGACTTTGAACCTAACATCAAGACAATAAAGTTCAATTACAATTGACCGATGCCATTTTCAGTTTATGAACATAGGAAAATTAACCTTATTCTTATAGCAACACAGTTCAAATTAAATTGCCTTGATTATGTACATCCTATTGTACACTGGGCCTTATAAGTAGGGAATGCAAATTAACCGGTTATTAACCGTTTTTGTATGAAAATAACCGGTTAAAGTCGGTTAAAACCGGTTATTTGCATTCCCTACTTACGAGGTTAAATATATCTATCATCTATCATCTATCTATCATTGAACTTTTTCCATCACCTGCAATAGCTCCTAGTACTGTGAAATATTATATGGAAAAAGACAATAAACAAATTGTAATTTAAGATAATTTTAAAGTTCAATCGTAATTTAAGGTAATTTTGTTTGTGCTTTATGTAAGTTAAAATTGAAAGTGTAATGTTTGATTCAGGAGAGGAGATCTTTGAGGTTGTGATCACTTTAGCCAAAATTGTGTTCTTACCTTTAGAATGCTTGATGATGCTGCTTGCGTCGAGTCATTTAGTGTATTAGCTCCCGGAGTTGTTTTTTTAACAAATATAATCTTAACCATAGTTGGACATTTCTCACAACTTGCAATATGATTTGACATGCGTGTGGCATTTCGGCATGTGTATATTTTCCCGCAATATATACATTTGTAAGTAACTCTATCATGTTCTTGTAAAATTGTAAAGTGTTCGTAAACAATCCCTTTTGGCTTCATGTTACTATTTAAACTGCTTTTGCAACTACTATTCTTTTTAAAACTTAATTACATTTTTTTTATTAAAAAAATTTAAGTTCTTATGAATGCATGTCAATAACACACAAACCACTTTTACCCACCCCTAAAAATTATGGTTCAATACATTAATAACACATTCCTAGATTAATCACTAATGCCTTTATTAAAAGTTATATATATTTAACTTAAACAGCAAAATAAATATATTTGCAGTTACATAGAAATAAAATAGATTACCTATTTACTTATTCTTAGAAAAATCTTTAACTTATAAGAACTAGTGTTTTCAATACTTCTTGAATCATGTAGGAACCTGAAATAAATTAAACCTTATACCTTTATGAATTCATTGAGAGATCTGAGATACTAATCTGAACATTCTTAACTGAATAGATAATTTGCCCAGCAGTAGGCTACTTTAATTACCTAACTAATTATTGATTACACCTATGCCTAAAAAACCGTTTCTTAAAAACATTTAATGGGCTTACTTATCGGGCCTTTACTTTATTTCATAAACTAAGTGAAACGAAACTTTTTGAACCACCATTATTTTTATTTTATAGATGCAATATTATTTATATTGTTTATTACGTTGGGTTTTTCACATCGTAAAGTGTGCATTTTGTTATTCGGTATTCCTACTAATCAAAATAATTAAAGCAGAATCAAAACAAACAAAATATATCGTAGCAATAGTGAGAAGCGGGGGCGACCGACATGACATTTGATGACATTGATTGACATTTGTCAGCCTGCTCACAGATAGCGTAAATTTTATTATACAATGACATCTATTTAATAGTATTCTAAATAACTGGAAATGGCTGGAAATGGCTACGAAATATACTTGCAGTGCGTACGTGTTGGCTTCATCGAAATATAATAAATTTGGAAGTGTAACCTCAAACAAACACTTTTTGAAATGAAAAGATCTTAAGTATCGAGTGGTGTCGATAATCAACTAAATGTTAATCGAGTTAAGGTTTGAAGTCATTATGATGATATTGTTGTAAGGTGCTGGCTGTTAATAATTTTCTATGGTTACCTATATATTTTCTAAGATGTGTTTGAAGTGACAGGGTTTTATATTTGATTCACATACTGTCGTTCTATAAACATGTAAAATTTTATTTTCAATTTTGGGATCAAAAGTTACACCGTCACAAGTAAGTGTACTACCCAAACTTTACAAAAAAGTTTGAAAATCTGTAAAAAAAAAACGTGGCAAAACATTTAAAAAAAAATGTTTTACCGATAAATTAACCTAAAATTTCATCCCTTTCAATATGTACAGTTTATCGAGTACCACCCAGTATATCGTTATTGACTGCATTAATAAGCACTAGGTACCTCAGGAGCTGTGTTGGTATTCAATTCTTCTTTCTTATTTTGTCTGTATTTCTTAGAAGCTTCACGCCATTTCTTACGCTTCTCCCGTTGATCGCGAGGAGAGTCCTCATGCACACTTTTAATTTGCTTCTTCCTCTACCTTTCTTGATACCTTCTTTTTCTTTTTCTTTTTCTAACGCGTACAGTTGTGGATCTTCTTTTATTTCAGCATATTTCTTGCGTCTAGCTACTTTTAGTTTTTCTAAGCGCTCAATTTCTTTGGGTTTTCTTCTTCTGTTCATGATAGTTACAAGTACGTATCTAAAAAAAAAAGAGGATTTATTAGACCAAACTAACAAACAAGAAAAAATATACAATTTTCCATTTCCGCAATTAAATAAATATAATTTTACAACTATTCCTGGTTTTTCATAAACTTTCTTGGTAATAATATGTGATAATGTATCAAAATAAAGAGCAAATAATTTGAGATTTACTTTGGTGTATATAATAGGTAGTTGGACACCGTAGAATGCAATGATATTTTATATAAAGATACATCATCTCCGCGCAAAAACGTTCCTCAACAAAAAGGAAGGCAAATTGCCTTACTTTTTATCTATTTATCTCTTTCTAACAATAGCGGTCGCTATGGATTGCCGTCTTTTTCTCTGTCATTAATTGGTCACGGGTTTTGAATGCGTTTAGTATGAGCATAACGTATCTTAATATAAAATATCATTGGTAGAATGAACAAATTCAAAGATTCACAGACTTGTTTGACAAGCATTGTAAAATATTTAAGGGACAAAATATATAAGACTGGAAAAACTTTCTACAATCCATCATTTAATCAAATATACATTGTATTTATTTACGAATTTATTCTATTTTAGTCTAATCTAGTCTATTTTATTTCCGGTAAAAACCGAATTTTACTCGAGTCAAGTGTAATAACAACACTAGCTAAAAAAACTAGGTAGGTAACTAAACTTTGCAGCACAAAGAACTACCTACACTTTAATCCGGTTAGTGTGTCCAGAAACCTTCGCACGAGAGGCACGTTCTGTTGAGTTTTATAAGAAGGTTCTCGAACCAAATTGAAGCAAAAAAAACTGTAAGTAGTTTTGAAGTTGGTTTGCTGTTTTAATTTAAATTGGGAATTAATGCAATGTCCGTTTTTTAAATGTATATCAATTTACGTGATTCAAACGACTGCCTTGAAAAAAGAAAAGATAACCACAGGGTAAAAGGAAGATGAAGCGTTAATATTACATATTACATAATTGACTTTAATGGACATTTTATAGATTCAAAGTATTTTTTAAAGATACTACGGAATTATAATACTTTTGCCACACAACAAGGAGGACAGTGTCGAGCTTTTTGTGAAGATAATGAAGAAATGAAATTACATCTGGGGCACGTTTTATAATGCTACAAGTTACAATTTTTCATCACACTTGCTCGTAAATAGTGTCCTAATATGCTAGAAAAATCGACCGTAAATCCAAAATAATACCCGCGGGCCTTTTTTTACCATTACGCTCCATCCTGCGTAATAGCTTATTTTTAAAATATAATACGTGGACTCAAACTATCATAATACGCCAGGACCCCAATTCTTGTGCCATTCGATATGAAGTTTCATTCGAGATGAAATGTCAGTTGGGTGGATTCGCCTTTTTAATTATTTCGTAATATTTTCGTAAAGGAACTGGTAATGACGAATGTATAATGTATTTAACCAAAGAAAATTAATAAAACCAGGAGAAATAATTCGTGTAGTTTTGAAAATTGGTACACTTGGGGTATCCAAATGAACATAATAAAGGTCCTTACGGGTAGGAGGTGTGCTGAGGGTGTAAGGTGGGTTGAAGGTACCTTTTTTAGATTTTTGCTCATATCTCGAATATCTGTATGAATATCATTATGATTACTTCTGACTAAAGTTTTTACATACAATTTTCTACAAAAATTGTTATATTCATTTTTACTCTAATATCAATACTTTAGGAGCTCCAGGGTGTTTAAGTCAACAAGGAGATAAAATATAGGCACGTTGTCAGGAGCTGGAGGATCAGTGGTGGTAATTGGTTCGAGGGTTCCAGCAGCTAATCACTTCCAAGCCCACATTTCAGGAGGCATTTCGTTACCCAGCCACTCTTGTACTTAGTGGAATACTCGTAATGCGGGATATTTTGCTGACCCTTTAGCAGGATTTAAAAAAAAATCTGGTGCTAGATTTAACAAAAAGCGAGTCTCGGTGGCTGTTAAGATCATGCTGAGTAGTGGGCGTACGATAAATCGTCAAAAACATCGTTTCTCCTGATTTTGTTATGGCTTCAGATGGTGATTTTGGGTCGTAGAAAATGGCTGATATATCCTTGGTTATTGGTTTTTTGTCAAACAGCTTTACAATTGACAGTTTGCCTATCCTGAAAATTGCTGAGGTTGTATCGCAGCCGCTAAAACTGTGTAGGAAAAGAACAGCACATCAAAATGACAGTTTTTGGAGTTCTTGTGCCCAAGATATGGTTTCCACTTGGCCTCTTCCTGGTTTGACAAGGAATATTTGGTTCTCTGGTGGTGAAAGAGCCATTAGAAGAACTACTAAATTGGAATCTTCCCCAACAACAGCAACTACGGGAACAACCCTCGAACCAATTACCAACACTGATCCTCCAGCTTCTGACACCGTGCTTATATTGTATCTCGTTGCTGACTTAAACACCCTGTAGCTCGTAAAGTATTGATCTTAGAGTAAAAATGAATATGTAGAAACTTTTGTCAGAAGTAAACATAATGCTATTTGTACAAGATATTCGAGACATGAGCAAAAATCTGAAAAAAGGTACATTCAACACCCTCTACACCCTCAGCACACTCCCCACCTTTGAGGACTTTTAGTATGTTAATTTGGATACCCCAAGGTAACTAACAAGTTAAGTTTTTTCGTTTATTTCGCTTTTAAAATCCGAAAGAAGTACCAGTTCGTCATTACCTGTCATGCACAATCATTACCATTTACACGGAAAAAGTGGTAATGATGATTACTAACAACTTGACGTGCACTCGACTCCGCTTTGTAGTAGGGTAGTAACTAGGGACTGAGTGGGGTAAGCGTGGCGGTCCAGGTAATAAGCCGCGTAGAACAATAAAAAAACCCTTTGACGGTACCGCAATGGTGTTGACGAATTTTCGTCTCAATTTAAAAAAAAAAATACTCTTTGATGTTATGTATTGAATTGCATGGTGATTTTTGATACCGATCAAGGCAATATGTACTAAATTGATTTAAAAAGAAACGCATTCCGATCGGTGGGTTTTCCAAAAAATATATACAAATAACTATACCTGTCCAATATTCTCTCATATGGTAATGACATTTAGGGCGTGTTAAATTAATTTTAAAATCATGTATAAGAAATAAAAGATTTTGTATTATGGCGCATTATAGCAAAACACGTACCCTAGCGTTCTCCCAAAGAATAAATAATGATAAAGCAATGTGTATTTTTTATTGGCCGGAACACCTCTTTTTGACAAAAATGCGAATCCACCCGTTGACGTCTCTTCCTTCTTTATGTTGTGTAAGAGCATTTTGGAGTCCGTTCATCTGATTGATTACGAATGGACCTTGAATGGTAAACTTAAGCGCAGTTCCATATTATTTTATACCTCAGTGGTTGGCTATTTCAAAACTTGCATCAATATTAGGATTATTTCAATTCAATTTAAATCTATTCTCTTTTCCACTTGTAAATACTAAATGTAAATATTTGATACATTGTTGCGTCTCAGATTATTTATTATTATTTCTATGGCTATTTATATATATTCTATGGCATCGTCTTAATAGAACGCGATTGCGCGATCATCGCAAGTTCGCGCGACTGTTTATATTACTGTTTACATACAAACAGTTGCGCGAACTTGCGATGATCGCGCAATCGCGTTCTATTAGGACAATGCCTATGGCGTATGGCACGCCTGGCGTGTCATGAAATACCGTAAAACGGGGTGAGTAGGGACACAACCAAAAATGAAGCATAAGTTACTTATTATAAGACTGAAATTATTTCCAATAGACGTAACGATATTGTCCATTTAATGCTTGTTCTTATTTGTAACAAGATATGACTTATTTTAGGTTGTGTCCCTACTCACCCCTTAATCCGTACTCACCCCGTTTTACGGTACTTGTTCGCCGCCACAGCCAAAAGTTTTCGAAAATGGAAGACGCAACGAATCGGTTAAACTACCTATACTAGGTACTTAATCTTTTTTTTCTGTTTCTAAAGATCACAAAGGCACTATATAAACTTGATAAATAAAACCCAAAAATGAACTAACGTAGTTTAATTTCTTAATAATTATTGCATACAGTCTCTTAAACAATACAAACTAATATAAAGCCTGACCAGAAAAAAAAACCTCGCCATAGTGCGGAAATTATTGAACTGTCTTTTCTATTGCAATTCACGAAACACAGATAGAAAAAAAGCATTTGTGGCGACCCCATTAGGGCTTGTTTACGGAGACGCGGAGCGTCGCGCGTGGCGTGCAGCTTGGCGACGCGCGGCGCGTCGGGCGTTTTTTCCGTTTACAGAGAGGCGGCGCGTGCAGCGGACACAAACATATGGCAAT
This sequence comes from Acleris literana, assembly GCA_946894065.1. Lineage (NCBI taxonomy): Eukaryota > Metazoa > Arthropoda > Insecta > Lepidoptera > Tortricidae > Acleris > Acleris literana. Next base: position 20,127,917 of record OX335674.1, read on the forward strand.
GTACGGTGTGGTTTATGAACATGCGGGGCGTGATGCGGCGCGTGGTGCGGGGCGTAGAGAGTAGCGGTGCCCGCCGCTGCATCCGCGGCGGATTCTTGAGCGTGTAGCGGAGCGCGCGGCGGAGCACAAGACTGTCAGAAGGTTCCGCCGCGGGAGCAGTGGCGGGAATCGCTGTTATTGACGCGTGCGACGCGGCGATGCCATCCGCGGGCTCCGCCGCAAGTAACGCTGTATTTGAATCAAACGCGTGTAAATCCGCTTCTCCGTAAACGCTTTCATACAACGCCATATGTTTGAATTTAGTGTAGACCGCGCCGCCCAACGCTACGCACGACGCCCCGCGTCGCCGTAAACAAGCCCTTAGAGCTTTTTTATTTTTCTGGTCAGGCTTTAATATGCATGTTAACTTATTACCAAACTTAAACATGTATACCTGATCATTGCCAGTTGAGATCAGCAATACTTGCTCTATTAGGTACTATTTATAAAATATATAAAAAAACTACTTATTAAATTAAATTTCTGTCGCAGGCCGAAGGAATTGTGGGCTAAAGTGCGTACCAAATGAGTCCAAGACGATATAATATGGCGTCGCGACAGACCAAGGCGACGTTGGCGAGATGAGCTTGATGCCTTCAATCAAGACTGGTGTGGTGGGAGACTGCCCAATATAGGGCTACGTACGGAAGGGGAGGCCCAACAGTGGGACATTAAAGGCTGTAAAAAAAATCATGACCAGGAAAACCACGCTTCCTGGAGACCTCGGATGCCAGGCATGTTTACTAAATAAATAAATAACAAGGTCCTATATACTGTATTCTTGGGATTTCAGGTTCGTATGAATACTGGCTCGAGTTCTTTGTAAGGCCTGGAACAACCCTGAGCTGACCTTCGTCCTCAAGTGCGTGTAGTACGCTACCTTAAGGTGAATAACGACGTCTCAGCGTTAATCAGCGTTATCAGCGTTACGTTATTAGGGATTTATTACAATTTGTTTTAGCTCTATCTACAGTGTCCCTGGATAGTGCACAAAAGAATAGGGATGAAACTAGATTTAATTTCACCGACAAAAAAAAATGTGTCATTATTTTATTTTTTAAGATTTAAAAAAAAACATTGATTGCTGTGTACCCTATTGGAATAAGGTGAAATATCTCGCCCCATATAAGGTCTATTGAGATGAAATTAATGCTTTTTTAATCCTAGAGCATTTCCTGTGTCTAACAAATAAAATAAAAATCGTAATAATTAACCAACAAAAAAAACCAAGATTTTCTTCAAAATAATGTGTTTATTTTTTGTAAATTCCTGATAATTCCTCAAATTACTTAAAAATATGCCTATATTACCTTATGTTATTATTAGCTATAATTATTTGTGAACTCATTGTCTTAATATATAATATAATACAAACACGACATTTTTGATAGGCGGTCAAAGATATTGTCATTTAGTATGTGTTGCTAATAGACCTGTTTTTTTTGTTTGGCGTATTTTTTCGGTTTTTTCATTTGTTTGCCACAGGAGATGCTCTGGGTTTAAAAAACTTTTTATTTCATCTCAATAGACCTCATATGAGGCGAGATATTTCACTTTTTTGTGATGGGATTCACACAAAGCAACCAATTTCTTTATGAAAAAAAAATGTTTTTTTACACATTTTTTTTTTGTTGGTGAAATTGAATCTAGTTTCATCCCTATTCGTTTATGCACTTTATCCACGGACACACTGTATATCATAGCAAATAATCACATTGTTGCTACAGCTCTTATTAACATGACGGTAAGAGCGAAAGTCTGTGTCAATTGAAAATGGAAAAGATTTAAACAAATTACAAAGCGATAGCTATTAGGTGCTTCGGGTTTGTCCTTGTCTCTAACTCGCTCTCAAACCTGAAGCACTTTTTGTACTCTGTAGTACTGTATGACACATAACCTCAAATATTCATCAAGCCTGTTTTTATTTAAAATAACGTAACAAAGATCGATCCACCGTGAATATCCAGCTTTATCTTCCAAGTTGGCATTGCCACCTGTCAATTTACTTGTTCTTATTTTAAAAATAACGACGAGCTACCAAATTTATTGCCATCATATTATGTCAATTTGTTCACTGTATGCGTTCCGTATCTCCAAGGAGCTGCACTATTTAAATTTAATCTTAAATTTGATATGAAAGCAATGATCAAGTGTATAAAACATTACAAAGAACTCACTTAGCAAGATAGCCCAAACGAAAAAATCGGAAAACCACCCACTATTATGGCAAACCAAACCGATTTCGAACGGACAAAGGTTCTAGCGGAAGAGCTATTCGAATAAGGCACGTTTTAAAAAATAACAGTTCCTATAAATATCGCTTAAGTTTAAAACAATGTTTTTTTCTTCCTATGCAATTTAAACATATACAAATTTAAATTACGAAGGAAACTGACGTTTGCTGGGTTGCCAGTATTCGAGGGAAAATAAATAATATAATATTGTGACATGAGCATACAAGATGATGATACATTATCTTGTATGGGTGTGGACCAAAGTTGGACCTAACAGGGAATAATTATGACTTTTTTTTAACAGCTTCAATAAAAGCTGATTCATGTAACAAACAGTTGACAAAAATCGTTTTTTGAATAACTATAAAAATTACCAAGATATCAGCCAACAAAGATTTGTCCTATCTCTTTGTAGCACAACAGAATAAAACATGAAGTTTATATGGCCGACCTGTTACATGACATCACAGTGCATATCGGACTTAATAGGATTTCTCAGTCTAATTAGCAGTTTAAAATGCTTGTATCATCCGTATTTTTGGCCGATTTAAATTTAAATTTCACTTCTGGGGCCTGTTTTATAAAGCTACAAATTACAATTTACAGGTTACAAGACTCCATTTGACACAACCTCGACCAATGACGACCCATTTGAGCAGTGTTGCCAGTTTAGACCTGTAAAAGTGTAGCTTGTAGTTTTATAAAACGTGCCCCTGTGCCCGTTTCACGAAGCTACAAGTTACAAATTACAAGCGGAACTCTCTTTCTAGCAAAAGGAGTTAGAAAGAGACTTCCGCTTGTAATTTGTAACTTGTAGCTTCGTGAATCGGGCCTCTGGTGATCTCTTACGGTATTTTCATATTTAGTTGAGAAATTAGATTTAAAAAATCCATGCATATTCCTTATTAGCAGATAGTTAGGCATGGTTAACCATAAATAATAAATAAATAAATAATACAAACAACAAAGGTGAAAAAGTTCCGTTGCTCGACGAAAAGTTTTCGCATCAAGGAGTTTTAATTTTTTTTTATTGAGCGTGTTAGCATGCCCAACTTTTTGGTCCTCATATAGGATGTATAGGATGATCATTTGTGGCGTGATCTATGAAAAGGGACCTCATTGTCGATGGCGCTTACGCCGCACTGCGTCACGCGACGTTGTATTTATGGCGGAAGCGCCATCGACAATGAGGTCCCTTTTCATAGATAACGCCACATTTAACCTTTTGAATGCCTTACGTCGAATACAAAATGTGTCACTCACACGCACATATTTGCTATGCTATGCAAATTACAACCTTAATTCATACGAAACAAAGTCTCTTAATAATATTTTTTTAATAGATCCTGTTAAATTATATAATACAAGTATGTAATTATTTCAGTAATAAAATAAATTAGTTCATTACAGTACCGTTTTATAATGCTTCCCTTTTGCTGTACTTGAATGGGCTCCGGGTGAATAACTAATTAACATCACTATGACATTAAAAGCATTCACAGTCAGTACATTTGACGGCTAATACCTAGACCGGGTCCAATTGGAATCAATCCAATGGAAGGACGCCAATCCCAATAATCGAATTTTAGCCGACTCGCGAGTTCAGTCCACTGGCTTTCATGTCTCGGTTGACGAACCCGCATATGGCGGGATGGAAAAATCTGTGGATCGTTCGTTCAAAAGCTGAAATAAATTATGTCACACAACTGACGCGATCAATCCACCGCGAATGTCCAGCTTTATCTTCCAACTTGGCATTGCCACCTGTCAATTTACTTGTTCTTATTTTAAAAATAACGACGAGCTACCAAATTTATTGCCATCATATTATATCAATTTGTTCACTGTCTGCGTTCCGTATCTCCAAGGAGCTGCACTATTTTGTGCAACGCAAGCGCCTGCGCCTCTTGCGCGCGCGCCGCTCGCTCCGCGTTGCGCTCCTGCCGGATGAGACACGCTAATATCGCTTCTAGGGTGCTTTTCTCTGTATTATTTGTGGTACAGGGTTCTGTCGAGAATTAAATAAAATAAATTAAGGGACAATCTCACACAAATTAACCTAGTCCCAAACTAAACTCTAGGTTTGTGCTATGGGTACTAGACAATGATATAAATGCTTTTAGACTCAGAAACAAATACTCGCGCCCATTACACAAATGCCCATACCGGGAATCGAACCCGGGACCGCTAGCTTCGTAGGCAGGGTCACTAGCAAATAGGCCAACTTTGGTCGATTGCAAAAAAAGACTAAGACCAAACAGCTTGTAATCCAGCTTATAGAAAGTTAAATAGATTATCGACTCTACCACCATAGACATTAGATAAAAACTTCACTAAAAGTAAAATGGCATTTACAATGCGGTCGGCATCATACTTCTGCTGGTTGTACCGACATTTTTCATGTAAGCATTCGTCGGCGATAGACGTGATATTTGCAATACCGCGTTAGCCCTGGCTTAAGAACGTGTCGATGTCCGTGTTGGCATACTCCCATTTTGGGCTGGTAAGGTAGAAAGGTCAAATTAAATCATCACCTGGATCACATGGCATCTCCGGCAGCTCAGTCTTTAGTACCCAGGATAGCTCACGCAAGCTCGCCGCCCCATCACTGTCGTGGGAGCTATGGGCATGCTCCGAGTCGGTATTGTCATCCTAAATAAAAGAAACCAATCCAGTTAGTGGACTTTACATTATAGGTTTAAACCGCCGACACCGACGTAAACTCCATACCAATAGACTTGTCTTAATTAGTAAACACTTTTATAACCTCAAAATGCTTTCGTTTCGCCTAAAATAACAATTTTGTCTTAAAAAACCATCCATGATGTAAAATCAGGAAAATGGTGTGCGAAATGTGGTCTTCAATTGCTTTATTCACCAGAAAACCGCCATTTTAGCCAAGGTTTGAGGTTAAAAGTGTTTACCAAATAAGTCAAGTTAATTGGTATGGACTATAGGTGCATGGTTGATGAATGTAGAGGAAGCGAAAGTTGTATGTCTAGACCGGTTCATCTGGCGTTCCATAGTCCCTGACTACCTACCCCATTGGGAGACAAGCGAATTACCAAAAAGAAAACCAAAAATGCTATAAACGAATTTAATTTTAAGATTATAATCTAAAATTACAAGCTAACCCTAAGCTAGATGACAGTCTGTCGAAGTTGGAAAGGAGAGTAAAATCACATACAGAATAGTATTGTTAAGTAAAGCGGCACGTATGCTGATGCAGGGGAACGCGGCACGCAGCTGCTGTATAGTACGAATTTTACAAAATGTCGGTATCCTCTTGAAAGCTAATCTTTCAAACAATGGCATTGTTTATATTGTAAACTCCAACCGCAAATGATCAGTGCAAAATGGAACGAAATAAATAACAGAATAATTCATTTGAATAGCGACTTTGCTGCCTGTGCTTGAAGGTACAAATTGAAATGACAGCACATTCGCTACAATACTTTTTGAAATTGAGAGCGGTACCCAGGTATTCTGTTGTGTTAGGAACAGTGAGATACAGTATAGTTTCTTGTTCCGTCATTACAATTTGTATCTTTTTGCTTAGGCGGCAAAGTCGCTATTCAAGAGAATTATTTTGTTATTTATCTCCTTTAATTTCGCACAAAGCGTTTGCGGTTTAAGTTTACAATAGACATAATACCATTGTTTGAAAGATTAGCTCTCAAGTGGATTCCGACATTTTATAAAATTCGTACTATAGCTTCACATATAGAATAATGGTGTTAAGGTAGAGCGGCACGTGTGCTGACGCAGGGGAACGCGGCACGCGCGGCAAGCAGCTGCTGTAGCTTTGCTTCCGGGCGTGCTGAGTGCGTGATGACTCTGCGATCTTCCTTGTGGAGCTGTACCTAACTGGCGTGAAGGTATGTATGTGTAGGTAATAAATAAACATGTTAAATTAAAGAAGTTTCATTCAACTTCGCATCACAACCTTTTACAACTTTGTATGAACGCCAAATATTTTTTTTCGAATCCTTATAAAATGAAGGAGTCGTTTTCAACAGCGATAAATTGTACATATCGTCACATCCATGGCAAATTTGCGAATCTGCACTTTGACTTGAAAAGACAATGACGGAAACGCCTCATGGTAAAGTAGCGAATCTGCCATTCTAATTTTGAATCGAAATGCAGATTCGCAACTTTGGCATGGATGTGACGATATATTTAAATCTTAGTTTATAAGTTCACTAAAAAGAAAATTGGTTCAGAAGCGTTCCTAATTATGTGGCCACCACTGTAGCTGTTTTAGTACTGTAAGAGGTCTTCAAGATTTTCTTTTGCAATTTTAATATCTGTAGATAATAAAATTGCACAGATCAAAGTAAAAAGGTGTATGCTTGGGGAATATAAATAAAGTTAAGTTTATCTAGAACTCACAATTGTTACTGTCTCTATTTTGACATCGGTCTCCAAATAGGTCGAGGATTGCTGTGGTGTCTGTAATGAAATCGGATCCTCAAATGAATCTGTGAGCCTGGACTTCTTAGGCTGTATGTCCTGCGAATCCTGAAATATATTGAATTATTAGCATTACATAGCGGTTTTGGAATAGTTATTTATGTAACTGGTACATAATGAGGGTTCTTAAGGTACGAGAGCCGAGGTTACAGGCACGAGTACCTTAAGAGCTAATTATGTACCGTTGCATACATAACTCTTTCTACAAGCTTAAAATTATAATGAAAAAAAATAAACAATCGCTAACTTTTCTTGTATACTTTACTCGATTTTTCTGCTAACAAATTAATTGTCAGCAAAGTTATTTTCATTATTCCGATTGGCGTTAATAGTTTCAGAATTTTATTGTTAAATGTTAACAGATTTCGTGCAAATTTTAATATTTACTAAAAACAATTCTGACAATTTATCATAAAAGTTGGAATGCCAAAAGAAACGCCATTTTGTTGATATCCATATTGAACGTAACCATGGTAACCAAATAACAAATCGATGGATATTAAGCATCTAATTTTAGTAATTTAATAAAAATGAAATTTTAAACACATAATTTAATTAGTTTCAAAATTAATTTTGTTTTTAATATACGTAATTGTAATTGGTATTAAAATATTTTTAACGGTTTATTATACAAATTAGGATGTCAAGTGTTCACTAAACGCCAAGACTGATATCCGGAATGACCGTAACCATGGTAATAACAATGCTATTATAATTATTATAGAACTGTTATCACCATGGCAACGCTTATTATAGCATTGTTTTCACGCTTCGGTTGCGCTATAGGTGGTATTCTGATACCGTTAACGATATCAATATTAGCGGTTTACAGTACTCGAGGAGAAAAATACATTTTGCGGCTACTATCTTTAGCTTTATAAAACATATATCCTATCAGTGTTCTAAAAATTGTGTATATATAATACTAGTAGGATTACGTGAAGCGCCACGCACGCAACGAGACTACGCGACGTAAGCGCTGCGTTCAGCAGGCACGCTATGCGAGCTTTGCTTGGACGCTACAGCTGCGCTGGGCAAACGTTAAGCCCCCCATACATGTACAAGCCGATCGGATCAGGCCGAACTGCGTCAGTTCCGCCTGACCGGATCGAGTGGCCATACATGTACAGGCCGATCGGTTCACTCCGAACTGCGTCAGTTCCGCCTGACCGGATCGAGTGGCCATACATGTACAGGCCGATCGGTTCAGGCCGAACTGCATCAGTTCCGCCTGACCGGATCGAGTGACCATACATGTAGAGGCCGATCGGTTCAGGCCGAACTGCGTCAGTTCCGCCTGACCGGATCGAGTGGCCATACATGTACAGGCCGATCGGTTCAGGCCGAACTGCGTCAGTTCCGCCTGACCGGATCGAGTGGCCATACATGTAGAGGCCGATCGGTTCAGGCCGAACTGCGTCAGTTCCGCCTAACCTGATCGAGTGCCCATACATGATCAGTTTTTCAACGGCCAATCGTTCAGGCGGACGGATGCGATATGCCTTCAGGCCAAATTACACATACACGATGCTATTTTGTATCCGGTCAGTTAGACCTGAAGGTAAAACTGATCATGTATGGAGTTCTGTCCGGTCAGGCAGATCGTTCAGGCGGACGGATGCGATTTGCCTTCAGGTCAAATTACACATACACGATGCTTTTTTGCATACGGTCAGTTAGACTTGAAGGCAGAACGGATAATGTATGGAGGCCTTTAGAGGAATCCGCACGGCAGATGGTAGTTGGATCGCGGCCTGGGGGGATGAATTTTCAAAATGCGCTTAACTTCATTACAGAAGAAACTCCTGTGTAAGATATCATGTTTCTGGAACATGATTTTAGCACAGATTATTAACTAGTTAGGTACTTCGTAACAGATGGGTTCAACAATTCCGAAGAGTCATGATTCCGAATTGATCAAAATTCCGAATTTTCATAATTCCGAATGCAATGTTTTGATGGAAGTTTTTTTTTATATCACTTATAAATCAAACCGAACCTAACCTACGTGTAGCAATCGTATTAATAAATTAAACTGCCTATTTCCCGGAGGGGTAGGCAGAGACCACTTCTTTCCACCTCATCCTGACAAATCGCTTTTGCTTCTTCCACATTCATACATCGAGTCATGCATGCACGTACGGGTTCTTAACATTCAGCACTTTTCCAGTATTATGCATTTAATCTAAAATGGCTCCAGCATAACATACCTTTCGGAAAAATTAAAATTCGGACAAATTAATATTGGGAATAAAATATTTCCGAGTATTTGGGTGTTCCCGTAATAAATACGTCACTCGCCGCCGTCTACCATTATATTTACCTACCGGCCGGTGTTTCCCCAGGGATACAAATATCAGTTGAATGTCTAAATTTGCACGTAGCGTACGTACAGTCGCGAACTTTAATTTGGTACCCACCTTAGGTCCAAAGTCAATCTGACATTCTACAACAATAAGGTTGAGTTTCCTAAAAGTTACAAATGACTTGACATCTCTAATGACATTGACGACTTCAAGCATATTTTTCTTGAAATGGGTCACAAATTACCGTTTGTGATAGTACGTCTTAATATCTGTAATGTCAAAATGCCTTGCTAATCAATTTATTATTTATTTGCGAAGTTAATGACTTCATGCGATAGACAAACATATTATTAGGTATGTACTTTACGCGCAAGTGAATAGGTACATTTGTGGTGGGTAGCAGTTATGGTGTCACTCAGTTAGTGTTAGTTTTATTACTTACATAGAAAAAAATACACGCACTCACTTTTAATACTGCCTCTGATTTAACAACAACAATCTCCAAATTGGGTGGGGTGTACTCTGGTTTCTCTGATGGAATCTGATCCTGAATCAAATCTATGCTGGACCTCTTGGAATAAGAGTATAAGTCTTGCAGTGCCTGTAAATCATAAAACGTTTTATAATATAATTTAGTAAGACTAAAACTTTCAGCAAGATTAAATTATATTGAAAATATATTTTATACTTAAAACATTGTAAGCTAAAATTTAAAAATAAAATAAAATTCTAAACTATTTACGCTTTTATCTGGCAATACATAAAATTTTATGCATACTTGATTTTATGCAACTGTTGCTTAAAGATTCTTGTGACATGAGCAAACCCCGGACTCCGCTTAATTGAATATCAACTAAGTTTTATCAACATCATATACCTTCTAATAATTTGTAAACCTCTTTAATTTATACTTATCGCAACTATAAACAACCGATATCTGACATTGACCTTTGACTCAAATCATTTTGACAGGCTTTGAAATTACAAAGCATTTCAACGAATTGAGAACCTCATCCTTTTTATAGGTCCGTAGTCAAAAATAAATGGGGTTTGGAAATGAGTTGCAAAGGTAAAACACAAAGCCTATTAACAGTATGACAAGGTTTAATCACATTCTTACAATCAAAATAAAAAAATGTTTCATATTCAAATATTTTTTACATGTTTAGTTGTAGTAAATTTGTCTTTTTCTTTGTTAATTCAGTTAGCAAAGTTTAAAGGCAAAATGGATTTTTCTTTCCAAGTGATGGACGGATGTAGTTTTAGACTTATTAAAATGTCTGCAGCAGGTTTCATTGGCACTTTGTTCTTAGAAGGATCAGTTCTCAGACTTATAGTTACCAATCAAATCAAAAGATGGCCTTACTCACTAGACATTGGCTAAATTGCCATTATATTGAAAAAAGATGATACCTTATTTTGTAGAGAGTCATCAACATATTTATCTGGTACGGGGTTAGACTTTTGAAACCATGGAGTACCACGTCTTCTTAACGGTGTGATGTCTCCACCAGCATTGAGTAATATAGTCGAAGAAGTCCGCCGGAAACAATGGCCCGTATATAGTCCTGGATTAGATAGCTTCAGAAATTTTGCTATTGTTTTGCCCATTTTCCCAAATGTATTTATACCAATATTCTGTTCAATGCATTGGCCATTGCAATAACGTAGAAAAAAATTTGGACTTTTACATGGGTTTGGGCGTAAATTCATATAAAATTTGCATATGTCATAAAACTTTCCTGATATGCTAAAGGTGCGGACAATTTTAGTTTTTGGGCTAGAAACATTAACCAAAATGGTGGAACGCAAGTCTTTGACATCAGTGAATTTAATTTTCTGTAACTCTTGTCTTCGGCACGCACCCATAATTCCAAATACTAACGCTACCTGTAAGAAATTAGATAGGTAGTTGAGGACATTAGTAAATAACTGGTCTTAAAAAATACGTTTTTTTTATTACCTTAATAACTAGATATTGCTGATCAGGGGCTGTGTCCAAGAAAGTTTTAACTTCGCTAGGCAAGAATACTTTGGCTTGTTTAACTTCAAATCCATCTGATTGGCGTTTCAGAAAATCGTAAAGTTTCGAGTACTTTGCTATATTTGTTTGTTGGTTAATCATTAACGTAGATTTAAGCGTCGAGTATTCTGTCCACAACGTCGACGACTTACATTTCTTGGATAATTCTTGAAAGTACGCCAGTAATACACTTTCAGAAAACGATTGGATTTTTTTTGTGTTTTTCCACTTGATGAATTTGTCGTAATTTTTCTCGTATATTTTCTTTGATTTTTCTGACAAAACGTTAGTAATGCTCACGTCCATATCATGTTCTTTTTCGGATGGCGTTAAAACCTCGTCTGTATCACTGTCAAAATCACTCATTTTAATTATAGTTTGCCGTAATTAGTTCCGTATAGGACACTTTCTTTTTACTTGGTTTGTTGTCAGTGTTGTCACGTCACTCTTAACGTAGTGTTAGGTACTGTTATGTTATATTCTCTTTGGTTGTCACTTGTCTTGTCAGTCTTGTCACTTTCAACTTTCCATTTTTTTTTTCAGTGACCCTAAACCACAGCCAAAATAGCATACAGCCTATCTTATCAAGTTATATTATTTATGGTCGTCTTTTAATCATTATTACCATTAAACATATAAGAAGTGTACTTTGTGATGATTCTTTGATTGAGATTTATTATAACAATTACAGATTACAGTTGTTAAAACAGTTCTGACAGTAAAACATTAATATTGAGAAAAACTTAACATCTAGTGTAATAGTCCCTTTATAATTTTTGAACGTCATACTTTGACGTTACTCTTATCAGCGGTCGATTATTTATTGAATTTACGAAGTTGCGCTTTACAAATTTGTCAGCAAACAACATGAGCGATTTACTTGATGATGACTTGGAGTTCCGTGGGGGCACACTGCAGCTGTCCACAGAAAACAACGCCGAGGAAAATGCTGGGAATACTGAAAATAATGCGTCGGGTGATATGAAAAATAAGTCATCGTCAAATGTAAACCCTTCTGTATTATCTGGCGCCGATTCTTTGTCTTCTTCGTCTTCATCTTTTGCTGGTAAGTAGCTTTCTTATTAAAGAAATGCCCTGCGATTTGATTTTCTTCTGTGGATGAAAGTTTACTGCATTCTTTGTGTGTAGACGTTGTCTCTAAGGTAATTTAAACTATTGTAACTACAGTAGCTTTAAATACCAAATGAGTATGGTTCTAATTAGACCAGTAGTTCTTAACCGGTGGTCCGCGGACCACTAGTGGTCCTTGGAAGCACCTCTAGTGGTCCGCGAGCCATGCCAATAAATAAGTGACAAAAGTCTAAAAGAACCCTTTATTTACTTACATTTATTCACTGAATATTACCTCCAAATCAATAAACCAACTGGGTGGTCCACGGCATAACGGAAATTTTGCCAAATGGTCCCCCAGGACTAGAAGGTTAAGAACCGCTGAATTAGACTATTCGACAAACTTATTGCCTAACAATTTTATTTCCCATTTAAAACTCTATACTCAAACTCACCACATTTATTTGACAAAAACAAATGCTCTTTATATTTGCTGGAACTAAATTTTACATTCTACTTGAATAGACTGTGTAAGGATTGACAGAAAGGCAAAAAAGACCCAAAATTATGATGATATCTGATAGACGTATTGAAGACATCTCTAGACGGGATAAGGCCAATTTGTTGATGTTTAAAAAAAAACAACATGACTATTGATATGTACATATAACTACAATTTAATCTAATTTCAACTTATACCATTTGATTTTTAATTAAAGCCTGTTTTAGTGGCCAATTAGGTGACCCTGCCTACGAAGCTAGCAGTCCTGGGTTCAAATCCCAGTTAGGGCAGATATTTGTGTGATGAGCGTGGGTATTTGTAAGATTGTTGTCTAGTACCCATAATACAAGCCTAGAGCTTAGTTTAGGACTGGGTCAATTTGTGTTTTATTTTAATTTAGTTATGGTATTGTTAACTTTTATTATGTGAGACATTATCTATGAAAAGGGACTTTATTGTCGATGGTGCTTCCACCATTATTAACGATGCTCCAATATAAATACATCGTCGTGTGACGCAGTGCTGCATAAGCGCCATCGACAATAAGGTCCCTTTTCATAGAGAATGCCACATATTTGTTACTTTTCTAATCTAATTCTCATGTTTTAATTGGTTCATGGAAACAAAACTTTGTTGCCTGTATTTTTTTTGGAAAGAAAGCTTTTTCAATGTCCATAGAAAAATGATAAAGGATATGCCTACCTATGTTTGTGAATACAAAATTTTATTGTTTAATTTTTCAACTAGCTATTCATTTCAAATCACTAAAATCTCATCAACTGATTGCTGGCTTTGATTACCTTGATAAAGATAAGACATTGAAATCAAAAATCAAAATCAAAATATTTGTTCAGTAAATTGGCCACATCCAGGCTCTTTTACATGATGATTGTTACTCACATTTAATTAATTAAAAATAGAGGTACATTTACTTATCAGCTTCAAATGTGTCAGACTTATTTAAAAGTGCATACTTTACCGTTCTAATTTAAATTTGTATAATTTTATTTTAAACAAATTGAACTTATTGGATTTATTAATCGGGTTTTTATTTTTAGTCCGATTGAAAACAAGCCCCAATTGAATGGTGACGCCTTCTTTCAGAGCCGATATCTTTTAAATGGCCTCGCGGATTTTCATGAAACCTTGCTAAGAACAGTCCCAATTAAAGTAGCTTTTTTTAAAAAAAACGCCTCCAAATCGGTCAATCCGTTTGGGAGCTATGATGCCACAGACAGATGCACAGACACACAGATACAGGAATACTTATATACGCATGTTGGGTGTTGGGGGTGAAAAAGAGATCTATTAATACAACAAGGCATGTTTTATTCCATCACAAATTTAATAATTGTGTAATACAGATGCAAGAACGCAAGAGCTTCCGAATGCATCAGCTGCTCCACCACTCGAACAAACGGTGTATCCTCGCTACGATGTACCGTTCAACCGGGAGAACATACAGGACTTCTTCACGTTCCGCAAGGGGGTTGTGGAAAATGCTATCCAGGAGTGCATCACTGTTCTGCTGTTCCCTGAGGATGGAGAGTACCTTGGCTCTTGGTTGTTGACGGAGTGAGTGAAGGTTTTTGAATTCTGTTTTATTTTTCTGTCTCTTTAAATTTTATGTATTTGTCACAAGCAGATGTTAGTGTTGTTTTAAACAACGCGTCACGCCGCTGCGCAATTACAAGATGCTTAAGGCAATTGAAGCATCTATACAGTAGTTAAAGTTCATATTTGCATGGCATTGATACAGCTGGCCAGGTTTGTTAAAAATAATAAAGTTTTTTTTTATATTCGTAAAACGTCTGGTTTTTTGATTTTAACAATAACTAAATCTGGCTATTAACTTGGTACTCAGTTTTATATGTAATAGCTTAAAAAAGTATTACAACAAAATTTATAGAAAATCAAAAGCAACAGAAAAAAAGATTTAACCATTTGGGTAGCACAACAGTATACTTATAAATGAGCGAAATGTCAAAAGCTCGCGAGTTTAGATTTGTGGGGATTCCCCGGACCCCACCAAGGTGAAGTAACTAAATATTGCGCGTGTGTGCGCCGTAGTTTGTGTCGGGGAAGTCCCTTGACATTTTTGGCCGGTTTACGTTGCTCTGTAGGAAAGGTCGTAAATGTTTTTTTTTAAGTTTTTTTTATCGCGATGTAAATTATGTTTGCTTTTGCGATATCACCAAATAAAGATTTATAACAAAATCAACTATAAAAAAAAGTCATAAATTTACATTCACAGCATTATATTATCTATAAATATTCTAGAATAACACTATGGGACAATGAAAAGGAGAGGATAGTGCTGCTGACTTCGCGGCTAGTGATGACGATCAAGTACGACTTTATAGCCATGAAGCAACTGGACTTCAAGAAGACCTATTTGGACGACGTGGACACCATAGTCATTGGGGAGATGGTTTATCCGCCATCTTCTTTAGTGCCGTGCGTATTATTGATTATTAGGGTAGATCATCGCACAACGCCCCGGCACGATGAGCACTGTGTCAACCCTCGCCCTTAGCCTTTATCAAGGCCGCACCAATGTAGATGGTTTAACAAAGAATGCAATACATTATCCAAGTTATTTACATACTAGCTCCTACCCACGACCTTGTCCGCGTATATTTAGATTGTTGTTATTCCCTCGGGAACTTTTAAAGTTTCCGAGATGAAAAGACGTCTATGTGTTAATGCAGGGTATAAGCAATCTCCATTTCAAAGGACATCATCCGGATTTCATACATTTTTGGTCCAAATGTGCAAGTGCCGGCCAAAGAGAAATAATGATATATTATGTTAGTACTTATCTATCTGAGCATTTATTGTTATGGCACTAAAGTGGTAGGGCCAATGACCTTGGTTTTGTTTAAGTTCTTAAATTATTTGTTTCGGTGAATTAAACTAACAAAAACAAATTAATTGTTCTACCATAACTTGACATTTGAACTTATTTTGGTAAGATATGGTGGCTCAAAACCTATTTTTGACATGAGAATCATGTATTTGTTTTAATAAATAAACAAAAACAAATCATCTACATATGTGCATTGTATGGTATTAGTGCATAGTGGCCATGCGATACATTTTGCGGGAATAACACCCTCAGCTTATGGCTTGGGAATATTATTGTTGTTCCAGACGATGGTGATTCTTTATCATCGAATTAAACGAAGATACGCCTGCACATATATTTTTATTTAATCATAATAAATCCCTAAATAAACTCAACACAAGGTCCTCATAAAACCATGGATATTGGTACTACAGCTTTGTTGCCATAATAATAAATGTTCAGGTGGACAAGCTATAATAAAATATAGCATTATATCTTTTTGGCCGGCACTATCATATTTGGACCAAAAAAGATGATGTCCTTTCATTCAATTTCTACAAACTTTCGCATTTATAATATCAATAGGATTGGAAATTAATTTCAGAGCAAATAACTTTTCGCGTATATTCAATCGAATTTGAAACTTAAGTAAAGGTAATAAGCAAGGAGCGGAACTTTCATAGCAAAAATCAAACGTCAAGAGGGATTGATCATTGTTTTTTATCGACTATCGATGATTAATTGGAATTGTTTTTGACATACAGCAACAACAAACATTTCTCGATAAAAATTACAAAAAAATTGTGGCTGGTTATTTTTTTCCATGGGATATTGCAAGGTACTAGAAATATTATTAAATCTAGATAAAACGTGTCACTGGTTCTTCTTGAGGATTGTGATTCATAAGTTTTACTCGCTAAGTGAGATGCAACGCAATTTTTCTTAAGCTGCTTTAAATGAACTTCACACTTAGAGAAGGAAAAATCGTGGAAGAATCTTCTTTGTAATTAAAAGAAAGATATTTCTTTCTCCATTTTTTAATCGTTTTTTTTTTAGTTTTAACCATCTCAATAACCCGGGAACTTAATAATAACCAACTTAAGAAAACTCAATCTACATCAATGTTATATGTGACGTTGACGTAAATTATTTAAATAAGAAGATGCAAGTCGCTTATCAAAGTGGTCAAATGTTACAGAATAATGTTAAAAGTCGATAACATGCGAAATGATTCGATATAATCGATAACTGGAATACTCGATAAAACATAATGGTCAATCCCTCTTGACGTTTGATTTTTACTATGAAAATTCCGCCCCTTGGTTATAAGGACAAATTGTAACTAAAACTATGTGTTTGATATTAAGCCTCTGCCTGGAAGAGGTTAGACTGCCAGCAAGGTGTCCATTACGCGGTGATCGAGTGTCCATTAGCTATCGCTGTCAGCGAGGGGAAAGCGCGCGGTCAACGCACCGACAACCGGCCTATAGCCTGCCATTATAGCAAGCCACAACAATAGGGGGAGAGATGCTTTGACGGTGCGTCGTAAGCGCACATTCGCCGCAAGACCTTCATTCTGCCTTCCTACGGAGAGAAAGCGCATATGCCATTAATTCATAGAGGCATACCCTTTACCATAGCCTTTACTTTCTCAACGTCGTATCTGATCGAATAGTTAGACAGGAAAAGCACTCATGTTCTCTAAAGAATAAAGACTATTTTCCTATCTAACTATTCGATCATATACGAGGTTGAGAAAGTAAAGGGACGATATTAAACTCTCAAAGGTTATAACAAGGTTAGATGTATACAATTCATATAGTAGATACGCCTATTCTCCGCAGGAGGGCAGCATACGTAACGTTATGAAAAATATCGTTATCATAACGCTATATTTCGTTAGTGTTTTTAAAACGCTGCCAGATCTTGGCTTAAAACACTTTAAAAAACCCGCGGATACGAAGGATGTTGATATGACTTGTTTTGTATGAGATTTAAATTCAGTAATTTATTACTTACACTTATACGAAAAATAGAGCCATCTATTAAGATACTTTGTAAATAAGACATCTTGCGAGTAACGTGTTGTTACGGTTATTTCCAAATATATTTTTTTAAGCAAGTTTCCATAAAAACTACAGCACAGCATTGTTTTAAATATTTTTCTACATCAAATAAACGCAATTCTATAATTGTATGTCACAATTTTTTCTTAGGCCAAAGCTTCATGGCATTGTTCTTTCGTTTAAATGTAACGATATGTTTTCATAACGTTACGTTACATCGCAACGAAATCAAAATCATAATAAAACAAAATAACGTTATGATTTGCGCACTGGCAGCCAGTTTATGCTTTTAATACCCCAAGTCATAAAATCGTGCAGCTGGTGATTCTTATGCATATTAGATGGGCGGCAACGAAAGCAAGTTCAATAATGCAGTATAGTGCGATAGCTGTTAGAAGGTATAAGGTGCTTCGGGTTTGTACTTGTCTCTTACTCGCTCTCGTACGCTCTTATTAAGAGCGAGTGAAAGATAAGTATAAACCCGAAGCACCTTCTAAGTGCTCACAAACTAAAACGTTAGTAAATGAAATGAAAGGAAATTAAATACTTCGGCTTCACAGGTTCTGAACTCCTGGTAGTAATAGGGTTGACGGACCCCCTCATCTGAATGAGGTTCTCTATTGGATGGCATAAAATTATTTGTAATAATATTGTTACGCATAATTGCTTTTATCCGAAATAGCGATGTGCATAATAATCTTTACGCATATATTTTTACGCATAAAATTAAAAAGCATAATCATCATGAAGACTAACGTCAAATAGCATAAATACAAAAAGTCATAATAATAAATTGGCATCATTACAAAATGCATAACAGTATTGTCCTAAAAAATAGTCATGTACAAATGGCACATAGCAATACATTTGCTATAGCGAAATTCGTAGACGTACTACGAGAAAAGGTTAGTTTTGGTTTTGTGGTTATATATATTTAGGAACTAAGGCGAGGTCGACGGAGGTCCGCTTCGCGGACCCCCTATTCTGCGTTGCTTGGGCGCTTCGCGCCTGGATATCATACTAACCTAACCCAACCTAATGTACCTAACGTGACTTAATTTAACCTTAGCTAATATGTAACAACGAAATTGTATTTTATTCATTTAGAAAACTGACATTATGGTTAATGACAAATATAGCAAATAATGATTAGCCCAAACAATAATATGCATAATGTATATTAGTCTAATACAAATTAGTCCAACTGAAATTATTCTAATAGCGTTATATGCCAAAAAAGTATTAGGCCAAAGTATTATTATGCGACAGTACTATTATGTCAATACAAATTATGCCAAATCAATTATGCGAAACAATAATAGTCTAAAACAAATTATGCGATCCAAGGGGATCCCTCTGAATGATTTTCAAATTAGACAAATTTGAATAGAGGTGTGTCCTGGACTAAACTGGCAAAAAATACGTGTTCAATATTTTTTGATAATCTTACTGGCGGACTAATTAGAACACGAACACGTATTTTTTGCTTTTTCAAATCAATCAAAATTGACAAGTATAACGCGCATCAAAGTTCGGGAGTAGGGGCTCGTGAAGTCACAACGTGGTAAGTAAAGTGTGCCACGGCGTGATGTCACGCGAAACTTCAACGCACTTTATCTTCGTAATTTTTTCTTTATGTTTAATTGACAAAAGAAAAATGTGTGTTCAATATTTTTTGATAATGTAAATGACGGACTAATTAGTTTTTTCTTAGGGCACTAGCCTATTCCTTCAAGGAGACTTTAAAAATGTATCGTACAAACAGAAGTCAAAGTTTACTTTCAATGTTTTACTTTGAACTGAGGCGGTGCTGATCTGGCGCCGGGGCGTTGAAGTGTGCGTTGATCTTAAAAGCGAAAATTGCCTTGAATAAAATATTAATATTTCTAAACAATTAAGTATATGGTATGGTGGTGGTGCTTTGTAATATATGTTGTGTATAGTTCGTTCGTTAAAATAGTTTGCATGCTTTGATGTGCCGCAACAATTGGTACTAAGAAGCCGCTGCGGCGAACAAACCATATACAGTGGTGGTCACATAATTAGGGACACTTGTTTTTTTCCCATACAATTGCCTACAAATATGGCTTTTCAATTTTGACAACCAATCAAAAAGTTCTTAACCAATTATATTTTTAGTTACACTTATCGTTAACTAATAAAGTAAAGTTTAAATGTATGTACAATTTATCGCTGTTGAGATCGGATCTTTCATTTTATAAGGATTAGGAAAAATAAATATTCGGCGCTCATACAAAGTTGTAGAATTTTGTATGGACGCGTCAGCACTTAGTTTTTAAATCCTTATAAAATATAAAGTCCGTTTTTAATATTAGTTCACTGTACATCAGTTTAAACCTTAGTTAATTGTGTAAAGTAAAATGTATTTAGCAATAAAATTGGTCGAGAACTTTTTAATTAGTGGTCAAAATTGAAAAGTCATATTTGTAGGCAATTGTATGGGGAAAAAACAAGTGTCCCTAATTATGTGGTCACCACTGAATGTATCAGGGTCTCAGTTCAACGGTAGCTATGCCAATATGCTATGCTATGTCAATATACAGGACAGATGTACAGGGCCTATTTGTATTGCGTAAAACCATATTGTCTTTGATGTTATTGTATTGACAACGTTACGATAACTCTTATGAACTTGCCAGTAAAGCCGGGTACTCACTAGTGAGCCGTAACTGTTACTGTTGCACGTAAAATCGTGATGTGTACGCTCGCGAGCCTGTTCTCCACTAGAAGCTCGTTACTGTAACTGCTACGTTTACAGTTACAGCTCGATAGTGAGTACCCGGCTTTAGACGGCCTAGTTAAAAACAATACCGCATTAGGTCAAACACGATATGGTTTTTACCCACAGAACAGAAAAAACAGTAGAAGTGCTGCGCTACTTAAATATGTGTGGATACGAGTCGCGCTACTGCAGCGCGACTTAGAAGCGCTACAGGCGCGCGACAATAACGCCTATATGTGAAAGCGCTCTTATTACACGACTGCCCCAAAAAAGGAGTGTAATGTTTTCAGGGTTCGTGTTTGTAAGTATGTATGTATGTATGTATGTATGAATGTAGATATGTGAGTTTATTTATTCCACTATAACTTCTAAATCCCTTGACCGATTTAGATGTGTGAGGTATCTTTAGAATCCTTACGTCATCCCAGGTGACATAAGATACCTCAACTGTTAAAATTGAAATAACAACAGTGGCAAAATGACAATTATTAACATATGTAGGTATATCGTCGACAGTATAAAAAATGCAGTCGGGTTTTTAAAGCTTGCTTTACATAGAGTTATTGTGCTATTTTGCAATGTAAAAACGATAGCCGCACCAAAAACATTTTTCATGGTAACGTGTTGTTTTTATGATAGTGTGAGTGTTGGCGACAACAAGTCTGATACTAAGCGGAGCTCATGGCACTTCCACTGTTTTTTCTATTCCGTGTTTTTAATACCTAAAATAAAGCCCCTGAATAATAATACGACATCGTTTTTGTTCGGAAACGTTTGTATTTATCTTGCTTTCTCAGTCTAACCCATTGATAAACATTTGGGAAACAAGACAAGTACGAACATATCCGACAAAATACCATTTCGTATGATTATACGAATCATGAATTGTTTATTGGATCGAGGTGTTCTTGAAATGTATAAGTTTCCTCAAGATGTTTTTCCTTTACCATAATTGCATCCGTTAGCACTGAAAGCATTTGAAATGTTTTTAGGGTATAGTACAAACTGACCAATAGTGAGCTTTATTGTAAGGTGACAAGATTCACAAATGGTCAGTTAACTATGATGCTGACAGTACCATAGCTCGTAAAACGTCTTTCGGGTTCGGGCAAAATCGGCTAAGCCAGGGGTTCCCAAACTTTTAACATAACGGAACCACCAAATCCCTTTTATTTTATGGGACTCCACATCTAATGATTACCAATGAATTGCTGTAATTTAAATAAGAACAAAATCTTTTATTAGAATTATTTTAAAAGAGATATATTTTGAGTTTTATTAAAGGGAATTGTGAAGCGACGTCTAAATCGCGCAGCTGCCAAAAATCCATACAAATTTAGCTCCGGCTGATATCGTTTTTTCACTCCCTCAAATGACGTCCGATTTCCACGAATTTTTAATATGTCATTGTTTTTTTTGTCTTTCTTTCCAAGAAATGTTTTTTTGCGTACAAACCTAGTTTTTCATGATATCTATAACATATTCAAAAATCGTAAAAATCGGAGTAAATTTAAAGGGAAAGAAACATTATCGTATTTTGTATGGATTTTTTAAACTCATAATCCTCTTAAGCCACAAACGCACAGAGAGCGCCCAAAGCTTGGCGGAGGCGTTTCTAATATGGCAACGCGCCGCACCGCGCCCGCCTTCGCTCTCGTGCGTTTGCGTCTTTAACCGTCAAATGTGAAGAATTAATTTCGGCTACATGCGAGTATTTTTCTTTTAGCCGTAGTTTTTGTGGTCGCGAAACGCTGGTGACTTTCACAGAACTATGGGGATCGCTGGGTTAGGCTAACTTAAGAGCTTATGAGAGAAATACAAACCCGAGAGCCGTTTTAGGGGCTTTAGCGATGTGTATGACGACCACTGAGGATCGAATCTGGTACCTTGCGATCCCGAGTCGATATCTCAAACCTAGGCCATGGTCGCTATTGGTGTTCGTAACTAATTGTTATCTTTTAGGTAAGCCGCTTACTAGTTTTTCTCCCATTTATATGTCGTATAAAATATCACGATACAGTTTGGGCCTCTTGTAACACTTGTCAATGACTAATTAAGCCCCGGTCCACACTATTGTTATCTGTGTGTTATTGTATCACATCACAATGGGTTAATATGCAATGTGTTAAGTGTTAACGGCCGTACTCAGAGTCATGCAGTATCACGATTAAGTCGTTCCGTACACACCGCACATTGGGCCACTTGTGCCCGCCACAAGCTGCGGACGAGTTTTTTCATACATTTGATATAGCATCGACGCAAGCTGAGCGTGTGAGTGGCCGCGCCTGAGCCACAGGCTGCGGGAGTCGTCCGCGCTCGCTACTAGTGGCTGCGGACGTTCGACTCGCGCGCACACATAAACACATGAACAATGTATTCTAGCCACTGGTGGCCGCATCCAACCACCAGTGGCTGCCACTGGTAGCGGCGTGTAGTGGTTTGACTTAACCACTAGTGGTCGCGTTTTGTGGCGGCGACTAGTGGCCTAATGTGCGGCAGCTCTTAATGACGTGTTCATACACAAGTTTGAAAAAAGAACGAAGTTGTCTCTCAAATGTCTCTAAGTACGGCGCTAAGTGTTTTGCGACTGTTTCTAAAACTACACTTCGCTTTTAGAATATCGTAACATTCAAATTACGAATCAATCTTAACCTTGAAATTTTTGGTCCTTCGACCGTATATGTCCCGTGGTCCTTCGATCCGGATGGTTTGTAATGATTCCTCTCCGGTCGCAGTCGGTTAAACGGCATAGCCACGGGCGTGTCGACTGTCGTGAAAGACTGCGTGATCGACCGCCTGTGCCGGCGTCCGAGCGGTCCCGAAGAAGAACACAAACTGTTCGATCCCAAGTATTTTGAACCTAGGTACTTTCAGTTGCGGTAGACGCTCACCCTTTTGCTGGCTGTTTTAGAACTATGCTTTTGTAAATGCTTCTAATAGATCCGAATCAATATTTAAAGTTGTAGGAAAATGAAATCGATTTAGTCAACTTGTTGCTTGCCGACAATTTTATTTTGTTGAACAATTGTGACACAATAATAAGCTTTATAGTTCAAACATTTAGTTTGTTAATTCAAGCTGGCTTAAATGGTGTCTTATAACTTATAAATATTATAATAATAATAAAAAGTATTAACTAGAGATGAACAATTTCAGAAATAATTTCTATGTAGGATTTTTCAACGGAAAGTTTTCTAAGGAAATATTCTCTGGAATTTTTCATCTACTATTAGTTACTATGTAGGATCTTTGTTGCGTAACTTACCCTAGTATGTTTTTTTTGTTTTAATTCATTTCATTATAACATTTCTATTTTGTCAAAACACATAATTTACACGTTAAAAAATTATCAGTCCTTAAATAGAAAATATATTTTGAATATTTAATTTTATCATATTATCTGAGGATTGCCGTGTGGTCGCCGGCTTAGAATAGTACCACTCCATGTCCTCCCGTGGAAGTCGTAAGAGATGACTAAGGGAATAAAGGCTTGTAGTACTGTTAGGCGATGGGCTTGCAACCTGTCACTAATATACACTGGTAAACATCTTAGCCTGTTTGTGCAAAATGTGGTTACAGAATTAACAACAAGTTTTTAGAGTTGTTGGTAATTCTGTACCTGCCTACCCCACTCTAGGAATGAAGGCGTGAAGGTATGTATGTATGTATCTTAGGATTTCCATCTTAAGATCGTAGTCTTTAAATACAAATGTCTATGTCTATGTGTCCTGTGAGCTCATTTGCTTTCTCCAAGCCATGAAAAAAGTCTGTCAGTCGTGTAAGCAATTGTTTTTTTTTTAAATATTTTCTACTTAAGGAACGATGTTAACGTTGTAGCCTGTCGTCCGCTTTTTAATAGTTGATTTATATCATATATAATGTTGGCTTTGAACTCTTAATAGTGATTGTCTAATATCAGGTGATCCGACCGCGGCATTGTCTATAACTTGTTTTTTTCGGCAAATTAAATACTTGACAGGTATATACAGGAGCATTAAGGTCGGTATTGTGTTTACCTCCCGTTCACATATAGTACAAGCTATTTAAAATCTCGATTTCCACTTGAGAACTTATCTGCGATGAATGGTATTGTTATCTTTTGTTAAAACCTACCGCAAATTACCTTTACAAAATGAAATGCATTAATAACAAAAGATGGAATATGAATTACAACTTTACCATCTTGAGAATAAGGTTCAAATTTGAATAGGACACACTTCACATAGAACGTTTTGGAAATGACATTGACTTGCTAAATGCTAGACCCTGTGGTCCTTATTATGTCACTTTCAAAAGGTTGTATGTGAAGTGTGTCTTTTTCCAATTTGAACCTTATTCTCAAGATGGTAAAGTTATAATTCATATTCCATCTTTTGTTATTAATGCATTTCATTTTGTAAAGGTAATTTGCGGTTGGGTTTAACAAACGATAACAATGCCATTCATCGCAGATAAGTTCTCAAGAGGGAATCGTGATTTTAAATAGTTTCTACTATACATAGACACAGGTACAGATATTCAAGAGACAGATGCGATCTTGGCCTTAACGTTCGTGCCTACCCGTGTCTTATTGTCTGAAATTAACTAAATATTTTTTTAATTTTTAATTTTTAAAGAATTAACTTAATTAACAAATTCAAATTTCACACAATTGGTATGTAAAAGTGTCTGTTTTAAATTTAAAGTAATCTAAAGTCATTTTGTAGTTTTACCTGAAAAAAATCACCAATTTTCAATTGTACCTATATACTACCAAACGACTGATAAATGTACGATACCCTAATCTATCCGCGGTTCGAATTTAACTCAATTTAGTTTTAATAAAGCATTTCTAGACGCTCGTGATCGGATCACCTCCTTAAAGTGTGCTTTAAACTGTACGGTCAACATAATAAATAGCTATAAACACATTACAAATTGGTAGTAGTGCCTTGTTGCTTTACGGCCATTAATAAACTTGTATGGCAGCTTAAATACGTCAAGATAACTACTAAAGCTCGGTATTTATGATGTTGACTGTTCAGACTTTTCGGCAATTATTTGTGTGGTGAGCGCGAGTATTTGTATGTCTTGGACGTTTCTATGTATTTAAGTACGTATTTCGCTATATAAGGATGTTAATTGTTGTCTAGTACCCATAGTACAAGGCTAGAGCTTAGTTAGGGACAGGGTCAATTTGTGTGAGGTTGTCTCTGATATTTATTTATCGAAGTGCTCAAGTGCTTACTTATAAAAATTTAAAATAAATATATACATTTTTGGACTAGTTTTGTATTTAGAAAATTAGCATTAGAGCTCGTTCTATGTCGTATGTTGGTCCGGATTTTAATCGGTAGTTCCAGTGGCAGAACGTTTTATATGAAGCTATTCACACTCGTCCGACAACGATTTTGTGTCAGATCCGAGAAAAAATATCGTGTTTTGCCAGCCCGCTCGTCCGGATAAAAATCGTGTCGGAATTCGCTCGCCTTTGAGTAAGTATGACGCTGTTCACATTGGTCGGATGTCGGGACCGACCCCGCCCCGCCCGCACCCCTTGTTCCGCCCGCGCGTGGCTGCCATAGTGGCCGACAGCCGACTAGTGTGAACAGAGTCGCCGACACCCGAATAAAATCGGAATCCGACATCGGACATAGTGGGAACAGAGGCGCCGACACCCGATTAAAATCGGAATCGACATACGACATAGTGGGAACGAGCTCTTAATTGCAACATTGCAGTTGGTGTATCGATTAGTACGCTCTCGCAAGCTTGATGTGTAAAGTATGCACTTTTATACATACGAGTACCTTACACAGATGTTTTATCTCCGAAAGCGGGTGGGCCATACTAGTGTATGTAGATGCACGTTGTTCCTGAGTACTTAAACTGTCGTAGTGTGCGTGTCTATACGCATTACAACTACAAGTATGGTCGACTCGCTTTTGTGAGATAAATAACTGTACCTTGGCCTAACTTCCCACTTCGAAAGTTTAGGAACATGTGTCGATTTTTTTTTGAGTAAGGGCCTACTTTGATAATCGAATTTCTAGGTGACGTTTTCGCCCCTCCGTCCACTAGGATCCATTAAAAGGGGTCAAGTGGATTTCTTGACCCCTTCTTCTTCTTTCTTTGTACGTTCAAATCCATTAATAGAGTAAATGGCGTTTAATGTAGACTTAAATCCATTTGGAGTCTTTTACACCTTCTAATCGATTGGGTCCATCAATGGATTCTGTTGCATTCTTAATTACACTTCGATCCATCGGTTTACCCTTGAATCACCGACACTCATTTCACCGAATTTTCATTTCACCGAATTTTCATTTAATCGAATTTTCATTGCATCGAACAGGCATTTCCACGTGCAGGAGTTATAATTTTTTGGTAGTCACAGGTCTAACCTAACCTAACCTACTTAACCCATGCTTAAGATTACCCAAAGACAAGGTTTCAGCAGAAATTAGCTTTCTATGAAATGAAAATTCGATGAAACAACGCATTCTTGAAATGAGTGTCGGTGATTCAAGGAGCACCCCGATCCACCAATGGATCTTAGTACACTACTAGGTATACGAGTATCCAACAATGGTTTTTATCTAACTTTTAATACACTTGGATTCATCAATTGATGGATATTCGTGGACATTGTAGTATACTAAAATTACTAAGTACCATAAAATCCATTCATGGATCTTTGTAGACTTTATAGTATATTTAGTTCCATTGATGGATCCCAGCGTATTAAAAACTGTCCAAAAACGACTCCAAATGGATTTACGTATACATCAAAGACCACTCTACTCCATTAATGGATTTGAATCTACAAAAAGTCCACTTGACCCCTTAATGTATCCTAGCAATGGATCCTAGTGGACGGAGGGGTTTTCGCCATCTCTTTCTAATGGATCAAGTCACGAACCACGTGAAAAGTGACGGAGTATCCGAAGTTTCGTGTTTAGTAACCATTTAAGTATGTTTATTGGTGCCTAATACGGTCAGCCAAGAAAGTTGTCTACCAGTTCTGACAAAAGTTTCTGTGAGATCTAATTATCGCTAAGGTTGACACTTGTCACTGTCATAATATTATTGCAAGGGAAAATCGAACTTGTTGTATCATGATGTGCAAATGAACTTCAACCACAAGGTGTTAGACCACATTTTTGGCCGACTGTACCATCGCTAGTACCCACAGTACAAGACTAGAGCTGAGTTTGGGACTAGGCCAATTTGTGAGAGATTGTCTCTTCCCTCACTGATATTTAGATCGTCATTTCAGGATCTAAATCTTATAGATGTTATTTTTTTGAAGGGAACGCAACCTGCGTGGAGTCAGACTGATGTGGAACAAAGGGGAGCCTCTCCCTCTGAAAGCGGCGTGGAACC
This sequence comes from Acleris literana, assembly GCA_946894065.1. Taxonomy (NCBI): domain Eukaryota; kingdom Metazoa; phylum Arthropoda; class Insecta; order Lepidoptera; family Tortricidae; genus Acleris; species Acleris literana. The sequence goes on from OX335674.1 coordinate 20,155,590, forward strand.
CGTTCAACCAAGACGTACCGTTCATCACCTTCGCGTCACACCCTATTTATTGGCATAAAGGTACTGCTTTTCGTAAATGGTTAACTAATACTGTTGTACGATCACGGGGACGTATTAAGAAAGGGCCAGGTCAGGGTACCCTAAACCGACGCGCGTGTATGAAGAGACTTATGAGTGTGGAGGAAGCGAGGGAAGTTGGTCTGGATCGTAGCAAGTGGAAGGAAGTGGTCTCTGCCTACCCCTACAGGAGTTTGTACGTATGTATGTCTGTATGTAATATTGCTCTAATACCAAAAAATACCACTAAGTGTAATGATGTAGTCGAAGGATTCAATACTCTATTGTTAAACACATTCAATTTAAAATGCTTGTACTATTACTAAACAGCCGCCTTCTTTGGTATAACAACAAAATACCTTTTCCCAAAATTCATAGATTTGATCAAACGAGCTCTCTCTCTCTCTGATGCGTGAATGCCGATAAAGTATAATATCAGACACTGAAACACAGGTGGAGTGGAACTATGAGTATTCTCTCTTACGAATTGGGTTTTTTTCTCTGAATATGTGTAAATAAAAGTTAAAATACTGTCAACAGAAGCCAACATGTGTATAAGAAAAGACCAGGTGCTCGTTAATATCCGAGCTCCACTTAAAGGCGTAAGAGCGTGTTCAGATATTTCGTGCTTGCTCTGCTATATTTAATGTAACATTTCATAAACATGCATTTGTTTCAATATTGGACTCGTAAGGTGAATGGAATGGATTTTATTTCGTCGTTTGACTTAGTAATATTTAATAATAAGTTAAAAAAATAGCCAGGTCAGCTAGGTAAGGTAAGTATTGAGAAATGTTGTCTATTAAAGTCCCATTTTTAGTAAGATCTCAACGGTCCAGCGGATTCAAAAGTTTGCCATGATTTATAGTGTTTTTTAATCGACGAAGTCTCGGTCCACTGTTTGATTTTATGTGACACAACGTCAATTTTAGTGGCGGAGCGCGTCTTGGATTCTTCGTGGATTAAAAACATTATAGGTCAGAAATTGCATATTATTTTCGCAGATTAGTATCCACCCGTTCCCGTTATATGACTAGAATTTAATTATTACTTTCTTCAAGTGTAGTTGACCAAGAAATTATCACTTTTCGACACTGTTTTCAAGCCATTAATGTCCAAAAGAGGATTTAAAAGCCTGTGAAAGCAGACGGGCGGCAGTAAAATAATCAATGTATATTTTTTGCTTTATATTTTAATTGTAATATCATGGTATACAGGATGTAACATTTAAAGCGGTCAGTATGGGAAAGTCTGAAACTATGAGACGTACGAAGATCTGCCCTTAGGAACCAAATCGTCGATTTTAGTAACAAGGAAAACTGCATTCATACATTTAAAAAAAACTTGTACTCAGCTCGGGAATCGAAAACGGAGGTTTTTAAAAATGAAACTACATAACACTATTTCTATTTAGATATCGATTGTGTAGGTCTTAAGCAGTAAACAATACATTTTATTATCATTTGAGCATCATTCAATGCTCTAGGACTGATTTCGGAGTATCGCATGAGATTTCTCTTGTCGGTCTCCGAGCATTTTTTTAATGGTTGGAGAACTAGCACACGGGCCACCTGATGGTAAGTGGGATCCGAGACATATAAACATTTGCGTTCTCGAGACGACAATCTTAAGACTGCAGGTGCCTTGCCAATCCTGAGGAGTAAGGTAAAAGGCCTCTACTCTATGCTAGTAATGCGAACGCTGCTGCTTGGCGGTAGGTTAGTGATAATAAAGTGTGAGCAATCTGGATGGATCTTGAACAAAGCCCAACCATCACATACGACTTGGGGGCTCTAAAAAACTCTATTTTCTCAAAGGCCGGCAGCGCACCTGCGATTCCTCTGGTGTTGCGGATCACTTCCCATCAGGAGCACGTTTTATGAAGCTACAAGTTAAAATTTTACAGGTATAAACTGACAACACTGCTCAAATGGCTGGTCGTCATGGGTCGAAGTTGTGTCAAATGGAAACTTGTAGCCTGTAAATTGTAATTTGTAGCTTTATAAAAGAGGCCCCAGGCTCGCTTGCTCGTCTGCCTCCTTTCTCACATAAAAAAAAGGGCCTGTTTGCGCCCTAATCGTCTTAGTCGATTATCTATACATTTTTGAACACCTCCACGATAATTTCAGACGGTGAAATTGAAGAAAGATCCACATACGATATGGAGATCTTTGCCCAAAAACTGCAAAGGGCGGTGGAGGCTATGCCCTCTTCATCTTGCTGCATTCACCACTCGCCTATAGTGATACAGAGCTACGTGGGAGTAACCTCGATGCTTCACAACAAGACCAGCATGGGTTTCTTCAAGGTTAGAGGGAAGTTTAGTTTTTAATTAGTATTGGAACTGGTGGGATTGTGCAATTTGGAAGTGTTATTGGTGGGACCGATAGTTTGACGCACATATGCTGTTAATGTGTGCTTCATTTTAAGGCTGGCTTCATCAGAGAAGAGTCCAGACTGCTGGAATATAGTGCCACAAGCAGATTAAGTGCTATATTAGAGTTATCTATTATTTTATTTGTTGCTTCACTATGCACTTTAATAATTGCATGGATGATGCACGTGTTTATTCAGCATTGTTTAAAAGTAAAACAGAAATAATAGTAGGTACCTGTCGCGGTATAGAGTGCAACCATGTGACAGACATACCATGGAAGATTGCGCCTTAATACTTGGATATGGTTGTCACTTTGCGTTCGGAACCTTGAAAATATATAGAAAATAGATAGATAAACATTAGTATTCTTCACAAACATAAATGAAAAGAACCGGGTAGTATAATTTCTCATCTTTTGTGTATCTCTGGTGAACAGTTTGTCATAATTAGCTATCTATTAGTGTTTATCCTATCCTATATACTATACTATTAAACGAGCAATATTTCTTTATCTATATTTGTAATCACGTTCTCAAAAACGGCTCTAACGATTCCGATGGAATTTGCAATATACGGTTTATGGGGGCGAAAAATCGATCTGTCAAGTGGTCATCTTCAGGAAAATTTGTTTTCAACCCGAACGACGCTCAGTCTTCCAGGTAATGTTTACAAAATAAGACTCTTTCGTGAGTCTAAAATTTCTAAAATAAGGCACCACAACTTTCTTGTATCGAAGACCCCGTTTAATAAGTTCAGTGCTTTGGGAGATGTCTTTTGGTGCTATACATTTAATGGGCAGTGCTATGGAATAGACGAACAAGTAATTGCGCTTCGGTCCCACGGGGAGACCAACGTCGGGGTCGGTTAGGCTCTTGATAGTTCGCGTCGCTCCCCTCCCACTACCCGTCCACCCCCGCTAACACCTTGCCTCGCCCCCTCCACCATCTGTCATTCCGTGAGAGCGTCGCGAACGAACTTGTACGACGTTAACATGTTTCGACAGAGTAATGTCATTGTTTTAATTATTGAATGGTGTCAACACTTGTGTAATGTACGTATTTTTTTAAGTAATATATTCAGTGACACATGCAATATTTGTCTCTATCTGGTGAAGAGTTAAAGAGGCTGGTGCGAGAGGGATGCGTATTTTGATGTAATATTCAATTATTGTTGTTGAATGTTTTTGGGTGTTGTGTTATGTAATGTTATACTATAGCCTAAGAAATAAACAGAGAGCCGAGGTATGCACAGTGGGGGTAAGGCCTTCCATGCCCTCTAAAGTTACACCTTTTATCAGCAATTTTTAAACTTCAATCTATTGGTGTCTTGTTTTATCCCACGAAATTAGTGTAAGACAGCTATTGTTTCCAGTTATAAATAACTTGTATATCTGCACTTAAAGATCTCCATAAACTGCTTGATGTAGTCAAGGTCGACAGTTTCATGCATCATTCCAGTAGGAAATAGACGATCACAATATACGGACTGGCTCAGTTCGGATGCGGTCGCGGCACAAAACTGCCCGTATTTAGCTGGTCATAATGCTGTTATTTTGTTAAATAGGACGCGAATGTTAGTTAAGCGTTAGTGGCACTGAGTTAATTGCATGTCTCGGCTCTCTGTTTAAGTATGATTTTTTGAAGTGGTGCGATCTATTTGAGGGCTTTTTTATAGAGACACATAGGGATTCCACGTATAGGCTCACATGTTTGAATTTACTGGCGCCGCTTTTGAAGAGCGCTGAGTGTCTTGAGTTTCGAACATAGACATTGTCTCCCATCATCCCATGAGTGAATTAAAGATTTTGTGATCAAGACAATGTATTTGTTCGGAACTTTTTATACCCTTACAGCCTATAGTCAGTTTAAAAAAACTTACTATGTGCTGTACGGGTATAATTCCAATATTCTCTTTTTTAATGGTCCTACTTTGTAGTTGTCCGGGAAATAATGCTTTTCTTTGTTAATTATAATTGTTGTGTTTGTGAAATTCTAATATAAAAATAATTAAATGTACCTAATAATATTGTCACTTCTTGTTGTTTTCAGTAAAAATAATAGTTATAAGATTCGTCTTTGTCGCTTTAAACGTTTATGCAAGCATTTTTTTAGGAACTATGATATTACCAAAAAATTTTTTTTTTGTTTTTTCATCATTCTCCTTTATTATTCCGTTTTCTCTAATCAAATTACGGATCTTATGAAATTAACCATTGTGTAAGTATTTGCTTTGCAAAATAATTGTAAGGAATATTTCGTAACAAAGAAAAAATATAATAATATGCCTTCTCTCGTTCATTATACGATTTTATCTTAAATGTAGTTTACAACACCAATTTAATGAGTAAAAAAATGAAAAAAAATGAAAAAAAATCTTTTACGCATATTTCTTCAGTGTTCGTTAGTGCCTCATTACACCACAGTGAAATAGTTTTTATTTTCTGTAGATATAATATAAGATCATTTACAAGTTTACAACAAAATTTTGTCAATCATTTTCTGCGACATGAACGTCGTTATCGCGGGAGCATAAACAAATCTAGTAAAGAACACATATAACAGAATGTCTGTTTAGTATAAACGGAATATTCTGCCTACACATTCTAAGCCTCTAAGACATACTGCATATCCAGCACGAAGTTTTCGCTGGAAATGGTCAATCAAACCTGTCTTACAGTGAGTAAACGCTTAAATTTATTATATCAAATCCAGTACTTTTCCCAAAACTAGTTTTAACTTTTTAAATAAATGTTTTCCCTTGCACTCAAATTTGATTTATATATATTTTTGTATGTTTTTTGTAGAAATCAAATCAATCAAGAATGACAAATGTCTAAAGTAGCAGAAAAAGTGACTGAAGAGGTTGACGTTAGGATTGCGTAGCTAATCTTTTTACATATGTACTTCTAATCAAGTACTTGACGTAGGCAAGGTATTAGAAAGATAATCGTTACATTTTGAACTCGTAGGTATAAACATTTCTCGATACGAGTGTCACTTCTGTTATTGCCTATTTGTCATAATCTTTCAGTACTGTCAAATCGTTTTTGCTCCCGCGATAACGACGTTTGGCCAACATGATTATTTGATGGCTAACCATTTATTAAAGTGTGTGGTTCTTTTCAACACTATTGACGGATAAATTGTAAGGTTCACTTCAAAAGGTTAAATGTTCAAACGGATCTGTTCTAAATTGACGGCTAAGATTTAGGGTAGCCCATAATTTTATCGAATTTCTCTTCATCGATTGTACGGTCAAGAGCGTTAATTTGGGACCCATTTCAAGAAAAATATGCTTGAAGTCGTCAATGTCATTAGAGATGTCAAGTCATTTGTAACTTTTAGGAAATTCAACCTTATTGTTGTAGAATGTCAGATTGACTTTGGACCTAAGGTGGGTCCCAAATTTAATCTCGTGACTGTATCATTTTATCGAACGCCATTTTCTGCTGTAACCATGATGTTTTCAGGATATCTTAAACATTAATTACGTAGGTTAGGTTAGGTTAGACATGTGACTACCAAAAAAAAACTCATGAGGCGACAAATGCCGTTCGATGAAATGAAAATGAAGTAATAATACGTTCGTTGAAAGGGGATTCGATAAAATAATATATTATGTACCCAAGAGTTATTGTTGCCTTGTTACTTGTGCAGTGTCAGCAATAGGGAATATGCATGTTTTTTTTACAGCTTCAATAAAAGCTGATTCATGTAACAAACAGGTGAGAAAAAACATTTTTTGAATAGCTATAAAAATAACCAAGATAAAAGCTAACAAAGATTTCCTATCTCTTTCTAGCAAAACAGAATTTTACGTGGAGTTTATATGGCCGAACTGCACAATTGCGTCACCGGTGCACTTCGGATCTCTCTGTCTAATTAGCATTTTAAAATGCTTGTATCATCCGTATTTCTTGACCGATTTTAATTTTAATTTCACTTTTGGTGATCTCTTTTACGGTATTTTTTCATATTTTGTTGAGAAATGCTATTTAAAAAATCCATGCATATTCCCTGAAGTATCCATCAGCTAGGCTCCTTCTTCTTTAGACAGCTCAATGTCAATGAGTGCTCAATTGATTATAGCCCAGGACTTCATTATAAAACATTGACAAAATAACACGTTCTTTAGTTGGCAAAGCCGAACATGAAACCATTATTGAAAGATAAATATGTATTTATCATACTGTTTTTGAATGTCATAATAATGTTTAGATAACAGCGGACGTATCCTGTATTAAAAATATAGGATATACTGTTGTTACCAAGTATTTGTTAGAGGAAGTAGCTTTTTCAGAAAATTGGTGATATAATGACTTAGATATGTACCTAAAGTCCATACCAACTGACTTGTATTATTTATTAAACACTTTTATAACCTTAAAATGCTCCCTTTTTGCCTAAAATAACAATTTTGTCATAAAAAAACTATCCATCAGAAAAATGTTGTGCAAAATGTGGTCTCTAGTTGCTTTATGCACGAGAAAACGGCTGTTTTAACCAAAAACTATGCATTTTTAGGTTATAAAAGTGTTTAGTCAGATGGTATGGACTATAGATTGTAATTGGCTATTTTGAGCGATAATATTGTCTGTCCGTAATAAGTTTAGTTAGGCTGTGATTCCACCAAAGCGCAAGTGAAAATAATACCAATATTTTCCTAGCCTCTCACGCCGGGCTCTAATCTACTCGGCAAAACCATATCGCTTCTCACATGTTATCGTATTGTCAAAGTTACAATAGCTCTTATTTACTTGACAGTAAGGCGGCTGAGTTAAAAACAAAACCATAACAAGTCAAACGCAATATGGTTAAAGGGCCTGGGTGAGTCTCCGGCGTTTTAACCGCCTTCATTGTCATCTTCGCATATTATTCCAGATGAAATTAACAAGTTTATTGTTCTCTCGAACGAAACAAAGACAACATCGGCATGCCTATCGCCTAACGCGCTCGTTATCGCAATCGTTTTCATTTTGACAGTCCGAAGGCGAGTCTGCATACAAAATGAAAACAATTGTTCCGCTTTGAAGTCGATTGCGATTGCGAGTGCGTTAGGAAATAGGCCAGCGGGTTTCTTTTTGTGTGCAGAATTTGCTGGCAGCTATCATTATTATCGTCAATGTACTTACGGCGATTGAAACGCCCGAATATTCGCCCAGGTATTCTATTGGTTGATTTTCTTCGGTAATAATCTAATAGTGGATCTGCCGCTCTAAGCCAGTAGGCAGTATCTCAGGTAAATCTCTTGTAGCAATATCAACCTTATTACAAACAGAACAGAATTAAAACTGCTTTGGTTATTGAATGTGAGTACTGCTTATTATTAATTTATAAGGAGGGCTGGGTTGAGTTGCGCCAGTGGACATAGGTTAGATGAGGTCCGTAGTTTTGCCGAAGATCGCAAAGTATGACGTCACAACTCAATTTATGATAGTTTTTATTGATTTCAAAATACGTAAATTTTTCATGATTTCGTGTTAGTATTTTAATCTTTAATCATTTATATTGATTTATAATACTATTTAGGACCGATACAGGCGTGCGTAAAGCCGAGTTTTCCGCTGCGTTTCGTGTATACGGTCTCGATAATTCTTTCTGAATATCCCAAATGCGGGTACTTCATGGGAAGTAATGGGAATGTATTTATGTAAATATTATAATGAACTACTTAAAATCATGTGTATTTGTTTATCGTTATAGTTGGAATAACGTAATAAGTGAATAATAGTTAAAAATATATTGGTATGCCAAAGCTTTCGTGATTGTTTTATAATAATTATGTTAATTTGTGATAGATGATTGTTGAAAGTTATTTTATATAAGTTTTATTTATACGCATTTGGTAATTTGGCCTAAGTTGTTTGTATTTATAATATAGAGTGATAAAATCGCTAAAGTACTTTTGTAAACTTTAAAATATATTTTATTTTATGTTACACAATTTAGATAGTTCAGAAATATACATTTGCTTCGTTATGTGTAAGGTGTTTGACTCTGTCACTACAATTACGTCTCATGTCTTACCTATTAACAAATAAAGTATATTAATTGATTCATACGTTTTATTCAGTAGCTATAGTCCGCGCGCGAGCTACGAGGAACCTCAAGAAAAGCTGACGTCAGGATTTAGTACAGTGATTTAGGGTCTCCCCAGTACTATCGACGCAGAATCGGCTTGAGCCGGTAAGAAAAAGTTTTATGTCCATGCAATAAGAGCGAAAACGACGTCGTTCCGTTCACAACGCCGAATAGAGCCGAGCGACGCCTTTTTCACTCTTACTGCCCGGACATAAAACGGTTTTTTATCGGCTCAAGTCGACCCGATGGCATCATCGATAGTCAATGTTACGTTAACGATTATAGCCAACAAAGGCGATAAGGCTAACTCTCGTACTGGGAGAGGCGGAGTACGATACGACGGACGGGCGACGCGCACACCCGTCTTCATTCCAATCCCCGATTCCTCGGAGCTTGCGGGCGGACTATAGTATAATACCCTTGGAAATTTGAAACAATATGCAATGCACCAGCATACAAATTGTAAGAAAATTAAAATTTACTTACACATTTTTGTCTTCTTTATATAGTTTTCTGCGTCTGTCTGTATTTCCGCTAACTCCTAAACCACGCAACGGATTTTGATGCGGTTTTCACTATCAGTTGATCATTTTTCGGAGCGAAGGCGGGTCGTTAGTTTAGTATATTTAACAAAATTAAAAAGAAAGGTTGCGATATCATTGTCCGGTTGTTTATTTTTCTTCCTACCTCGTGCCGCCCAATTTACAACACATTGTACCAAGTCACACTTAGCATAACCACCCAGACTTAAGCCATAATCCTGGTAGACTTTTTCATTTAAATATAAAAGATTAATACTTGGCAGTTAGTTTGGGTATAAACATGTTTTTGCTTTTACATTGCACATTGGGCGTTTAGTTGATCTTGTTTTTTTTTTCTTGGGTTGCACGAGGATAGTGACGGAAGTCAGAGTTATAAAAAGTCCAAAACAGTGAAGAGAATAGTTTGGAGTGACTCGAATCGTTTAACAAAATAAATTCAACCTTATGTCCTTTACTAATGAATGTAATTATCAAGAAGATTTGAATAGCCAGAGACGAGCGCTTTTATAATATTCGGTTTCTACAATTACTTCCGATTATAACATTGTACTTTATTTATGACAATGTTGTCAAAAAGGGGACTCTATTCACCACGATAAAAACAATATCGTTTTTGACCGTATTGTCAACGTTTCGATCGCTCTTATTTACTTGACAGTAATGGCGGCCGAGTTAAAAACAATACTATAAAATAAATGTTTTAAAAAACCAAAAAACCGCCTTCAAAAATGCAAAAAATAACTTCTTTAAAATTGTAGCCACCTAATAGGTTAGTCCAACTGATGTCGGCTTTTTGTTGAAAATGTTGTGGTCGCCGACTTCAGTTGGACTAACCTATTAGGTGGCTACAATTTTAAAGAAGTTATTTTTTGCATTTTTGAAGGCGGTTTTTTGGTTTTTTAAAACATTTATTTTATTTTATACTTTTTAGTGATCATAATACGCTGTTACGTTGTCCCACTTCTTAGTTGAAATGAAACTTTAAGTTATTTCAAGCGCGCCGCAAGCAACGCCGCGGGAAAGTCATAGTCATATTTCAATAACCTCCTTTTTTGAAGTCGGTTAACAAGTAAATATTCTTCGTTGTAGTCGCTCAACTATCTTAATCGAGATATCTTATCGCCACCCTTGAAATCGGTACCGTTAAGGAGTTCCGGTGGCCATCTGTGGTCTTCATCATCAGTTCCACTTCACCAAATGATACTTTTTGAATGCAAATGCTGAACTTGTTACTAAAAATACTAAAATCGCTATATTTTTGCCTACAATATTTGAGGAGTTCCCTCAATTCCTCACGGATCCTCTCATCAGATTCAGATTTGGTGACAATGGGACCACCTCGAAAGTATACTCTATCAAACCAAAAAAAAATATTTGAAATCGGTCGACAATTGACGGAGAAATTGGTGAACACACATAAAAAAAAAAAAGATACATACAGTGGAACGTATAACCTCCTCCTTTTTTGAAGTCGGTTAATAACAGGTCAAATACGATTTTGATTTTACCGCCCAGAATAGATGATATAATGACAGAGATGGATGTCACGCCCGTTTTCACCAACGAGGGACTCCTACACTTTTAAGTGACGGTTAACATTTTCAACGCAATAACCGGATATATCCGTTCTATAGGTATCCGAGAACGACAAATTTATCCGTCTCAGAGTGCTGTGCCAAGATGCATTGCGCTAACGTTTCTATTCGTTTCGTTTTTAAACTTTAAACCAATCGCGTCACTGGTAGATCACGTGACTTTTCGTATCACGTCATCTACCAGTGACACGATTGGTTTAAAAACGAATCGAATTGAAACGCTAGTTAGCGTAATGCATCTTGGCAGGGCCCTCAGGTGACATGGTGGTCTGCGGAAGTTTCCAGCTGTTGATGGCGTGCGTGTGAGTGACAATTTATTTGAAAAGGTATTTTTTAACCGAAAATTGTGCAAATTAAAAATGTGCAGACAGTGACATGAAGACAATTTACTATGATGATTGAAAAGGACGTGTGGACTAAAACGAATTATTTATTTTGCCGGAAATACACCACAGAAATCAACAAAACAGAAAAATAAAAATATAGTGCATTATTTTCATCTCATGAATCAAAATCAAGATCATTCCAATTTCTAGGAAGAGAAAAATTATCCCAAAAATTTTCTCCAATAGTGAGTGCCGGGTCATTCTCTTCAGGGCTTATTTCTCTGACGAATCGGAGGTTCTCGACCCAAGAAAGGTCGTTTTCAATATTGCTATTATTAATCACAACCATTGGTTTATTTTCATCAGGGATTTTTTTATGTGCTTCGTTTACCAAGCTTTTAGTTTGACTACCTTTACGTTTGGGTTTTGGTTTGATGCTGCCGTCTGCGGACTTGGTTTCTATATGAACTTTAGATTTCGATGTTCTCTTTTTTTTCTCTTTATTATCATAATTTTGTTTTTTTCTTGCTCTCTTATTTTTTTCTTTTGGTTGAGGTTCTGTTTCTTTAACTTTATTGGATTGGATGTTATTAAAACTTGTGTTTGATTTTGTGACAGTGGATTGTGCAACTAAAGTTTTTAAATTATAAGTCTCAATGCCTTTATTCGTTATTTGTATTCCTGTTAAAAAATTGCCTAGAGCGACATCCCTAACTAATTCAGTTTCTTTTAATTCGCATACTGCAACGCTTTGTGGTCCTTTAGTACTTGTATGAGGTTCAATGACTATGCATTCAGGATGCTCAACTACTGCATTGGTTCGGACACCATTAAAATTCAGAGAGATTTCATTTAAATGTTGAGTTTTAGCAAAGAAATAATTTAAGTCAGAAGGATTAGCTATGGCCTTGTTTTCCGTTTGAAGTATTTCATTTCTTCCTGCGTTGTTATCGTTAAAATTGTCTAAGATACTCTGTGAGCAATCATCTTCTTCAAACATTGCCTGTGTTTCGATGTTCGATATAGCATTATATACATTTTTAATAGTATTTTCTTGTTGTGTTGTAGATATAACGTCACTATCTTCAGTTATATCAATTATTGGAATGTCAGTATAATTACCATGTTCAATCATTGCCTGTGTTCCAATTGCGAATTCATCTTGAATAGCCATGTTTGATATAGCATTGAATACATTTTCAATTATTTTTTCTTGCCTTTTTGCTGTATCGTTATTGTCATCAGATATGTCAATTACTGGAATATCAGTGAAGTTTTCAATTCTGTCTTCATCAGGTAAGGAGTATACAGGAGAGCTTGTTCTTAGATAACCGGTATCAACTTGAACATCTCGATTTGTGAAGTCGTTAACATGCAAATCTCGTTCTTCAGTAATAATGGTTTTCATAATCCTTGTCAGTTTTTCAATTACCTTGCAATTAAATGTTTAATATTAAGTTAAGTTCAACTGCTAGCACAAGTGTCCCTTAACTCATAATAAATAAATATCCGAGGGTTATTCCCCCTCAAATTGACCTAGTGCCGAACTAAGCTAGGCAACTTGAGGTATAGTTCAAGAAGTATTATTTGCACCGATGAATATTATCTATTGGACCTTATATTTCAATAGGGTAATAAAACCATTAACGCATGTAAGAATATAGAGCGTTAAGACGAATCGGTGCAAACTATATTTCGTCAACTATATCCTCGTGCCGCCCAATGTGCACATTGTACAAAGTGACACTTAGCATAACCGCCCAGACTTAAGCAATAATTCAGGAAGATATTTTCAATTACAAAAAAAAGATTAATACTCATGGGCAGTTAGGACATAAAAATGTTTTGGCTTATACATTGGCACACTGGGCGTTTAGCTTATCTCGCCTATTTTTTCTCGGGCGGCACGAGGATATATAACTAGTTTCAGTCCGCGATTTCGTTCACGTAGATTTCGATTATCGTTATTCCCTCGGGAACTTTTAATTTTTCCGTGATAAAAACTATTCTATGTCCTATTCCAGGACCTAACCTATATGTGTGCCAAGTGTCATCCCGATCCGTTCAGAAGTTGAAACGTGATTGACTAACAAACATCCAAACACCCAAACTTTCTCATTTATAATATTATACTCAAGTAAGATAAGCTCAGACAGGAGAAGGAAAAATATGGCACTAAAGTATAAAGCTACCTGCAATGCGTGTATGTTGCTCCGATGACACTTCTGCTTCAGACATGTTATTTCCTGAACGTATTCTTTCGCGTCCGACAAGGATATGTGCTTGCCATAGTAGATGTGGTCGTCTGTCTTCAAACTAATCTGGATCAGTCGCGTCGTCAGAGCGTTTTGGCAAGCAGCTGATGACTGCAAAAAGCAAAGTCGGTAAATACAGTTTGTGCCTAACTCATTTTTTAGACGGAAATGTATTTGACAACAAAAGCAAATTTTGAAAACCGGCTTCACATTTCCGTATTGTAAGAATAAATAATTTATTGGTAACTAGCAACTGTTACAGGAGCCCATTTCTCAAAGCATATTAGTTTAATAATACTAGTGTTTTGTCTCGTGAATAAGAGTACAAAATGAGACAAAACACTGATATTATTAGACTAAGCTTTTTGAGAAACGGGCCCCAGGTCACAGTTATACGTAATTTATATTAGTAACAATATTATAAGTAATAAATAAATAAATTAAATTATTAATTATTATTATTGTGTTGTCGTCTATATAAGTCAATAGCCATGTTTTCGGATGTAAATGGTTTTTATAGCAAATTATTGATTATAACAAGTGATTTTATAGCATATGAATTTATAGTATTTAATTTGATGGCTTTTGATTTTATAGAAAACATGGTATGGATGAGTACTTTAGGCGCTGCGGTAGAACGCTAATACAATCCAATCATACATAGGATGCTTAAGTCATAATCCGTCTTTTTTATAGTTTGCCGTAGTCGGATCAAAAGTAAAATTGTTTATTCAATTATCAAGTGGGGTAAGCGTGCAAAATTTTCACAGACCGTATGTATGATCAAAAATTTTTTTGATTTAACGCTTCGTAACTCCTTTTTGCCAATTGTTTTTTTTTACACGACCGTTTTTTTTGTAATTTAATCTTATTGACTGCCTATATTGCGTAGGTATCTACTTATAGCTTGGTAAAAACGAGTGTGACGTGGTTTTAGGCGAAACTACAATCGCAATCACCACTAGTGTTAAAATTCTTAGCTTGATTACCTACCTTCACATCTACATGATAGCCTACCGAACGAAGACAAATCAGGGAAAAAAACTCGTGTACCTATAAGTGAATTTTAGCATAGTTGTAGGTAATGCGCGAATTGCCGTTTACGAGTTATTTACGAAAAACTAAAAAAAGGGTTCTACACCCCAAATTAGCTTCACCCCCACCCATCAGTACTTTTAGTATGCGGTTTTAAGGTTTTAAACACCATTCCCTACAACTATGCCATAGTTGTGCAGAAAGAGACCAGAGCCATTTTTTCGCAATATGAGTTAGGTATGCCATCGTGAACTAGATTTTTCAAACTATATTCTGGTGAAAGCGACATATTTTTAGCACGTGTCATTCCATTGAATTATACAATCATGTATTCGTTCTATAATGTCGAAATCAGCCAAAGTACTTGATTTCGTCTATTTTGTCCATTAAAAGACTATATTTTTAATCTGCAGAACACAGCCAAATACCATAGTATAAATAGAAAAGTAGCTCGACTCCGGCCCTTTACGAGATTCTGATACCTATTGCCGCCCGGGCGTCAGGGTTGTCCAAGCATGTTTTTCAATCTTAGTCACCTAAATACTTGGCCATACTTTGATCTATGATTTATAATCATAGGGAAAATCTCACACAAATTTACCTAGGTAGTCCCAAACTAGGTTCTAGGGTTGTACTTTGATAAACATACCTATATTATGTAGGTACATACATATAAAACACCCACGACTCAGAAACAAATATCTACTCGCACTCATCACACGAATATTTGCCCTTACCGGGAATCAAATCCACGACCGCTAGCTTCGTAGGCAGGGTGACTACTTAGCCACTACCAACTACCTAGGCCATTCACGTCGTCACATGTTACATATGTTACCTGTCACGTCACACTCAATAATTTAAATTACCTACTTAATACGTATTTATTTCACCTAGGTATACTATAGGCAGGCCGGTACGAAATACCTAATTAATTACGTAGGTAGCTTTTTACATTAATCACTTGCAGCTTTTATTAAATCTGGATATAGTTGTACCTACCTAAGCTAGGTTTAGGCACAGTTTAGGCGTTTTGAAACGAATTAAAATATCACGCTGACAATAAAATAGACAGAACAAAAGCTGCAAGTGGGCTATAAAATATCAAAAAATGAACCGCATTCTTTACAACATAAACTCTAAATAGATATGTAGGACAGCTTCGGATTTTGTATAGGTACTTTTTCTTAGACATCCGTATACAATATTTACGACTTTTCGGGAAAGACATTGTCGCTCGATAGGCAAGTACGCGCACTACAACCTAACGTGACCGAACGCAATGACGCCGCGGCCCCGACTAAGTTACCTTGTAATATCTTGAGATTTCGTTTCGTATTGGTTCGCCCCGCCACAGGCCCCGCCCACAGCCTCAAGCCGCGCGATGTACCTTTGTTTGAAGACGATCTACTGTTCTCTATACTGTGCAAATACTATCGGTCAACTAGTCGGATTATACAATATACAAAGGTATCAAGTGAGCACATTATTTAATCTGCTTAAAACGACCAAGAAGATAGTCGGTTTCAGCGATTGTTGTTTTTCGTTCTACCCCATATGTGGTCGTTTTCGCAGAGTGCCTATACATTTTTTTTATAACCTGCAGTAGAAAAAGAATTTAAACGATCGTTTTACTTATTACAATCAGCACATACCTCTTTCTATACAAATACTCGAATCCAGTGTATAAAATGTACTTATTAAATTGCATTAAATTATATTCTACCAATTTCGGTTATTTATCTATTATATAAAATGCTAAGCTGATTGTTGATATATCAACGCACAGCCCAGACCGCTGGACCTAGAGACTTGAAATTTTGCACATAGATACCTTATATAGTGTAGAGATCCACTAAGGAAGGATTTTTGGAAATTCCACCCCTAAGGGGGTAAAATAGGGGAAAATCGTTTGTATGAAAGTCCGTCAGTTTTGAAGTTAGACGCTTCAAATTTTGCGTTTAGGTTGGCGATTGAATTTCAACTTATACGTGTCTCAGCGTTTATGATAATTTCAACCCCGAAGGGATGAAAAGGGGTAAAACGGATTGTTAATATATCAACGCACAGCCCAAACCTTAGGACCTAGAGACTTGACCTTTTGCACATAGATACCTTATATAGTGTAAAGATCCACTAAGGAAGGATTTTTGGAAATTCCACCCCTAAGGGGATGAAAATTTGTATGAAAGTCCGTCAGTTTTAGTTTAAGTTAGGCTATTCAAATTTTGTGTTTAGGTTGAAAATTGAAAATTATTTTATACGTGTTTCAGCGTTTTTGATAATTTCATCCCTGAAGGGATGGAAAGGGGTAAAACTGACTGACTGATCGATCAACGCACAGCCTAAACCGCTGGACCTAGGGACTTGAAATTTGAAGGGAATATTCCTTGGGTACCCCACGGGTACACTAAGAAAGGATTTTTGGAAATTCATCCCCTAAAGGGTTCAAATTGGGGGTAGAAATTTGTACAGGAGATAAGTAATTTTTAAAATAAGCAGTTTGGAAATTGGTATTTAGGCTACTGATAATAAATAAAAAATACTTCTTTCAGCGATTTAGAAAAAACTACCCCTAAGGGGGGTAAAAGGGAGTTTTAGTTTGTTCCTCCTTCACGCTGCAATGGCGCTGGATGGATTTGGATGAAATTTAGAATGGAGATAGCTTATACCCTGGATTAACACATAGGAAAATCCTATTCCGGAAAATTTAAAGTTTCCCGAGGGAATAACGACAATATCTTTGTGTTTTTTGAAAAAGTCATCATGGGTGTCGTTTTCTTAGGTTGCGTTAACGCAGATTTCGGAAATGATATCAAATTTGGGATTCAAAATGGCCGCCATGATGTTTATTGAAAAAGTCGTCATTGGTATCATTTTCTTACATTTTGGGGACGCAGATTATGAAAATGATGTCAAATTTAGAATTCAAGCTGGCGGCAATGATATTTTTTGAAAAAGTTGTCACGGGTAACATTTTCTTTGTTTTTGGGGTCGCAAATAATTACTAATATAGAATAATATTAGTAATTATTTGACAAAATTGCGCAATTGAATAATTTATTTCTCCTATGGCTTTTGCCATCCAGTGTGACAACATGAGACAGGCTTTGTACCTACATTCAGTTTTGTTAGTCTATATCAAAAGGAGCGGTGTCAGATTGTAGTTGTCAGCGTTGACATATCCAGATTTTAACATTTTTTTCCGCTATTTTCAATACTATTCACGGCGTATTAATTCTACGGCTGTTATTTAATATTAGGGCGGTTATTATGATCACTTGAAAATAATTACTGACAGGCATTTCATTTTTTCGGCGAATTGGTCGGTTATTTAATTCTAAAATGTCATTTCAAACAATACTCAAGGGGTAAAAAAACTATACATCGATAGGTGTACATAATATTGCTGTACAAAGAAAATCCATACTAACATTATAAACGTGAAAGTAATTATGTCTGTCGTCTGTCTGTTTGTTATGCATGCAAGGATAAACTGCGGAACTGAATTAGATTAAATTTGTATCTCAAAAATCACCCCTAAGGGGGCGAGATTTGGGATGGTAGTTTGTATGACAATTTGGTTATTTATGTTAATTTTTTTAGTTGGAAACGTGGTAATTGGTGTTTAAGCTACTGTTTAAGACTGTTTAACATAACCACTCACTTGCTCGCGGTTCGAACAAAACCTTGCCTAGATGGCTCTCGACTTTTCGACACACGACCGCGCATTGTCATGTTTCATAAAAAAAATTGTAACTTTGCTTTCACTGAAGGTTTTGCTATAAATTTTTTACACAGTAAAGCTGAAAAGTCATAAAATTTGTTACTTCTTTTATTTTACAGAGTATATACTAAAAATAATTATTAAAAAAACACAAAGTTGACACATTGTTAAAAATTGATTACATAAAGTAGAAATCAATTTTTTACTAAAAATCTAAAGCGATATCATACCCTTTTTTTTTGTTCAATTCAAAGTAGATTAAATCACCTTTATTTTGATACCAAATAACATGTATGTCTGTTTAAAATCTAGAGTAAAAAACATTTCAATTATGATTTCAAACTCGCAAAATTATGCAAGGCGCCGCGAAACAATGAGATTGTTTCATAATTTTTTTAAGGACAATAAAGATGCAAATGCACCAAAATATAGTCATAAATAGGGTAACACACTAATATTCTATAAATATAATGCATTTTTTAGTCGATTGTGTGCGTAAATCTTGCAATATAACTCAAAAAAACAAAACAGGATTTACGTACCTACAAAGTTTAGGTCTTGTCGTTCGACCGATCACCACCAACAGAAATAACTTGAAACCCCATTAACACGTTATATAAACACACCATATCATGCACTTTACAACCATATAAATATGTTAAGTAAATCAATACGATTAGCACACAAAAAACACTGTTTTCATCACAAATAAACAACCGTTACGTCACTTCGCGTCACGTGTTGTTGTCGCCGGCGCCGGCACTGAGTATAAAAACAAAGATGGCTTCCTAGATAGGTTAGAGGCACATTCCGCGCGCGGCGGTACAGGTCTACAAGTAAATGCAGCGGATTAGGAATTTATATTTTGTGTTAATGTCAATTATTTTTTTGTAAAATGGCTTCTTAGTTTTGAAAAAATTATAATTGCAGGCTAGATCATTATTTAATGCTACATATGGTAGGTATGTTTGTTGAATGATTTATGTTAGTAAATGCGAGTTTGAAAATGATTTCTTTCTTAATCAATTAGGTATCTACGATAATATTAATTATTTATGTAAAAAAAGTTCATGAAAATATTTGCTTTGCGCTACACGCGGAAGCTTATATTTAAGAGTAGGTAAGTACTTATAAATAATGGAGGTAGGTATATTTTTTGAAATTAAAATAAGTACCTACTGATCTCATTCCATTTATTTAAATCAAATATTTGTGTATTTATTGAGATTCATCATGAAGTTTTTTGTATTAATATATATTTTTTAAATAATTTCGTAGTTAATGCATAAAATACGGGTTCGGTGCACCTACCTTCGTCGAGCTAAGTACTTTAGTCAGAGCTACCTAGTAATCCTATCCACTCATGTATATAAAAATAGGCCAAATTCTCAATGAAGTGCCAACAAAAGTAGCGATCTAAAAAACGAGCCAAGCTTGACACTTGATTATTGACAATCAAACCAATGTTTTTGGAGGGATTTCAGTACTTTTTGTTAATAACCTACTGAATATATTTCCGTAAAAAAATACATTTTGATACTACCTAGATCTTACATATACTTATCTAATGTTTCATACATTAAGTATGGAGATAATAAGTTAACTATTTTCCGATTAAGAATATATATTGACATAAATAATTATAAAACCTGACTCGGTGCCAAATTTCAAGGTCATCGGAAAATACGGTACCTATAAGCTTGATGAGTAAAAAAACATTTTCCTAACTGTATTGGGGAAAAAATTATGAGGGTGGGTAATATGACACATAAAGGTATGCTATGGTATATATACGGCATGAATGGATTCGTGTAAACAAACACGGTGCCATCCCAGCAGGAAATAAACAAAACAAACGCTTTAATTGAGAACAAGTTTTATTACATAATATATACGAAAATATACAGCGAAATTAATTAAAAATAATATCTACAGCGAGCTTCTGTGTTTGACCTTGTGTTTGTATCTTAGCGATTATCTTATAAAACTACTGCAAGGCAATATAACTCTCGTGCTTATGATGGTTCTTAGATAAGTAAGACCGCTATATGTACAGAACTATACTAATGTTTAGTGTGATATTCCTCGAAACATATCTCCAAGCAAAGCGTCACGTGGCATTGCTTGCAGATATATTTCGAGCGCGACTGTAAGCACCACACACATCGTGCATTTTTTGTCACGCCTTTGCCAATGAAATGATTGCCCTGAAGTATAGGCCGGCTTTGTCCACCTGGGTACTGGATTATGGACTTTGGTTTGACCTCCAAAGTGCGCTGTACCTGAGGTGGCATATAAGCCTTAATCATTTCATCAGCCAAACGTTGCCTGAAACCACGATTTGTTGCGGTAGTATTTCGAGTTTTAAATATGACGTACGAGTTGTGTATCGTCACATTTAAAAGGCGCCGGAATACTTTCTTATACCAGGCCATGTTTCTCGACCTTTCTATTGGGTGAGCGGAAAGAAGCTGGTCTTTTTTATCAATGCCCCCCATGGCTAGATTGTAATCAAGGACAATTTTTGGCTTGTACCGGTACATTCCATATTTTTCTTTTCCCCCCACCTCACCCTGATGGTATGTAGATATCATTGATACAATATTTGTATCACGCCACATCGTAACGGCCACATCTCTACAAAAACTTTGGGCGACCTCTCCAACCCGCATTTCGCTTTTTGCTAAATTTTTTATGGCAGGTGGGACAAACTCCCTGTTTATACGCAGTGTTCCAAAACAGTCGGTTTTTTGAGATTTTAGGTATCTCGCTAATAATGGAGAATTGTAAAAGTTATCCATTATTAGCGTATAACCCTTTCCCAGTAATGGTTGAGCCAAAACTTTTACAATTTGAGCTGTGGCATTTGGTGGAGGCGGAGGCAACGAAGATGTCGTTGTTTGGTGGTTGTCATCAGTCAAGTTAATGATGTCGTCAGTGTCCGTGTCCTTGTCGACGTGGTGGTCGTCAACTGTACCGTCTATTTCGGTCTTGTCTCCTTTTCCCGTATAGACGAAAAAGCTCCATAAGTAGCCCGTTTCCGACTCGCAAAGCTCGTAGCTCTTAATGCCCGCTTTCGCGGCTTTTGAGGCAATTTTTTGCACGATCGACAGCCTTCCGTGCCACTTAAGGAGCGATTCGTCTATTGCTATATTTTGCCCCGGAAAATATAGACTGCTGAATTTTCTGTTAAGATGATCCAGTACAGGCCATATTTTTCGGAGTTTGCGCTGGGATCTTGGAAGTTCTGTCAAGTCAGTCAGATTGTCTGCAAAATGTAAAAGTCGTTTCATCAAAGAAAATCTGTTGTATGTCATTAGGTCTTTAAAATATTTTAGGGTAAGGTAGCCATTTTCCTTCCAATAATCAGTCTCTACAGTTAGCGGAGCTAAACCTTGTAGGATAAGTATTGCTAAGAAAATGACTACCTCCTCCCTGTCCGTGTTTTTCCACTTAATCATTCTAGAGTTTTCTGTCGTTATCCTGTCTATAAGTAAGTTAGAATATTTGTTCGTCTGTCTCACTATGAGGTCCAGTAAATCATCGTCAAACATTTTCCTAAAAATGTCCAGTGGAGTCGTGTCATCGTCTATGGTAAAAGTCGGTCCAGGTGAAGCAGTAAAATCTTCACGCTTTCCTGTAAATACGTCGTGGTCGCAGCTCCACTCAAACGTTAGATGGTCAATCGGTAACAAGTCTCGTAATGTCCGGTCAGCTTCTGCGTCTTGGTCTTGGAGCCATTGCTGAGCCTCTTCTCCCATATTCGATGGTAAAACCGCTTCTTCTAAGGTAGTTACGTCCACGGGAGTTGGTCTTTGGTCTTCCTCTTCATCGTCACTTTCGGCTTCTAACTGCGTGCACCAGTTCTCAAAAATGTCTTCCGCTTTCTTTGTTCCATAATCTAAAATTAAACAGCCCATTTATTTAAATACAATACATACCATACCTTCACGCCTATCTCCCAATGGGACGCCACTATGGAACGCCAGGTGCGCCGGTCTAAACATAAAACTTTCACTTCCTCTACATTCATCAACCTCTTCATGCACGTACGTTGATTTCCGATGCTTTTGGTTTGGCCTTTATTCAGAACATCGCGAATCTGATCACTGTATGTGCGTCTAGGGCGTCCCCTACCGACATCTCCACTCACTCTCGCTCGCCACTTACTTGTGCTCATACAATCGCCATTTACCTTGAGTGACAGTACTAGGTACTTAACTTATGAATTAATTTACCAACCTAATCCAGAAATAACTTGTTTTTTCCACTGAGGTTTGATCTCAGGTTTCACGTTATTGACTTCTTTTAGTATACCTGTAATAAAAAACAGGAATAAAAAACTGCAATTAAGTAAATACGTAGGTATACTTTTTATGTTCAGTACACTAACCATCACTTGACTGTTTTATTGGTGAATAAAGTAACGATGACGGCGTCGACTTTGGTGTAACCTTCAGGGTAGAGGTTGCAGGTGAAGCTGGTTGAGCTTTTTGAGTTCCTAAAAATAATGTTAATTAATACACACGTTCAAATTTACTAAAGTGCACATATGTAAATAATATAACACTTACTTAGATTACCGGTACTCCAATCTACGTGCATTGGTGAGTAACCTGGAACTTCCACAATGCTGTCCAAACTCACCGTGCTACAAAAAAGTGAAGCATGAATTAATAACCATTTTTGTTTGATATTTTATAGGTATAAGTTATATTAAATTGATAAGACATCCAAAAATAATCACCTCGTGGGAGTACCCCAATTACGCTCGGTCTCGCGAGGAGGCGTATTCTCTAAGGTCTCAGAAACTGGCTGATCATCTCTGTAGGAGAAAAAACGAGAATATAAATCTTCAATGTTCATTATAAATCCTACTTTCTACTCATACTATAAACGTGAAAGTTTTTGTGGATGATTAAATGCTTGTTAATCAAGTCTAAAATGACATTTGTATGAAATTTGAAACATATCCTGGATTGGTACATAGGATTAACGAGAAACGAGAAACGAACGTTCAACTTATCTCGGAAAAGTTGAACGTTCTCGAGGGAAAAGCGATAAAAAACTTCATCGCAGACGGAGTCGCGGACAAAAGCTAGTCAATCACTTGTGAGGATAATAAAGGGTTTCTTACGAAATCTCCCATGGCCTCAATTTCCGGGCTGGAGGCGTTGGTGGAGTACCAACCACCAACCTGCACGTCGAACGTTTCGGCGACTGTTTCCTGAAACACAATTTAATACGGTTTTAATATGGTTCTATATATGGTATTATACATATACATATATAATATATATGTAAGTATATATATATATATATATATATATATATATATATATATATTTATATATATATATTTCATATAGTTATGTGTGAATTACCTGGTTTGCTTACGAGGGGGGGCATCGGGTAATAAAAATCGCTCAAGTTGCTTCTCCCGTTTTTTCCCAACGTAAACATTGCGCGTGTCCACAGGTAGGTCACGCATTCTTTTTTTTGTGTCAGCGAGAGCCTTCAACACCAGATTTTTTTCTTCTTCGTAAGTTCTATGAAAAAAAGATACAAATTATTGCCCACTTATTTTAACTTCGTCTGGGTAAATGTCATTTATCGCTATAAAACTTGCCGAGCAGTCTTATATTAGTATTATGAATGTGTGTCAAATTTCATCCAAATCCGTGTTTAAGTGTGATTAAAACACAAAAATCCATACTTATTTTATAGCAATAGGATAGGATAGGTTATCATATGGGGAGTGTAAACAAATAACTAACCTGATACTGGGTCCCGGAATTGCAAGTGGATCATTATTATCAATTGGGGGAAATAATTCTTTTGGCGCTATTTTGCCCTTTCCTCGCCCACGTCCCGAAATTCCAAGTGAAGGATTTTCAAATGGAAGTGGGGGAAATAATTCTTTTGGCACTGTTTTGCCCTTTCTTCGCCCACGACCTCGTCCGCGCCCTCTACTCTCTCCTGGACATTTTCCTTTTGCTGGTCTGTTAAAAATAATGTCAGAAACCCAAGAGTGAATAAGCGTGTTAGTTTCTCAGAAGAAATTCCATGCAATGCTTTATTTATCATCAGCCCAATCATTCCATAACAGAAAAATTAACACATTATTATAAAATAAATCACATTTAAAGTCCCAGTTCCAAACCACAGACATTGTTATAGAAAAATGCATTTTTTTATTATTTGTAAAAGGTGAACACTGAAATAAAACAGTTTATTAAAACAAAAAAACCTATTACATTTAATGCTTTAGTTCAGTCTCTCGTTTTTGCTCATTATTTCAAAATTGTATTCATAAAATAGTTATTTAGTAACCGGTACATAAAGAACCTTAAGAGCTAATTATGTACCATTGTACATAATTAGCTCTTAAGGTACTCGGGCCTGTAATTCGCGTGTGCAATGGCATACATAACTTTTTCTAGAAGCTTAAAATGATAATGACAAAAATAAACAATCGCTAACTTTTCTTGTATACTTTCCTCGATTTTTCTGCTAACAAGTTACTTGTCAGCAAAGTCATTTCCATTATTACGATTGGCGTTAATAGTTTGTGAATTTTATTGCTAAATATTTACAAATTTCATGCAAATTTTAATAGTCACTAAACAGTTCTGACAATTTATCAGACATGTTGGAATATCAAACGAAACGCCATTTTGTTGAAATCCATAATTATTGAACGTAACCTTGGTAACCAAATAACAAATCGATGTATATTAATCATCTATTTTTAGTAACTTAATAAAAATGTAATTTTAAACACATTTAGTCTCAATTTTTTTAATATACGTTATTTTAATTGGTAGGTGTTAAAATATTTTGAACGGTTTACTATACAAATTAGGATGTCAAGTATTCACTAAGCGCCAAGAATGATATCCGGAATGACCGTAACCATCATGGCAATAACAACCTTATAATAAATATTATAGAACTGTTATTACCATCGCAACGCTCATTATTATAGAATTGTTTTCACGCTTCGGTTACGCTATAGGTGGTATTCTGATACCATTAACGATATCAATATTAGCGATTTATAGTACGCGAGTAGAAAAAGTAAATTAATAATGCATGTCTTCACAGAAAATAATAATTTTAGCGAAATACCAAACCAATAAATGCCATCACCATAACACAGTACCTAGGTAATAATTAGTAGGTTAGGTAGGTACGCAAAGAAAACGTCCCAAATCAAACGCCTTCATGCCCTGTGTACCCCGTGCCTTATGTACTATACCTAAGCGAAGACCGAAATGGCTCTTGGTAGCCGCAGTCACACATTTGTACTTACAATTGTCATCACTTGTTCGGTAGCTAATCCTGTGTATTATACAGTATATTTTAAACATTGTATTGTTTATATATGAAGCTAAATACTTAATCCATTTTATTACTATAAGTTATCCAGTAAATATTTAATAATCTTAGAAATATAGGCCGTTAAATCTCCAACCACGTCAAATAATTACCGTCAAACTATTTTAAAGTGAGATTTACTGTTTATCAATGTGAAATAGGATTGAAATATAGTTTTAATCTAATAATCCAATAAATACTGAATAGTTTGATATATAATACTAATAGAAATATATTAAATTGAGTACTTACGGCATTATTGAAACACTGAACTTTTTCGGCAACTCACGATCACAGCTCACGATTCGTACACCTTGCGAAGTAACGTAGATAAAAAATATTTAAGTGCAAGTCAGTTGGCTGTGTATTTTTTTAAGTATTGCCATCTTAATTGTCTATGGTTTGAACACAATTTAGGCCACATCCGACGGGCGCTTTACAGATTAAAAAATATCAATCGCAGAAACGTCGCTTGGTTGCTCCAGCTACCCAAAGCCATTTAGAGACGTGCGAAGTTGGTAGCTCTGGCTACCAGAAGCAAGTGAGTGGATAAAAAAAAAAACTTTCATTGATTTCCGTAAAGCTCCCCCTCAGGCGATAAATGGGGAGTAGAAATTTGTATGGAAGATATCGAAATGGCTACATTAGGAAATTGATATTTAGGCTACTGTTTATAAATAAAATATAAAAGGGGGTTTTAGTTAGTTACTCCTTAACGCTACAACGGCTAGATGGATTAGGATGAAATTTAAAATGGAGGTAGCACCCTGGATTAACACAGAAAAATCCCATCCCGGAAAATTTAAAAGTTCCCGAGGGAATAACGACAATGATTGGTGTTTTTTGAAAAAGTCATCATGGGTGTCGTTTTCTTAGGTTGCGTTGACGCAGATTTCGAAAATGATATCAAATTTGGAATTCAAAATGGCCGTCATGATGTTTATTGAAAAAGTCGTCATTGGTATCATTTTCTTACATTTTGTGGACGCAGATTATGAAAATTATGTCAAATTTAGTATTCAAGATGAAGGCCATAATCTTTTTTAAAAAGTGGACATAATTGTCATTTTCTTAGATTTTGAGGACGCAGATTTCGAAAATGATGTGAAAGTATAGGTAGAAATTCAAAATGGCAATTCAATTATTTCTGTCGTCTGTCTGTTTGTTACGCTTTCACGGATTAACCGCAGAACCGAATGAGATTAATGGGCATTGGGTAAATTTGTTTGAAGAATATAATTGTCTTTGTTTTTTCAGCGGCCACTGATGATGTTTGGGAGTTCCGCCATTTATAATGATAGATACCTACATTATAATTAGTATTAAGACTCATAATATAATATATGTAATATTGAACTATGATGGATATTTTAAGAGCAACCAAACTATCATGGAGGGATGGTGCTTTGAGACGGCGAATTTAGACAGATTCTCATCTACCGGTGATAACTAGGGGCACACCAGCGGATAAAATAAATGCATTTCGGCATCTACGATATGAGTATATATATAAAAAATTAACCTCACTACAAATATGCCAGGAACTACGAGTACACCATGATACACAGTCGGGGCAATATATCCGGCAGCTCTACTAAAAATGGTCGAAGATCGTATGGCGAGAGATAGTAACGATTTGAATACATTAAACCGCGAATTCTGTAATATTGTACAAAACACAGATGATCTAAAAAATAACGTGTACCCCGATCTAAAAAACAATATAAAGAATAGAGAATGTTTGTGCGAGAGGGCGATATTAGCACCGACAAACGAAATTGTCGGGCGGATAAATATAAAAATATGTCTCATGTAGAAGGCGATGTTGTGGAGTATCTATTGGTAGACAATGTCATAGACACAGAGCAAGTCACGTCCTACCCTTAGAGTTCCTGAACTCTTTCGAGGTATCGGGAGAGCCCTCCCGTAAGAGTGAATGGTTAAAGTTGGTGTCCCGGTAAATTTCGATCTCAATATTGTTTGAAAGATCATTCTTGCCAGGGAGGACGTCAAACTATAGAATTACTTAAAACTATTAATTTACTTAACTGCGATAAACGAGTTCTACGCGGAAGTCGCGGGCAAAAGCTAGTCTTTAATAAAACATTATAGAAACCAATAAAAAAAATTTTTTTACCTAAGAACGGCTGTATCTCGAAACCGGTTTTTTATTCCTGGTCTCTTTCTGCACAACTATGGTCAATTAGTCTGAAGCGGGCTACATACCATCAGTTTTAACTGCACAGTTTCAACTGCACAGTCGAACTGTTCAGTTAAAACGTATGTGTGTAGGCACTGCGAACTGTGCAGTTAAACTGACGATCTAAGAAATATCTAATCGAAATTTCATTAGATAAAACTGTACAGTTGAAACTGTGCAGTTAAAACTGATGGTATGTAGCCCGCTTTAGATATTTCTCAGATCGTCAGTTTAACTGCACAGTTCGCAGTGCCTACACACGTAGGTACGTTTTAACTGAACAGTTCGACTGTGCAGTTGAAACTGTGCAGTTAAAACTGATGGTATGTAGCCCGCTTGATAGGCAGTTTTTTGTCTTCGTTGGGTGGACTATGATTTCATGCTGAACATGTATGTAAACAGGATTCAATTACATACTTATACCTATGTTTTTTACCTATTTTTAACGCTATTAGGTAAGGTACCGTTGCGAACTAACAGAATAGAAAAAACCTCCAACAAAAAATATTTTCAAATAATAGGTACTATCGCGATTGTTAATTTGTGACCCATTTCAAGAAAAATATGCTTGAAGTCGTCAATGTCATTAGAGATGCCAAATCATTTGCAACTTATAGGAGACTCAACCTTATTGTTGTAGAATGTCAGAATGACTTTGGACCTAAGGACCCAAATTTAAGTTCGTGACTGTACCTATTGCTAATGCTAATAACCGCCGTACCGAGTCCACAACCGAGTAAGGCAAGATACTTATTATCTCTATATGAGTAGTTAATTTATTTTCTTTACTTATAATCAGAGGTCGGAATAGGTAGTGCTTATTAACCTAAACTTGTTGCAATTTCATTCAATAACGTATTACTGTCTCACTCACGCATGAATGAACATGAGTCAAGTTTAGGTTAATAAGCACTACCTATTCCGACCTCTGCTTATAATCGTATCCAATGCCGTCTTTACCATAAGGGCACACGGGGCCCGTGCCCAGAGGGCCCTGCCAAGATGCATTGCGCTACTAACGTTTCTATTCGTTTCGTTTTTAAACCAATCGCGTCACTGGTAGATCACGTGACTTTTCGTATAACGTCATCTACCAGTTACGCGATTGGTTTAAAAATGAAACGAATAGAAACGCTAGTTAGCGCAATGCATCTTGGCAGGGCCCTCTGGGCTTCCATCCACAGGGGGCCCAGAAGGACCGACAATTTATTACCCATAATAAATAGAAGATCATAGTAGAAAAATGTTGGTAATAATTCGCTTTCTTTACTTCCCCCCAAATTCTTGTGTGCCCTAGGGCCCCAGCATAAGTTAAGACGGCCCAAATCGTATCAGCTATTCAGCTGAAGGACGGTCACTGCTAAATCTAGGGCATAACATAAGCCTACTTACCCGCAAGGATTTCCATTTCCACGACGTTCGGTTTTGTATTTCAAGCTACTTGCATCCATCGGCTTATACATAAACATAAGGTCTGTTCATCCTTACTTGTCTTATATAGTAAACAACTTTCTAACCTCAAAATGAACCTTTTTTGGCCAAAACAGCTATTTTAAACAAAATGAAGCAATCACAGACAATACATTGGCCAAGTGATGTCCAAAATGTTTACTCAGTTTACTTTATTTACGATAAAAGAGCTGTTTTAGCCAAAAAAGGTTCATTTTGAGGTTAGAAAGTTGTTTACCATATAAGACAAGTAAGAATGAACCGACCTTAGGTATTTGTTGACTTTGACTAAATTAACTTTTAACGAGTTCGACCAAGGTAATTAGGAAGCAAATAACAGTAGGTAATTAACTATATAATTATCGGTATGGATAAATAACATTAACACATCGACGAACTTAGTATATTTAAATTCTAGTCTGAATTAATTTTAGTGACTATAAGAAAAACAAAGTAAATACCTGAAGTTTGCTTTTCTTTGAAGCTTTACCACGAGGCATTTTCAAGTGTATTTTTTTGTCGTAGGCGTTAAACTTATTTGTTTGCAACAATTTTTCTTCACAATGATTACTGAATGATTTTCCCGCACTTATTTTTTTTTAATTACTAAAACGTAAAATAAGGCAATGAAATTCACTCATACAGCCTGTTCTCAAATATTGTCGCCTATTTTGAGAGATGTATTTTTACTTTCGTAAAACTTTTCATATCTCTATTATAGTGTATTATAGTGCCTAAATTGTACTTAACAACAAACAACATCATTAGGCATGTAAAGCCTGCATTTGAGATAAATCTGTGTTATCAAAGGATGACATTCCGTAATACTTTTATTTAATTCTCGATAAATAATGCCATGTAACCGATTTAAGCTCAGTTCTGCTCGTGGCATTCGTGCCACTGACAGTTTCTAGTTTTGTGAAATTATTATAAATGGGTGTTAAATTATTGTAAAGATGAATTTATTAACTCATTTGTTTCTTTTATTTTTCGGGATCTGTGTTTGCGCTGCTGGCTATGGGACGCCTGACGTTGCGGGGCAAGATCCGTAAGTGTTTTATTGATTTCTTATATTTTTTAGAATAATACAACGAGAGTGTAAGAAGCTTTTTACTTAGCGATAATATTACGCCTTTTATTAAGCATCCAAGTTTTTTTTTTTAAATTGTTTCTGACTTTAAGAACGGAGGAGGTTCTGTATTCCATTGTATGTATTTTTTATGTATTTTTACCGAAGTCTCGTCTTATTGACCGATTTTAAATAAATCTTTTTGGTGTACAGTAAGTATTTATATACTTCTGAGGTGGTTCCATTGTCACCAAATCTGAATCTGATGAGGGGATCCGTGAGGAATTGAGGGAACTCCTCAAAATTAAATATTATAGGCATAGGTACATATTGCGAGTTTGGTTTAGTAACAAGTCCAGCATTTGCATTCAGAAAGTATCATTTGGTGAAGTGGAACTGATGATGAAGAACAAAGATGGCCAACGGAACCCCTCAACGGTAGGTACTTATTTCAAGGGTGACGATAAGATTAAGATAGTTGAGCGACTATAACGAAAATATGACTTTAACTTTCCCGCAGCGTTGCTTGCGGCGAGCTTTTAACGTTTAAAGGTTTATATCAACTAAGAAGTGGGACTACATAATAGCTTATTATGATCACTAAAAAGTATAAAATAAAATATATTTAAAAAACCGCCTACAAAAACGCAAACAATAACTTCTTTTAAAATGGTAGATGGCTGATTCCACAGGCGTTTCAAACGCCGTCAGTCCGCTGTCATAAATATTGAAAGAATGAGCTACACCAAGCAGCTAACATTCACACAGAGCTACCCAGATATGGTCAGTCCAACTGAAGTCCGCGGCTTACAATATTTTTAACCAAAAGCCGACTTCAGTTGGACTGACCTATACCTACCATATTTAAAAGAAGTTATTGTTGCCTTTGTGAAGTCGGCTTTTATTTTTTATTTTATAGCCTTCCTTTCAACGAATATTTATACAGGTCATCTCAGAACTTGACGTAAAAACCCCCTTTTATACCAGTCCGGAATATAGTTTTTAATTTCCAGTATGTTAATTAGTCTAGGAGTAATTAAGATTTAAATGATACTAGTAAAGACGCTACGTTGCGGAACATCTTTGCCTCCCTTGGTTAAAAAATAAAAAAAACAGGTCAAGTGCGACTCGGGCTCGCACTCCGATGGTTCCATATTAAGGGCCAGCGCAAACCGGCGGACGGCAGGAGATTTTTCCATATAAATTTCCTCCGCCGCAATCCGCTGCGATGCTCCGAGGTCGGTCTCAAAGCATTGAAATTTATACCCTATCTTAATTGAAATAGCATTTGATATACATTGACAAATTTTATATCCTCTGCCGTCCCGTCCGCCGGTTAAACTAATAATACTACTAAAATACTAGACTGGTAATACTAGATGAAACCCCGGCTTCGCTCGGGTAAAATGTAGACTCATTCCTGTTCCGTTTTTTTTTTTTATAAAATGTAGATGTTACTTCTGAAGTTATGGGTTTATGGTCTTAGGTAGGTACTTACAGTCCGTAAGCACTAAAAAAACATTCGCATTCGGTTTGTCCTTGTCTCTCACTCCAAGTACAAACTGAATGGTATTCTAAGTGCTCACTGACTGGACTACTTTTGAAAATGAAAAAAGATAATCCTGTTCTGTAAACAAATTGGCCTGACTGACTAAAACAAACGCAGTTTTTTTTCTTGTCAGATTGTGATGTGAAGCAGTTTGTAAAAAAAAAAATTGCCAGCATAAAACTATTGTATGGAAAAATCGAACTTGTAGTCCCAGTCTTAATATTAATCACAAACGTGTCACAAACACGTTCACAGCTAACCTATGTATCGATATTCCACCAGTGGATATACTCGTATTTCTTAAATCTTATTTAGGTACCTACCCAAATAACTATGATGTCTCTGTCTCACAATCAAAGCAATTAGACCTTAGAGGTCTCAATGGAGAACGGAATACGAACCTGTGACACATGTGACACAAGCGATCAATCTTTTTTAGTTTATGGCACGTGATGACGTGACAACTTTGCCAACGCCGCATTGATGACATTGACATGTTTACTTCGCAACGCCATTTTTTATAAATAAAATAAATCATTTTTATATTGAAAATACTTGATAATCTGAATTTTCCACTCATAAGTTGTCGACTCGGATCGACTAATTTTTTACGCTCTTCAATTTGATGTGCATGTCTTTCGAGTCTACCGTAGAAACTATAACCGGTACGAAATTATTAATATAGATGGTTGGAAAATGCAAAAGAAAATACTCGTTTTGTTATGAACTTTATTGCTTATTCAATAAGGTCAATTTTGACTAGCCTAAATTTTAATGCGCATTTTTAAAGATTTTGATATTTTTTCCAAAAGTGTAAAAGTTGACAACTTCATTTTATTTTACGCGAAAATACATACATTCATACATTAAACCACGCCTTTTTCCCAGAGGGATAGGCAGAGACCACTTTTTTCCACCTGCTACCCGAAAATTATGAATTTTTCAAATATTTAGAAAAATAATTTACTAGTTACAACTATGACAAATTTCAAGTTGATAGCTTCTATAGTTTCAGCGAAAAACTGCTGTGACAAACAGACAGACAGTCACCAAAATCTCATCATAAGGGTTCCTTTTTTACCTCTTTCGTACGGAACCCTAAAATGGTTCAAAACCAAGGTGGCAGCTTGTCGTAAAAATTGGCGCAGATTAGGTAAAAAGATTTCGAAATCGTTCGGCAAGTACCTACTACTTAATATTGGGAAAAATAAAGTTACAGCGGCTTTTCTTCCAAGCGACCTAATTTTGGTTAAATTTCGCACACCCACCCCTATAGCGCAGCTAACCACCAAAAGTATTTTTTTTTTATCTTTAAATAGTCAAAAAGGGATTAAAAAAACTGAAACAGACGAATGAAGTTGCGAAATATCGTAGTTTTTGCAAGTTTTTTTTTATGGCATAGTGAAAGCAAACGAGCACACAGGCCACCTGATGGTAAGTGGAAACTGTGACCCATAGACATTCGCATTCACAAGCCTGCAATCCTAAGACTGCAAATGCGATGCCAACCCTGAGGACTAAGATGGAATGCCTCTATGCTAGTCATTTCACCGGCTGTCTTATCCCCAAACCGGAACACAACAATGCGAAAACTGCTGTTTGGCGGTAGGTTTATGGATAAGATGGTGGTAGCGATCCGGACGGACCCTGACAAGGTCCTACCACCCGCAAAGAGCGCCAATTATCTCAAAAAAAGTTAAACTATCTAGACCCATGTTTAAGTTCTTTAGATAGAACAAATAACATGGTAATAACAATGTAAAAAAACGAGCTTGTTGATCTAACACGGGCTTTCATTAAATGAAATCAAATATACTTCACTTGCACCTGTGTTTTGAAGGTGTCAGTCAACTTGATAGGTATCTTTGTGACAATACTAGTTTGATTTGCGAGTACCTACATATATCGATTATTATTTGTAAAACAAAATCAAATTTGTAAGACAAGTGATGTAGAGTCTTGCCACGCTACGCGTCCGCAGAAATTACAAACCGTTAATTAAAAAAAAAGGATTAAATAGCAACACCACGATTTAATAGGATAAGTAAAAAAAAGTATTGATACTTATTATTATTATCCTCCTGAAGCCCATTATAATATTTGTATATATGAGATATCTTTTAGAATAGTGCTACTCCATGTTTTCCCGTGGAATTCGTAAGAGGCGACTATGGGAATGAAAGCTTGTAGCATTGTTAGGCGATGGGCTATCTTAGCTTGATTGTACAAAATGTGGTTACAGAATTAACAACACATTTTTAGACGTGTAAAATATTTCCGTAACTTTACTATTCAGCAAATTTTATGTATTATATATTTATAGCATTATAGAACATTTAATTTCCGTTCATAAAAAAGTTTACTACATAAATTGTAGGCAATCGTCTCTGGTTTCATTTTGTATATAACTGTATTTATCGAAAAATTTGTCGGAAAGGAGATATTGTCAAAAAACTGCTTTTAGGCGCCATTTTTCCAATATTATTTTAAAGTCGGAATTCGCAAAGAGCACATTAAAATCAATAAAATCACCAATTTTAAAAACTCCCGGAGAACTTTCTAGGTAACCACTATTTTTCGAACCAAATGACTGTATTATTAGTGTATTTTAAAGACTAAAACATAAATAAGTAGTGTACTATGCTTTTATTTTTATGCTTCTTAGGCGGTGTTGATTGTGATAAGCTTCAAACAGCCTGTATTCCGCCTGTCTGTATGTATGAATGTGTATCTTCGGTATCCCAAAAACTACAGCGCCCGAAAAAACGTGCTTATTTTTTGTAGTTAGTTCACCGTTTTAAACCTTTTTGATATTAGTACCGAGAGTCCAACTAGTACTTCAATTTTTTATTGACCTTTTAATTTACAGTCAATCCGACGTAGAAGCTCCAGCGTACGTACCCCCGTACGCAAGAAGGAACGGCTATACTGGCACGAATGCCGGCCGCGCGGGCCCGTATACCGGATATACGGGCACGAAAACCGGACGCCCGGGGACGAAAACCGGACGTCCGGGGACGAAAACCGGTTACGCGCCCACGAAAACCGGCTCCAGGGGTGGCTCTTCGGCATCTCAGTCGGGTTACTCCGAGTCGAGGACCTGGTATTCAAATTCTGGTCAAGCGTAAGTATTATATATTATATATTATATTTCTTACAAAATATGCTACTTTTTAAATGTAATTAACATATTAAGAAACATTGTTAAAAACATGGCAAGAAATAGCGTGGTACAGTTCATGTCAATGTGTTATTCTCTTAAAAACTGTTTCTTGTCAATTGGTTGATCAAGCGAGCGAGCTCAACGATCGAGGATTAAGCTACCCATCTAATTGAGAAGGCACACGCTAAAATGTTATTTGTACGCTCTGACGGGACAACTTAAACCTGCCGGTTCATAATTCGTCTGTCGAGTTAAAAAGTAAGTCCAAGAATGACATGGCTGCAAAAAAATGCATAGAATATGAAGCATGCAAAAGTCGCGAGTAAATAAGGCAATTTCTATGAACTCCCTTTCGCTCTCGTCCCTCTCTACCGATGTTGTAGCCACCGAGAAAAGTCGTTCCAAGGGTCCTAATACAGAAACGACTATAATATGTAAAAAATTACTCTGGTATTAAATTGTCTAGGTACTCATTTTTCCAAACGGATTTGAATTAAATTTGGAATGGAGATGGAAAAAACTGTACCGCGCTATGGAGAGAACTAGTAGTCAATAAAAAAAACTATAATACAGGGCGTTACACGTAGGTACGCACCTCTACAGTACGGTTAAATGTACTTTGACACACGGCACTTCTCGACATTCATCGGGAGAAATCGGAAGTAAAAATGACACGAGACACATTGCTGCATATTCATAATATCATAGTGCGCACTTAATAGCCTACACCAGTAATGTAGATCACCTGCCTATGTAGACGTATGAATAACACAGATGTGGCTTGATTTAATTATTACATCGCATTACTAAAAACACAAATATTAAATTACTAATAGTCCTGGCAATGAAAAATTGTGGATGGAAAAGTTGAAAGCAGAAATTTTGACTTCGGAACTTTGTTTGAACTAGTTAGGAGATAAACATACTAAAAGTCCCCGCCCTTCGGAGGTGAGCCCTAGGCGGGGGGGGGGGGGGCGGGGGGGCACAAAGAAGGTCCCGTTTTTTTGTTTTTTGTTTACATCTTGAAAACGATGCGTGATAGGAAATGGTGTAGTATAGCATTATTAAAGCTGATAAAATTTTCTACAACTTTGATTCTATATATTTTTCACCTATTTTCAATCGTTGTCTAGATATGACCTTCGTCTCGGTGCTAATCCAAAAAACTTCAATTACGGCCCTGTCAACCTACTGCTATTTTATTTTCCTTTTACTGCGGATAACGTGCCAACAGCTAAGTTTCACATAAAGTGACCTAAGCATTTTACCGCCGCACATATCTACTAAGACATTTTAGAGATAATCGACTCGCTCGTTTTCTAAACCTGTTTATGAAAAATTTACACTGAGAAACAACTTTAACTACAGTCCGTTGTTTTTTTTTGACTTTTTCGGCATAACCATTTAGCCACAGTTGATAATTGATTGACATTTAGTCAATGTCTGAACTTTAGTAGAATAGAAACTTTTTGTTAGCTAACCTAGCTAACTAACAAATACAATGAATAGAATTAATCTAGTAAAAGTCCACAGTACCACCCAAGCTACAGTACAAGTAAGTTAAATAACAAAATGCTTAGATTACTTATTGATATTATGTCGACATATCGTTAGCGTGTTCTAATTACCTTTTTGCGACAACGAGTACCTAGCAGTAAACTTACGGTGGGAATATGTGGGGTACCTAGCCTGAGTCATCTAGCGGTGAGTGAAGGTACCATGTTGGTCTGGCTATTTTGGACTGTAGATGGCGTATGTAAGCAATGTTACAAAATTATAATTTATGACCCCGTTGGTGTTTCTGAGCTAAAGTGTTATATTTTTGTCTTCAGGCCATCGTATCAGGATCTTCAACATAATGCGAACCAGCCCTACTCTGCAGGTAATATTTTTTTGAAAATATAAACTTATTTAAAGCTGACAACAATAGGTCTTATTCTTCTTTCGGTGCCTCTCCAATTACTGAAGGTTGGCCATCAACTCCGAATATTTATTCTTGTCCTTGGCGAGGCGGAACAGCTCCGCAGCATTCGTTACTCCGGTCCATTCACGGATATTCCTTAACCACGATTTCTTTCTTCGGCCGACACCGCGCTTTCCCGCCACTTTTCCCATCATTATAAGTTGCAGTAAGTCGTACCTCTCGTGTCAAAAAACGTGCCCAAGGTATGCAACCTTTCTCTGCTTGACGGTTTTCATGAGTATGCGGTCCTGGCCAACTCGCCTTAAGACCTCTATATTGGAGACTTTACAACAATAGTTACGATCACGGAATGTAATTGTTAAAAGCTACTTTGTCAGAAGAAGCCCATGATTAATTTAGCGTACCTATTTTTTAGGATTCTGCATCATTTTTTTTTTTGGTTCTACGGAACCCTTTTTTGATTATTGATATTTATACTTCATTATAATACCTAATTTGCTATTTTGCAATCCTATAACAACTGAACTAGGTATATTGTAAAATAGCATGAATCAACTCAACATCCATTCAACAAACCAGTTAAAATTACGTACCTAATTGTATTATCTTTACGTGGGTGTATCAGACGGATGTCACTCTAAATCCCAGCTCCGAATAGCAATTGTTTTTCGCGTTAAACTTGATAACTGGCGACCCATATAAGCCAATGTCGTTTTATGCACTGATAGCTATGCAAGTGCATTTGGGTCAAGGATGGTTCAAAATATAATGTGACCTACCCTTTAACTAAAGTCTGTTGACAACAACAAGTATACCTGACTGTAATTGTCTTTAGAAAGAGGATGAAATAGTAATGAGAATAATGTTACCTCTAATTAGTTTATTAAAAAGGTTGAATATATATTCATCATCATCATCGTATTATTTGCTGGGTGCGACAGAGACGAAAACCTCACTTATCAATCAAATCTATGAAACCTCACTACATTTTCAATGTCAGAAATAGTTCGAAAAAAAATATCTTTATGATAAAACTGTCAGTCAGTGTAATGGTGATTTCAGCGAATATGCTTTTAATCAAAAAATACAATATTAAATAGAGATTACTACCTTAAAATGAACATGAAGACAATGATAAAGTGTATAAATAAATAATATGACTAGGCTCAACATTCAAAAGTACGCGAATATGGAGTTATAATGGTAAATTGATTTGTTCATAAGAGTGAAGGAATGAATAGGAACAGACTTTGCTTTACCACTTTATACGTAACATTCCATCTGCGCTGACACTGTGTCATCAGCTCGTAGAAGTAAAGAATTTTCTCTTCACATAGACCAGGCGGTTCCCAACCTTTTCTAGTACAGCGGCCTCTTTGCAAAAACAAATAAAAAACAACACCTCAATATTGTTGTTTAAATTGGGAATCTATGAATTGGCTTCTTGTGTAATTTTTTTTAATAAGAGAACAAATAACATAGCATAGAGGCATTCCGTCTTAGTCCTCAGGGTTGGCAACGCATTTGAAGTCTTAGGATTGCAGTTTTGAGATTGTAGTCTTGAGAATTCAAATGTCTATGGGTCTCAGATCCCACTTACCATCAGAGACCCGTTTCACGAAGCTACAAGTTACAATTTACAAGCGGA
Source organism: Acleris literana (assembly GCA_946894065.1). Classification (NCBI taxonomy): domain Eukaryota; kingdom Metazoa; phylum Arthropoda; class Insecta; order Lepidoptera; family Tortricidae; genus Acleris; species Acleris literana. Next base: position 20,193,966 of record OX335674.1, read on the forward strand.
AGTCTCTTTCTCTCCTTTTGCTAAAAATATGGTTCCGCTTGTAATTTGTAACTTGTAGCTTCGTGAAACGGGCTGAGTGTTCGCGTGCCTTCTCCTTGCCATAAAAAAAAGTGTTCAGCCAGGGGCCCGTTTCATAAAAGCTTGTAACTTGTAATACGAGTGGAAGTCTCTTTTTAATACATACTTTTGGAAAGAGGGTTCCGCTTATAATATAAGCTATTATTTTTTATATGCAATAGGCCCCTGGCGTCCTTTTTCGAATCGTAAATTGAAACCTTAAGTACTAACTAAAGCAGCAGTAGCATGCTTGTGCTCTGGTATGGGGATACGACAATCGGTAAAATGACTAACACTTATCCTCGTTAGGCCCAACGGTCTAATTTAAGAACATTTGTCAGTGATTTTTTACTTTATGTCATTGACACTAAGGATTATATTTGGACTAACGAAATTTGACGTGAGCCTTGCGAGGAAGAGGTATCCCACCTTAGTCCTCAGGGTTGACAACGCATTTGAAGCCTTATGATTGTAGTCTTGAGGATGCAAATCGTCATTGCTTTGAAACCTCGAATCTCATATTTCGTGACGTACGATTTTAAACTTAAACGTGGAGAGAATTAAGGTCAAACTGATACATACGAGATTGTTCTAAAGTAGTAACGAAATGTATGTGAGTTTTAGGGAGGTGGCTCGGGTGCTCATTTGCCCTTAACCAAACGAAACTCGCGTGCCTTCTCATTGCCATAAAAAAAACTGAGTTTCCGTTTTCCTAGAAAGGGACTTTGGGGCTCCTATCCCGGAGTCTCATCGCGCCGCTGCACACTTTGCCAACTCAATTTTTTCCATGACAGCTGCCCAGTGCGAGCCCGAATGCAAGAATAACGGCATCTGCATCGATACAAACACGTGCCACTGCCCGCCCAACTTCCAAGGGCGGTACTGCGAGTTCGAGAAGCGTCCCTGTCTCACCCACCCGCCGCTGCCGATGAACTCTGTGAGAAAGTGCAACGATGAGTACGTTATACTATACCATTATAATATAAACTTAAACGTGTTACGTGTGGTTACCGGGTTAGAATAGTGCCGCTCCATGTCTTCCCGTGGATGTCGTAGAAGGCGACTAAAGGAATAAAGGCTTGTAGTACTGTTTGGCGATGGTCTCGCAACCTGTCACTAATACACTGGTAAACATCTTAGCCTAATTGTGCAAAATGTGGTTACAGTATTATCAATATTTTTTTAGAGTTGTTGGTAATTCTGTAGCTCTGCCTACCCCACTCTAGGAATGAAGGCGTGAGTTTATGTATGTACGAGTATTTGTGTGTATAACCTGACTGCGTCGCCATATACAAAATAACATACACCTGTGTAGGTCGGCAAAATGAACTGGGGCCCTTGCCAAGATGCATTACGCTAGCTAGCGTTACTATTCGATTCGTTTTTAAACCAATCGCGCCTCTGGTAGATGACGTGATACGAAAAGTCACGTGTTCTACCAGTGACTTAAAAACTAACTAAACGAATAGAAATGTTAGTTTGCGTAATGCATCTTGGCAAGGGCCTCTGGATGTATTACAATAATCCAGACGAAGGCAGTTAAAAGGAGAAGACTACACTGTTGTTGCTGCTCTGCTAAACCAAATAGTAGCATATCTTGCAAACAATACTGTAGTACCCTACTAAGAGTGATCTGATTTATTATTAAGGGAAGAAAATTGGATTTTCATAAGATACATTACATCAGTCGTTTTGGAGCAGAGCCGTGCAGTAGTTTAGACTGTAAATACATATACGTACATAAACTCACGCCTTCGTTCCCAGAGTGGGGTGGGCAGAGCTACACAATTACCTACAACTCTAAAAACTTGTTGACAATTCCGCAACCACATTTTGCACAATCAGGCTAAGATTTTTACCAGCGTAGTGACAGGTTGCAAGCCCATCGCAGGTTATAAATGTGTTTGAGAAATTAAAACAATACCTATCCACAATCAATAAATATCAAAGTCCAAGGTTTCTTATAATTTTCGCGACAATTCTCTTACTCCGTCCGTAGATAGTTTTAGATGTTGAGAGAAGAACTATAAACGGGTTATATGCGTAGGTACGAATTTAATTTTTTATGATTCGAAACTTGGTGAGAAACTGAGGTAACATGGGAGCAAGTGTGCCCAGGCTTGCTGCTTATAACAATTTTTATACCTACTAAAACCCTAATATGTATTTTACTCCTTAATTACCTTCCAGAATGTGCACCATATCCTGCCTGGCAGGCCACAAGTTCATTGACGGCTCGACTGTCGCTAACATGCGCTGCGTGGAAGGCCAGTGGCAGCCGACGCGGGCTGACTTCACCTCCATACCAGACTGCGAGCCTGAGTGCAGCCCCCCATGTCTGAACGGGGGCGTGTGTCTGGCTGTGAACACCTGCCAATGCCCCACGGAGTATAGGGGGCCGCAGTGCGAGTACTGTTAGTATAATATGTCTGCATAACCTGTGTGAATGGCCACAAGACAGCGAGCCTGAGTGCAGCCCCCCCCCCCCTGTTTGAACGGGGGCGAAAATTAGGCCAAAAACGTTAATTTCTGGTATGTCCACAAAAAAGACGCTAATCTAAATCTGTGTATGATGTGTATGTGTGTTCTTCCAGCAACATCCGCATGCGACTTCCGCGCCTTGTCGTTCAACGGCAACTACAAGTGCCGCGGCGACGCCGAGGAGTTCTCATGCCGGCTGAGCTGCCCGGAGAGCGCCTCCCCCTCCTCGCCCCTCGCGGACCAGTACACGTGTCTCTACTCCACGGGCGTGTTTACCCCGCAGCCGATACCGCACTGCGTGTTTAGTAAGTGGAGAGTTTTCAGGCAGCGACTACATCACTGACATAAGGATAGTTGATGATGTGGGTGGTTACCCTAATCCTCTTATTTATGAACTCACAATAACTAAAGTATGAAAGAAAGAAATAAAGGAGAATGCATTTATTCCCAACAACGCCCAAGTGAAGTAATAATTATAGTTAGGCCTTTTGGTGGCAAATCGTGGTTCTAGAATCCATGGAGTCGCCATTTCCTATTTATTATAATACACTTTGATTTTGACCTTCAGTATTTTAATAGAATAGAATAGTATAGAATAACTTTATTTCAGACTACAAGGCCCATATTTACAAATACCTTACAGACTAACATACATAACAATATATAACATAAAATTAACACGACTGCTAATACACTTTCGCGGTGTCTGCTAGACGGCGGCCACGAAACCGCCGAAATATGACACCCCTCGGCCAGAATTAATATTTCAAACGAATTTCGGTATATAGAATATTTCTGTTTGAGGGTAATTCTAAAAAAAGTGGCACCGTAACCTGTCAATGAGTTTTTGAATACAAAGTATGTTAAATGTTTGTTTTACAGAAAAAGTAAAAACATTCATAGATAAGCACAGACCTTTTACATCGAGGCCAAGCCATTTTATTTATTTATTCTCCTTAATTTTGTTAAAAAAAAATGGTAGGTACTATTTTTTACT